>CM019067.1:37419672-38107235 GCA_009667805.1 Leptobrachium leishanense | reverse complement strand
GCGGGAGTGGGACGCCTGGGGGAAATCGGCCCTAGCAGCCGCGGAGGAAGATTCGGATCTTATTGGGAAACGTTTCGGATCTTAGGCGGAAACGTTTCCGATCCGGGGGCGGGTTGTCTTCTTCGGATCTTGGGCGGAGAAGGTTTCGAGTCGGGAAGGGATGGCGGGTCGAATCGGAACTGGGGGCTTCGGATCGGTATGGGAGGGAGGTTCGGATCTGGCGGGACCAGTGGAGAGTTCGGGTCTTACCGCAATGCCGAAGCGCGGTTCCCGGCGGGGCCGTTCGGTTCGGATCTCCGTCTTCCTCGAATCGAAGCTTCCTGAGCAGCGCCTCTGCCCTGATACTCGATGCAGGGTCAGAGCGCTCGATTCGGATCGTATCCGGGTGGGCACCGTACTCTGAGGCCGCGGAGGACACTCAGATCCGAAAATACGGCGGAGAATAAACACACACCAGTCAGAGCTGAATGTACTGCAGAATCTGGCTTTTTTATTTACAGTCCAAGTATTTATTACCTCTGCACACAATTAGAATACAATGGGACTCCTTGCCCGCCCTCCCAGGACCCATTGGCCCTTGGCCTTCAGGGAGTCACCAATTCGGACCGGATGGTCCGAATCGGCCATTTTACGATTCGAACCGGATGGTTCGAATCGGCCATTTTCCGAAACGAGAATTCCAACTGCGCCACAAGAATCGGAAAATGGCGGCGAGCAAGGCAAACAAAGGGAAAAGTCATTACACCATAAACCAACGGGGAACACTTTATTAACACCACACAATGTCACATCTAAATAAAAACTGGTAAACGGGGTGCGTGCCACCACACCCAAGTGTCCATGTCCCCACTGTCACTGCACCGCCCCTGGCTGAGGGTGCTGGGCCATCCCGTGACAAAATATAAAAACATTCACCCCTCATACAACACCACATATATAACAGGGAAGAAATATAAAACCTCACCCCTTCATACACACACACATATAACAGGAGAATAAATATAAAACATCACCCTCATACACACACACATAAACAGAGAATAAATATAAAACATCACCCTCATACACACACACATTATAACAGGAGAAGAAATATAAAACATTCCCCTCATACACACACACATATAACAGAGAATAAATATAAAAAATCACCCCTCATTACACAAACACATATAACAGGGAAGAAATTATAAACATCACCCCTTCATACACACACACATATAACAGAGAAGAAAATAAAAACATCACCCCTCATACACACCCACACATATAACAGAGAAGAAATATAAAACATCTTCCCCTCATACACACACACATATAACAGGGAAGAAATATAAAACATCTCCCCTCATACACACACACATATAACAGAGAAGAAATTAAAACATCACCCCTCATACACACACACATATAACAGAGAAGAAATATATAAACATCCTCCCCTCATACACACACACATATAACAGGGAAGAAATATAAAACATTCCCCTCATACCACACACATATAACAGGGAAGAAATATAAAACATCTTTCCCTCATATACACACACACACATATAACAGAGAAGAAATATAAAACATCACCCCTCATACACCACACACACACATATAACAGAGAACAAATATAAAACATCTCCCCTCATACACACACACACACACATATAACAGGGAAGAAAATATAAAACATCTCCCCTCATACACACACACACATATACAGGGAAGAAATATAAACATCACCCCTCATACACACACACATATAACAGAGAAGAAATATAAAACATCACCCTCATACACACACACATATAACAGGGAAGAAATATAAAAATCTCCCCTCATACCACACACATATAACAGGGAAGAGATATAAAACCTCACCCCTCATAACACAACACATATAACAGAGAAGAAATATAAAACATTCCCCTCATACACACACACATATAACAGGGAAGAAATAATATAAACATCACCCCTCATACACACATATATAACAGGGAAGAAAATATAAAACATCTCCCCTCATATACACACACACCAATAACAGAGAAGAAATATAAAACATCACCCCTCATACACACACACACATATAACAGAGAACAAATATAAAACATCTCCCCTCATATACACACACACACATATAACAGGGAAGAAATATAAAACATCTCCCCTCCATACACACACACATATAACAGGGAAGAATATAAAACATCACCCCTCATACACACACACATATAACAGAGAAGAAATATAAACATCACCCTCATACACACACACAATATAACAGGGAAGAAATATAAAACATCTCCCCTCATACACACACACATAAAACAGGGAAGAGATATAAAACTCACCCCTCATACACACCACATATAACAGAGAAGAAATATAAAACATCTCCCCTCATACACACATATGTAACAGGGAAAATATAAAACATCTCCCCTCATACACACATATGTTAACAGAGAAGAAATATAAAACATCTCCCCTCATACACACACACATATAACAGGGAAGAGATATAAAACCTCACCCCTCATACCACACACACATATAACAGAGAAGAAATATAAAACATCTCCCTCATACACACATATGTAACAGGGAAGAAATATAAAACATCTCCCCTCATACACACATATGTAACAGAGAAGAAATATAAAACATCTCCCCTCATACCACACACATATAACAGAGAAAGACATATAAAACATCACCCCTCATACACACACACATATAACAGGGAAGAGATATAAAACATCACCCCTCATACACACACACAATAACAGAGAAGAAAATATAAACATCACCCCTCATACACACACACATTATACAGGGAAGAAATATAAAACATCACCCCTCATCCACACACACATATAACAGGGAAGAAATATAAACATCACCCCTCATACACACACACATATAACAAGAGAAGAAATATAAAACATCACCCCTCATACACCACACATATAACAGGGAAGAAATATAAAAATCACCCTTCCTCCACACACACATATAACAGGGAAGAGATATAAAACATCACCCCTCATACACACACACATATAACAGAGAAGAAATATAAAACATCTCCCCTCATACACACATATAAAGAGAAGAAATATAAAACATCTCCCCTCATACACACACACATATAACAGGGAAGAGATATAAAACATCACCCCTCATACACACACACATATAACAGGGAAGAGATATAAATCACCCCTCATACACACACACACACATATAACAGGGAAGAAATATAAAACATCACCCCTCATACACACACACATATAACAGAGAAGAAATATAAAACATCTCCCCTCATACACACACACATATAACAGGGAAGAAATATAAAACATCACCCCTCATACACACACACATATAACAGGGAAGAGATATAAAACGTCACCCCTCATACACACATATATAACAGGGAAGAAATATAAAACATCTCCCCTCATATACACACACACATATAACAGAGAAGAAATATAAAACATCACCCTTCATACACACACACATATAACAGGGAAGAAATATAAAACATCACCCCTCATACACACACACATATAACAGGGAAGAAATATAAAACATCACCCCTCATACACACACACACATATAACAGGGAAGAAATATAAAACATCACCCTCATACACACACACATATAACAGGGAAGAGATATAAAACATCACCCTCATACACACACACATATAACAGAGAAGAAAATATAACATCTCCCCTCATACACACACCACACACACACACACACACATATAAACAGAGAAGAAATATAAAACATCTCCCCTCATCACACACACTTATAACAGAGAAGAAATATAAAACATCTCCCCTCATACACACACACATATAACAGAGAACAAATATAAAACATCACCCCTCATACACAACACATATAACAGGGAAGAAATATAAAACATCTCCCCTCATACACACACACATATAAAGAGAAGAAATATAAAACATCACCCTCATACACACACACACATATAACAGGGAAGAATATAAAACATCACCCCTCATACACACACAAATATAACAGGGAAGAAATATAAAACATCTCCCCTCATACACACACACATATAACAGAGAAGAAATATAAAACATCTCCCCTCATACACACACAAATATAACAGGGAAGAAATATAAAACATCTCCCCTCATACACACATACATATAACAGAGAAGAAATATAAAACATCTCCCCTCATACACACACACATATATAACAGAGAAGAGATATTAAACATCACCCCTCATACACACACACACATATAACAGGGAAGAAATATAAAACATCTCCCCTCATACACACATATAACAGGGAAGAGATATAAAACATCACCCCTCATACACACACACATATATAACAGGGAAGAAATATAAAACATCTCCCCTCATACACACACACATATAACAGAGAAGAAATATAAAACATCTCCCCTCATACACACACACATATAACAGAGAACAAATATAAAACATCACCCCTCATACACACACACATATAACAGGGAAGAAATATAAAACATCACCCCTCATACACACACACATATAACAGAGAAGAAATATAAAACATCTCCCCTCATACACACACACATATAACAGAGAAGAAATATAAAACATCTCCCCTCATACACACACACACATATAACAGGGAAGAAATATAAAACATCACCCCTCATACACACACATATATATAACAGGGAAGAAATATAAAACATCACCCCTCATATACACATACATATAACAGGGAAGAAATATAAAACATCACCCCTCATACACACACACACATATAACAGAGAACAAATATAAAACATCACACCTCATATACACACACATATAACAGGGAAGAGATATAAAACATCACCCCTCATACACACACATATATAACAGAGAACAAATATAAAACATCTCCCCTCATACAGACAAACATATAACAGAGAAGAAATATAAAACATCACCCCTCATACACACACACACATATAACAGGGAAGAAATATAAAACATCACCCCTCATACACACACACACATATAACAGAGAACAAATATAAAACATCTCCCCTCATACACACACACATATAACAGAGAAGAAATATAAAACATCACCCCTCATACACACACACACATATAACAGGGAAGAAATATAAAACATCTCCCCTCATACACACACACATATAACAGAGAAGTAATATAAAACAATACCCCTCATACACACACACATATAACAGAGAAGAAATATAAAACATCTCCCCTCATACACACACACATATAACAGGGAAGAGATATAAAACGTCACCCCTCATACACACATATATAACAGGGAAGAAATATAAAACATCTCCCCTCATATACACACACACATATAACAGAGAAGAAATATAAAACATCACCCCTCATACACACACACATATAACAGGGAAGAAATATAAAACATCTCCCCTCATACACACACACATATAACAGAGATGAAATATAAAACATCTCCCCTCATACACACACACATATAACAGAGAAGAAATATAAAACATCACCCCTCATACACACATATAACAGAAAAGAAATATAAAACATCACCCCTCATACACACACACATATAACAGAGAAGAAATATAAAACATCATCCCTCATACACACACACATATAACAGAGATGAAATATAAAACATCACCCCTCATACACACACACATATAACAGAGAAGAAATATAAAACATCTCCCCTCATACACACACACATATAACAGGGAAGAGATATAAAACATCTCCCCTCATACACACACACATATAACAGGGAAGAAATATAAAACATCTCCCCTCATACACACACACATATAACTGGGAAGAAATATAAAACATCACCCCTCATACACACACACATATAACAGAGAAGAAATATAAAACATCTCCCCTCATACACACACACATATAACAGAAAAGAAATATAAAACATCACCCCTCATACACACACACATATAACAGAGATGAAATATAAAACATCACCCCTCATACACACACACATATAACAGAGAAGAAATATAAAACATCTCCCCTCATACACACACACATATAACAGGGAAGAGATATAAAACATCTCCCCTCATACACACACACATATAACAGAAAAGAAATATAAAACATCACCCTCATACACACACACATATAACAGAGATGAAATATAAAACCATCACCCCTCATACACACACACATATAACAGAGAAGAAATATAAAACATCTCCCTCATACACACACACATATAACAGGGAAGAGATATAAAACATCTCCCCTCATACACACACACATATAACAGGGAAGAAATATAAAACATCTCCCTCATACACACACACATATAACTGGGAAGAAATATAAAACATCACCCCTCATACACACACACACACACACACACACATATAACAGGGAAGAAATATAAAACATCTCCCCTCATACACACACATATATAACAGGGAAGAAATATAAAACATCTCCCCTCATACACACACATATAACAGGGAAGAAATATAAAACATCTCCCCTCATACACACACATATAACAGGAAGAGATATAAAACATCACCCCTCATACACACACACATATAACAGAGAATAAATATAAAACATCACCCCTCATACACACACACATATAACAGAGAATAAATATAAAACATCACCCCTCATACACACACACATATAACAGAGAATAAATATAAAACATCTCCCCTCATACACACACACATATAACAGAGAAGAAATATAAAACATCACCCCTCATACACACACATATATAACAGGGAAGAAATATAAAACATCACCCCTCATACACACACATATAACAGAGAATAAATATAAACATCACCCTCATACACACACACATATAACAGAGAATAAATATAAACATCACCCTCATACACACACACATATAACAGAGAAGAAATATAAAACATCTCCCTCATACACACACATATAACAGAGAATAAATATAAAACATCACCCCTCATACCAAACACATATAACAGAGATGAAATATAAAACATCACCCCTCATACACACACACATATAACAGAGATGAAAATATAAAACATCACCCTCATACACACACACATATAACAGAGAAGAAATATAAAACATCTCCCTCATACACACACATATATAACAGAGAAGAAATACAAAACATCTCCCCTCATACACACACACATATAACAGGGAAGAGATATAAAACATCTCCCCTCATACACACACACATATAACAGGGAAGAAATATAAAACATCTCCCCTCATACACACACACATATAACTGGGAAGAAATATAAAACATCTCCCCTCATACACACACACATATAACAGAGAAGAAATATAAAACATCTCCCCTCATACACACACACATATAACAGGGAAGAAATATAAAACATCACCCCTCATACACACACATATAACAGGAAGAAATATAAAACATCACCCCTCATACACACACACATATAACAGAGAAGAAAATATAAAACATCACCCCTCATACACACACACATATAACAAGAACAAATATAAAACATCCCCCTCATACACACACAACACACATAAACAGGAAGAAATAAAACATCACCTCTCATACACACACACACATATAACAGAGAACAAATATAAAAACACACCCCTCATACACACACACATATAACAGAGAAGAAATATACAAACACCTCACACACACACAACATATAACAGAGAAGAAATATAAAACATCTCCCCTCATACACACACACATATAAACAGAAGAGAATATAAAACATCACCCCTCATACACACGCACATATAACAGAGAAGAAATATAAAACATCTGATCGATTCGAAATTTCAGATCGATTCAATATTTCGGGTCAAATTTCGAATTGATAAAAAAAATAAAAAGAAATTTAATAAAAAAATGCAAAAAAGATCCTAAAAAATCTAAAAATATAGAGACTTTTTATTGCAGAATATTATAATAAGCGGTTTATGAGACATTGAATTAAAACTGGAATATTTTTAACATTGAAGCCTATGGGATACAACATTTCCCATACTATCGAATTTGATATCAACTATCGGATTTGAAATCAAATTTCGAATTGATATCAACTATCAAATTGATCTTAATTTACAATACAAGTAATAGTCAGCAAAGGACTTTATGAAACAAATTAATTTAATTTCACTGTTTAATTTGACTCAAATACTAAATCTGTGACACAGCTTAATATTTAATAGGGATGTGCGTTTCGATTCGGACCGATTCGTTTTTTTCGGATTCATCCGATGTTCCAAATCGGATCGGCAACGAAATACACAGCATCCGAAAATTTTTCCAATCCGAGACAAAATAATTTCGTTATTTCATATGAACGTGAAATTTGTAAAATCGCATGTCTTTTTTGTTCAATTCATGATTTCAGTACCATTTCGGTCATTTCGGACATCGTATTTTTCGGTTCCATTGCTGATTCTGTAATTTCGTATCGTTTCGATCAAATTCGATAGTTACTTGATATCCATTTGATAGTTCATTTCAAATTCGATAGTTGCAGCATATGAATCCTCACACTGCCGGGCAGCACCTCTACAGTATAATTAATGCAGCATATGAATCCGCACACTGCCGGGCAGCACCTCTACAGTATAATTAATGCAGCATATGAATCCTCACTGCCGGGCAGCACCTCTACAGTATAATAATGCAGCATATGAATCCGCACACTGCCGGGCAGCACCTCTACAGTATAATTAATGCAGCATATGAATCCGCACACTGCCGGGCAGCACCTCTACAGTATAATTAATGCAGCATATGAATCCTCACTGCCGGGCAGCACCTCTACAGTATAATAATGCAGCATATGAATCCGCACACTGCCGGGCAGCACCTCTACAGTATAATTAATGCAGCATATGAATCCACACACTGCCGGGCAGCACCTCTACAGTATAATTAATGCAGGCATATGAATCCGCACACTGCCGGCAGCACCTCTGCAGTATAATAATGCAGCATATGATTCCGCACACTGCCGGGCAGCACCTCTACAGTATAATAATGCAGCATATGATTCCGCACACTGCCGGGCAGCACTTCTATAGTATAATTAATGCAGCATATGAATCCTCACACGGCCGGGCAGCACCTCTACAGTAGTGATGGGCGGAACACCCCGGTGTTTGGCTCACATTCGAACTCGAACTTTTGAAAAAGTTCGAACTCGAACACGATTCGAACTCAAAGCAAGTCTATGGGGCTCAAAAGTTCGAATTTTAAAGTGCCCTCCAAGAGGGCATATATGCAAGATATTGGCCATAAAAGGTGTATGGGGGGGTCCGGGTACTGCCCTGGGGGACAGGAAACAATGAAAAAAAGTTTTTAAAAAAAGTTTTTTTTAAAAATAAAGAAATGTGCATCGATTTGGATATCGACTAACTATTGAATTTGAAATGAACTATCAAATGGATATCCATTTGATAGTTCAATTCAAATGTTAAAAAGGTGTGGGAAATGTTTAACCCCATAGGCTTCAATTTTAAAAAAGTGTGGGAAATGTTGCATCCCATAGGCTTCAATATTAAAAAAGGTGTGGGAAATGCTTTACCCCATAGGCTTCAATGTTAAAAGTGTGGGAATTGTTTTACCCATAGGCTTCAATGTTAAAAATGGTGTGGAAATTGTTTTACCCCATAGGCTTCAATGTTAAAGGTGTGGGAAATGTTTTATCCCATAGGCTTCAATGTTAAAAATGGTGTGGAAAATGTTTTACCCCATAGGCTTTAATGTTAAAGGTGTGGGAAATGTTTTACCCCATAGGTTTCAATGTTAAAAATATCCCCGTTTTAATTAAATATCTAATAAGACGTTGCTTATAATATTCTGCAGTAAAGAATCTCTTATTTTTAGATTTTTTTAGGATCTTTTGAGCATTTTAAAAAAACAAAACATTTTTTTATCAATCCGAAAATTCGAATCGATCCGAAATTTTCGAATTGTAACGAAACGAAAACGGTCCGAAACGACCCGAAACGAAAAATAAAACACCTGAAAAGAAAAACGAAACCAAACGAAATTTTTAGCGGTGCACAGCTCTAACACATATCACTAGGCGAGAAATATAAAACATCTCCTCTCATACACACCCACACACATATCACTGGGCGAGAAATCTAAAACATCTCCCCTCATACACACACACATAACACTAGGGGAGCAATATAAAACATCTCCCCTCATACACACACATATAACTGGGCGAGAAATATAAAACATCTCCCCTCATACACACACATATAACTGGGCGAGAAATATAAAACATCTCCCCTCATACACACACATATATCACAGGGAAGAAATATAAAACATCTCCCCTCATACACACACACATATAACTGGGTGAGAAATATAAAACATCTCCCCTCATACACACACATAACACTAGACGGGCAATATAAAACATCTACCCTCATACACACACATATAACTGGGTGAGAAATATAAAAAACATCTCCCCTCATACACACACACATATAACAGGGAAGAAATATAAAACATCTCCCCTCATACACACACACATATAACAGGGAAGAAATATAAAACATCTCCCCTCATACACACACACATATCACTGGGCGAGAAATATAAAACATCACCCCTCATACACACACATATAACTGGGCAAGCAATATAAAACATCTCCCCTCATACACACACACATATAACAGGGAAGAAATATAAAACATCTCCCCTCATACACACACACATATAACAGGGAAGAAATATAAAACATCTCCCCTCATACACACACACATATCACTGGGCGAGAAATATAAAACATCACCCCTCATACACATGTAGCGCTCACTCCCGGAGGAGCCGCTGAATTTAAACCTCGGGTCAGTCTCCCCACACTAGGGAATAATATACACCAGCACTGCTGTGGATTTTATAAGTTATATAGTTTACTGATCTCAAATAAACTGGCATATATAGAGCAGCACAGTATACATATATATTTACAGAAGTTCATAATGCGAGAAACGCGCAGCGGAAAAGAAAAATGAATATTAGTCCCTTCGTTATTGGAATGTGAGTCCCGTACAGGTTGTGTCCCAAGAAGGTGTACGTGTATGCGTGTGTTGGTACCCGGGTACAAGATTTAACTGGCCAGTGAATGATTTCAATGTGTCTTCGACTAGTCACGTTGGGGCCCTGTAAGTTTAGACAAACTTGCAGCGTGCTTTATTATTTTACTGTGGCCAGGAAGGCCTCTCACCCATCCGCCATATACTCTGTGCTCTGCTCGACCCAGGATGTCTCTCTGCTCGACTTGACTGGGACTCTGTGCCACCGGATCCGCTTGTCTTGCTTGTCCGTTTGTGTCACAAGATGCTCTGCTTACCGCCTGCACTCCCACTAGATCATCGCGGTCTCCTAACTCGGGGTCCTTCAGCAACTCTGTATCTTTGTTAATTTCCCAGCGGTGGATTACTAGGTCTCTGGCAAGTAATGTGAACCGATCTCCAGCTCCGCAAGGCCACACCTGCGCTCCGGCCGGGTCGCGATCGTTGTCTCTCTCACGTGCGTCTTGCTCTCTTCACTCCTCGGCGCGCTCTGGGTTTCCTCTGCACGAGGCTGCGGATGTAAGTCTTTTTTCCCACCCACTTCCTGTTCCCCACGCAAAGCATGCTGGAAAACGTAGTCCCATTGTCTCTTACATTGCGCTTGTCTCCCTCTGGTGGCCAAAAATAAGTACTACAGCAACAGCGTTTTAAACCAGCACTACACACACACATATATCACAGGGAAGAAATATAAAACATTACCCCTCATACACACACACACATATCACTGGGCGAGAAATATAAAACATCTCCCCTCATACACACACACACATATCACAGGGAAGAGATATTAAACATCTCCCCTCATACACACACACACATATAACAGGGAAAAGATATAAAACATCACCCCTCATACACACACACATATCACTGGGCGAGAAATATAAAACATTACCCCTCATACACACACACACATATCACTGGGCGAGAAATATAAAACCTCTCCTTTCACACACACACACACACACACACACACACACACACACACACAATCACTGGGCGAGAAATATAAAACATCTCCCCTCATACACACACATATCACTGGGTGAGAAATATAAAACATCTCCCCTCATACACACACACACACATATCACTGGGTGAGAAATATAAAACATCTCCACACACACGCACACACACACACACACACACACACACACAACACTGGGCGAGAAATATAAAATATCTCCCCTAATACACACACACACATATCACAGGATGAGAAATATAAAACATGTCCCCTTATACACACAAATATCACTGGGTGAGAAATTTAAAACATGTCCCCTCATACACACATTTCACTGGGGCTGTATGCATTGTGGCTGCAGGATGCGCAGCATGCTATATATCAGGATCAGTGGGTGTATGCATTGTGGCTGCATGATGCATAGCATGCTATATATCAGAATCAGGGGGTGTATGCATTGTGGCTGCAGGATGCGCAGCATGCTATATATCAGGATCAGTGGGTGTATGCATTGTGGCTGCATGATGCATAGCATGCTATATATCAGAATCAGGGGGTGTATGCATTGTGGCTGCAGGATGCACAGCATGCTATATATCAGGATCAGTGGGTGTATGCATTGTGGCTGCATGATGCATAGCATGCTATATATCAGAATCAGGGGTGTTTGCATTGTGGGTCCTGGATGCACAGCATGCTATATATCAGAATCAGGGGGTGTATGCATTGTGGGTTCTGGATGCGCAGCATGCTATATATCAGGATCAGGGGTGTTTGCATTGTGGCTGCAGGATGCACAGCATGCTATATATCAGAATCAGGGGGTGTATGCATTGAGGCTGCAGGATGCACAGCATGCTATATATCAGAATCAGGGGGTGTATGCATTGAGGCTGCAGGATGCACAGCATGCTATATATCAGAATCAGGGGGTGTATGCATTGAGGCTGCAGGATGCGCAGCATGCTATATATCAGAATCAGGGGCTGTACGCATTTTGGCTGCAGGATGCACAGCATGCTATATATCAGGATCAGGGGCTGTATGCATTGTGGGTCCTGGATGCACAGCATGCTATATATCAGAGTCAGGGGGCTGTATGCATTGTGGGTCCTGGATGCACAGCATGCTATATATCAGAATCAGGGGGTGTTTGTATTGTGACTGCAGGATGTCCAGCATGCTATATATCAGAGTCAGGGGGTGTTTGCATTTTGGGTCCTGGATGCACAGCATGCTATATATCAGAGTCAGGGGGTGTTTGCATTGTGGGTCCTGGATGCACAGCATGCTATATATCAGAGTCAGGGGGTGTTTGCATTGTGGGTCCTGGATGCACAGCATGTTATATATCAGAGTCAGGGAGTGTTTGCATTGTGGGTCCTGGATGCACAGCATGCTATATATCAGAGTCAGGGGGTGTATGAATTGTGGGTCCTGGATGCACAGCATGCTATATATCAGAGTCAGGGGGTGTTTGCATTGTGGGTCCTGGATGCACAGCATGCTATATATCAGAGTCAGGGGGTGTTTGCATTTTGGGTCCTGGATGCACAGCATGCTATATATCAGAGTCAGGGGGTGTTTGCATTGTGGATCCTGGATGCACAGCATGCTATATAGCAGAGTCAGGGGGTGTTTGCATTGTGGGTCCTGGATGCACAGCATGCTATATATCAGAGTCAGGGGGTGTTTGCATTGTGGGTCCTAGATGCACAGCATGCTATATATCAGAGTCAGGGGGTGTATGCATTGTGGGTCCTGGATGCACAGCATGCTATATATCAGAGTCAGGGGGTGGTTGCATTGTGGGTCCTGGATGCACAGCATGCTATATATCAGAGTCAGGGGGTGTTTGCATTGTGGGTCCTGGATGCACAGCATGCTATATATCAGAGTCAGGTGGTGTTTGCATTGTGGGTCCTGGATGCACAGCATGCTATATATCAGAGTCAGGGGGTGTTTGCATTGTGGGTCCTGGATGCACAGCATGCTATATATCAGAGTCAGGGGGTGTCTGCATTGTGGGTCCTGAATGCACAGCATGCTATATATCAAGAAAGATCAGGGGGTGTATGCATTGTGGGTCCTGGATGCACAGCATGCTATATATCAGTCAGGGGGTGTTTGCATTGTGGGTCCTGGATGAACAGCATGCTATATATCAGAGTCAGGGGGTGTTTGCATTGTGGGTCCCAGATGCACAGCATGCTATATATCAGAGTCAGGGGTGTATGCATTGTGGGTTGGATGCACAGCATGCTATATATCAGAGTCAGGGGGTGGTTGCATTGTGGGTCCTGGATGCACAGCATGCTATATATCAGAGTCAGGGGGTGTTTGCATTGTGGGTCCTAGATGCACAGCATGCTATATATCAGAGTTATGGGGTGTTTGCATTGTGGGTCCTGGATGCACAGCATGCTTATAATCAGGGGTGTTTGCATTGTGGGTCCTGGATGCACAGCATGCTATATATCAGGGGGTGTTTGCATTTTGGGTCCTGGATGCACAGCATGCTATATATCAGAGTCAGGGGGGTTTGCAATGTGGGTCCTGGATGCACAGCATGCTATATATCAGAGTCAGGGGGTGCATGCATTGTGGGTCCTGGATGCACAGCATGCTATATATCAGAGTCAGGGGTGTTGCATTGTGGGTCCTGGATGCACAGCATGCTATATATCAGAGTCAGGGGTGTTTGCAATGTGGGTCCTGGAATTAATATTTTATTATTATTCTTTATTTATAAAGCGCCAGCATATTCCGCAGCGCTGTACAATAAGCACAGTATAGACAGGGTTACAATACATTGAAACAACATTTGACAAACAGTACAGGAGGAGATGAGGGCCCTATTTCCCGTAGGAACTCACAATCTGGGAGGGTTGGGGTTGGAAACAGGAGGAGAGGACTGTAAGGTGAGAGTGATTGATGGTTGCGTCAGTGAGTTTGGGTGGTAGGCCTCCCTAAATAGGAATGTTTTCAGGGAGCGTTTGAAGGAAGAGAAGTTAGGGGAAAGTCTGACAGCACGAGGGAGAGCGTTCCAGAGAGTGGGGGCTGCGCGTGAGAAATCCTGCAGTCTATCATGGGAAGAGGTGATGCGGGGAGAAGCTAGGCGCAGGTCACTGTTTGACCTTAGGGAGCGGGCTGGGGTGTATTTGGTGATTAGTGAGGACAGGTAGTGGGGAGCTGAGTTAGTGAGGCTTTTGTAGGTAAGGATAAGGATTTTGAACTTAATTCTGCAGTGGATGGGAGCCAGTGAAGGGACTCGCAGAGGGGAAGCGGCAGAGACAGAGCGGCGGGTGAGGTGAATTAGCCTGGCGGAGGCGTTCAGGATGGATTGTAGGGGGAGAGGTGGGACAGAGGGAGGCCAGATAAGAGATTATTGCAATAGTCGAGTCGGGAGATTACCAGGGCGTGTATGAGTTGTTTTGTGGCGACAGCGGTAAGAAATGGCCGAATTCTGTAAATATTACGCAGTTGGTATCGGCAGGAGGAGGAAAGAGACTTGATGTGGGGGATGAAGGAAAGAGCAGAGTCAAGTGTAACTCCAAGACAGCGAACTTGGTTTGATGGGGAGATGGTGATACCCTCCACCGTGATCGAGAAGTCAGGAGGTGGGGCGGCATTAGAGGGAGGAATAAGTAGGAGCTCAGTCTTTGACATGTTGATCTTTAGGTGGTGGGAGGCCATCCAGGAGGAGAATGCCAGATAAACAGTCACTGACTTTGGAAAGGACAGGGGGAGAGAGATCAGGGGTAGAGAGGTAGATCTGAGTGTCATCAGCGTAGAGGTGGTAAATAAAGCCAAAGCTGTTGATGATTTTGCCCAGGGAGGAGGTGTAGATGGAAAAGAGCAGAGGACCAAGGACAGAGCCTTGAGGTACACCAACAGATAGAGGCAAATGAGGAGGAGGAGTTACCAGCAAAGGACACACAGAAGGACCTGTTGGATAAATAGGAGTCAATCCAAGCAAGTGCAGTGTCACCGAGACCCAGAGAGTTGAGGGTCTGTAGAAGGAGGGGGTGGTCAACAGTGTCAAAAGCAGCCGAGAGGTCAAGCAGGATGAGAATAGAATAGTGGCGTGTTTTTTAGCAGTTAGGAGGTCGTTGGTGACTTTGGTGAGGGCAGTTTCAGTTGAGTGTAGGGGACGGAAGCCAGATTGCAGGGGGTCAAGTAGGGAATTGGAGGACAGGAAGAGGGAGAGGCGTTGAAGACTAGTTTTTCTAAGAGCTTAGAGGTAAAGGAAGCAGGGATACAGGACGGTAGTTGGATGGAGAGTTGGGATCTAGGGATGGTTTCTTTAGTAAAGGGGTAACTAGCGCGTGTTTGGCGGATGGAAAGGAGCCAGTGGAGAGAGATAGGTTGAAGATGTGTGTGAGAGCAGGGGTGAGGGAGGAGGAGAGGGGAGGAATTAGATGTGAGGGAATGGGGTCGAGCGGGCACGTGGTGAGATGTGAGGAGGACAATAAGGAATTGACTTCCTCCTCAGTGGTTGGGAGGAAGCGGCAGAGGGTGGCAGATGGGACCTGTGGGAGTGGAGGTGGCAGATAACTATCTTGTGTTGGGATGTTGCTTCTGATAGTTAAAGTTTTACTGAGGAAGTAGTCTGCCAGCTCTTGAGCGCTGAAGGCAGCTGAGGGGGGAGGTGCAGGTGGGTAGAGGAGGGTGTTGAAGGTGGACCAGAGCCGTTTAGGTTGGAGGACAGCGTAGATATAAGAGATGAGAAGAAGGATTGTTTGGCCAAGTGGAGGGCAGAGGTGTATGACCGGAGAATAAACTTGAAGTGAACAAAATCAGCTTCAGAGCGGGATTTCCTCCAGGCACGCTCTGCGGTGCGGGAGCATCTTTGCAGGTAGCGAGTCTGGAGGGTGTGCCAGGGCTGAAGCTGGCGGCGTGGGGCCTTACAGAGTCGAAGAGGAGCAAGAGTGTCTAGAGCAGAGATAAGCGTAGTGTGTAGTGATTAGTGGCAGCATCAGGGCAGGTGAAGGATGAGGTATGAGGGAGGTGGTGAAGTAGGTTGGAGAATTGATGGGGGTCCACAGCCTGTAGATTCCTGCGAGTGTGTGTGCGGGGTGGGGGAGCAGGGTTTTAGGAAGTCCAGATAGGTTGAAAGAGAGAAGGTGGTGGTCAGAGATGGGGAAAGGGCGACAGTTGAACTCAGAAATGGAGCAGAGTTGGAAAAGACAAGGTCAATAGCGTGACCATCGCGGTGGGTAGGGAGGAGGGAGGATTGTGTGAGTCCAAGGGAGGACGTGAGTGAAAGAAGTTTGGAGGCAGCAGGGGCGGAGGATCGTCAATGGGAATGTTGAAGTCCCCGAGAACTAGGCATGGAAGATTAGAAGACAGAAAGTGAGAGAGCCAGGTAGCAAAGTGGTCAAAGAACTGGGAGGTTGGTCCCGGGCGGTAGATGACTGCCACCCTGAGGGCCAGAGGAGAGAACAGGCGGACAGTGTGTCTCGAAGGAGGAGAAGGAGAGGGATGGGGGTGGAGGGAGATGCTGGTAGGTGCAGGTGGGAGAGAGCAGGATTCCGACCCGCCACCATTTCTCTCACCCGGTCTGGGGGTATGACTGAAGTGTAGACCGCCATGTGAGAGAGCAGCAACGGAGCCGTGTCAGAGGGAGTTATCCAGGTTTCAGTTAAAGCTAGGAGGTTGAAGGAGTTTGAAAGGAAGAGGTCATGGATTGCTGTGAGTTTGTTGCACACAGAGCGAGCGTTCCAGAGGGCGCAGGAGAAAGAGGACAGGCGCTGAGGGATTATGGGGATGAGGTTTGCTGCTTTTGCAGGGAGGTGATTTATGTGCGATGGAGATAGGATGAGAGGGAAGTATTGGATGTGTTGTGGGGCCAGGGTTAGGGGATATGTCACCTGAAGAGAGTAGCAGCAGAGGGTGAAGAATGGATGCACAGCATGCTATATATCAGAGTCAGGGGGTGCATGCATTGTGGGTCCTGGATGCACACAGCAAGTATATATATATATCAGAGTCAGGGGGTGTTTGCATTGTGGGTCCTGGATGCACAGCATGCTATATATCAGAGTCAGGTGGTGTTTGCATTGTGGGTCCTGGATGCACAGCATGCTATATATCAGAGTCAGGGGGTGTTTGCATTGTGGGTCCTGGATGCACAGCATGCTATATATCAGAGTTATGGGGTGTTTGCATTGTGGGTCCTGGATGCACAGCATGCTATATATCAGGGAGTGTTTGCGTTGTGGGTCCTGGATGCACAGCATGCTATATATCAGGGGGTGTTTGCATTTTGGGTCCTGGATGCACAGCATGCTATATATCAGGGGGTGTTTGCATTGTAGGTCCTGGATGCACAGCATGCTATATATCAGGGGGTGTTTGCATTTTGGGTCCTGGATGCACAGCATGCTATATATCAGAGTCAGGGGGTGTTTGCATTGCGGATCCTGGATGCACAGCATGCTATATATCAGAGTCAGGGGGTGTTTGCATTGTGGGTCCTGGATGCACAGCATGCTATATATCAGAGTCAGGGAGTGTTTGCATTGTGGGTCCTGGATGCACAGCATGCTATATATCAGAGTCAGGGGGTGTATGCATTGTGGGTCCTGGATGCACAGCATGCTATATATCAGAGTCAGGTGGTGTTTGCATTGTGGGTCCTGGATGCACAGCATGCTATATATCAGAGTCAGGGGGTGTTTGCATTGTGGGTCCCGGATGCACAGCATGCTATATATCAGAGTCAAAGGGTGTTTGCATTGTGGGTCCCAGATGCACAGCATGCTATATTTCAGAGTCAGGGGGTGTATGCATTGTGGGTCCTGGATGCACAGCATGCTATATATCAGAGTCAGGGGGTGTTTGCATTGTGGGTCCTGGATGCACAGCATGCTATATATCAGAGTCAGGGGGTGTTTGCATTGTGGGTCCTAGATGCACAGCATGCTAATTATCAGAGTCAGGGGGTGTTTGCATTGTGGGTCCGGATGCACAGCATGCTATATATCAGAGTCAGGGGGTGTTTGCATTGTGGGTCCCAGATGCACAGCATGCTATATATCAGAGTCAGGGGGTGTATGCATTGTGGGTCCCGGATGCACAGCATGCTATATATCAGAGTCAGGGGGTGTTTGCATTGTGGGTCCTGGATGCACAGCATGCTATATATCAGAGTTATGGGGTGTTTGCATTGTGGGTCCTGGATGCACAGCATGCTATATATCAGGGGGTGTTTGCATTGTGGGTCCTGGATGCACAGCATGCTATATGTCAGGGGGTGTTTGCATTTTGGGTCCTGGATGCACAGCATGCTATATATCAGAGTCAGGGGGTGTTTGCATTGTGGGTCCTGGATGCACAGCATGCTATATATCAGAGTCAGGGGGTGTTTGCATTGTGGGTCCTGGATGCACAGCATGCTATATATCAGGGGGTGTTTGCATTGTGGGTCCTGGATGCACAGCATGCTATATATCAGGGGGTGTTTGCATTTTGGGTCCTGGATGCACAGCATGCTATGTATCAGGGGGTGTTTGCATTTTGGGTCCTGGATGCACAGCATGCTATATATCAGAGTCAGGGGATGTTTGCATTGTGGGTCCTGGATGCACAGCATGCTATATATCAGAGTCAGGGGGTGTTTGCATTGTGGGTCCTGGATGCACAGCATGCTAT
Source organism: Leptobrachium leishanense (assembly GCA_009667805.1). Classification (NCBI taxonomy): domain Eukaryota; kingdom Metazoa; phylum Chordata; class Amphibia; order Anura; family Megophryidae; genus Leptobrachium; species Leptobrachium leishanense. The sequence goes on along the minus strand of CM019067.1, from coordinate 38,087,464 downwards.
ATATCAGAGTCAGGGGTGTTTGCATTGTGGGTCCTGGATGCACAGCATGCTATATATCAGAGTCAGGGGTGTTTGCATTGTGGGTCCTGGATGCACAGCATGCTATATATCAGGGGGTGTTTGCAATGTGGGTCCTGGATGCACAGCATGCTATATATCAGGGGGTGTTTGCATTTTGGGTCCTGGATGCACAGCATGCTATGTATCAGGGGGTGTTTGCATTGTGGGTCCTGAATGCACAGCATGCTATATATCAGGGGGTGTTTGCATTGTGGGTCCTAGATGCACAGCATGCTATATATCAGAGTCAGGGGGTGCATGCATTTTGGGTCCTGGATGCACAGCATGTTATATATCAGAGTCAGGGGGTGTTTGCATTGTGGGTCCTGGATGCACAGCATGCTATATATCAGGGGGTGTTTGCATTGTGGGTCCTGGATGCACAGCATGCTATATATCAGAGTCAGGGGTGTTTTGCATTGTGGTTCCTGGATGCACAGCATGCTTATATATCAGAGTTATGGGGTGTTTGCATTTTGGGTCCTGGATGCACAGCATGCTATATATCAGAGTCAGGGGATGTTTGCATTGTGGGTCCTGGATGCACAGCATGCTATATATCAGAGTCAGGGGTGTTTGCATTGTGGGTCCTGGATGCACAGCATGCTATATATCAGAGTCAGGGGTGTTTGCATTGTGGGTCCTGGATGCACAGCATGCTATATATCAGAGTCAGGGGGTTTTGCATTGTGGGTCCTGGATGCACAGCATGCTATATATCAGAGTCAGGGGTGTATGCATTGTGGGTCCTGGATGCACAGCATGCTATATATCAGAGTCAGGGGGTGTTTGCATTGTGGGTCCTAGATGCACAGCATGCTATATATCAGAGTCAGGGGGTGTTTGCATTTTGGGTCCTGGATGCACAGCATGCTATATATCAGAGTCAGGGGTGTATGCATTGTGGGTCCTGGATGCACAGCATGCTATATATCAGAGTCAGGTGGTGTTTGCATTGTGGGTCCTGGATGCACAGCATGCTATATATCAGAGTCAGGGGGTGTTTGCATTGTGGGTCCCGGATGCACAGCATGCTATATATCAGAGTCAAAGGGTGTTTGCATTGTGGGTCCCAGATGCACAGCATGCTATATTTCAGAGTCAGGGGGTGTATGCATTGTGGGTCCTGGATGCACAGCATGCTATATATCAGAGTCAGGGGGTGTTTGCATTGTGGGTCCTGGATGCACAGCATGCTATATCAGAGTCAGGGGGTGTTTGCATTGTGGGTCCTAGATGCACAGCATGCTATATATCAGAGTCAGGGGGTGTTTGCATTGTGGGTCCCGGATGCACAGCATGCTATATATCAGAGTCAGGGGGTGTTTGCATTGTGGGTCCCAGATGCACAGCATGCTATATATCAGAGTCAGGGGTGTATGCATTGTGGGTCCCGGATGCACAGCATGCTATATATCAGAGTCAGGGGGTGTTTTGCATTGTGGGTCCTGGATGCACAGCATGCTATATATCAGAGTTATGGGGTGTTTGCATTGTGGGTCCTGGATGCACAGCATGCTATATATCAGGGGGTGTTTGCATTGTGGGTCCTGGATGCACAGCATGCTATATGTCAGGGGGTGTTTGCATTTTGGGTCCTGGATGCACAGCATGCTATATATCAGAGTCAGGGGTGTTTGCATTGTGGGTCCTGGATGCACAGCATGCTATATATCAGAGTCAGGGGGTGTTTTGCATTGTGGGTCCTGGATGCACAGCATGCTATATATCAGGGGGTGTTTGCATTGTGGGGTGGATGCACAGCATGCTATATATCAGGGGGTGTTTTGCATTTTGGGTCCTGGATGCACAGCATGCTATGTATCAGGGGGTGTTTGCATTTTGGTCCTGGATGCACAGCATGCTATATATCAGAGTCAGGGGATGTTTGCATTGTGGGTCCTGGATGCACAGCATGCTATATATCAGAGTCAGGGGGTGTTTGCATTGTGGGTCCTGGATGCACAGCATGCTATATATCAGAGTCAGGGGGTGTTTGCATTGTGGGTCCTGGATGCACAGCATGCTATATATCAGAGTCAGGGGGTGTTTGCATTGTGGGTCCTGGATGCACAGCATGCTATATATCAGGGGGTGTTTGCAATGTGGGTCCTGGATGCACAGCATGCTATATATCAGGGGGTGTTTGCATTTTGGGTCCTGGATGCACAGCATGCTATGTATCAGGGGGTGTTTGCATTGTGGGTCCTGAATGCACAGCATGCTATATATCAGGGGGTGTTTGCATTGTGGGTCCTAGATGCACAGCATGCTATATATCAGAGTCAGGGGGTGCATGCATTTTGGGTCCTGGATGCACAGCATGTTATATATCAGAGTCAGGGGGGTGTTGCATTGTGGGTCCTGGATGCACAGCATGCTATATCGCTATTATAGGGAGGATGTGTGTTTGCATTGTGGTCCTGGATGCACAGCATGCTATATATCAGAGTCAGGGGGTGTTTGCATTGTGGTTCCTGGATGCACAGCATGCTATATATCAGAGTTATGGGGTGTTTGCATTTTGGGTCCTGGATGCACAGCATGCTATATATCAGAGTCAGGGGATGTTTGCATTGTGGGTCCTGGATGCACAGCATGCTATATATCAGAGTCAGGGGGTGTTTGCATTGTGGGTCCTGGATGCACAGCATGCTATATATCAGAGTCAGGGGGTGTTTGCATTGTGGGTCCTGGATGCACAGCATGCTATATATCAGAGTCAGGGGGTGTTTGCATTGTGGGTCCTGGATGCACAGCATGCTATAATATCAGAGTCAGGGGTGTATGCATTGTGGGTCCTGGATGCACAGCATGCTATATATCAGAGTCAGGGGGTGTTTGCATTGTGGGTCCTAGATGCACAGCATGCTATATATCAGAGTCAGGGGTGTTTGCATTTTGGGTCCTGGATGCACAGCATGCTATATATATCAGAGTCAGGGGGTGTTTGCATTGTGGATCCTGGATGCACAGCATGCTATAATCAAGAGTGGGGGGTTTTGCATTGTGGGTCCTGGATGCACAGCATGCTATATATCAGAGTCAGGGGGTGTTTGCATTGTGGGTCCTAGATGCACAGCATGCTATATATCAGAGTCAGGGGGTGTTTGCATTGTGGGTCCTAGATGCACAGCATGCTATATATCAGAGTCAGGGGTGTATGCATTGTGGGTCCTGGATGCACAGCATGCTATATATCAGAGTCAGGGGGTGGTTGCATTGTGGGTCCTGGATGCACAGCATGCTATATATCAGAGTCAGGGGGTGTTTGCATTGTGGGTCCTGGATGCACAGCATGCTATATATCAGAGTCAGGGGTGTTTGCAATGTGGGTCCTGGATGCACAGCATGCTATATATCAGAGTCAGGGGGTGCATGCATTGTGGTTCCTGGATGCACACACATGTTATATATCAGAGTCAGGGGGTGTTTGCATTGTGGGTCCTGGATGCACAGCATGCTATATATCAGAGTCAGGTGGTGTTTGCATTGTGGTCCTGGATGCACAGCATGCTATATATCAGAGTCAGGGGGTGTTTGCATTGTGGGTTCCTGGATGCACAGCATGCTATATATCAGAGTCAGGGGATTGTGTTTGCATTGTAGGAGTCCCAGATGCATGCAGCATGCAAATATAATCAGAGTCAGGGGGTGTATGCATTGTGGGTCCTGGATGCACAGCATGCTATATATTCAGAGTCAGGTGGTGTTTGCATTGTGGTCCTGGATGCACAGCAATGCTATATATCAGAGTCAGGGGTGTGTTTGCATTGTGGGTCCTGGATGCACAGCATGCTATATCAGAGTCAAAGGGTGTTTGCATTGTGGGTCCCAGATGCACAGCATGCTATATATCAGAGTCAGGGGGGTAATGCATTGTGGGTCCTGAGTGCAACAGCATGCTATATATCAGAGTCAGGGGTGTTTGCATTGTGGTCCTGGATGCACAGCATGCTATATATCAGAGTCAGGGGGTGTTTGCATTGTGGGTCCTAGATGCACAGCATGCTATAATATCAGCAGTCAGGGGGTGTTTGCATTGTGGGTCCCGGATGCACAGCATGCTATATATCAGAGTCAGGGGGTGTTTGCATTGTGGGTCCAGATGCACAGCATGCTATATATCAGAGTCAGGGGTGTTTGCAATGTGGGTCCTGGATGCAACAGCATGCTATATATCAGAGTCAGGGGGTGCATGCATTGTGGGTCCTGGATGCACAGCATGTGTATATATTCAGAGTCAGGGGGTGTTTGCATTGTGGGTCCTGGAATGCACAGCATGCTATATATATCAGAGTCAGGTGGTGTTTGCATTGTGGGTCCTGGATGCACAGCATGCTATATATCAGAGTCAGGGGGTGTTTGCATTGTGGGTCCTGGATGCACAGCATGCTATATATCAGAGTCAGGGGGTGTTTGCATTGTGGGTCCCAGATGCACAGCATGCTATATATCAGAGTCAGGGGGTGTATGCATTGTGGGTCCTGGATGCACAGCATGCTATATATCAGAGTCAGGTGGTGTTTGCATTGTGGGTCCTGGATGCACAGCATGCTATATATCAGAGTCAGGGGGTGTTTGCATTGTGGGTCCTGGATGCACAGCATGCTATATCAGAGTCAAAGGGTGTTTGCATTGTGGGTCCCAGATGCACAGCATGCTATATATCAGAGTCAGGGGGTGTATGCATTGTGGGTCCTGGATGCACAGCATGCTAGATATCAGAGTCAGGGGGTGTTTGCATTGTGGGTCCTGGATGCACAGCATGCTATATATCAGAGTCAGGGGGTGTTTGCATTGTGGGTCCTAGATGCACAGCATGCTATATATCAGAGTCAGGGGGTGTTTGCATTGTGGGTCCGGATGCACAGCATGCTATATATTATCAGAGTCAGGGGGTGTTTGCATTGTGGGTCCCGGATGCACAGCATGCTATATATCAGAGTCAGGGGTGTATGCATTGTGGGTCCCGGATGCACAGCATGCTATATATCAGAGTCAGGGGTGTTTGCATTGTGGGTCCTGGATGCACAGCATGCTATATATCAGAGTCAGGGGGTGTTTGCATTGTGGGTCCTAGATGCACATCATGCTATATATCAGAGTCAGGGGGTGTATGCATTGTGGGTCCTGGATGCACAGCATGTTATATATCAGAGTCAGGGGGTGTTTGCATTGTGGATCCTGGATGCACAGCATGCTATATATCAGAGTCAGGGGGTGTTTGCATTGTGGGTCCTGGATGCACAGCATGCTATATATCAGAGTTATGGGGTGTTTGCATTGTGGGTCCTGGATGCACAGCATGCTATATATCAGGGGGTGTTTGCATTGTGGGTCCTGGATGCACAGCATGCTATATGTCAGGGGGTGTTTGCATTTTGGGTCCTGGATGCACAGCATGCTATATATCAGGGGGTGTTTGCATTGTGGGTCCTGGATGCACAGCATGCTATATATCAGGGAGTGTTTGCATTGTGGGTCCTGGATGCACAGCATGCTATATATCAGGGGGTGTTTGCATTTTGGGTCCTGGATGCACAGCATGCTATATATCAGGGGTGTTTGCATTGTAGGTCCTGGATGCACAGCATGCTATATATCAGGGGGTGTTTGCATTTGGGTCCGGGATGCACAGCATGCTATATATCAGAGTCAGGGGGGTTGCATTGTGGGTCCTGGATGCACAGCATGCTATATATCAGAGTCAGGGGGTGTTTGCATTGTGGGTCCTGGATGCACAGCATGCTAATATCAGGGGGTGTTTGCATTGTGGGTCCTGGATGCACAGCATGCTATATATCAGGGGGTGTTTGCATTTTGGGTCCTGGATGCACAGCATGCTATGTATCAGGGGGTGTTTGCATTTTGGGTCCTGGATGCACAGCATGCTATATATCAGAGTCAGGATGTTTGCATTGTGGGTCCTGGATGCACAGCATGCTATATATCAGAGTCAGGGGTGTTTGCATTGTGGGTCCTGGATGCACAGCATGCTATATATCAGAGTCAGGGGGTGTTGCATTGTGGGTCCTGGATGCACAGCATGCTATATATCAGGGGGTGTTTGCATTGTGGGTCCTGGATGCACAGCATGCTATATATCAGGGGGTGTTTGCAATGTGGGTCCTGGATGCACAGCATGCTATGTATCAGGGGGTGTTTGCATTGTGGGTCCTGAATGCACAGCATGCTATATATCAGGGGGTGTTTGCATTGTGGGTCCTAGATGCACAGCATGCTACATATCAGAGTCAGGGGGTGCATGCATTTTGGGTCCTGGATGCACAGCATGTTATATATCAGAGTCAGGGGGTGTTTGCATTGTGGGTCCTGGATGCACAGCATGCTATATATCAGGGGGTGTTTGCATTGTGGGTCCTGGATGCACAGCATGCTATATATCAGAGTCAGGGGATGTTTGCATTGTGGGTCCTGGATGCACAGCATGCTATATATCAGAGTCAGGGGGTGTTTGCATTGTGGGTCCTGGATGCACAGCATGCTATATATCAGAGTCAGGGGGTGTTTGCATTGTGGGTCCTGGATGCACAGCATGCTATATATCAGAGTCAGGGGGTGTTTGCATTGTGGGTCCTGGATGCACAGCATGCTATATATCAGGGGGTGTTTGCATTTTGGGTCCTGGAAGCACAACATGCTATATATCAGGGGGTGTTTGCAATGTGGGTCCTGGATGCAATGCATGCTATATATCAGGGGGTGTTTGCATTGTGGGTCCTGGATGCACAGCATGCTATATATCAGGGGGTGTTTGCATTGTGGGTCCTGGATGCACAGCATGCTATGTATCAGAATCAGGGGGTGTTTGCATTGTGGGTCCTAGATGCACAGCATGCTATATATCAGAGTCAGGGGATGTTTGCATTTTGGGTCCTGGATGCACAGCATGCTATATATCAGGGGGTGTTTGCATTTTGGGTCCTGGATGCACAGCATGCTATATATCAGGGGGTGTTTGCATTGTGGGTCCTGGATGCACAGCATGCTATATATCAGGGGGTGTTTGCATTTTGGGTCCTGGATGCACAGCATGCTATATATCAGGGGGTGTTTGCATTGTGGGTCCTGGATGCACAGCATGCTATATATCAGAGTATGGGGTGTTTGCATTTGTGGGTCCTGGATGCACAGCATGCTATATATCAGGGGTGTTTGCATTGTGGGTCCTGGATGCACAGCATGCTATATATCAGGGGGTGTTTGCATTTTGGGTCCTGGATGCACAGCATGCTATATATCAGGGGTGTTTGCATTGTGGGTCCTGGATGCACAGCATGCTATGTATCAGGGGGTGTTTGCATTTTGGGTCCTGGATGCACAGCATGCTATATATCAGAGTCAGGGGATGTTTGCATTGTGGGTCCTGGATGCACAGCATGCTATATATCAGGGGGTGTTTGCATTGTGGGTTCTGGATGCACAGCATGCTATATATCAGAGTCAGGGGGTGTTTGCATTGTGGGTCCTGGATGCACAGCATGCTATATATCAGAGTTATGGGGTGTTTGCATTTTGGGTCCTGGATGCACAGCATGCTATATATCAGGGGGTGTTTGCATTGTGGGTCCTGGATGCACAGAATGCTATGTATCAGGGGGTGTTTGCATTGTGGGTCCTGGATGCACAGCATGCTATATATCAGGGGGTGTTTGCATTTTGGGTCCTGGATGCACAGCATGCTATATATCAGGGGGTGTTTGCATTGTGGGTCCTGGATGCACAGCATGCTATATATCAGGGGGTGTTTGCATTTTGGGTCCTGGATGCACAGAATGCTATATATCAGAGTCAGGGGGTGTTTGCATTGTGGGTCCTCGATGCACAGCATGCTATATATCAGGGGGTGTTTGCATTGTGGGTCCTGGAAGCACAACATGCTATATATCAGGGGGTGTTTGCAATGTGGGTCCTGGATGCACAGCATGCTATATATCAGGGGGTGTTTGCATTTTGGGTCCTGGATGCACAGCATGCTATGTATCAGGGGGTGTTTGCATTGTGGGTCCTGGATGCACAGCATGCTATGTATCAGGGGGTGTTTGCATTGTGGGTCCTGGATGCACAGCATGCTATGTATCAGGGGGTGTTTGCATTGTGGGTCCTGGATGCACAGCATGCTATATATCAGGGGGTGTTTGCATTGTGGGTCCTGGATGCACAGCATGCTATATATCAGGGGGTGTTTGCATTGTGGGTCCTGGATGCACAGCATGCTATATATCAGGGGGTGTTTGCATTGTGGGTCCTGGATGCACAGCATGCTATATATCAGGGGGTGTTTGCATTGTGGGTCCTGGATGCACAGCATGCTATATATCAGGGGGTGTTTGCATTGTGGGTCCTGGATGCACAGCATGCTATATATCAGGGGGTGTTTGCATTGTGGTCCTGGATGCACAGCATGCTATATATCAGGGGGGTGTTGCATTGTGGGTCCTGGATGCACAGCATGCTATATATCAGGGGGGTGTTTGCATTGTGGGTCCTGGATGCACAGCATGCTATATATCATGGGGTGTTTGCATTGTGGGTCCTGGATGCACAGCATGCTATATATCAGGGGGTGTTTGCATTTTGGGTCCTGGATGCACATCATGCTATATATCAGAGTCAGGGGGTGTTTGCATTGTGGGTCCTGGATGCACAGCATGCTATATATCAGAATCAGGGGTGTGGGGTGTTATGCATTGTGGCTGCAGGATGCACAGCATGCTATATATCAGGGGGTGTTTGCATTGTGGGTCCTGGATGCACAGCATGCTATATATCAGTGAGGGGTTTTGCATTGTGGGTCCTGGATGCACAGCATGCTATATATCAGGGGGGTTGCATTGTGGGTCCTGGATGCACAGCATGCTATATATCAGGGGGGGGGTTGCATTGTGGGTCCTGGATGCACAGCATGCTATATATCAGGGGGGGGGTGTTTGCATTGTGGGTCCTGGATGCACAGCATGCTATATATCAGGGGTGTTTGCATTGTGGTCCTGGATGCACAGCATGCTATATATCAGGGGGTGTTTGCATTGTGGGTCCTGGATGCACAGCATGCTATATATCAGAGTCAGGGGGTGTTTGCATTGTGGGTCCTGGATGCACAGCATGCTATATATCAGGGGGGGGTTGCATTGTGGGTCCTGGATGCACAGCATGCTATATATCAGGGGGGGGGTTGCATTGTGGTCCTGGATGCACAGCATGCTATATATCGGGGGGGGGGTGTTGCATTGTGGGTCCTGGATGCACAGCATGCAATATATCAGGGGGTGTTTGCATTGTGGTCCTGGATGCACAGCATGCTATATATCAGGGGGTGTTTGCATTTTGGGTCCTGGATGCACAGCATGCTATATATCAGGGGGTGTTTGCATTGTGGGTCCTGGATGCACAGCATGCTATATATCAGAGTCAGGGGGTGTTTGCATTGTGGGTCCTGGATGCACAGCATGCTATATATCAGGGGGTGTTTGCATTTGGGTCCTGGATGCACAGCATGCTATATATCAGGGGAGGGGTTGCATTGTGGGCTGGATGCACAGCATGCTATATATCAGGGGGTGTTTGCATTGTGGGTCCTGGATGCACAGCATGCTATATATCAGGGGGTGTTTGCAATGTGGGTCCTGGATGCACAGCATGCTATATATCAGGGGTTTTGCATTGTGGGTCCTGGATGCACAGCATGCTATATATCAGGGGGTGTTTGCATTTGGGTCCTGGATGCACAGCATGCTATATATCAGGGGGTGTTTACATTGTGGGTCCTGGATGCACAGCATGCTATATATCAGGGGGTGTTTGCATTGTGGGTCCTGGATGCACAGCATGCTATATATCAGGGGGTGTTTGCATTGTGGGTCCTGGATGCACAGCATGCTAATATTCAGGGGTGTTTGCATTTTGGGTCCTGGATGCACAGCATGCTATAATCAGGGGGTGTTTGCATTTTGGGTCCTGGATGCACAGCATGCTATATATCAGGGGGTGTTTGCATTGTGGGTCCTGGATGCACAGCATGCTATATATCAGGGGGGTGTTTGCAATTGCATTTTGGGTCCTGGATGCACAGCATGCTATATATCAGGGGGTGTTTGCATTGTGGGTCCTGGATGCACAGCATGCTATATATCAGAGTCAGGGGGTGTTTGCATTGTGGGTCCTGGATGCACAGCATGCTATATTCAGAATCAGGGGGTGTATGCATTGTGGCTGCAGGATGCACAGCATGCTATATATCAGGGGGTGTTTGCATTGTGGGTCCTGGATGCACAGCATGCTATATATCGGGGGGGGGGTGTTTGCATTGTGGGTCCTGGATGCACAGCATGCTATATATCAGGGGGGGGTTGCATTGTGGGTCCTGGATGCACAGCATGCTATATATCAGGGGGGGTTTGCATTGTGGGTCCTGGATGCACAGCATGCTATATATCAGGGGGGGTTTGCATTGTGGGTCCTGGATGCACAGCATGCTATATATCAGGGGTGTTTGCATTGTGGGTCCTGGATGCACAGCATGCTATATATCAGGGGGTGTTTGCATTTTGGGTCCTGGATGCACAGCATGCTATATATCAGGGGGTGTTTGCATGTGGGTCCTGGATGCACAGCATGCTATATATCAGGGGGTGTTTGCATTTTGGGTCCTGGATGCACAGCATGCTATATATCAGGGGAGGGGTTGCATTGTGGGTCCTGGATGCACAGCATGCTATATATCAGGGGGTGTTTGCATTGTGGGTCCTGGATGCACAGCATGCTATATATCAGGGGGTGTTTGCATTGTGGGTCCTGGATGCACAGCATGCTATATATCAGGGGTTTTGCATTGTGGGTCCTGGATGCACAGCATGCTATATATCAGGGGGTGTTTGCATTTTGGGTCCTGGATGCACAGCATGCTATATATCAGGGGGTGTTTGCATTTTGGGTCCTGGATGCACAGCATGCTATATATCAGGGGGTGTTTGCATTGTGGGTCCTGGATGCACAGCATGCTATATATCAGAATCAGGGGGTGTATGCATTGTGGCTGCAGGATGCACAGCATGCTATATATCAGAGTCAGGGGGTGTTTGCATTGTGGGTCCTGGATGCACAGCATGCTATATATCAGAATCAGGGGGTGTATGCATTGTGGCTGCAGGATGCACAGCATGCTATATATCAGGGGGTGTTTGCATTGTGGGTCCTGGATGCACAGCATGCTATATATCAGGGGGGGGTGTTTGCATTGTGGGTCCTGGATGCACAGCATGCTATATATCAGGGGGGGGGTTGCATTGTGGGTCCTGGATGCACATCATGCTATATATCAGGGGGGGGGTTGCATTGTGGGTCCTGGATGCACAGCATGCTATATATCAGGGGGGTTGCATTGTGGGTCCTGGATGCACAGCATGCTATATATCAGGGGGGGGTGTTTGCATTGTGGGTCCTGGATGCACAGCATGCTATATATCAGGGGGGGGTGTTTGCATTGTGGGTCCTGGATGCACAGGGGGCTCTGCATTGCCTTGCAAAATAAGGTAATAGACAGAACGTGACGTCACCCCCAGTCAGCTGACTCCCAGGCTCTGCCTCCTCCAGCAGGTCTTTACTCCTGTAATCCACTCTATCCTGGGCTGTAATGCTCTCAGCTCTCTATTATCGTCTGCATGAGAGTGCAATGAGCGTGTCTGCACCTTCTCTGCTACTCCCAGCACATCCACAGCAGCAGGCAGCACAGGCAGGCACAGGAGAGAGCAGTGCTGGGCTCACCATGCTGCCAGCTTCTGCTGCTCATACTCAACTTTAATGAGGGACCCTGCATGGATCTCATCTCTTTCTTCACTGCCATGGAGCTACAGTAGAGCTGGGGGGAGAGACAGAAGAAGAGGGGAAGTTGATCTCTGTACCAGACCATATGCAATGCAGCTAGCTGTGACTGGGGATCTCCTCTGGAGGTCAGAACCTCCCCACTCCTTGTCCTATGGAGATTTGGGGCAAGTTTAAGGGATGCTGTCGGCTTCTGTGATGCCCTTGTCTAGCATGGAAGTAACACGATCTCGCCTGGTTTGATGCCTCTGTCCTCCTGCCATGGATCTGAGTTTTGGGAATCCACAGGAGACTTCCACCATCTGACAAGTATCTGTAGCTATGCCTCTATCTTGTAGACCAAGTCTGACCTAGACTAACCCTGCGTCTAACTTTACACGTATATATATCCAAAATTCTGTTTGAATATACATGCATTTATCTGTGTTGGGGGAGGGGGGCTACGTGGAGACCCCGTAACCTGTGTGATTTATAATATGGGGGTTTCCTTAACCTAGAAACTGCTGCTTACCCAGAATTTTGGAATGACCTTTGAAGAGACCTTGACCGGGTCCGTCGACTACAATGCATTGGTGGCGCATCTTATCCCAAGGTCGAATTAGGAATCCCAGGGTAAACTTTTAATTCACCGGGTCGAATTGAAATGTGGCATTTTTTCTACCTACACGATGTTACTAATCGACGTGCCGATTCATACGAAGAAGACAATGCATCGATGGTACAGAACCTTCGATTTCAAGGCTGCCTCCGACATTCATCCAATTTGATTTTGCTCTAGGAAACAAAACCTCGGAATCTTTCGTAACACAGGTTATTAATATTTTTTTTTTTTTTGTGAAGGCTGGATGGACCTAATGTTTGCTCACAGCCATGCTGTTCCTCCCAAGCTCCCCCTTTGAAAAGAAACATTGTGTAAGGACAATAAAGTCAGCATGCCACCAAGACGAGAGTCACTGATATAGAAAAAGAAGCACAATACCCTTAAACCGGCCAATGAGGCTGGACCGTAAAATGACCACAGATGTATTTCAATAAACTTCAAAGAAAAAGGCAGCAAGAAATCTACAGATCAACCATGGAGCTGTCTGAGGTGAGATGCTCCAGCACCACCGACGAACTCTACACAATTAACAGAACTCCAACCATTAACAGTAGCACAAGACCTAAAAGACTCCTCTGGCAGACTGCGGTGAGGCACATCACAGAGCAAAGGTTCATTCATGAACAGAGCAGCGCAAAAATCCTGTCTTCTGAAGACCCCTACAGTCTCAATGCAAACAGGCAATATGCTGGCAAGGCTGGCCAAGGTGGGGACAGGCACAACAATGGAGGCACTAAAGTCTTCCCGGAGAGGACCAGCAGTGACCTGGGCTTCCTTCACCTAGATTGTGCCCCCAGCAATTCGGATTTCTTTTTAAATTGGGGCTACACCTACAGAGGGGTCATCTTCCCAACCCTGAGGAACTCCTTCAAGTCCAGGGACCTGGAGAGGCTTTACCAACGTTACTTTCTAGGTCAACGTCGCAAGTCTGAAGTGGTGATGAACATTCTGGATGTGTTGACCAAGCTCACGCTTCTCCTTCTTCACTTGACCCTGGCGTCTTCGCCTATGGACCCCATTAAAGGCATCCTGTTGGGTTTTTTCACTGGGATTGAAGTGGTCATTTGTGCCTTAGTTGTTGTCAGGAAGGACACCACCTCTTACACCTATCTCCAGTTCAGTGGGGTTGTGACATGGGTGGCCATGGCCACCCAGATCCTGGCAGCTGGACTCGGATATGGGCTTCTTGGGGACGGTATTGGTTATGTACTTTTTACCCTTTTTGCTACCTATAGCATGCTTCCATTGCCCCTCACCTGGGCTATTATGGCTGGATTGGTAACATCCCTCCTCCAAATCGTGATGCAGTTGGTGATCCCAAGGCTAGCAGTGACTTCCATAAACCAGGTAAATCTGGACTGTGTGTGGGAGGTGGATGCGTTTGCCTAAAATGTCCATGTTCAGACTCATTATTTTGTTATTTAAGCATTCAGAAGCTGACAATGAATGAGTTCAGTTGCCTTCAGGCTGGTCAAATGGTGGTGAGGAGAGCATCGACCCACCTGTCGTAACTTGTGTATAGGTCTATAAGAAAAGCAAAGCCATTACTTGAGCATTTTGCTAGGAATCCTTGGAGGAATGTCCATGGACAGCAGTTCTATGAGTACACCAAACCTACAGAGGGTCGAATCCCATAGCTAGAAGGGTTGGGATTTCCCTGCTCTCTTTTCGTTCCTTTGGTTCCTCTCCCCCCTACTTTTGTGTGTGTGTGTGTGTGTGTGTTGGGGGTACTTTTGGGTGGATATTCTTATTTTGTAGCAGTTCTACTGGTTCACATGTTCCTGAGCAGAGTCACTGTGGAGATTGATGTTCTAGACCAGTGCTGTCCAACCTTAGCCCTCCAGATGTTTCGGAACTACATCTCCCATGATGCTCAGCCACTCATTAGGTCAACAGAACATCATGGGAGGACGGCCGAGGTTGAGCACCTTCCTACGTCATAGTCCTCAAACGCTCGCCTCCCCAAAAACTCCTATTTCCCTCATACCGTCTGTTCAGAGTTTGTGTGACCCAATGGCTGTTTTGAGGAATGATGTCTCTAGTGAGACTCATCCATGGGACCAGGTCAGCCTTGGGCTCTGTGAACCGTTCCTCCGGTCCTTAAATTTCCGATTTATCTTTCCCATATCCATGTTAAAACATTTATCCTGGCTCCTAAAAAATGTACGTCTGGTCTAAACGTGTGAAACCTGCCCTGAACTCATTCATCAAATGACTTTGTCTCTAAATCCAGTTATTTACTCTTATTTTTGTGTGCGGGGGAGGGGATCTCACTGACAAACTGATGGTCGGTCACACTTTTTTACGTTAAAAAAAAAATGGCGAGATTGAAAATATAAAACAAGTCGTATTTTTTTTTTTCTTTCCGTCTCGCTATCTTAGCCCAAAATTTCCGCTTCTCGACTCAAAAAAGCCGTTTAGGCTAGGGTCAAACGAACGCATTTTTCACGTTGTCCGTGAAAAAGTGCGTTCGAACGAATGGACGTATTTTTTTCACGGAATACGCGATAGCGGTCATACGATGCGCCTTTTCGTCCGTGATTTTGTACGGATCGTCAATAAAACCCTTTTTGCGTCTGGACGTTATGTTGGCCGGACATTAGCAGTATCTGACGTCTCCCAATCACGCAAACACGCCGCTAGCGGACACAGCGCTCTCTGTACGTCAGTAGTAGCGGTTTGACGTTCTAGAAAAAATGCGTTCGTTTGCCACTTGCGTTGCGCAGACGAACTTTCGGCGGGCGTTCGTCGTATGTTCCCCAGCATTGGACGTCATTTGCTGCTAGCACGGCCGTGATTTCGTGCAGCTAAACGCACGTTAAAACTGCTTTCGTCTGACCTTAGCCTTAGCGAGGAACTCTTCTGATGAATAGATTTGGATTGATGCTTCTTAAATGAAATGATTCCCTAGAAAAAAAGAAGGAAGGTTGCGTTTTAAGGAGTAGCCATGTGTGCGAGGATACGTTTCGGGTTTCTGTAAACAGACTGGTCCAGCGAGGCAGATAAATGAGCCTTTACGGCCCTTTTTGGGTGGGATCTTGCATTCATCCATCGGCGGTAATCACTCCTGACACCTAATTAGATTTCAATTAAATATTTACACCGTTCAGTTTTTATTTTTTTAATAAGAGAAACTATTTTTATTCCTTAGAGATTGCGCTAATGCATCCTGGTTGCACTTAAGTCTTTAACCGCGCGGCTGTAACGCCTGTAATGGCATTGGAGGCAGGCGAGGGTCTTCGTCGTGAGCTTTGTGAATCGCCCGCTTGTTAATGTACTTGAAATTCTGAATTGTGAGCATTTGGGGCAGTCAGGCCTGGCACACGGATAGTGGTGCCAACTGAAACCAGAGCTATAAAAATTGTGTCAATAATAAATGTCTCGCATAAAATGTGTAACGGCAGCTAAGACTCAAAAAGGGAAATAAATGAACATTCTATGTCAATTGGCTGGTCAGAGGGATTAATCTGACGCACATGTATTAGCTTCCACATCGTATACAATATCATGTAAATCTAGGAATGTGCATAGGTGGGTGACTAGTTTTATAAAAGCGAGACAGACTGACAGACGGATGAATAGGTAGAGTGATCAGGATGATCGATGATGGAAGGAGATGTACAAGTGGGTAGACAGAAAGTGAAGAAGATTGATTAGTTGTGGATAACTCAAATAGACCAACGTACAGACAGATATATGTACAGGACAGATGGATAGACAGACACATTATTAGAGACTAGATAGATGCATAGATGGGTGGATAGATATAGGGACAGGTAGGTAGGTAGAGAGATGGATGGATAGGTAGGTAGATAGACGGATGAATAGCTAGGTGGATGGCTGGATAGGTAGGTAGTTTAGATAGATGGATGAATAGGTAGGTAGATGGATGGGTAGGTAGGTAGATGGACGGATAGGTAGGTAGATGGATGGGTGGATGG
Organism: Leptobrachium leishanense; assembly: GCA_009667805.1. Lineage (NCBI taxonomy): Eukaryota > Metazoa > Chordata > Amphibia > Anura > Megophryidae > Leptobrachium > Leptobrachium leishanense. Next base: position 38,071,018 of record CM019067.1, on the reverse strand, counting down.
ATGGATAAGTAGGTGGATGGATGGATAGGTAGGTAGATAGAAAGATGGATGAATGGATAGGTAGGTAGTTTAGATAGATGGATGAATAGGTAGGTAGATGGATGGGTAGGTAGGTAGAGAGATGGATGGATAGGTAGGTGGATGAATGGATAGGTAGGTAGATAGACGGATAAATAGATAGGTAGGTTAGATAGAAAGATGGATGGATGGATGAATAGATAGGTAGGTAGATAGACGGATAAATAGATAGGTAGGTTAGATAGAAAGATGGTTGGATGGATGGATGTATAGATAGGTATGAATGGAGATGGATAGTTAGATATATAGGTAATAGGTAGAAGGATGAGTAAAATGGATATATAGATTCATAGATATGGATGAATAGATAGGTAGAACGATGGTGAAATATGGATATATAGGTAATGGGTAGAAAGGTGGGTATATATGGATATTTAGATATATAGGTAATAGAGATGGTAGAAATGTGGGTATATATGGATATATAGGTAATAAAGGTGGGTATATATATAGGTGATAGAGGTAGGTAAAAATGTGGGTAGCTATAGATTCAGATATATGGGTATAACAGGTGGGTATATATAGATATAGATAGATATAGGTAATAGAGATAGGTAGACAGGTGGATATATAAATATATGTAATAAAGGTGGGTATATATAGATATATAGGTAATAAAGGTGGGTATATATAGATATGAATAGATATATAGGTGATAGAGGTATGTGGGTGTATATATAGATATGGATAGCTATATACATAGGTAATACAGGCGGGTATATATATGGATATATAGGTGATAAAGGTGGGTAGATATAGATAAATATATAGGTAATAGAGATAGGTAGAAAGGTGGGTGTATATATAGATGTGGGTATGGATAGATATATAGGTAATAGAGGTATGTGGGTATATATAGATATATATATGGATAGATATTTAGGTAATAGAGGTATGTGGGTATATATAGATATATATATGGATAGATATTTAGGTAATAGAGGTATGTGGGTATATATAGATATATATATATATGGATAAATATTTAGGTAATAGAGGTATGTGGGTATATATAGATATATATATGGATAGATATTTAGGTAATAGAGAGATGTAGGAAGCTGGGTATATATGGATATATAGATACATTTAAAATACGAGTTTTTGAGCGTAACGTTAGTCCAATAAAAAAGGTATCGCTACGCACGGCTATAGTCGTGATTTTGGCATCCGGACTAACCTGGCCTATCTAATCTAGATATGAACAGATATATAGGTAATAGAGATCGATGGATACAATATCCTCCGTCTCGCAGACCTTTTATTTTCCCCTCTTGCTAGATAATAATATATCCACATGACCGGCTTGTAAGATATGAATAGGAGGGAGCTGTCCGCCCGGCAGGAGTGCTGAATCTTTAGATTGCGTGATTTAAAAAAAGAAATAATATGTAAAAACCTCTGTTTCTTGTGGCGCCCCCTTGTGGTCGCTGAAAAACACAGATAGTAAATATTAATAAACCATAAACACTCTGTATCAATGTGTGTGCTGTTATTATTGTTATAAAGTGACATTTCTGAATCTGTACGTCTCTCATGCCGGTCACCTTTCTGTTATTTTGGCTTTATCGTTGCGTTTATCGTTTTTTTTAGTGATTTACGTTTTTTTCGCGCCCACTTGTTCATTCACGGAGTTCGCTGAAGGATGATTAATTGGTGCACAGGATTTTGTTGTGTAGTTGTCCCTGTAGTCATAGCGCGCAGGCAGCAGTGGAATGCGTGGGACGTACAGCCAAACATTTTTGCGCCTCTGAGGCGACCTGACAAATCGATGACTCTCTGCCTTTTGGGCACCGTCCGGACCTGTCATGGGGACCTGTCATGGGGACCTGTCATGGGGACCTGTCATGGGGATGGCTTGGTTGGCAAACGCAGTCGCTAGTTTTGTGTAAAAACAGGACTGTTTTTAAGGGTTTCCTCATACCGGCTGGCAGCTGTAACAAACGTGTACCCCGACATTGTGTTTCACACTGTGCCTGTTTTATGATGAGGATTGGTCGCCCGCCACTTTGGAGATGGGGGTCATGTCAGGAGCATGATGGCGGCGAGGGAAATAAATACACAGCCTCGAAAAAGCCTAATAAGTACTATATAAATAAAAGATGCTTGTTTTTTATTTAGGAGGATTTTATCATGAGCAATGGCTGCTAACCATGGCACCTCCAGTTGTTCTGGAACTACATATACCATGGTGCTTTGCGAGGCTTCAAGGGATACTCTGCACATCCTCACCGCAATTCTTTTGAATCCCCCCCCCTCACAGCCCTGTTCTGTTGTGAATGCTGTGTGAATTGGAGCGTTTCTCCACCCATGCCAGCGACACCAGCAGTCGGGATTTTGAATTTCCCGGTTGCGGAAATGTGCTGACTTCACACTCTCTGAGACCACCCATGATAGCGAGCATTCTGAGAGTCAGCTGATGGATCGTACATGCGCGAGCAACTCCGATCCATCGTTCTTGCGCAGGCGCTACGCAACGCGCATTTATAAAGCGAGTAAGTCTGTAGCAAAGCGCAATTTTTTGGATTCCTCTACGGTATGCAATTTGCGTCACAAAGCTGCAGGGACTTCCCCATTCGGAAGTTTCGGAGCTGAAGCGGAGGAGCAGCGCACGGCGAGGGAGAAAAGATTAGTAAAATCACCTACTATAAAAAACATATATATATATATATATATATATAATAAAAAAAATGGGCAGATGCTGTCAACGGCCTCTATCCAACTATTTAAGGGCAAAAAAAGGGTTTCTTGGGGGGGGGTTTGAGTATGCCTATATGACAAAGCATCTTGGGAAATGTAATTCCGGTATATATGGGATTCCAGGCTCAGCCATCACTATTCTAGGGGACCCTGCCCCACGTTGCCCCATCCTGATGATACATTGTTTTCTTTGTTAAGAGCAGAGGGGGTTTGTTGTTGTGCTGATGGTGAGACACACTGTGAAACTGTAGCAGTGATCATTCTCGACCTCAGAAAATCCCAAGGACGAAAAACAGCAAACGCGACCATATCCGTTAATCCTTGAAACGTTTCCTATGTGCGAGCGTTCTGACTCAAAACACGCAGACATAATGACAAGGCAATGTATATACGTATATTTACTACTCGATGGCTTCCTGCGATTTTATGAATGGGCTCGAGTGCTGATCTCCGATTCCCACTGCTAAAATCCAGCTGGCAGAGGTTTAATCGCTCCGCTGCTTCTATTATTATACATATTGACTTGGAGATGAGAGATCTCAGCCCGAGACAACATGCATTTTAATAACATGGCGCATGTCCCGGGGCATGGTTGGAGAATCTCGGTGCATTCATGCAGGTAACACACTTACTCATTGCATGGTCAAGCTTTGGAATAACCCCCCGCCCCCCCCCCTTCGAAAAAACTGGTTTTATTCTCATTAGCTGCTTGTTTGCTGCTGATAATGATGTCACTATAATAAATCTAAGCCTTTTCTACACTAATGTCATATGATAAGACACGAAGGAAGAGTCACACACACACAAACACACACACACTGAGACACACTCAGGAAGGGACAAATAAATGCTGTATGGCACATGCAGGGTGAGGGATACATGTGCAGGACAATACACAAAGAATGAGGGACACACATGCAGGAACATACACACACAAGGTAGCACACATAACACGCGCAGGGAGATGCATGCTTGAAGTGGCACGAATCATGATATAGAAATAGAAAACCCTGTGCAGTGATACACAGAGAAAGAGGCTGACATTCATAGAGGTACACACAGAAAGAGGCTGACATTCATAGAGGTACACACAGAAAGAGGCTGACATTCATAGAGATACACACAGAAAGAGGCTGACATTCATAGAGGTACACACAGAAAGAGGCTGACATTCATAGAGGTACACACAGAAAGAGGCTGACATTCATAGAGGTACACACAGAAAGAAACTGACATTCATAGAGGTACACACAGAAAGAGGCTAGCATTCATAGAGGTACACACAGAAAGAGGCTGACATTCATAGAGGTACACACAGAAAGAGGCTGACATGCATGGAGATGCACAGAGGAAGAGGCTGACATTCATAGAGGTACACACAGAAAGAGGCTGACATTAATAGAAGTACACACAGAAAGAGGCTGATATTCATAGAGGTACACACAGAAAGAGGCTGACATTCATAGAGGTACACACAGAAAGAGGCTGACATTCATAGAGGTACACACAGAAAGAGGCTGACATTCATAGAGGTACACACAGAAAGAGGCTAGCATTCATAGAGGTACACACAGAAAGAGGCTGACATTCATAGAGATACCCACAGAAAGAGGCTGACATTCATAGAGGTACACACAGAAAGAGGCTGACATGCATGGAGATGCACAGAGGAAGAGGCTGACATTCATAGAGGTACACACAGAAAGAGGCTGACATTAATAGAAGTACACACAGAAAGAGGCTGACATTCATAGAGGTACACACAGAAAGAGGCTGACATTCATAGAGGTACACACAGAAAGAGGCTAGCATTCATAGAGGTACACACAGAAAGAGGCTGACATTCATAGAGGTACACACAGAAAGAGGCTGACATTCATAGAGGTACACACAGAAAGAGTCTGACATTCATAGAGGTACACACAGAAAGATGCAGACATTCATAGAGATACACACAGAAAGAGGCTGACATTCATAGAGGTACACACAGAAAGAGGCTGACATTCATAGAGGTACACACAGAAAGAGGCTGACATGCATGGAGATGCACAGAGGAAGAGGCTGACATTCATAGGGGTACACACAGAAAGAGGCTGACATTAATAGAAGTACACACAGAAAGAGGCTGACATTCATAGAGGTACACACAGAAAGAGGCTGACATTCATAGAGGTACACACAGAAAGAGGCTAGCATTCATAGAGGTACACACAGAAAGAGGCTGACATTCATAGAGGTACACACAGAAAGAGGCAGACATTCATAGAGGTACACACAGAAAGAGTCTGACATTCCTAGAGGTACACACAGAAAGATGCAGACATTCATAGAGATACACACAGAAAGAGGCTGACATTCATAGAGGTACACACAGAAAGAGGCTGACATTCATAGAGGTACACACAGAAAGAGGCTGACATTCACAGAGATACACACAGAAAGAGGCTGACATTCATAGAGGTACACACAGAAAGAGGCTGACATTCATAGAGGTACACACAGAAAGATGCAGACATTCATAGAGATACACACAGAAGAGGCTGACATTCATAGGGGTACACACAGAAAGAAGCTGACATTCATAGAGGTACACACAGAAAGAGGCTGACATTCATAGAGGTACACACAGAAAGAGGCTAGCATTCATAGAGGTACACACAGAAAGAGGCTGACATTCATAGAGGTACACACAGAAAGAGGCTGACATTCATAGAGGTACACACAGAAAGAGGCTAGCATTCATAGAGGTACACACAGAAAGAGGCTGACATTCATAGAGATACACACAGAAAGAGGCTGACATTCATAGAGGTACACACAGAAAGAAGCTGACATTCATAGAGGTACACACAGAAAGAGGCTGACATTCATAGAGGTACACACAGAAAGAGGCTAGCATTCATAGAGGTACACACAGAGGCTGACATTCATAGAGGTACACACAGAAAGAGGCTGACATTCATAGAGGTACACACAGAAAGAGGCTGACATTCATAGAGGTACACACAGAAAGAAGCTGACATTCATAGAGGTACACACAGAAAGAGGCTGACATTCATAGAGGTACACACAGAAAGAGGCTAGCATTCATAGAGGTACACACAGAAAGAGGCTGACATTCATAGAGGTACAACCAGAAAGAGGCTGACATTCATAGAGGTACACACAGAAAGAGGCTGACATTCATAGAGGTACACACAGAAAGAGGCTAGCATTCATAGAGGTACACACAGAAAGAGGCTGACATTCATAGAGATACACACAGAAAGAGGCTGACATTCATAGAGGTACACACAGAAAGAAGCTGACATTCATAGAGGTACACACAGAAAGAGGCTGACATTCATAGAGGTACACACAGAAAGATGCAGACATTCATAGAGATACACACAGAAAGAGGCTAGCATTCATAGAGGTACACACAGAAAGAGGCTGACATTCATAGAGGTACACACAGAAAGATGCAGACATTCATAGAGATACACACAGAAAGAGGCTGACATTCATAGAGGTACACACAGAAAGAAGCTGACATTCATAGAGGTACACACAGAAAGAGGCTAGCATTCATAGAGGTACACACAGAGGCTGACATTCATAGAGGTACACACAGAAAGAGGCTGACATTCATAGAGGTACACACAGAAAGAGGCTGACATTCATAGAGATACACACAGAAAGAGGCTGACATTCATAGAGGTACACACAGAAAGAGGCAGACATTCATAGAGGTACACACAGAAAGAGGCAGACATTCATAGAGGTACACACAGAAAGAGGCAGACATTCATAGAGGTACACACAGAAAGATGCAGACATTCATAGAGATATACACACAGAAAGAGGCTGACATTCATAGAGGTACACACAGAAAGAAGCTGACATTCATAGAGGTACACACAGAAAGAGGCTAGCATTCATAGAGGTACACACAGAGGCTGACATTCATAGAGGTACACACAGAAAGAGGCTGACATTCATAGAGGTACACACAGAAAGAGGCTGACATTCATAGAGATACACACAGAAAGAGGCTGACATTCATAGAGGTACACACAGAAAGAGGCAGACATTCATAGAGGTACACACAGAAAGAGGCAGACATTCATAGAGGTACACACAGAAAGAGGCAGACATTCATAGAGGTACACACAGAAAGATGCAGACATTCATAGAGATACACACAGAAAGAGGCTGACATTCATAGAGGTACACACAGAAAGAAGCTGACATTCATAGAGGTACACACAGAAAGAGGCTGACATTCATAGAGGTACACACAGAAAGAGGCTGACATTCATAGAGATACACACAGAAAGAGGCTGACATTCATAGAGGTACACACAGAAAGAGGCTGACATTCATAGAGGTACACACAGAAAGAGGCAGACATTCATAGAGGTACACACAGAAAGAGGCAGACATTCATAGAGGTACACACAGAAAGAGGCAGACATTCATAGAGGTACACACAGAAAGAGGCAGACATTCATAGAGGTACACACAGAAAGATGCAGACATTCATAGAGATACACACAGAAAGAGGCTAGCATTCATAGAGGTACACACAGAGGCTGACATTCATAGAGGTACACACAGAAAGAGGCTGACATTCATAGAGGTACACACAGAAAGCTGCAGACATTCATAGAGATACACACAGAGGCTGACATTCATAGAGGTACACACAGAAAGAGGCTAGCATTCATAGAGGTACACACAGAGGCTGACATTCATAGAGGTACACACAGAAAGAAGCTGACATTCATAGAGGTACACACAGAAAGAGGCTGACATTCATAGAGGTACACACAGAAAGAGGCTAGCATTCATAGAGGTACACACAGAGGCTGACATTCATAGAGGTACACACAGAGCCTGACATTCATAGAGGTACACACAGAAAGACAGAGGCTGACATGCATAGAGGTGCACAGAGGAAGAGGCACACACCATGTATGGAGATATACTCTGGAAATGGCCCATTCCATACATGGAGATACACATGCAAGGCAAAAGAGGACTCATATTGTAAAATACAGAACCATGGATCCACACGGTCATGAGTAGGGTTGCCACCTGTCTGGTTTTCACCTGGACTGTCCGGGTTTTGAAGCCTCTGCCCAGGTTTGTGATGAGCCTAGCCCTGGACATGCAAATTAATCAGAGAGCAGGGGGGCAGAAGGTGCCAGGCACCGGACCCTGCAAAACCTGGCTCCTGGACGCCCCACCCCCATGCAGGACACAGAGGGGGTAAAATGCAGAGTTCCAGCTGCAGAGTCTGCCTGTGTCTCCCCTGCGTGCTGGCCCTGCCCCTGCCTCCTCCGTGCCAGCAGCAGGTCCTGGCAGGGAGATACGCAGGCAGGACTTTGTCTTCCCTCTCGTTCTCCTTCCTTCTCCCCCCTTTCTTCCCGTCCTCTATACTTTGCCCCTCTTTCCCCCCACTCTGACCCCTTATCCCTCCCTTCTCCCACTCTCCCCTTTTCTCTCCTCCTTTCCCCTCTCACTCTCCCCCTTTTCTTCCCCATAACCCTTTTTTCCTCTCTCTTACTCTCCTGTTTTCTCACTCTCCCCTTTTCTACCTCGCTCTCCCTTTTTCTCCCTCCCTCAAACTCTCGCCTTTTCTGCCTCATTCTCTTCCTCTCCCTTTTTCTTCCTATTCCCTTTTCTTCTCTCTCCACTTTTTCACCTGTCCCATTTTCTCCCTCCCATTCTCACTCCACTTTTCACCCCCTCCCTGTCCAATGTTCTCCCTCCCTCTTCTCCCTCCTCCCCTTTTCTCCCTCCTCTCCTCTTCTCCCTCCCTCTCTCACTCTCCTGCTTCCCCCATGTCCCATTCTCTCCCTCCCTCTCTCACTCTCCTGCTTCCCCCATGTCCCATTCTCTCCCTCCCTCTCTCACTCTCCTGCTTCCCCCATGTCCCATTCTCTCCCTCCCTCTCTCTCTCACTCTCCTGCTTCCCCCATGTCCCATTCTCTCCCTCCCTCTCTCACTCTCCTGCTTCCCCCATGTCCCATTCTCTCCCTCCCTCTCTCACTCTCCTGCTTCCCCCATGTCCCATTCTCTCCCTCCCTCTCTCACTCTCCTGCTTCCCCATGTCCCATTCTCTCCCTCCCTCTCTCACTCTCCTGCTCCCCCATGTCCCATTCTCTCCCTCCCTCTCTCACTCTCCTGCTTCCCCCATGTCCCATTCTCTCCCTCCCTCTCTCACTCTCCTGCTTCCCCATGTCCCATTCTCTCCCTCCCTCTCTCTCTCACTCTCCTGCTTCCCCCATGTCCCATTCTCTCCCTCCCTCTCTCACTCTCCTGCTTCCCCATGTCCCATTCTCTCCCTCCCTCTCTCACTCTCCTGCTTCCCCCATGTCCCATTCTCTCCCTCCCTCCTCCCTCCCTCTCTCACTCTCCTGCTTCCCCCATGTCCCATTCTCTCCCTCCCTCCCTCTCTCACTCTCCTGCTTCCCCCATGTCCCATTCTCTCCCTCCCTCTCTCTCACTCTCCTGCTTCCCCATGTCCCATTCTCTCCCTCCCTCCCTCTCTCACTCTCCTGCTTCCCCCATGTCCCATTCTCTCCCTCCCTCCCTCTCTCACTCTCCTGCTTCCCCCATGTCCATTCTCTCCCTCCCTCTCTCACTCTCCTGCTTCCCCCATGTCCCATTCTCTCCCTCCCTCTCTCACTCTCCTGCTTCCCCATGTCCCATTCTCTCCCTCCCTCTCTCTCTCACTCTCCTGCTTCCCCCATGTCCCATTCTCTCCCTCCCCCTCTCACTCTCTCTTGCTTCCCCATGTCCCATTCTCTCCCTCCCTCTCTCACTCTCCTGCTTCCCCCATGTCCCATTCTCTCCCTCCCTCCCTCCCTCCCTCTCTCACTCTCCTGCTTCCCCATGTCCCATTCTCTCCCTCCCTCTCTCTCTCACTCTCCTGCTTCCCCCATGTCCCATTCTCTCCCTCCCTCTCTCACTCTCCTGCTTCCCCATGTCCCATTCTCTCTCTCTCACTCTCCTGCTTCCCCCATGTCCCATTCTCTCCCTCCCTCCCTCTCTCACTCTCCTGCTTCCCCCATGTCCCATTCTCTCCCTCCCTCTCTCTCTCACTCTCCTGCTTCCCCCATGTCCCATTCTCTCCCTCCCTCTCTCACTCTCCTGCTTCCCCCATGTCCCATTCTCTCCCTCCCTCTCTCACTCTCCTGCTTCCCCCATGTCCCATTCTCTCCCTCCCTCCCTCTCTCACTCTCCTGCTTCCCCCATGTCCCATTCTCTCCCCTCTTCCTCCCCCTCCCTCTCTCACTCTCCTGCCTCCCCATGTCCCATTCTCTCCCTCTCTCCTCCCCCTCCCTCTCTCACTCTCCTGCTTCCCCATGTCCCATTCTCTCCCTCCCTCCCTCTCTCACTCTCCTGCTTCCCCCATGTCCCATTCTCTCCCTCTCTCCTCCCCCTCCCTCTCTCACTCTCCTGCCTCCCCATGTCCCATTCTCTCCCTCTCTCTCTCCCTCCTCTCTCACTCTCCTGCCTCCCCCATGTCCCATTCTCTCCCTCTCTCCTCTCCCTCCCTCTCTCACTCTCCTGCCTCCCCCATGTCCCATTCTCTCCCTCTCTCCTCTCCCTCCCTCTCTCTCCCTCCCTCGCTCTCTCCTCTCCCTCGCTCTCTCCTCTCCTCGCTCTCTCCTCTTCAGTGTGAGAGAGGCTGATTTGGGGTTAAAAGGACTGATTTGAGGTTTGGGGTGAAAGGGTCTGAAATGGGATATGAAAGGTGATAGGGAAGGGCGTGTATATGTATGTGTGTGTTAGAATCTAGCAGGGCTATTCAGAGAGAGGTGAAAACCTTGAGAATTGTCAGGAGAATGAACAATCTAGACCAAATAGCCAATTTGGAAAGTGAGATAAATGGGAGAATTTTTCTGGTTTGACTATTTTGACCTAGAATTTTCAATTCTCCAGTCATTCTCCTGGTTTTCACCTCTTTCTGAATAGCCCTGCATGTGTCTGTGGGACTAAGCATATACCTGTGAACAGCAAAACTATGTTGCCGTTCGGTGTTCAGGTTTGGCTTGAAAAAGTTTTTGCCCTAGTCGAGCATGAAATACAATACACACAAAACACACCGAGACACGGGGACTGAAAGAGACACACACTTGCAAGGATACACACAGGAAGAGACATACACATTAAGGGACATACACACAAAGAGACCCACAGGATGCGCTCACAGATACCAAGACACACAGGAAGTCACACACAGAGAGACACACACAAACATTAACAGGAAAGGAAGAGGCAGACATGGGGCGGAACACTGGGAGACACATAGAGATATACACACAGGAAGAGACACATTGTGGGGAAGAAATTGTTATTATTGTGTTGGGTTAATATCTGCAGGCACAGCCGGAGCGGGACATTTAGGCACCAGATGCAAGACTTATATTGTCCCTCCCTCTGGCCACTTGTACCTCTCCATCCAATTATCTTGTCTCCGTGCACCTACAGGGTTATTCAAAGAGAATCGAACAGTCACCACTCGTTCGGTGACTTTTCGTTCTCTTCAATTCCGTTCGATTTAGCGATCCCATTTCGGCGACCCTGTGGTGTATTCAGCATGCACCACAAGTCCGTCATAGTGCAGGGAAAAGCCGCCAAAAACCTGCCGAACACTCTCTGCAAAACCCAGGCGAATGCACACCGAAACCCGCAAAAACATCTGGATTAACCCCGCCGAAGACGCCGGAGAAACCAGAGCAGGAGCCGATCAGAGCGCAGAGCAGCCGCCGGAAAAACCCGACACCGCAGACGAATGGAGTGGAAAAAAAAAACAGTTTGCTTGAATGTTTGAAAAATGAAACGCTGTTTGCAAAGAAACTACTGAGCGAAAATGTCTGGAATTTACATATGATCCAATGAATGATAATAAAAAGGTCTGATACAGAAAAAATATTTTATTTTTTTTTAATAAAAAGGAAAATGGAAAAAACAATTGCAAAGAAATCCCGAAAAATGCTTAAAAGATCCTAAAAAAAATCTAAAAATAAAGACTTTTTGCTGCAGAATAAAATAATAAATGGTTTATTAGATAATGGATTAAAACGGGAATATTTTTAACATTGAAGCCTATGGGATTCGCCTGAATAAATCTGCCGAATGAAACCACCGAACAGCAGGGCATTTTGGCAACTTTTCACTGCTGTTCGGTGTCTCTGAATAGACGAACCATTGCTTCTCTATGGGGATTCACTGCCCTCGAACAGGCACCGTACGTGCAGGCAATTCGCCAGGATTTGACGAACTGCCTGCTCTCTGGATAGCCGAATGCCCAGGAAAGGTAACGGAACGCTGAATTTCGGCGTTCAGTTACCTTTTGGCAGCCTTTCGGATCTCTTTGAATAATCCTGTAAATGTCCTTCATTCAGCTTTTCTCCCACTAACTCAAATGTTGTTTTCTCTCCGCCATTCACCACCCTAATGTCTTTCTCTCTTGATGCGGGGTGCTGTATAAACACAACATACCAGCAAAAGCCTTCGCCGGGGCACCTTCTAACCTCTCTATCCGTATTGAAGAGGAATATTCCAAGTATCCAATGGGTGGAACGCATAAGATAAACGTAGCATTGCAATTCACCCTTTTCCACCACATCCACGCATGACAATATTTACGCACAGTTCATATTTCCAGTACAACTGGCTTTACACAATTATAAATATTCACAATGCGACTGGTTCCTTCACATCTCCAAATATAAAACCCCTAAAAACAAAAATAGTGCAGCATAAAGAGAATTTCTCCTAATGTGTTTTATGCCTTTAAGGCTAAGGTCAGACGAAAGCAGTTTTAACGTGCGTTTAGCAGCACGAAATCACGGCCATGCTAGCAGCAAATGACGTCCAATGCCGGGGAACATACGACGAACGGCCGCACGAAAGTTCGTCCGCGCAACGCAAGTGGCAAACGAACGCATTTTTTCGAGAACGTCAAACCGCTACTACTGACGTACAGAGTGCGCTGCGTCCGCTAGCGGCGTGTGTGCGTGATTAGGAGAGGTCAGACGCTGCTAATGTCCGGCCAACATAACGTCCAGACGCAAAAAGGGTTTTATTGATGATCCGTACAAAATCACGGACGAACATGCGCATCGTATGACCGCTATCGCGTATTCCGTGAAAAAATACGTCCATTCGTTCGAACGCACTTTTTCACGGACAACGTGAAAAATGCGTTCGTCTGACCCTAGCCTTACAGTGTATGTTTGCTTGGAGCTGTAATGTGTCATAAGAGGACTGTGCAAGAGCTTTGATATATTGTGTCGGAGCGATAGGAGTTGTACGAGAGCCGTGAAGGCTGTCAGGGTTATTCAAAGAGATCCGAATTGCTGGCGAAATGTAACCGAACAGTGAAATTCAGCGTATGGTCACCTTTCCTGACCATTCGGCTATTCAGAGAGCAGGCAATTCACCAAATCCTGGCGAATTGCCTGCTCATACGGTGCCTGTTCGGCGCCTGTTCGAGGGCAGTGAAATCCCCATAGAGAAGCACTGCTTCGGCTATTCAGAGAACACAAACCAGCAGTGAAAGGTTCCCGAAATGCCCTGCCATTCGGTGGTTTCATTCGACCGGTTTATTCAGGCGAATCCCATAGGCTTCAATTTTAAAAATATTCCCGTTTTAATCCAATATCTAATAAACCGTTTATTATTTTATTCTGCAGTAAAGAGTCTCTTTATTTATAGATTTTTTTGGAACTTTTAGGCATTTTTCGGGTTTTTTTGGCGAAAAAATGTTTTCCGTCTTTTTTTTTTTAATCGTTTTTTCTTTTTTCTGTAACAGCCCTTTTTATTATCATTCATTGGATTATATGTAAATTTCACACATTTTCGCTCAGTTGTTTCTTTGCAAACAGCGTTTCACTTTACAAACATTCAAGCGTAGTGGTTTGGTTTTTTTCACTCCATTCGTCTGCGGTGTCGGGTTTTTCCGGCAGCTGCGCTGTGTGTGGTCGGCGGCTGCTCGGGTTTTTCCGGCGTGTTCAGCGGGATTAATCCAGATGTTTCTGTGGGTTTCGGTGTGCGTTCGGCGGGTTTTGCGGTGAGTGTTCGTCGGGTTTGCGGCGGCTTTTCCCTGCACTACGACGGCCCTGTGGTGTTTGCTGAATACACCGCAGGGTCACCGAAATGGGATCGCCAAATCCCACCGAGTTGAAGAGAACGAAAGTCAAACGACCGTGCGGTGACTTTTCGATTCTCTTTGAATAGCCCTGTGTATGTCTCATATTAGAGTTGAGTGACTGTGTAGAAGACAGACACAGGTCTATTCAAAGAAAGGTGAAAACCAGGAGAATTGGCAGGAGAAGAGAACAATCTAGACCAAATAGCCGATTTGAAAAATGAGATAAATGGGAGAATTTTGCTGGTTTGGCTATTTTAACCTAGAATTTTCACTTCTCAGGTCATTCTCCTGAGTTTCACCTTTCTTTGAATAAACCTGTTTGTGTGTGTGTGTCAGGAAGGGTATATGGGGGGGGGGGTCAGTGTACGCTGATCTCAACTTCAGCAGGAATCAGTACACATTGGGGCTCGTCCGCACCAAAAGCTGTCAATGCGATGCATTGAGAACTGTTGGATTGTTAGACGGCTGGTCGAATGTTCATCTTCCCACCAGTCGAGTCACATCTGTAGCTTGACAGGAAGCAGCAGTATGTTATGACAGGTGCAGCCGCGAGGGAGCCCGGTGCTGGAATAAAAGTTTCAAAACAGACTAATAGGATAAAATAATAGGGTAGCAGGCCGGGGGGGGGGGTTAATGTATACCTCATTCATCCCCCTCCTGTTTTAAACCTCGAGTATCCCTATAATTCACTGTAGGGTCTATTCAAAGAAAGGTGAAACTCAGGAGAACGACTGGAGAAGTGAAACTTCTAGGTCAAAATAGCCAATCCAGAAAAATTCTCAGATTTATCTCACTTTCCAAATAGGCTATTTGGTCTAGATTGTTCTCTTCTCCTGGTTTTCACCTTTCTCTGAATATTCCTGTGTATCTGTCAGACACAAAAGCAGCTGCTGGAGATCCTGCTCTAAATGTATCCGACTGAACTCCTACCTGCAGTATCTGCAACGGCTTCTCTGTGAGGTCCCAACCGCAACATATTATCAGCAAACCTAATGCTCTCTGTATCCATCTATTAAATGCCATTCATGTTTATTCTGCGTTTAAGGCTGGGTTCAAACCTGCGCGTTTTTTGACGCGCGCAATATGCTTGTTGTTTGACATGCGTGTCGCGCAAACGTAAAAAACGCACGAACACGCATTGCAGCGCGTTCACAGCCATAGACTGAAGCGTGAACACGCTGCAATACGCCCCAAAGATGCTCCCGTACTTCTTTGGGCGTAGGACGTTTTACAGCGCGTTCCTGCGACCTGTAAAACGCCCAGGTGTAAACGGGGCCTAAATGTGGATCCCTAGCCTATACACTCCCTCAGGATATCTCTATAGGGAAGGGGCCACGGTATATGTAAATGAGTCCATTTCCCTGCCCGTACGCTCCCGTAATAAGCAGGTTATATTGTTACTAGGCATGTTGCGTCCTACAGGGACTCTTTATATATCTTACATTTTCATATGATCTCGCGCAGATCTCAAACTGTCATCCCATTCTGTGCCTGTCAAAAAAATCCAATGCACTCGCAGAGCCCCAGAGTATGGATGCACTCAGGGTCATTGCTAATAAAAAATGTATTATGCTTTACATGTGAAGAAGCACCTCCGGAGGTGTCTGTGTGTGTGTATTCACCCAGTTATATGAATCTTATATATATGTATAGATAGATAGATATATGAGAGAGTTTTATAAAAATAAAACACATCTGAGGTGTTTTGATATGTGTGTGTGTGTATATATATATATATATATTCTCCAGTTATGTGTATTTCCCTGTATCTGTTGTTTAAAATAATCACTTGACTTTTTGGTGTACTGTAGAATTGTCTTGTCATACCTATTGTACCTTTGTACAGCACTGCGGAATGTGTTGGCGCTTAATTAATAAATAATAATGTGTATTTTATATACATGTATATATAGATATATAATATATATTTTTACAAAAACGCCTCTGAGGTGTGCTTCGTGTGTGTGTATATATATATCAGAGCCAGTTTTGCATACTTTATAAACAAATATATTTGAGTGTATATATTATAAACAGTACCTCTGAGGTCTATGTATGTGTATGTATGTGTATGTATATATATATATATATATTTACATACCCAGTTGTGTGTACTTATCTGCATATATGTATATAGCAAATATATTTTTATACATAAACATATATATGCATGTATGTATATGTATGTGTATACATAAACATATAAAAATATTTATATACATATATATATATATATATATATTTATACGCATGAACCTATAAGTGTGCGTATATATATATATATATATATATATATATGTATTGTTATGCTAAAGGAATACATGTATATATTTTTTATACATAAACATGAATGTGTGTGTATATATATGTATTTTGTTATATACATTTATTCCTTTATGTGTATATGCATTTTTTATATGCTTAAACCTATAAGTGTGTGTGTGTGTGTGTGTGTGTGTTTATATATTTTGTTATACGTAAAGGAATAGATGTATATATATTTTTTATACACATGCATATATATATATACACATTCATAGGTTTATGTATTTTGTTATAAACATTTATTCCTTTATGTGTATATGTGTAAACATATAAATGTGTGTGTATATTTATGTATGTATTTTGTTATACGTATAGGAATAAATGTATATTTTTATACACATTCATAAACCTATGAATGTGTGTAAATAATATATATATATATATGTGCATTTTGTTATAAACATTTATTCCTTTATGTATGTGTATATATATTATTTTTTATACACCTCCATTAAAGTATAAGTGTGCGTGTGTATAAACAGCTGCAGCAATGTCATGCTAAGTAGGGCAAATATAGAATCATCATAGTTACTACGTGATGACAGCATTATGAAAACCCATCTGGATGAGTGATGTTTGGCTTGGAGCTGTCATTACAATTCACTTGCAATAACAGACAGACTGCTGGAAAAATATATACTGTATCTATGTACCGAAGCGACACTGAATATAATAAACCCGAGACAGCACCTCGGTGCTGAGGTAGCAGTTCTGACGGTGAACCCATTCATTACATGACATTAACATCCACTTAGGGTTTGTTCCATTTACATATAACGAAATCAGGAGCTCGTGGGATTTCACACAATGCGAGAGAAAGGTTTTGTTTTAGAGATTCTTACATAAGAAAGACTGCTGTCAAAATATAACTCGTACCAGAAGAGGCAAGTAACATGTAATTTAGTGTCATTTTATCAAGTGTAATCTTAAATAAATTCCCAGCGTACCGAGGGCCCTTACAACGCAACATGTACACGGCGCAGGCAGCATTATCTTTGCTCCTTATATCTATCCGTAGCTCTTTTTATTTCAGAGTTAAAGGGACAATCAGTGCAATGTGAGTGGTCACGGTGGCCTGAGCGTGTTCACCCGTCTGCCTCCGCTGTTGCGGGCCACGGAGGGCTAATTCAGCTTTCCAAGTATAGGGTTTTAGCTCCGCCCAGGGCGGAGGGCTGATCTCAGCTTCCTGGATGAGTTCCAGGAAGTAGGGCATATTCAGGATTCCTCTCCAGCCAATGGCTATCAATGCTCTTGGCTCTCCCATCGATCACATGACTTATGTGACTTGAAAGGAAGCCACGGCATGTCACTTCCAGTGCAGCGGCACGTGAGCCCAGCGCTTCAAAGAAGGAAGGGTTAAAGCGGGAGGGAAAGGGTTTAGATGGAATCAGGAAGTGTTACTGTTTAAACCATCAATTCTCCCCACAACCCCCGTCGATTTAAACCAGGGATCTCAAACTCAGCCCCCCCCCAGATGTTATTGCCTACAATTCCCAGAATTCTTTGAATGCAATAAGTGGCTAGAGAATCCTGGGATTTGTAGTTCAGAACCAAGTGGGGGAAGTTTGAGATCCCTGATTTAAACCCTAGAATATCTATTCTCTTGCAGGAAAATTCTGTGTTTTCTTGAATTTTCTCTGTATTGGTCCATTTTATATTAATTTATAAAATTTTCATAGGATTCCGTCAAAATAATTGATAGATTAAGTAGGTTGAAAGATCAAATGAGAGGGATTTGCTGCATGTTTTGTTCATAAATGTGTCATTTTTTCTGTTTTACTTTAAATTTGTGAAGGTTTGAGTAAAATGGTAGATCTTAGGCACCATAACAACATTTTAAGTGTCCTGTTGCCTTTTTGATCGGTGTCCGGTGGCTACTTTTGAAGGGACGCTCTACACACACGGACCATCATACCTTTTTAAAGTGGCCTGGCTGTAGGGAGTGCTCCTCCCCCAATGCCCTCTTTAGCTTGCAACACTGTGTGAAGTGGAGGAGTGTCCTCTTCCCACTCGTGCGTCACCAGGCAGTAAGGATGTTGAATTTCCCGGCTGCCAGTCACCAGATTGGTTACTTGTGATGTCAGTATGCTGACATCACCCTTGCTCAGGCCGCCTGCGTTAGAGCGTGTCCTGAGAGAGGCAACTGATGGATCGGTTCTGTGCACGCGCACGCAACCAATCGTTCTGTGCAGGCGTTACGGAACTTGCGTACTGACAGTATGCATGTTCCGAGCAATGTCAGCAGCATCTGCCCAATTATTTAATGGCCAAAAACCAGTGGGAGGGTAATTTTATATTTTTATATTTTTTTATATATTTTATTTTCGATTTTTATATTTTTTATTATATTGCATATTTTTTTTATAGAGCGTGCACTATACAAATTTATTAAAGGGTTAAACAGAAAATAGGACGTTGATTTGAATTTTTTATTTAATTTATTTACGTAATAAACGACCACATAAATATAATACAGTAGTAAATGCTATCACCACTTTTTTTTTTTTTTCATTTAATGCGACACCAAAGGGTTAAAGCTGTGCCTCTCGCATTGTGGATTCGTTTTTTGAGCTTCTGCTGCTGATATGTTTGAAGTGGTAGGTGCATGCCCTGCGAATGCATGAGTGCAGTGTAACATCTGTACAGCACTAAAATTAATCTTCCCCTAGGAGATTGTGCCTTTAGAAGAAAAACAACATGATTATTTGTATGAAAAAAAGAACATGTTGTACTGCTTTTGAGATTTATTACAGTATATTTAAAAATATAAAGAGGGATCAAATCGATGTCTAGACTGTATTATTTTAGCATTCAAAGTAAGTCGATTTTTTTTTAACAGGGAGCAATAGCAATTTACTTGTTAAATAAACATATCCTTTTAAAAATAGGTAATATATAAAATATTGATTGCATTACATTTCAGGTAAAACCATTCAACGATGGCAAAAACATGTATACGTGACTTGACATTGAAATACATTGGCACATAGAAGCCCATTCACATGCCATTTAATGCAAGATTAGTGTTATCCCTGGGGGGGGGGACTGAATTCTCAGTCTTATTTCGCTACTGTCAACCTGTATTTCTGTAAGGAAGCGACAAGGAGCAGCCCCCATCCTCACTATAACAAAAAAAGTTAAACAAACTTTACTGCTGCATTCCAGCATGCAGGGATTTGGGAGAATACAGGGAGAGCTGTGGGGTCACTCGCTGCTGTACAGGGATAAGATTCAGGAGGTTATAATGAGTGTAGCTCCCTGTACAGTACAGATACAAGGTGTTGCTGTAATTGCCATAAACAGGCATTATGCAGCACATACAGATACAAGGTGTTGCTGTAATTGCCATACACAGGCATTATGCAGCACATACAGATACAAGGTGTTGCTGTAATAGCCATACACGGGCATTATGCAGCACATACAGATACATGGTGTTGCTGTAATTGCCATACACAGGCATTATGCAGCACATACAGATACAAGGTGTTGCTGTAATAGCCATACACGGGCATTATGCGGCAAATACAGATACAAGGTGTTGCTGTAATTGCAATACACAGGCATTATGCGGCACATACAGATACAAGGTGTTGCTGTGATTGCCATACACAGGCATTATGCTGCACATACAGATACAAGGTGTTGCTGTAATTACCATACACAGGCATTATGCAGCACATACAGATACAAGATGTTGCTGTAATTGCCTTACACAGGCATTATGCGGCACATACAGATACAAGGTGTGGCTGTAATTGCCATACACAGGCATTATGCAGCACGTACAGATACAAGGTGTTGTTGTAATTGCCATACACAGGCATTATGCGGCACATACAGATACAAGGTGTTGCTGTAATTGCCACACACAGGCATTATGCGGCACATACAGATACAAGGTGTTGCTGTAATTGCCATACACAGGCATTATGCGGCACATACAGATACAAGGTGTTGCTGTAATTGCCATACACAGGCATTATGCAGCACATACAGATACAAGGTGTTGCTGTAATTGCCATACACAGGCATTATGCGGCACATACAGATACAAGGTGTTGCTGTAATTGCCATACACAGGCATTATGCAGCACATACAGATATTGCATTGCTAATAATCTCATTATGATCACTACAAACACTACAATCCCTATAAACAAGAGATCTCACCGTTTTATTATCTGTTTGCAGCACATATACTGCATCTGACACAAAGGCCATTTCTGCCTGTATGCTGATAATGCAGACCCAGTGTGACATTGCATGAGATAAGTGACGCCATCTAGAGTTTAGAACCTTTCATCCCAGTGATATTTCTGTAAAAGCATAAACAAATACAGAAAAAAAATTCTGATTTACACTATTCCTATCTTTTAACTCCCTTAGAATAACAGTTACTATTTTATTTTACTTAGAGGCGAGCAACTAAAGGAATAAGGGGCATGGATTTAAGTTATGAGGAAAGGCTAACAAGATTAAATCTGTTTAGTAATGGGAAACGACGCCTTAGAGGGGATCTGATAACTTTATATAAATATATACGGGGCCTTAGAGGGGATCTGATAACTTTATATAAATATATACGGGGCCTTAGAGGGGATCTGATAACTTTATATAAATATATACGGGGCCATTATAAACCATTGTCTGGACACCTATTCATTAACAGGTCTATACACAGGATACGAGGTCACCCATTTAGACTGGACGAAAGGAAATTCAGCCTAAAGCATAGGAAGGGTTATTTTACAGTGAGAACAATAAAGCTGTGGAATTCTCTGCCTGTTGAGGTGGTTGGGTCAGAGACTGTTCAGACTTTTAAAAAAGCGACTGGATGACTTCCTGCAGACACAGAATATTAAGGGTTATAATATTTAATATGTGGGTAAAAGCTTCTTGATCCAAGGAGAAATCTGACTGCCATTCTGGGGTCAAGAAGGAATTTTTCCCAGTATGTTGCATATTGGCAAGCATTTCAGACTGGGTTTTCTGCCTTCTTTTGGATCAACAGCAGTAGGTTATGTGTGAGAGGCTGAACCTGATGGACGCATGTCTTTTTTCAGCCCGGGGAAACTATAAGGTTTATTCAAAGTGCACTGGAATTTCGGTGCTCTTTCGGTCCTTGCACTTTTAGAGAATCAAATTCCCGACCCTGCGGTGAATTCAACTGGAAACCCACCGAACACGTCTGAGAAAAGCTGACGATCCGCCGAACACAGCGCCGACCAGCCGCCCGAAAAAGCCAGATTAACTGGGAAAAAAAACGATTGAAAGTTTAAAAATTAAAAATGTTTGCAAAAGAACTACATGACAAAAATGTCTGGGATTAACATAAAAGGTCCTATGAATGATAATAAAAAGGTCTGTTGCAGAAAAAAAACACTGTTTAAAGAGAATCGGAATTTTTTTTGCTGAAAAATGCCTAAAAATCCTAAAAAATAACTGAAGAGACTTTTTGATGCAAATTAAAAGAATAAATGGTTTATTAGATATTCAATAAAAACGGGAATATTTTTAACGTTGAAGCCTATGGGATTCGCCTGAATAAACCTGCCGAATGAAACCACCGAACAGCAGAGCATTTCACTGACATTTCTCTGCTGTTCGGTGTCTCTGAATAGTTTAACCATTGCTTCTCTATGGGGATTTCACTGCCGCCGAACAGCACTACATTTCACTGGCAATTCACCAATATTTGGCGAACTGCCTGCTCTCTGAATACAGACCCGGGTTAAGATCTCTAAGGGGCTGGAGCTGAAGATTTTTGTGGCTTTTTTGGAATTTAGTGAAATGAAAACATATTTTCGGTTATTTAATTGTGCAGTTACGGGTATATCTAAGGCCGGGGTCAGACCAGCGCACTTTTATCGTGCGTTCTGGCGCACATAATTACGGCCGCACTAGCAGCAGATGACGGGCAATGACGGCCAATATACGATGTACGGCCGCACAAAAGTCCGGCCGTGCAACGCAAGTGGAATTTGAATGCATTTGTTTGAGAACGCAGAACCGCTAGTACTGACGTACTGAGTGCGCAGCTGCGGCATAGCGGCGTGTGTGCGTGATTAGGAGATGTCAGACACTGCTAATGTCCAGCCTACATAACGTCCAGACGCAAAAAGAGTTTTATTGACGATCCGTACAAAACCACGCCCGAAAATGCGCGTTGTCTGACCGTTTTTGCGCATTCCGTGAAAAAATACGTCAATGCGTTCGGACGCACTTTTTCACGTTCGCGGGGAAAAATGCTTTCGTCTGACCCTAGCCTAACCAGGAAGATACTCAGGGTTATTCAAAGAGATCCGAATTGCTGGTGAAAGGGAACCGAACAGTGAAATTCAGTGTTCGGTTACCCTTCCTGGCCATTCGGCTATTCAGAGAGCAGGCAGTTCGCCAAATCCTGGCGAATTGCCTGCACATACGGTGCCTGTTCGGTGCCTGTTCGAGGGCAGTGAAATCCCCATGAAAAAGCACTGCTTCGGCTATTCAGAGAACACAAACCAGCAGTGAAAAGTTGCCGAAATGCCCTGCCAATCGGTGGTTTAATTCGGCAGGTTTATTCAGGAGAATCCCATAGGCTTCAATGTTAAAAATATTCCCGTTTTAATTTAATATCTAATAAACCGTTCATTATAATATTAGGTAGTAAAGAGTCTCTTTATTTATAGATTTTTTTTAGGATCTTTTAGGCATTTTTGGGGTTTTTTTGCAAACATCTTTTTCCATTTTTTCTTATAAATTCTTTTTTCTGTAACAGCCCTTTTTATTATCATTCATTGGATCTTTATATGTAAATTCCAGACATTTTCGTTCTGTAGTTTCTTTGCAAACAGCGTTTCACTTTTCCAACATTCAAGCGAACCGTTGTTTTTTTTTTTTTTACTCCATTCGTCTGCGGTGTCGGCTTTTTCCGGCAGCTGCTCTGCGCTGTGATCGGCGGCTGCCCGGGTTTCTCCGGCGTGTTAGGCGGGGTTAATCCAGGTGTTTTTGCGGGTTTCGGTGTGCGTTCGCTGGGATTTGCGGTGAGTGTTTGTCGGGTTTGCGGTGAGTGTTCGGCTGGTTTGCGGCGGCTTTTCCCTGCACTACGACGGCCCTGTGGTACTTGCTGAATACACCGCAGGGTCGCTGAAATGGGATCGCCAAATCGCACCGAATTGAAGAGAACGAAAAGTCACCGAACGTGCGGTGACCTTTCGATTCTCTTTGAATTACCCTGTATGTGAAATGAAAACGTATTTTAGGTTATTTATTAGTGCAGATACGGGTATATCTAACCAGGCAGAAACTGTGTGAGTAAATTTCCATTCAGATTTCAATCATTTACAGCGTCTAGAATATTTTTTTCACATTTTATCCAAACCTTTGTGATTATATATTGGATAGGGAATTCTTGTTAAAAAAAAATTGAAATGGGATCCTGTTACTGCATTTTTCTGACAAAATATAAAATTTTAACCAAAAAATTAAAAAATAGATTTTTCCCTTGTGTTTTGGAGGATGGTGGTTTATGAATAATGTGATTATCTATAAAACACTGACCTTCCTCCCAGCGTAGGAAATGGGAAGGGTAGTAATGGCAGTGGTATTGCTCATTTTCTACATGACAAATGGACAATGCGAACTAAAAATAGTTAAATAAAAAAAAATTGTTTGTTTTCTTTTAGAATTTGCATGATCACATTTGCTTTCAATTCAAAGGCCAGACTCTGACCTGTTCAATGATAAATTGATACCTCCCTTGACCTTGTGAGCTGTAAAGATTAGTGACGTAGGGTTCCAAAGTCCCCCCCCCCCCAGTGCACTTTGCTGTAGTGCAGCGGTTTAGGTTATTGATGTAAAAATTTGTAATAATGGTTTGTGCCATCACCTCCACACTTGAGACGGTGAGTTAGTGCAGCATCATTGTTTCCTTTATAATTGAAAAGTGAAAAATATTGCTGTGTTAGAAAGAAAAAAATTAAGAAATATTTATTTTATTGTTACATAAAACCTGGTCATGTTTGGTTTCATTGGAAAGGCCATGGTCTGGCCTTTCCAGTGACACCTCATATGACCCTGTAGCTGCTACGGAGTTGGAGATATACAGGGTTATCCAAAGAGATCCGAATTGCTTGAGAAAGGTAACCGAACGCTGAAAATCAACGTTCGGTTCCCTTACCTGACCATTCGGCTATCCAGAGAGCAGGCAATTCGCCAAATCCTGGCGAATTGCCTGCACATACGATGCCTGTTCGGTGCCTGTTCGAGGGCAGTGAATCCCCATGAAAAAGCACTGCTTCGGCTATTCAGAGAACACAAACCAGCAGTGAAAGGTTCCCGAAATGCCCTGCCATTCGGTGGTTTAATTCGGCAAGTTAATTCAGGAGAATCCCATAGGCTTCAATGTTAAAAATATTCCCGTTTTAATTCAATATCTAATAAACCGTTCATTATAAAATTCTGCAGTAAAGAGTCTCTTTATTTATAGATTTTTTAGGATATTTTAAGCATTTTTCTGAATTTTTTTTTTTTTAAAAGTCCGATTTTTTTTATTTTATTGTTTTCAGTTTACTTATTTTTTTTGTAACAGCCCTTTTTATTATCATTCCCTGGACCTCCTGTGTAAATTTCAGACATTTTCGCTCAGTAGTTTCTTTCAAACAGCGTTTCAATTTCACAGATTCACACAAACTATTTTGCTAATTTATTCACCTCCCTCGTCTGCGGTCTCAGCTGCTTCGGCTGTTTTCGGCTCCTGCTCGGGCTTGGTTTTCGGCAGGTTAATCCAGATGTTTTTGTGGCTTTTCTGCGTGCATTCGGTGGGTTTTGCGGTTCGTTTTCGTCGGGTTTGCGGCAGCTTTTCCCTGCAATTCGGGGACCCTGTGGTGCTTGCTGAATACACCGCAGGGTCACCGAAATGGGATCGGCAAAAGGAACCGAATTGAAGAGAACG
Source organism: Leptobrachium leishanense (assembly GCA_009667805.1). Lineage (NCBI taxonomy): Eukaryota > Metazoa > Chordata > Amphibia > Anura > Megophryidae > Leptobrachium > Leptobrachium leishanense. The sequence goes on along the minus strand of CM019067.1, from coordinate 38,045,828 downwards.
AAAAGTCACCGAACGTGCGGTGACTTTTCGAATCTCTTTGGATAACCCTGATAGTGGTCCAAATGCCCATTAATGCAGACATACAGGGTTATTCAGAGAGAGGTGAAAATCAGGAGAATGATTGGAGAATGAGAAATTCTAGGTAAAAATAGCTAAACCAGGAAAATTCTCCCATTTATCTCACTTTCCAAATCGGCTATTTTGACCTAGATTTAGCCATTCTCCTGCTTTTCACCTCTCTCTGAATAACCCTAATAGTTATCCTTTCTCTGGGCCTATTCTGGGGCATGGGCCTGGAGCTGCTGCTCCATCAGCCCCTATGTTAATCCGGCCCTGTCTGAATAGTCGAATGGCCATGTAATTGCACTGGTCGTTGAAATTTACTGTTCGGTGCAATTTCGGGGTCAGTTCAGCTCTCTCTGATTAATCCCTTATGTAACTATGTACATTAAGTGATACTTAAGCATCCTATGCCTGTGTGCTAATAATGCAGACACTGTTTGCAATTATGCAGGATAGGGGACACCATCTAGAGGTTATTACAGATTGCAAAGGGGCGATACGGGAGTTGGGGAGGCCAATAAGGAGCGAGTTGCAGTAGTCAAGTTGTGAAATGACAAGAGCATGAACCAGCACTTTTGCGGTATCTTGTGTCAGAAAGGGGCGGACACGGGCAATGTTTTAGAGTTGAAAATAACAGGATTTGGTCACTGTCTGGATGTGGGAAGAGAATGTTAGGTCAGAGTCAAAAGTGACGCCAAGGCAGCGAGCTTGGGGTGTTGGGCTAATGGGTGTTCCATTTACTCGTAGAGAGATAGTTGGTATCGGGTTTCTCTTGGGAGGAATGATGTGAATTTCAGTTTTAGCAAGATTGAGTTTAAGGAAACGAGAAGCCATCTAATTTGAGACAGCGGAGAGACAGTCAGTGACTCGATCCAGGAGACCTGTAGAGAGGTCAGGGGAGGAGAGGTAAATTTGAGTGTATCAGCGTATAGGTGGTACTGGAATCCAAAGGAGCTGGTCAGTTTTCCTAGAGAGGCCATGTAGACTGAAAAAAAGAAGCGGGCCCAGTACTGAACCTTGGGGCACCCCAACAGAGACAGGCTGCCGGGAGGAGGTACTTCCAGCAAAGGAGACACTAAACGATCGTTGGGACAGGTAGGAAGCGAACCATGAAAGAACAGAACCTTGAAGGCCTATATCACTAAGAGGTTGAAGGAGGATTGAGTGGTCAACTGTATGAAAGGCAGCAGAGAGGTCAAGAAGGATCAGCAGAGAGTAGCACCCATTGGATTTAGCAGTTGCAAAGTCATTGGTCAGTTTCGCAAGAGCCGTTTCTGGTGAGTGCAGTGAGTGAAAGCCAGATTGCAGAGGGTCAAGGAGAGAGTGGGTGTTGAGGTAGTCAATGAGACGGCCATACACAAGCTTTTCGAGGAGTTTGGAGGCAAAAGGGAGCAGGGACACAGGGCGGTAGTTGGAGGGAGCAGTCGGATCCAGAGATGTTTTTTTTAGGATTGGGACTACTGTGGCATGTTTGAGGGGAGCAGGAAAGACCACAGAAGTTAAGGACAGATTAAAGGTGTGGGTCAAGGATAGTACAAGAGAAACAGAAAGTGTTTGGCAAGATGTGAGGGAACGGGGTCGAGGGGGCGGGTAGTGGGATGAGAGGATAGTAAGAACTTAAAGACTTCTTGTTCAGTAGCTGAAGGGAACGAGTTAAACATGTGAGGATAGACATGGTTGGCATCTTCCTGCATGGGTGAAGATGGCATTGTGGAGATTTCAGTTCTTATCTGTTCTGGTTAGAACCTTTAAACCCAGCAATAGTTCTACAAAGGATAAGCAAACATATCAAACAGTAAAAATTAGAAACATTACACTGTTTTCATCTTTTTAACAAATTCAGAATAACTATCTTTATGCAAAATTTCTATTCTAGCCTAAATTTAAGCACATGCCATATTTCAAATAAATGTTTTGATAATATTTCTCACAACAAAAAGGACTTGGTAGTGAAGGGGTTAAAGGGAATATGTGGCTGGATTGTATGAGGCTTTGAAGTAACGAGCGATTTATAATAAATGACATGCAGACGAATGTAACGAACGCGGTGAGATCATCCACATATTGGAAGGCGAAAAAAATTCTTCCAAAAATACCCATTGGTTTTTCCACTCACCGTTTATAAACGGCATCAAAGCGAAAAACCACACATTCACTAATAAATAAATCATGCCGAGCAAAGATATAAAATATTTACTCATACGCTCTCTAGTCTCTATTATAAAGACAAAAAGGCGACTATAACATTAGCTCCCTAACAATGGGAATCACAATATTTTGAAACAATGGCTTCTTGAAACGAGTTTAATTATTCAACAGCTTTAAACAAAAGATCAAATCACACGCAATAATAATAATAACTGCTTTGTAAAAGAAAAGTCATTGTAAATAGAAAACGTCTAGTGTATGGAGTCCCTCTGACACAATGTATCCACGGGTCTAAATTTGCTTGGAGTACGAGACCAGAATAAATTTAAGACTGTGAACCACTTTTACTCTGCGTTTTCATTGGATTATTCAAAAGTGCACTGCTTCAAAATCACAACCATTTAAAACAGGATGGAAGGGTATAATAACTAGGGATGTGCATGTCTGAAAAATTTGTTTAGTTTCATTTTTAAATAATTTAGTTTTCAGAATTTCGCAACTAATTTCGTTTCGTATTTCGTTTTGTTTCATTTTGGATCGAATCGAAATTTCGAATTTCATATATCAATTAGATAGTCGATATCAATTTGAATTTTGAATCACTAAATAAAACCCCAATTAATCGAATTTTGCTGTTAAAAGAAAAGCTACGGTTAAATATTAAGCTGTGTCACAGATTTAGTATTTGAGTCAATTTAACTGGGACAGGTGCTTGTGAAACTGTGAAACGAAATGAATTTGTTTCATAAAGTTGCTTGATGACTGCATTACTTGTATTGTATGTATTTTAATTTAAGATCAATTCAATAGTTGATATATCAATTTGGTATTGATTAGGTAGTTGATATCGATTCGAATTCCGGAACACAAAAAAAATATTCAAATTTTTCTTTTATGATGACACGTAAATTCGTTATATACCGTTTCGTTTCGAATTCGGATCTTATCGATTCATTATGTACTTCCAAAATACGAATTATTTCGTTCCGAATTTTTCCGAAACTAATGCACATCTCTAGTAATAACATCTTGCATAGCATAGAAGCTCAAGCAACAGTCTGCAAAGTGCTTTGCCATATAAATGTTTGCTTTTAACACTTTTCACTACCAGAAACACGTGGGTATATACACAGGTCTATACAAAGAAAGGTGAAACTCAGGATAATGACTGGAGAAGTGAAAATTCTTGGTCAAAATAGACAAACCAGAAAAATTCTCCCATTTATCTCACTTTCCAAATCGGCTATTTGTTCTCTTCTCCTGCCAGTTCTTCTGAGTATCACCTTTCTCTGAATAACCCTGACAAATTTGCTTTTAATTACAAATAAAGAAATGAAAATATAAAATAAATAGAAGGAAAAAAAACAACTGTTCCTTTTAAAGCAGCAAGGGTGAGCAGAGGGCCGCCCCATTGGATGGCTCCTCTGCTGACACTGGTCAGTCACGCTGGCAGCATGTCACGGGAACTGAGCAACCAAAAACCTTTGATAGGAAATTACTGATTTCTTCCAATATGGGCGATAGCAGAAAAATGCTGACACATGTGAAGGGAGTGAATCCCTATTAAATGACCCAGACATGTGTTGAGAATGACAGGTGCACTTTTTATTTATAAATTTATTTATATATTTATATATATATTTATTTTACTACTTTCTTTAACCCCTTCACTACCAAGCTATTCTTGTTGATTTTTTTTATCATAACATTCATTTGAAGCATGAGATGTGAATTTAACAACTATATATAGGGTAGTTTGTTACAAAAAAAATTAATAATGTTAATTTGATCATTTTTCATGTATTTGTTTATCCTTTACAGAAATGTTGTTGAAATGTAAGATTCTGAGATCTAGATGGTGTTCCTTATCTTACAGAATTTCAAACAGGGTCTGCATTATTATCATACAGGCAGAAAAGACCTTTGTGTTAGGTACAGTAACTATGATCAATAAAAATAATAAAAATGGTCAAATCTCTGCTTATGGGGGGTTTGTAGTGATCATAATGAGGTTATTAACAATGCAACTTCCAAAAAATACCAATAGAATATAAAAATAATATCTTTATGTGAAATAATGCCTGTATATGTAGATTGCAGTAAAACCTTGTATCTGTACTGTACATGGATTTTCAATCATTATAATCCCCTGAATCTTATCCCTGTACAGCAGTGACTGACCCCGCAGCTCTCCCTGTAGTCTGTAGTAATCTATTTAAACTTTTTGTCACAGTGAGGTTTAGGCATGCTATTTCCAGGTTACTTGGAGAGCTATAAAACAAAGGATTTTATTTCTCCACAGGGGACACACTAATCCTGCTTTAAAAAAGGTGTGAAAATGGTCTTTTGATATGCTAATTAGTGCTTTTCAATAAAAATAGAGATGACTCAATTTGGGTGTGAAGGGGTTACATTTCCTATATATTATGTAAACAAAAACGGAACGTACAAGAATCATGATGTAAACATTCATTTGCTGAGGGTCTAGTGACATTCACACAAACTTTATACTCTTATCTTGAACTTGTAAGGTCCCACATTTTTTTATGTGTGCGATTATATATATTAATAGTAGATTTTTGTATTTTAAAATGTACCTTATTCTGGGACATATGCTTTTATCAGTATTGTATGTAAAGGATTATTCAGAGGATCAGTTATCATTACCTTCCTGTTTTGTTTTTCTACCAATAGATGATTTGTAAAAAATAAACCTTAATAACAATGTTAAAAAAGTTCGGCTTGTTTTACCTTTCTTTTTAAAGTTTTGTGATTTTAAACGATTTGTAAAACACTTGATATTAACCTCTTCTCTCCCCAAGATCGAGATAACTCGGATCTACAGAAGCAGTCTCGGGTCTCTGATATCAAGTTATCTCGATGTGCAGGAATAAGAAACTTTTTGTTTTTTTTATTCAAAAAAATGTCGACGTGTTTGGGCTCTAGAACATGTCCATTTTACCTGTGTGGGCATGATGCCGGAGGTGCTGACACTTTTTAAAACCACCTGGGAATGTGTCTGAATAACATCACCCTAGCTGCTCCTGCACAGTGCCCTGAACTGCAGTAACACCATTTGGCCAGCAGATGGCGACATCTGCCTGCCAAATCGGTTATTTCAGTAAGGAATACATTAAAAATACTCCCAAATATTTTAATTAATTAAAAATGATTTAAAAAAAAAAAAAACCTGGTTCCTGACAGTGGTTTTCTGGAAAATCTCTTGGTAGGGAAGGGGTTAATATGGGTGGGTAAACCCATATTACAGAATGCAAACTTTATTTTTTCATGGATGTTGGCTAGAAAACAATTTGCAAAATCATTTTTCTCATCTGACGGACTAAAGCGTTATCCTCTGCTTTCATATTCTCTGTCCAGAGCCGGGATTCCTCAAAGCTGACTGGGCTGCGAGGATCTTATATTTTCCATATAGAAAGGATTCCTTTATCACATTTTTGATTTGTAGAAAAAATACATCAGTAGAATCATGATATCCCCGCACATCCTTTCCTAGTGTAAACTCGATTAACATCTTTGTTATATTACATTTACAATCTAATGGGTTTTTCATTACACACAGTTTCCGGACCTATAGTTCACCATGCATTCGTTGTGCTGGAATTAGGTGATCCCTTCAGCTTGATATGTATAACTTTAAGATGATTGAGTTTATATACACTTTGAGAAATGTAATACTCAGCCACAACATTAAAAACCCTGCCAGGTGAAGTAACATTGACTATATGGTTACAATGGCGCCTGTCACGGGCAAGATATATTGTCAAAGGTGGAATATATTGTTGGGGTGGGATGAGTTGTCAGGGGGCGGCATATATTGTTACGGGGTGGGATATATAGTCACAGGGCGGGATATAATGTCACCAGGCGGGATACATTGTCACAGAGCCGGGATATATTGTCACGGGGCGGTATATATTGTCACGGGGTAGGATATATTGTCATGGGGCAGAGATATTTTATCACTGGGCAGTATATATTGTCACATGCGGGATATATTATCACTGGGTGGTAAATATTGTCACAGGGTAGGATATATTGTCATGGGGCAGGGATATATTGTGACGGGGTGGGATATATTGTCACAGGGTGGGATATATTGTCACAGGGTGGGATATATTGTCATGGGGCAGGGATATATTGTCATGGAGTGGGATATATTGTCAGGGGGCGGGATGTATTGTTAGGGGGTGGGATATATTGTAGCGGGGTGGTATATATTGTTGTTAAATAAAATATTTAAATCAAATCAATATTCCTATTCATACTTAGCAAACAAGCTGCTGTCGGTCCGTTTCATATATAAAGACTTAGCATCGCAGTGTTATGTTAGGCTAGGGTCAGATGAACGCATTTTTCCATTTTTCTCGTCGTCCGTGAAAAAGTGCGTTCGAATGAATGGATGTATTTTTTCACGGAATACGCGATAGCAGTCATACGATGCGCATTTTCGTCGTGATTTTGTACAGATCATCAATAAAACCCTTTTTGCGTCTGGACGTTATGTTGGCCGGACATTAGCAGCGTCTGACATCTCCTAATCATGCACACATGCCGCTAGCGGACGCAGAGCACTCTGTATGTCAGTACTAGCGGTATCACGTTCTTGAAAAAATGCGTTTGTTTGCCGCTTGCGTTGCGCGGCCGCACTTTCGTGCGGCCATACTTCGTATATATTGCCCGTCATTGGCCATCATTTGCTGCTACTACGGCCGTGATAAAGTGCGGCTGCACACGCGTTCGCACTGCGTTCGTCTGGCCCTAGCCTTAGCCAACAGGAAAGCAAAGGACAACCACACAAGATGTAGAATTGCTCTCAGCATATTTCTGTTTATCAGGCTCTAATATAAATCACAAGGGTGTGGTACAACAGCCAATCATGAAACAGATCATGTCAGAGTTACAATGGCGTGGATACATTTGCCACGTCAGAAATAGTTACATTTAACCATAGATGGTTTACATTTTAACTTTTGGAGAAAAAAACATTCCTAAACCCAGAATCACGTGTCATAGAAGGGGAAGGGGTAACTTATACCTTAGCCCGTCTGTATTATAACATTCTTTTCAAACTAAATGGGACATGTTAACTAAGGTATGTATTTGAATCACAATATTTATATATTCATACAGGAAATTAAAAGATAATTATTTTTACAATTGTCACTAGGCAGGATATATTGTCAAAGGTGGAATATATTGTTGGGGTGGGATGTGCTGTCAGGGGGCGGGATATATTGTTACGGGGTGGTGTATATTGTCAAAGGTGAAATGTATTGTCACCGGGCGGGATACATTGTCACGGGGTGGGATATATAGAAACAGAAAAATGTCAGCAGATAAGAACCTTTCGGCCCATCTAGTCTGCCCAATTAAATGGATACTTTACCTGGATTTATCTTTTGTTTAGGATAGCCTTATGCCTATTATTATTATTCTTTATTTATAAAGCGCCAGCATATTCTGCAGCGCTGATGATGCCTATCCCATGCCTGCTTAAATTCAATTACTGTTTTGGCCTCTACCACTTCAACTGAAAGGCTGTTCCATGTATCCACCACCCTCTCAGTAAAATAATGCTTCCTGATGTTACTTTTAAACCTTTGCCCCTCTAATCTAAGACTATGTCCTCGTGTTTTGCTACTTTGTTTCCTTTTAAATATACTCCCTTCCTCTACCTTGTGGATTCCCTTTACGTATTTAAATGTTTCTATCATATCTCCTCTGTCTCGTCTTTTTTCCAAGCTGTACATGTTAAGATCATTAAGCCTTTTCTGGTAACTTTTCTCCTTCAAGCCGTACACCATTTTAGTAGCCCTTCACTGAACTCTCTCTAAGATGTCTATATCCTTCTGGAGATACGGTCTCCAGTACTGCACACAGTACTCCAAGTGAGGTTTCACCAGTGCTATGTACAGTGGCATGAGCACTTCCCTTTTCCTACTGCTAATACCTCTCCCTACACAACCAAGCATTCTGCTAGCATTTCTTGCTGCTCTATTACATTGACCCCTAAATCCCTTTCCTCGATGTTGAGGTTAGGACTGTATCAAATATTCTATATTCAGCCCTTGGGTTTTTACATCCCAGGTGCATTATCTTGCACTTATCCACATTAAAACTCAATTGTCACAGCTCCGACCATTTTTTTAGTTTACCTAAATCATTTGTCATTTGGCTGATCCCTCCAGGAACGTCAACCCTGTTGCAAATCTTTGTGTCATCAGCAAAAAGACATACTTTTCCATTAAGGCTGGGGTCAGACGAGTGCATTTTTAACGTGCGTTCTAGCGCACATAATTACGGCCGCACTAGCAGCAAATGACGGGCAATTTAAGCAAGCATGGGATAGGCATAAGGCTATCCTAAACAAAAGATAAATCCAAGTAAAGTATCCATGTAATTGGGCAGACTAGATGGGCCGAAAGGTTCTTATCTGCCGACATCTTTCTATGTTTCTATGTTTCTATGTTTCTATGACAACCAATATACGAAGTACGGTCGCACGAAAGTCCGGCGCGCAACGCAAGTGGAAAATGAACGCATTTTTTCGAGAACGCAGAACCCCTAGTACGGACGTACAGAGTGCGCTGCGCCCGCTAGCGGTGTGTGTGTGTGATTTGGAGACGTCAGACCCTGCTCGTGTCCGGCCAACATAACGTCCAGACGCAAAAAGTTTCCTGGTTTGGATTCGTAAAACATACGCACGAAAATGCGCATCGTATGACCGTTTTCGTATATTCCGTGAAAAAATACATCAATGCGTTCGGACGCACTTTTTTTACGTTCGCGTGTAAAAATACTTTCGTCTGACCCTAGCCTTATACCTTTTGCAATATCAATAATAAAAATATTAAAGAGGATGGGTCCAAGTACTGACCCCTGAGGTACCCCACTGGTAACAAGACCTTGCGCCGAATAAACTCCATTTACCACAACCCTCTGTTGCCTGCCACTCAGCCACTGCCTAATCCATTCAACAATATTGGAATCCAAGATCAAAGATTGCAATTTATTGATAAGCCTTCTATGCGGAACAGTATCAAAAGCCTTACTGAAATCTAAATAAGCAATGTCTACTGCACCACCTGTGTCTATTATTTTTGTTACCCTATCAAAAAAATCAATAAGAATAGTTTGGCATGATCTCCCTGAGGTAAACCCATGTTGTTTCTGATCCTGTAATCTATGTGTTTTTAGATGTTCAACAATCCTTTCCTTTAACATGGATTCCATTAATTTCCCCACTACTGACGTAAGACTAACTGGCCTATAGTTCCCCGTTTCCTCCCTACTACCTTCTTGTAAATGGGCACAACATTTGCTAATTTCCAGTCTTCTGGGATGACTCCCGTTAACAAGGATTGGTTAAATAAATCTGTTAACGGTTTTGCTATCACATCACTGAGCTCTTTTAATAATTTAGGGTGGATCCCATCAGGCCCCATTGACTTATTTGTCTTTACTTTAGACAGCTGCTGTAGAACCTCCTCCTCTGTAAACTCATACAGGGTTGGATATATTTTCCCAGGGCGAGATATATTGTGACTGGGTGGGATGTATTGTCATAGGGCAGGGATACAGTATATTGTCACGGGTTGGTATATATTGTCACGGGGTGGGAAGTATTGTCAGAAGGCGGGATGTATTGTCAGGGGGCGATATATATTGTAACGGGGAAGGGATATATTGTCACGGGGTGGGATAAAAATAGTGATGGCCAGAAGACTGGGTCACAGCATCTCCAAAAGGGCAAGTCGCGTGCGGTGTTACTGGTATGCAGGGGTTAGTACCTGCCAAAATTGGTGAAAGGAAGGACAACTGGTCAACCGGTATCAGGATCATGGGCACTCAAGGCTCATTGATGCATGTAGGGAGTGAAGGCATGCCGGTCTGGTCCAATGACACAGAAGAGCTACTGGAGCTCATATTGCTGATTTACCTAATGTTGGCCATGAAAGAAAGGTGTCAGCACACACCTGCTATGCACCACCTACTTAGAGATGGCGGCAGACTACATACACCCCTTCTTGGCCATGGTGTTCTTTGATGGCAGTGGCCTCTTTCAGCAGGATAATAGTAAAGAAAGGGAAAGTCTGTACTTATGGCGCCACCTGGTGGCTCTTTATGAGAGGGGAAATGCTATTGCTGGCAGCAGTGATAAAACACAGTAGTATCAAGCTGCAAACAAAGTTGCATAAAGTGCAATATATAGAAATTGTAAAACAACAAATGTCATAAACAATCCCTGTAATATTAGTTATAGCAGTAGTGTTAGTTATCAGCAATACATAACATCAAGTGTATCCACTTGAGATCTAATATGTGCAAAAGTGCAAAACTTGCAAGCTGATGTTCAAACTTTGCAAAATATGTGCAGCATAAACTGGTTCGTTTAAAAGTGCATCTGTGCAGTGTTTAGCAAGTGATAGCGCAACTAGAGTAGTTGATTCTATGGATAATGATAAACATTGTTAAAATTCACTGTGCAAAAGGCACAAAACACATGAGATTGTGTGCATAAAATAGAAGTTAAAATCAGTCCATTTGTGTCGTAAAAAGTGCATAAGTGCAGAGCTACGATGTAGATTGTGTAATTCAATAAGGTGAGCAGACTACAGCAGCTGGTAATGCTCACAAGTAGTGGTATATCCCAAACCACTCAAAGTCTCATGTAGGGGCGGGGGGTTGCTCAAGTTTGCTCATAACCCCCCTCCCCTTCAGCAGGATAATGCCCACTGGCACACTGCAAAAACTGCTCAGGAACGGTTTGAGGAACATAACAAAGAATTTAAGGTCTTGCCACGGCCTCCAAATTCCCCAGATCTCAATCCAACTGAGCATATGTGGGATGTGCTGGAACAACTCCCATCCATGGAGACCCCACCTCGAAACGTGTAGGAGTCAAAGGATCTGCTGCTAATGTCGTGGTACCAGATACCAGAGGCGTTCAGAGGGCATGTGGAGTCCATGCCTCGACGCATCAGCATGAGGGAGACCTGCACAATAGGCAGGGGGTTTTAATGATTTGGCTGAGTGTCTAGCTACATAACAAGAGCTGGATAGATAGATGGATGAATAGATGGATAGTCAGATGGATACATAAATAGACGGATAGATAGACAACAGTAATAAATAGATAATGGATACGTTGACAGGAAAGTACAAAGGCAAAGAGGTTTTCGACTGAGTGTTAACTCTAAAGCTAATTTTCCTATTGCGTAATGAAAATCATAAAATTAAAATGTCATGGTTTTATTGGCTGATAAATTTCTTTCTTAATATCTTAGTGATAATTTTTGATTGAGTTTCTTTACCCCTTTTTCCCCATGGTAATGTATGGAGGGTAATAACTGTCGAAAAGGCTTTTAACTGATTTTAGACGTAGAGATACTTCTGGCTGTTTCAATCTATACATGTAGGAACTTTACAAGAAAAAAAGTGTCATCTGCGCTTATCCCTATAACACCTTGTGAAACAAAACACAATTAGAGGTTTTCGTTTACTTGAATGGCCATTGAAGTTTTAAGCTCACCTGCCCAGTCAAGGTAACCTCCAATAAAGGCGAGTCTTGCCTGATGAAGCCAAAGTCTGCTTTCTAGCAAGTCACATATGCTCATGCTGCTTCTCAGTCACGAGGAAGACTGGTGGGCTTTCATTTATACCCTCCCAGAAACTAATCATTTTTCAAAGTTTTTCAAAATTTTTGATCCATGGTGGTTTTGTTTCTGGGAGGGTATAAATGAAAGCCCACCAGTTTTCCTTATGGCTGAGAAGCAGCATGAGCATATGTGGTTTGCTGGAGAGCAGCCTTTGGCTTCATTAGGCAGGACTCGCCTTTACTGGAGGTGCCTTGACGCGGCAGGCGAGCTTAAAACATCAATGGCCATTAGGGATGTGCATTTCGGCTTTCGGAATTTCGGAATTTTCACGAAATTTCCCGATTCGTGTTTTCGGATGCGGCCGATTTTCCGAAAATTTATAGATCCGAAAATGGCAGATCCAAAAAGTTTTCCGAGCCGAAACGAAATATTTTCGGAATTTTCGAATGTACTTGAAATGTGTCAAATCGAAATTTATTGCTTTGAAACGAGGAGAACAGACGTTCCGAAAAAACGAAAATTTCCGAAAATACGAAAAGTCGATACAAAAAACGAGCTAAGTGACACGAAAATACGAAAAATGGTCGATATTCCGAAACCATTTACAATTCCGAAAAACGAAAATTTCCGAAAATACGAAAAGTCGATACAAAAAACGAGCTAAGTGCCACGAAAATACGAAATTCCAAAAAAAATGTACGCGGAAAACGAGTCGAGCCGAACCGAATCGAAACAGAAATCGGTCGAAACGAGCCGATTCGAAAAGTTTAAAAATCCAAAATATCGAATCGAATCGAACGGAAAAAAAAATCGGTGCACAAGCCTAATGGCCATTCAAGTAAACGAAAACCTCTAATTGTGTTTTGTTTCATATGGTGTTATAGGGATAAGCGCAGATGACTCTTTTTCTCTTTTATGTTTTATACATGTTACTGGGCCGGATACATCTGGTAGTTGCAGCCGCCTTGGTGGGGATCAGGCGTGACACCGTTTTTTCTACATTAAGTAGGAACTTTACCCTGTTGTTTGGCACAACTAGTATTCATTTCAGGCATTATTATTATTTTTTTTAAAAAATTGCCAAACAATAACTGATGCGTTGAAAGGATACATTTTATGGCGTTTTTATTTAATGAGTTACTGTTAATTTAGTTTAGTTAACGAGTTATGATCGCGCTGAAGAGTGGGAGATGAGATACATTGAAAGGAAAAGGACCAGGAGCTGCTAATTCCCGCTCAGGATCATTGAGACTATGCGGAACTGTTTATCCAGTGGTTTTTATGGGGATAAATACATTAGCTGCATATAATGAATACCACGTACAGTTCCCACGGCAACAGACATGATTTCTGGAGCAATTACAGCAGCTGTATTTGTGAAAGGAGGAACGCTATAACCAGTAACAGGCCATTAAAGCTGAACTCTGTGCATAGTCTTCCTTTCCAGCCGGGCTACACATTCCTGGCCATCTCCTTGCCTTCCATTGAGGGATACACGGAAGGCTGGATCACAGGTACTTCTTTATATACTGCGCGCAGCACACAGCGGGAAGGGGGGGTCAGACTTAGCTCTTTTCTTTCTTTTTCTTTTTTTAATCTCGTTTCCGAGTAATTCTTTGAAATTTAACAGAAAAAAAGGACATTTTGTCAGTCTCTAAACAAATAAAAAAAATTAGAAGGCAATGTTTGTTTTAAAGATTTCCAAAAGTTTTTGTTTTTTTTTATTCTTTTTTTTTTTTACATTTCTGGTTTGTGTTATGGTGGGCTCAAACTATAATTATTGCATTTTACACATTCGCAAAAAAAAATATTTTTCCATTCAATCCGACTTTTTTTATGTTTTCTCTAAGTGGTCTTTCTTTAAATCTATAAAAATAATTATTAATTAGGATGATTTAAAAAAAAATATGTGTGTATATATATATATATATATATATATAATGTGCAGCAGACACATAATAAAATGGAGAGATCTCCTGCTTATGGGGGTTTGTAGTGATCATAATGAGATTATTAGCAATGCAATATCTGTATGTGCTGCATAATGCCTGTGTATGGCAATTACAGCAACACCTTGTATCTGTATGTGTTGCATAATGCCTGTGTATGCAAATTACAGCAACACCTTGTATCTGTATGTGCTGCATAATGCCTGTGTATGGCAATTACAGCAACACCTTGTATCTGTATGTGCTGCATAATGCCTGTGTATGGCAATTACAGCAACACCTTGTATCTGTATGTGCTGCATAATGCCTGTGTATGGCAATTACAGCAACACCTTGTATCTGTATGTGCTGCATAATGCCTGTGTATGGCAATTACAGCAACACTTGTATCTGTATGTGCTGCATAATGCCTGTGTATGGCAATTACAGCAACACCTTGTATCTGTATGTACTGCATAATGCCTGTGTATGGCAATTACAGCAACACCTTGTATCTGTATGTGCTGCATAATGCCTGTGTATTGCAATTACAGCAACACCTTGTATCTGTATGTGCTGCATAATGCCTGTGTATGGCAATTACAGCAACACCTTGTATCTGTATGTGCTGCATAATGCCTGTGTATGGCAATTACAGCAACACCTTGTATCTGTACGTGCTGCATAATGCCTGTGTATGGCAATTACAACAACACCCTGTATCTGTATGTGCTGCATAATGCCTGTGTATGGCAATTACAGCAACACCTTGTATCTGTACTGTACAGGGATTTACACTCATTATAACCACCTGAATCTTATCCCTGTACAGCAGTGACTGACCCCACAGCTCTCCCTGTATTCTGCCAAATCCATGGCTACTGGAATGCAGCAGTAAAATCTTGTGAACTTTTTGTTACAGTGAGGTTTTGGGCTTCTGTTTGCAGCTTCTTTACATTAATACAGAGTGACACAAGTAAGATCTCATGGAGAATTACACTTCTCCATGGGGAGAACACTTATCTTACATTAAAAATGGTTGCAAAGGAATATTATGTGTGAATTACAGATTATGTAAGGCTGTGTGCCTTTAACAATAGGCAAAGGAAGGTCATTGGAAGCTCAGAAGAAAGATTTAAGGGGTCATTCAAAGAGCACCCATGTTTACCAACATTACAAAAGCAACAAACTTCAGCATTTCACAAATGGAAATCCAAACAATGGAGGAGAAGCTTCTCAGTGAAGCTTCTTCTGCAACTGATTGAATTTTGCTTTTGTCACCATGGCAACAAAGGTGATTCTTGTCATCTTTTGGAGTTTCAGTAGATACTGATACTTATTGTATAACCCTCTTACAGGTCTATTCACTAAAAAGGTGAAACTCTGGAGAACTGGCAGGAGAAGAGAACAATCTAAACCAAATAGCAGATTTGGAAAGTGAGATAAATGGGAGAATTTTTTTGGTTTAACGATTTTGACCTGGATTTTTCACTTCTCCAGTCATTCTCCTGAGTTTCACCTTTATTGAATAAACCTGTTAGTTTGCATTTGGCGAGAAACAAGCCAGCACTCATGACACTCATTAACCCTTTCTCTACCAAAAACACGTATACGCATTAGAATATTCTAATTAAATTCTCCCATTTATCTCACTTTCCAAATCTGCTATTTGGTTTAGATTGTTCTCATCTCCTGCCAGTTCTCCAGAGTTTCACCTTTTTAGTGAATAGACCTGTAAGAGGGTTATACAATAAGTATCAGTATCTACTGAAATTCCAAAAGATGACAAGAATCACCTTTGTTGCCATGGTGACAAAAGCAAAATTTAATCAGTTGCAGAAGAAGCTTCACTGAGAAGCTTCTCCTGCCATTGTTTGGATTTCCATTTGTGAAATGCTGAAGTTTGTTGCTTTTGTAATGTTGGTAAACATGGGCGCTCTTTGAATGACCCCTTAAATCTTTCTTCTGAGCTTCCAATGACCTTCCTTTGCCTATTGTTAAAGGCACACAGCCTTACATAATCTGTAGCTAGATTACTTGTGCATTACAAATCAAATCACATTATAAAACACATGCTGCTGTGTATTTTTTTCTTTGAAGTAATTGCATATAAAAAGGAAAAATATATATAATTTTTTAGCTCCTGTTTCCATTTTGTGGAATTTCCCCATGATACAACATTTACCAAAATCTGTGCAAAGGTTTTACTTACATGCTGTAGATTAAATAAAGCACAGCAGTAAATAGTTAATGAGGTGAAGGAGGGAATGTTTAGATAAGACATCATTAGGTCTATTGTTCTCCAGGCTACCTGAGATAAGAGCTGGCATCTGAATGAGATAAAACAGGGAGTTTAAAGGACTACTAATCAACCCCCTTGGTGATGTCCTTTGAATACATCCCACACAATACAATGATGTGAGTTCGCACTGACCCATTCACTCCATTCTATGGCCAAAGCCACACAGTGAGGAGCAAGTGATGGAAAGATACAACACAAAATATCATATAATGGATGCACCCAGTGACACATATAGAGGATATAGAGGAAAATATTTTCTTAACTAAAACTACAAGAGAGAAACAAAGCACACGTAAGACATTCCTATTCGGGCAAGTCTACCACCCGACTCCCTAATACACCTCACAGACCCAATCAGTCTATCACTCTCACCTTGCAGTCCATCACTCTCGCCTTGCAGCCCTCTCCTCCTGTTTCCAACCCCAACACTTCTAGATTGTAAATTCCCACAGGAATAGGGCCCTAGTTTCTTCCTGTGCTTGTTTGTCATAAGGTTGTTCAGTCTCAATATTCTGAAACCACGGGGTCACATGCAGGATATGATTGAAGTCAGATAGCTTTAAATCATCCTCTTTTGAAAGCACACAAAGTCCTTTGTATTTTCTTGACTTTATTGGGAAAGTAACAGCAAATAAAAGGTGTCTTTTGGGTAGAGAGGGCTTCTCGGGTGTACCTTGTTATGGGAGGACGGTAAAAAAAGGATGCAATCACCCGGTACAGACAGATGCTTGTTGACTGCCTCTATGGTAAAACTGGGGGATTAGCAGCTGCTGAAGCAGGAAATGGGGCTGGACCAAACTAACTATGAGGGTTAGACAGGGAGAATGGACTGATCCATTTTAAGTAGAAACATAGGGGGAAAACAAATAAGAAATCTGGTTCCATGACACTCAATGTATTGTAACCCTGTCTATATTGTGCCTATTGTTCAGCGCTGCAGAATATGTTGGCACTATATAAATAAAGAATAATAATATCAGCAACATAAATAAAACACTATAAGTGTCATGTCACATGCAGATGACACCCAGCGCCTGGCAGTGTCCTGCTCGCTGGATGGGCACCGAGTGAAGAATACTGAGCTTGTGGTCACGTGAGACGCCGCGGGGTGCAGCATGATGACGCAGCGCCCGCTGGGTTTAAAACCCAGCGTCTCGCTTACTCCTGTGCCCTGATGTGGTATTCACTTCCCTCAGCGTTTCAAGTATGCTTCGTATTTGTGTATTGACCTGGCTTTCCCTGACTACCCTGCACTGTGTAGCGACCTGCCATTCTTGATGAACACGCTCTGTGTACCGACCTGGCATTGACTGACAACCCTGCTCTGTGTACCAACCTGGCATTGACTGACAACCCTATTCTGTTTACCGACCTGGCATTGACTGGCAACTCTGCTCTGTGTACCAACCTGGCATTGACTGACAACCTTGCTCTGTGTATCGACCTGGCATACTCTGACGAACCCGCTCTGTGTACTGACCCGGCATACTCTGACGAACCCGCTCTGTATACCAACCTGGCATTGACTAACATCCCTGCTCTGTGTAACAACTTCGCAAGTCTAGTGACCCTGCTCTGGGTATCAATATTGGCACACCTCTAACTGGTACTAAGACCTCTGGTCCTTCAACCAAGTCTGTTCTTATATTCTGGTATCTATTAACCCTTGCTGGTTACGTTACCTGTGCCCTGATGTGGTATTCACTTCCCTCAGCGCTCCAAGAATATTTTGTATTTGTGTATTGACCTGGCTTTCCCTGACTACCCTGCACTGTGTATCGACCTGGCATACTCTGACAAACCTGCTCTGTATACTGAACTGGCATGCTCTGACGAACCTGCTCTGTGTACTGACCTGGCATACTATGACGAACCTGCTCTGTGTACTGACCTGGCATACTCTGACGAACCCGCTCTGTGCAAGTACTAGTGACCCTGCTCTGGGTATCAATATTGGCACACATCTAACTGGTACTAAGACCTCTGTTCCTTCAACCGAGTCTGTTCTTATATTCTGGTATCTGTTAACCCTTGCTGGTTACGTATCTCTTGGTTCCCTGAAGATAGTTAGCTGTGCTGACCACCTAAGGATCAGAGAGGTAGATAGTATACTGTATACAGGGACCAGTATCATAGACCAAGGGGGGATCGGTGACAATAAGGACATATCTTTTTTTTTTGGGGTAGTGCCTGTTAACATACCACTACTAGGGATGTGCATAACTTTTTTTTCGTTTTGTACCGTTTCGTTTTTTTTTCTTCGAGTGTTTTTTTTGTGTCGGATCATTTTGGACAGTTTTTCTTTAGTTTCAGAACATTTCGATTCGGTGATTCGTATCGATTCGGCAATTCGGATCGTTTCGGCGATCCGGATCATTTCGCCAATCCAGATCATTTCGGGTGATTCGAATCAGTTGGTTTTTCACTTTTTATGAGGTATTTTGTAGACATGTGCACAGCACAACATTTCGTTTTGAACTAATGGATTATTCCTAAAATGCAATTTATTTAGTTGCTAAAGAAATTAGTTTTCAGTTGTTTAGTATGAAAACTAATTTCATTCATCCGAAAACCAGCGGATACAATTACTATTGTAGTGGCTCCTCAGAGGGCTAAGATCGCTGCTTGTTACAGTATCTCTCGCTCAGCACAATGTGTCAGGCAAAGCTGTTACAGTAACAGACTGCTGCTCATCACAGCGCTCAGAGGTTCAGTAAAACTAGTAAATAATATTTTTATATATAAGAGGTTATAACAATATTACTTCCTTGTTTTACTGAAACTCTGAGCACTGTGATGAGCAGCAGTCAGTTACTGTAACAGCTGAGCCTAATACAATGTACTTAGAGATAATATAACAAGCAGCCGACCTCAGCGCTCACAGCCACTGGATTTAAAGGGCTCAAAAAAATGCTCTTCCCTGTATAATGTATAGAACATCCTCCTGCATTAATTAATGTCCCTCTCTGTATATAACATCCTCCTGCATTAATGTCCCTCTCTGTTTAATGTATAGAACATCCTCCTGCATTAATTAATGCCCCTCTCTGTATAGAACATTCTACTACATTGGCATGTGGAGGGTGCAGAACTTCGGAATGCAATGCTTATCCCGCACAGGAGAGGGAACATTTACTTAAACTTTGTATCTCTGTGGGGGAGACAGACAGGATTATAAAATCAGGGGAGAGGGAAAATATTAACGTAAAATCGGTCTGAAAGCTCAGAGAAGGGATGACTGGCGCAAATTTTTTTTTTTATATAATAAAATAAAGCACTTTAAATCCAGGGAAAACATTCAAATAAATCACACTGAAGGCTCATAATGACAGAGTAACTGTGAGAGCTGGATACTATATATATCAGACAAAAAAAATCTTTATAACAAGCAGCACTGGGAAAGGAGAGGGACTTTATATAAATCGTGTATTATAGATGAGGAAAGGGGGATAGTGCTCCTGGATAATCTAAAATGTATCAGACCTAAGCCCCTATTATGCAGAGCAGGAGGGGAGATAACACATGTTTTATAAAGTCCCTCTCTTCTCCCAGCGCTGCTTGTTATAAAGGGTTTTTTTACTATCCAGCCCTCCTCTGTCATTAGCTTTCAGTGTGATTTATTTGAATGTTTTCCTTCTCCAGCTGCTTTTATCATCTTGTCTGCCTCATAGACATGCAAGGGTTAAGTAAAGGTTTCCTCTCCTGTGCTGGCTGTTTGTGCTGCGAGTGAGTATTCCGGAGCTCTATCACTGTCAGATTTTCGGGTAGGGGTCGGGAAGGATTACACATACAGACCTTTTCTGTAGCTTTGCGATGTTGCGCTCTTCATTGATGGTCTCCTTCACTTATCAATGTAATATCACAAAAAGGATTGAAACTAAACTGTAGTGCTTTTTTTTTTAGTTTCTTTCGTTTTTTTGTACTGATCAGTTTCGTATCTCTTGAGTCATACTAAAACTAAATTATCCCAAAATTCTGACTAAATTGTTTTAGAACTAAAACGAATGCACATGTCTAGTATTTTGTTTTTTTTTGCTTATTTAAGAATGGGAAGTAGATTACTACCAACAGAATGTAAGTTTTTTACTTAATTATTCTTTTAGGATTTTTTTTAGACATTTTTTGGGTGAAATTTTAGGTTTTCTAACTGTTTTTAAAGAAACAAGGCTTTTTAACCCATAGGTTTCAATGCAGCATATGAATCCACACTCTGCTGGGAAGCGCCTCTCTGCAGTATAATTAATGCAGCATATGAATGCACACCAGGGTGGATAAAAATCAATGATTTTTTAAAAAAAATCAAAAAAATCGGATTTTTTTGATTTAAATCTGATTTTTTTTTATTTAAATCGGATTTTTTTTATTTAAATCGGATTTTTTTGATTTAAATCAGATTTTTTTAAATAAATGCTTTTTGAGGAAAATATATTACCATCCAAAGGTTATTCCATCATGAAATAAAGATTCGTTTTTTAATTATGTAGAATAAGGCTGTATGTTTAATTTTTTTGGTAAATAAATTCCATTAATCCATTCACATGTCATGCTCTTCCAGAGGTTTTTGTAAGAGTATTGGGCAGTTTCTCTGCCTACAAGATATTATCACAGATGCTTGGTTTACTTTTGCAGTTCTCAAAACTGAATTTGACTCAGCAGAGATCACATGCCTCTTCTTCACAGCAAAAATGTGATAACCTGAACAAAGTTGAGAAAAACACCTAATCCTAACTTCTACAAACCTATGAATACAGAATCAACTCCTTCAGTGCTAAGTTTCAAGAAGTTCAGTGAATAGAATAGAAACAATATTTTTCTGATTGTTTGGAGTGGAATAGATCTGCACAAGAAGAAAGTGAAACTAAGTGTGAGGAAGAAGTGGCAAGCAGACAAGCAGTACTACAAAATGAAAGTGAAACTTTCTGAGCACAATACTGCACAGCCACAGACAGAC
The DNA here is from genome assembly GCA_009667805.1 of Leptobrachium leishanense. Classification (NCBI taxonomy): domain Eukaryota; kingdom Metazoa; phylum Chordata; class Amphibia; order Anura; family Megophryidae; genus Leptobrachium; species Leptobrachium leishanense. Next base: position 38,024,816 of record CM019067.1, on the reverse strand, counting down.
AAGTCTTTGGATCTTTTTGTGTATGACCTGAGGTTTATCACATTCTTTCCTTGAAGGAAAAAAACCTATAATGGCAGCAGGCCGTAAAAGAGACCCAGTTTGGGAATATTTTAATGAAGTTCCTCTACCTACGGTAGCCGCTGCGGGATAGAGATGGCAGCTGCTCTTTAAAAATTATGATTTAAATCGAGTTGATTTAAATCAAGCCTTTTTATTAGTGATTTAAATCATGATTTAAATCATGATTTAAATCGACTTGATTTAAATCAAATCCACCCTGATGCACACACTGCCGGGCAGCGCCTCTCTGCAGTATAATTAATGCAGCATATGAATCCACACACTGCCGGGCAGCACCTCTCTACAGTATAATTAATGCAGCATGTGAATCCGCACACTGCTGGGAAACGCCTCTCTGCGGTATAATTAATGCAGCATATGAATCCACACACTGCTGGGAAGCGCCTCTCTGCAGTATAATTAATGCAACATATGAATCCACACACTGCTGGGAAGCGCCTCTCTGCGGTATAATTAATGCAGCATATGAATCCACACACTGCTGGGAAGCACCTCTACAGTATAATTAATGCAGCATATGAATCCACACACTGCTGGGAAGCGCCTCTCTGTGGTATAATTAATGCAGCATATGAATCCGCACACTGCGGGGAAGCACCTCTCTGCGGTATAATTAATGCAGCATATGAATCCACACACTGCTGGGAAGCGCCTCTCTGCAGTATAATTAATGCAACATATGAATCCACACACTGCTGGGAAGCGCCTCTCTGCAGTATAATTATTGCAGCATATGAATCCACACACTGCTGGGAAGCGCCTCTCTGCGGTATAATTAATGCAGCATATGAATCCGCACACTGCTGGGAACTTCCCATACTGCAGAGTGGTGCTGCCCGGCAATGTGCAGATTCATATGCTGCATAAATTTTACTGCAGGGAGGCGCTGCCGGCAGTGTGTGGATTCATATGCTGCATTAATTATACTGCAGAGAGGCACTTCCCAGCAGTGTGTAGATTCATATGCTGCATTAATTATACTGCAGAGAGGCGCTTCCAGCAGTGTGTGGATTCATATGCTGCATTATTATACTGCAGAGAGGTGCTTCCCAGCAGTGTGTGGATTCATATACTGCATTAATTATACTGTAGAGGTGCTTCCCAGCAGTGTGTGGATTCATATGCTGCATTAATTATACCGCAGAGAGGTGCTTCCCAGCAGTGTGTGGATTCATATGCTGCATTAATTATACCGCAGAGAGGCGCTTCCCAGCAGTGTGTGGATTCATATGCTGCATTAATTATACTGTAGAGGTGCTTCCCAGCAGTGTGTGGATTCATATGCTGCATTAATTATACTGCAGAGAGGTGCTTCCCAGCAGTGTGTGGATTCATATGCTGCATAAATTTTACTGCAGGGAGGCGCTGCCCGGCAGTGTGTGGATTCATATGCTGCATTAATTATACTGCAGAGAGGCACTTCCCAGCAGTGTGTAGATTCATATGCTGCATTAATTATACTGCAGAGAGGCGCTTCCCAGCAGTGTGTGGATTCATATGCTGCATTAATTATACTGTAGAGGTGCTTCCCAGCAGTGTGTGGATTCATATACTGCATTAATTATACTGTAGAGGTGCTTCCCAGCAGTGTGTGGATTCATATGCTGCATTAATTATACCGCAGAGAGGTGCTTCCCAGCAGTGTGTGGATTCATATGCTGCATTAATTATACCGCAGAGAGGCGCTTCCCAGCAGTGTGTGGATTCATATGCTGCATTAATTATACTGTAGAGAGGTGCTTCCCAGCAGTGTGTGGATTCATATGCTGCATTAATTATACTGCAGAGAGGTGCTTCCCAGCAGTGTGTGGATTCATATGCTGCATAAATTTTACTGCAGGGAGGCGCTGCCCGGCAGTGTGTGGATTCATATGCTGCATTAATTATACTGCAGAGAGGCGCTTCCCAGCAGTGTGCGGATTCATATGCTGCATTGAAACCTATGGGTTAAAAAGCCTTGTTTCTTTAAAAAAAGTTAGGAAACCTAAAATTTCACCCAAAAAATGTCTAAAAAATCCTAAAAGAATAAATAAGTAAAGAAACTTTCATTTTATTGGTAGTACCTAGTACCTATTGGTAGTAATCTACTTCCCATTCTTAAATAAGCAATAAAAAAACAAAATAACTCCTAAAAAAGCAAAAAAACAACTGATTTGAATCACCCGAAATGATCCGGATCGCTGATATGAGCCGAATCGTCAAATTATCCAAATCACCGAATCGAATCGATCCGAAATTTCAGATTGATCCAAAATTTCAGATGGTCAATATTTCGTTTTTTAGGAAGTGCTCTCAAAACACGAAAATGGTGAATGTCATCCGAATTTCAAATCGGAATGAAACGAATTGCACATCTCTAACCACTACAACCTATGATGTATTTTCAAATCTTTGTGTGCAAAACCTGTCATTTATTTCAGTCAAAATAATAAAATAAAGCAAAGGGTCTGACTGAAGTGTATGTTCAATTTAATATTGTATATACTCTGTTTTGTTTTTTTTTTATAATGAAAAGGTCAGTGAATGTCATGATGTGGAGAACCGACAAGAACAGAAAACCTTAGGCTAAAACTGCTACATTGTGAAGTTCTATCGTTAATCTATTGCTCATGCTGGGTTAATTTGGCTTCAGGTTTGCAATAAACTTACCAATTCACCACCAACCCCAGTATTATGAAATATTAATATATAATTTAGATTTATAAATGTTCCTATATCTGACAATAGGATCAGAGACTGAGAAAGTGTTGATTTTTTTCCCCCAGTTTCCGAACATTTCTCTAATGAAAACTGTGTATTCAAACCCTGTCTGCTGGTAATGGGGAGAGACCGAGAGACAGAAACAAACTGTCTCCGCGCGCATTTCTATTCCAGTCACGGTGTGCTGCACTATGCGCATATTTAACAACAAAAAAAAGAATTGTTCCTCCGCATGTCCAACTCGCCACTTGATTAACCCCTTCACTGCTGAGCACTTTTTTGGGGGGTATCATAAAATTTATTTGAAACATGGGATGCGAAGTTAACAATTGAAAATAGGGGAATATTGAAATTGTGCACAGAAATTGTTGTTCCGAGATAGTTTAAAAAAATTAAATAATGTAAATTTGCTCACTTTTCAATGTTCATGTATTCATTTATCCTTTACTAATAGGTTTGTGGCAGACTATATGGATGTGCAGTATACATGGGACGGCCTACTTGGGTTTGGAGACCATCATAGACACTAGTGGCACTGGATTCACACAAATTACTTGTAGAATAATCCTCTTCGCTAAAAGAGTGTTCTTTGGACCCAATAACTCAGTGGAGTGAACAAAATAAAACATAGGTGCAAGGAACTCTGGTGGAGTTTCCGAAGGTTTATTAATGGAAACCCATGCAACGTTTTGGTCCAAAAGTCTTTTCTCAAGCATGTTCACTCTTGAATTTTTTTTTTGTTGATCAAATCGTTGAATACGGTTCCATAAATAACGCTCCAGAACATCACTGGAGTGTCTGGAACCTGTTTTTGATTTTGTTCATTGGTCGGTTTAGAATCAATCATGCAGAACATGAACTATAGTGGGTTTGCTGCAGGTCTTCTGTGCGACCTCCCAAGCTCATGGCTTAGATATGACCTGTTGTGGAGAGAGGGAAACCGAGGTAAGAATCAGATACCGAAATCAAGTGAATCCAATTTTGATCTCAAACATACATGGGACAAGACGGTTAAAATGCTCCTGTGGCCATGCAGTCTGAGGGAAGGTAGGGGCTTTAATAATAGCAATAAATATGTACGCAGTATCTCGTTCCTTAAAGAGATATTGCTACATGTAACTTTCCTAGTTCAAGTTCCGGGCACCAACGTCAACCTCATCCATGGGCATCACTGGAAAAGGGAAAAATGTCAAAAACGTCAGCACACCGAAAGTGCGAGGAGGGAGTGAAGGGCTGTCTAGGAGGATGGCTCTTCTGCTTACAGCTGTAACTGAAGCCAGTGGTCATCGGAAGTGAGTGACAGGGAAACGTTAACGGGAAGAATTCAAACTTCTCCAATAAATGTCATCGTAAATTTTTTTTTAAATATTGCACAAAACATAGGGTGTCATTCCCAATTAGATGAGTCCAACTTTCGTTGTGCATGACAGGTGCCAATTAAGGGTACCGGCCCACGAGCGCACTGAGTGCTTGCGTGTGCCCTCACTTCCCTGCGTCTGTGCCGTTTTGATGGGGAGGACCAACCACCAGATGTGAAAAAGCCCTTCCCTGTCAAAAAGTTAGACGGACGCTGACGGGGATACACAGCGAGATCGTCCATAGGAGGATTGCGCTTTGCACGCCGAGCGCACAGATTGTAAGGAACATCCACTCTTACGGACCTTCCTTCCTCTCTTTACAAACGCTCGCGTGCCGGTGGACTATGCAGGAAGGGGCCTGGAACACAAAGTGTTGAAGATAACACAAAACTTAGGTAAATGAGAACACAAAAGTGAGGAGATCTACTGATGAGGGAAAGCTTTATTCATATTGTATGTAATGGTGCATTGACCCATGACCAACTAATTCCCAACCAGTCAAAATTGAAGGAAAACATAACATGTAGAGAATAGATATCTATCTTTTCACAACCCTAAAATTTGGTTTTTCTATATTATCTGAAAGCAAAGCAGGGCAAAAGATGATCAGGCGAACTAAACATACGTTTGTCATGTCAGAGGCCAACAGTAGAAGAACAAATTAGACATTGACAACCGACTATACAGTAGTCTCATGAGTAGACAGTGCTAAATGAAAGATGTAAGAAAAATGAATCCACCTTCAGTCACACACATTACAAATACTGCTCATTGGAAGTCTTTGACAACCATTACCATTTAGAAACTTTGATACACGGTATTAATGTCTCGGGATGTCCCGATCCGATGCTAGGATCAGGAGCCAATCTTGTGACTTTTAAGGGTTTGTGGATCAGCTTCATGAGGCCGATCCCACCCTCCATACCCCTGAATCCTTACCCTATTGGCAGTATAAGCGTTAGTTTGAGGACCTGCACAATCCAGATTAGGGTGGTTGTCTGGAGTAAGGGAGCCCTCTGTCACTTGACTCTTGGTATGCCTGCCCATCTCCCCAGGCCATAGGTGATAGAGCCAGAGATTGTGTCTCGTGTCTCCCTGAACTGTAGGCTATAGAGAATAGTCATCTGGATCTCAGACCTTGGTCCTTAGGAGGGGAACAGGAAGTAGACAAAGGGGTCACCAGCAGATAAGTATAGGAGTGATCAGTCACAAAGTGCTGTGGAGGTATTCTTAGCCCAGGGCTCCCAAGATTTCCAAAAGGCATGTTCGGGCACCATCCAAAACCATGGGATGTCGATGCTGGTGACTCCTGGAGTTGTCGTCTTAAGATCTAGAGCATCCTCAGGAAAAACAAGGTTTGAGGGATCGAAAAAAGAGACGGAGATGGTTGAGAATAATTACTATCTGAGATTCAGTATTCCGTTCCCAAGACTGGACTGTTGTCTGGCCACACTCCCTCTTTAACTGGCGAGGCCACAGTATTCAGGATCTAGAATGGGTATTAGCTGATCCTGAATACTGTGTGACTCATGGATCACATGGATTGAATCGTTGCCACAAAAATCCAGTCAGGACATACTAATGTCCTTTTTCATGTTTGAACTTACCAGGGTTTCCCCTCTTGGACTTGTGCTTTCCTTGGAGTCATCAAGTTCATAAAGTAGCAAGAGTGCAAGAAAGAAATCCCCAAAAAACCTATTACTCAGGATGTTTTCAAACCCACGGAAAGCTTCTCTTGACCTAATTTGAAAGGAAAGCAAAATTACACATTTTTGGCCAATGGAATTACTTTATTATTACTTCCTCAGACAAACAATTCACTCCCTAAACTAACGCATGTAGAGGCACGGTGGCTGAGGAGGACCGGTCTTACTTCTTAGAGTTGAGATCTTACGGATTATGACCAGATCGAGTCATTTTGTTCTGATTGTCTAATTGAATTGTTCAGTAGGCTATTATTTCTATAAAAAACTATTATTATTTAGACGTTTTTAACAAATTAAGAATGAATTAACTCTGTTAAGGTGCCTCAGAGGTTAAGCATTGGGGCGCCATCTTGGAATGACAGTTCTTGAAGTTGCAGTTACTAACACATGGAAAACACCACAGAGAATATATGATGTTGTCAACAGCTATAATCAATCACCAGGGTTCTGACGATCCCAAGGCAATCTCATGGATGACTAGGTGCTTAGTGAATGGTGCCCAGTGTATTAAACACTTAGCTCCAGGGATTACACTTTTGTGTTTTCTTTTATCTTCATTTAATCACTTTTGTGGCTATTAAGCTTGTCTTTTAGAAGTAGTAGAATACGTGTTTGACATCGATCGACACCAACATGGGCTTATTTCAGTTGTCTAGAGTTCTATTTTCAGCTATTTTAAGATGGTATGTTCTCAGCATCCCTGCTAATTAAAGAAAGAAGGTCTAGCCCGAGCAGCCATTTTGAATTGACCTATGATAATCTCTTTTCAACTAATCCTTCAAATTTGGAATGAAATGTCAAATACAGAATACCAGTTGCTGAGTTTTAAGTGAAATATCTACCAATATTTGGTTTTACAAGTGAGGTTAGATGCAGGGATCTCAAACTCCAGACCACCAGATGTTTTGGAACTACACCTCCCATGATTCTTTGGCCATTTATTGCATTGTAAATAATTCTTGGAATTGTAGGCAATAAACAACTTGGGGGGGTCGAAGTTTGAGATACCTAGGTTAGAGCAATGCCTTGAATATTGAGTGTTTGTCAACTTATGGCAACATTAAAGTCCAGGGGCATTCTAGTCACCATGACCACTTGGTGGTTATTATTAATTGCATGGTTATGGTAACAGGTCCCCCCCCCCTCCTCTCCTCCACCCGGTGCAGGGCAGCAGTTTCTTGAGTTGGGTGATCACATCAATTGCAGATCTCATTTCAGTTGGAGTCGCTGGTTGAGCCAGTTGACCGTGCAATGCCTCTCAATGCAGAAACCATTTACCAGGGGCAGCATCTAAGCTGTAGGAAGCAGCTAGACGGCCCAGCCGAGGGTGGCCAAAATGCCATATGGAAAACAATCTATACCTAAAATCCCTCTCCCTTGGAAAAAAATGGGATGGGATTCAGCAAGATTCAATATTCATCCCAAATTTTTTTTTATGGGTTTTTATAATATTAGATATATAATTTATATAAACTAACTTACAGATCTATTCACTAAAGGTGAGTTGGCAGGAGAAGAGAACAATCTACGTCAAAATAACCAAACCAGAAAAGTTCTCCAATTTATCTCACTTTCCATATCGTCTATTTGGTCTAGATTGTGCTCTTCTCCAGCCAATTCTCCTGAATTGAAAGAGTTATTCAGAGAGAGCCGAACTGGCCCCGAAATTACACCGAACAGTGAATTTCTCCGTATGCCGCAATTTCGTGGTCATTTGGTTATTCAGAAAAAGTCAGTTTACAAATTTTGTCAAATTGCCAGTGAAATACAGTGCATGTTCGACAGCAGTGAAATCCCCCATAGAGAGGCAATGGTTAATCTATTCACAGACACCGAACAGCAGAGAAAAGTCAGTGAAATGCCCTGATGTTCGGTGATTCAGTTCGTCAGGTTTATTCAGGCGAATCCCATAGGTTTAAATGTTAAAAATATTCCTGTTTTTATTCAATATCTATTAAACCGTTTATTCTTTTAATTTTGCAGCAAAAGATTCTTTATTTATTTATTTCGGATTTATTTTTTTTGGCTTTTTTCAAGATTTATTTCGCCAATTTTTAAAAAAATGTAATTTATTTTTTTAAATAACTGCTGAATGCTGAATTCACCACAGGGTCGGAAATTTGATTCCCTGAAGTGCGGGGAACGAGAGATTAACCCCTTTAGTAAATAGACTCGTAAGTTTATAATCCACGTGAACCATTTCTCCTTTAATTACTACTTTAAGACGTTTTGTAAAGTATTACTGTTACCGGAATCTGCTAGGTTCACTCGGGACGAGGCGGACCGGACACGAGCAACGATTGTCTGAACACGAGTCTCTTCAGGAAAGGCAAACTTTATTGTGACGTCACACAGAATGCTCACACAGGATTGAATCGCAAAGAGTGAGCCCCGAACTCACCCCGTCCAGGGGTCTTATACCCCGAATACATAATTAGGTACATCCCAATTAACCCACCTCCCGGTGACACTATCCCACCCCACGTGGGTTAGTACCTCCCTTGGTCAATTACAAAGACATTCCATACATTAGCCGTAAATTGGCAAGCTTCATGTTAGTTTGACAGAAGATGATTTGCTGCTTCGCTCAATCCGGCTTGTGCCCACCTCCCTAGAGCATGTTTATTTGTTGTAGATAAGACCTGGTCTGTTTTCTACGCTCTTCTTTGTCTTGCTGCAGGCCTCTGTGACCTTGGTGTATCCATTTGTCATCCTGTCTCTCTGTGCCAGAAACGGCCCGGATCTTCCTCAATTTTAATTGCTTCTCTGGCTAATCTAACACATTCCTAAAATTCTATGTAAGCTTCATTCTAGTTTCAACTAAAATCTACCTAGTTATATTCAAGCAAACCAATGTTCTGAACAAGATGGCCGCCTGGCTCATAATGGCGACCATCTTCTGACCTGGTTCTCTTTCATTCCCCCCTTGGCTCAAGCCTCAGGTTCTTCTCCTGAGACTTGTAGCCATTACACCCCACTAATATTATTCTTAAATTCCTCGTATTTTAGGGGACCTATTTTCGTCGGTAACATATCTTGTGGGATAATCAGTGGTATCTTTTGTGTCTGTGTAGGTGTTAGTGCTCTCTTGCACAGTGGCCATAGACATAGCCCTATGCGGTACAGTAGTGTCCCTATGACCAAGATCACCACCAACATCAGGATCATGGATCCAATCTGCGAAATAAATCTCAGAATGGATCCGAACCACTCTCCAAACGCTCCGAACCCACTGAGCAGATTCCAGCCTTCGGCAGCAATCCGTCTTACTGTGTTCTGCAACTGTGCTACTTTCTCCTGGTGATCTTGGATTACCTGGTAATAGTCAGGGACGTCATGTGTGGTGTTCTTGATGAAGGTGCAACATTCATAATGCATTGTCATCTCACACAATCCATTCAGAGCCGCACTGATCTGTTCCAGTGCCATATCATGTATCATTTGTACCTTCCATATCTCTCGTACTTCCAGATTCAGCAACTGAATATCCATACTAGTCTTATTCAGAATCTCGTCCATCAGACTGGCATAACTGTTCATTCTTACCATCAACTCTCTTCCCCATCCAGTCCATGCCGGCAGCCATGCCCATATTCGATCCGCTTTTCTAAACAACTCTCTCTTCTGTTTCTCAAACACCAGTGGGTACCTAGGGTGAAGTGCTGTGTCTGTATCCGTGTTATCTCCCCTTACTCTCTGTATTGGAATCAGTTTAGCCAAATAACACATTCCCATTATTGTTGGTGGCTCCCATGTGTAACACACCCTTTCACAACACACCTGGTACCCCCCTTTCAATATGAATGGCGACAAATGTAGTGTTCCCTTTGCTATTTCTATCATCAGCTGTCTCAGTCGTTTCATCATATCCAGTGCACTCTGCCTTCCATCTGTCACATTCGCAATCACCTCCTCCTGATCACTTGTGAGTTTTCTACATCGTATGTATAGAAAATTTGCCTGCTCCTTTGTGTTGAATGTGTAAATGTATGATGTCCAGTTGAACTTACTCGAATAACACACCCCACCCTCGTTATTTGATTCTCTATCTGGTCCTAATTGAAAACACCATTCTGGTGGGTATACTGGCCCTATTATGGGGTACCCGGGACTGAATGATTCTGTTTTTTCCCTTGGTGCATCAAAAACATGTATTGTGACATTTCCTGACGCAAACATACTCAAATTCATTGGAACAGAGGCAAATGGTATGTGAATTGTCTCTGGGTGCAGTCTACTACACACCCAGCATGCGGTTTGTCCAGACTTTTTAGCATAGTCATATTTAAATTGCACAAGTAAATGTCCTCTTGGCAAAATTTCGGATATTGCCTCGCGCCTTTGTCTCCACATAGTACGGTTCTCCATCACCGGGTGAGTTCCATTCCAGATATGGGAGATATCCACTTTCTTGGTGGTGCTTGGGCACCTGGGACATGCTCCATGTGAGAGTACATAAATCAAGTTTGCAAGGTACAAAATCAGTACCACAAATGCCCCAAATGTCAAAAATACCTTGGGAAATTCTTTTCACAGTCACATAAACCCAATCCCTCCCCACCGGAATTTCTAAAACAAAAGACATTTCCGGTTGATCAAGGGTCGGGGCTGGGATCCCTTTGTTCCCCTGTTGGTGGATGGTCAGGCCTTATTGTGTCCATCAAAACACCCACTTGTTGAATATTTTGGGTGCTTTGAGTTGAATCTCTCAGGTGCTCACGACTGTGGTCTTTGTCAGCTTTAGCCTCAGTGGATTGGTCTCGTTGGTGACGACCTTCCATGCTGGTTCAGGATTGGCTGCAGCTACCTTCAGTCTGGAGTGATGTATCCACGGGACCACCTCGGCAACCTTCACTGCTGTAGGGGTTGATAACAGGACAAGGTAAGGACCGCTCCATTTTGGGCCTAGTGGATCATTTTTCCACTCCTTCACCCATACTGAGTCACCTGGACAATACTTATGCAGTGGGGGATATAAAAAGTGAGGCATATTATCTCCCACCCAAGTATTCAATTTCTGCATTGATTTACCCAACAGTACAACCTGGTCATTTAGTTTAGTTTCCCCCAATGCCCGAAGGTCCCCCCTTAGTCCACTAATCAGAGGAGTAGGCCGTCCGAACATAAGCTCGTACGGACTTAGCTTCAATTGGGGGGTTGGCCTGCACCTAATGTGCAATAGAGCTATCGGCAGCACATCCAACCAGCCTAGTGACGTCTCTTGGCACAGTTTGGAAATCAAAGTCTTTAGGGTACGGTTCATTCTTTCGACTTTTCCCGAGCTTTGGGGCCTGTAGGCAGTATGTAGCTTCCAGGTAATGCCCAACAGACGGGCAAGCTGTTGTAAACAGTTCTGTATGAATGCGGGCCATTGTCCAACCCTATCTTGAGAGGAAGTCCATGGCGTGGTATTATTTCTTTCATCAGACTTTTCACCACTTCCACTGTCTTCTCCGTTCTTGTTGGGAAAGCTTCTACCCATCCAGTCAGGGTACACACCATTACCAATAGATATTTGTATCCTTTGCAGGGTGGCAACACTGTGAAGTCTATCTGTAACGATGCCATTGGGGATAGCCCGATTGGCTGCTTCCCCGGAGGTTGAGATGGGCCTGTTCTCGGGTTATTTTTGGCACATGTCACGCACTGCTGGGCTATTGTTTTGCAGACTACCGACAGTCCTGGCACGTAGAAATGTGGCTCCAACTGTTGTTCCATCATTTCTCTTCCTCCATGGGTACTTGCGTGAAGTGCTCTCACAATCTCAGGTGCTAATGTTGCTGGTAGGACTATCTGTCCGTTCTTCAACAGGAACCATCCGTCTTCTCCATATCCGCCTTGTTCTTCTGATAGCCATTTCTTCTCCTTCTCTGAAAATACGGGTGTCCATTCACTCAGTGATGCTGGCAGGAGTGCAGCTACCACTGGTGTTGCTTTGTATCATGCCAATTCTCCATGGTTTCCCCAAACAAATTCTTATTTTGGGAAATAGTATCGCCAGGCAAAGAACAGCAGATATTGTCTGTCCTGTGAATCTCTCACTGCTGGTATAAAAAAGTTCATCACACTTTTCTTCATTCTTGGCAGTTTGTTTTTGATAAGGGTCTCTTTGAGGAAAAACCTCACCAACGGAGCTTGGTATTCCTCTGCTCCCAGTTCTCCCAGACTCAGCAGTATTCGTGTGATCCTCAGATTATTATGAGGGTTGGCTGTCAGATTGTCAAAACGTGAGGCAAAATTTTCTGCTCGTTCAACTTCGGTTACTTCTGTATCTTCTCCACACTCCCCCATTAATTTTACACCAAAGAATTTCAGCATCATTTTGTATGTCCTGCGGAATTTTTGCTGAACTTCTGAGGTGTTAATCATAAGACGTGCTTCTTGAGGGTTCAGAGGAATGGAATAAAAATTTCGGCCTTGGGACTGGGTTGGGAAAAGCCATTGAATATAATCATGGTTGAGTTCTAATAGTTCATAATCATCGTGCCATTTGTGCAAAATAATTTCAATATATTCGCCTTTTGGTTCAAATTTTCACCAATTCATGTAAAATTCGTAATTAGGCATGGTAGGTTGAGCTTCTTGCTTGCAGAGCAGGATCTTGGCTTGATCAGGTGGTATTAATGGTTTTGCAGCAGCTTTTGCAGCTTGGTCAGCACTCCTGCCTTTCGGGATTTCATCATGACCTTTCTGGTGGCCACGACAGTGCATAATACTGACTGCACTTGGTTTCTATACAGCTTCTAGGAGAGTTGCGATTTCAGCTGCATACTTGATTTGCTGTCCTGAGGAAGTAAGTAGGCCTCTTTCTTTGTAGAGTGCACCATGTGCATGGACAGTCATAAAGGCATATTTGGAGTCAGTATAGATATTTACTCTTTTGCCTTCGGAAATTTCCAGAGCCCTGGTTAGGGCTGTTATTTCAGCCAGTTGTGCAGATGTATGGCCTGGTAAAGAATTTGCTTCGATAATTTCTTCTGCTGAAACTACTGCATAGCCGGAGACTTTCTTCCCATCATCCATGTAGCTGCTACCATCAGTGAACAACTGTAGATCGTATTTGTCTAGGGGTACATCTTTCAAATCTGGTCTGCTACTAAACACTTCTTCCATGACTTGGAGGCATTCATGATTTGGATCCTCTTCACAGTCAGGCAGTAAAGTAGCAGGGTTCAGGGTAGCGATGAGGTCCAAATGAACCCGTGGATTCTCACACATCATAGCTTGGTACTTCGTCCAGTAGCTTCCTTTCACGTCGAGCAGGGCTTTGACAGCATGTGGTACATTGACATGAAGAACTTGTCCAAGGGTCAGCTTGTCTGCTTCTGCTATCAGCATTGCGGTGGCTGCCACAGCTTTCAGGCATGGGGGTAGGCCGCAGGCCACAGGGTCAAGTTGTTTGGATAGATAGGCCACAGGCCTCGGCCATGAGCCAAAGTTCTGAATCAGCACTCCTGTAGCTGTTTGATTGTGTTCATGCACGTACAGCTGGAAGGGCTTGCTGTGATCTGGCAGTCCCAGTGCTGGAGCTTCCATTAGTAGAATTTTTAATTTCAGGAAAGCTGCTGTTTGCTCTTCTTCCCAGAGGAAGGGGTCATGCTCTCCCCCCTTGGTGGCTTGATGAAGGGGCTTGGCAATATCTGCAAAGTTGGGGATCCACAGGTGGCAGAAGCCTGCAGCTCCCAGGAATTCACGGACTTGTCTCCTTGTCTTTGGTTGGGGTATTCGGCATACTGCTTCTTTTCTTTCTGGCCCCAGTGCACGCTTGGTACCTGTTAATTGAAAACCTAAATATTTTACAGTTTGTTTGCATATTTGTGCTTTCTTTTTGGACACTCTGTAACCTGCTTGGCATAGTAGATGTAGCAGGGCTTTTGTGGCAGAAAGACAGTCTTTTTCTGTGGGAGAAGCCAGTAATAAATCATCCACATATTGTAGTAAAACGACTTTGTCTGGCTGAGCGTTGAAGGACAGGAGGTCCTGACTGAGCGTGCATCCGAAAATCGTGGGCGAGTTTTTGAAACCTTGAGGGAGGCGTGTCCAGGTCATCTGATGGCGCGCTCCTGTGGTAGATTCCTCCCACTGAAATGCAAAAAGGGGCTGGCTTGCTGGAGCCAGGCGGATGCAAAAGAAAGCGTCTTTTAAATCAAGTACCATGTAATATTTTGTATCACCAGGAATTAATGCTAATAAATTGTATGGATTGGGAACCACAGGGTGTTGAGTTACTGTGGCTTCGTTGACGGCTCGTAAATCTTGGACTGGGCGGTACTCTTGTGTGCCCTCTTTCAGTACTGGCAACAGGGATGTGTTCCATGGTGTCACGCAGAATTTCAATATGCCGTGATCTTTAAGTCTCTGCAAATGCGTTTGAATATTCTGTTTGGCTTTTTGTGGGATATGATACTGTCTTAAAGCCACAGGCGTTGCACCAGGTTTTAAATCAACGTACACCGGAGGGATATTTACAGCTAGTCCGGGTGGGTTCTCCTCCGCCCAGACTCCAGGAATTTCAAGGAGTAGTGTGTACGGGTCTGGGGCGGCCGGCAGGGTTGGTGCCGTGCGCCATTCTTCTTCTCTTGGCATAATTACTGCAATTTTTACAGGTTGGGTATTCTAACTGGCTGGGCTGTACTGCCGTGTAGAGCTGCCACTCTCATGCAGGTCTAGTCTAGCGTGACCCACGGGAAGAAATGTAATTTGGGCTTGCAATTTGCAAAGGATATCCCGCCCCAGGAGCTGGATGGGACATTCGGGCATATACAAAAATTCATGTTCCACATTATGCCCACCCACACTACATTTTCGAGAAGCAAGAAAGGGGTACTTAGCGGATACCCCCATTGCTCCCATAATATCAACCTCATTTCCCATTGGGGGTGCAATTTGCTGTGTTACAACAGAATATTCGGCACCGGTGTCAACCATAAAAATTTCATCTTTATCTCCCACTCTCATAGTGACCGTGAGCTCGTGATTACCGAGCGGGATGGGCCCAGGTCCGTGTCAATATGTACCTTGCCCTTCAAATGACGTTCCCGCCAAACCAACAAAACCTGCACCGGCACCATCATTTCTCTCATATCTGCCGTTTGTTACCTGGCCATTGGAGGCTTGACCTCCCGATTCCCCAGCCTTCCCCCTGTACCCCAAATTTAGCCAAAAATGCTGGACAATCATTTTTCCAGTGACCTTCACCCCGGCACCATGCGCACTGGTTGGGTCCCAGGAGTTCCCTAGGGGCTCCCCTACCTCTACCTCCTCGACCCCTTGCTCTCCCTCTCTCCGGGGCACCTCTTCCTCCACCATTTCCCATATAACTGACAACACCTGTGTGCCCTTTTTGTCTCCTTATCTCCTCCCGCTTCTCTTCCAGATCCCGGTTATGAAACACTTTATTAGCAATTTCTACCAATTCGCTAATACCTTTACCTAGAAACCCATCTAGTCTCTGTATTTTATTCCATATGTCCCTTTGTGACTGTCCCACAAAAGAAGAGTTAATTAACCTCTGATTCTCCACTGCTTCAGGGTCAATAGGACTATACATCTTATATGCATCTAGTAATCTTTCTAAAAATGCACTTGGGGTTTCTTTAGAATCTTGCACAATATCCGCTATCTTCTCCATGTTTGTGGGTTTCTTCCCTCCCACTTTAACACCCATTATTACCGCTGTACGGTACGTCTGTAGGTGAGCGATGCCTTCAACGGTATTGTACGGCCATTTGGGATCTGTTTTGGGGTAGTGTTCCTCTGCCCACGCTTCTGGTTGGGCTTTGGCATCTTCTACAGCTTGGGCAAGTAGAATTTTTCGCACGCTACTATTTATTCAGGCTCTTTCCTCAGTTGTGAACATTGTCAGCATTAGTTGCTGACAATCTGCCTATGTGGGGTTATGTGTAAGCATAACTGACTCTATCATACTGGCCACCGCTGCGGGATTAGTGGAATACAGTGGTGTGTGCATTTTCCAGTTAAATAGATCTGTTGTTGTAAATGGGACATATGTGTATTGTACTGGCCCAGGTGCTCCGTTCTCCAGTAAAGGACCTGGCACCTCCCGCAGGGGCATTTGCATTTTACTTTTGCCGGGGTTGTGCTGATATGGTTCTCGGGGTTTATATATATTGTTTGCTGCGCGAGTGGTGGCACCTTGATTTACATCTCCACTCTCATCATCACTGTCCTCTTGGGTTACTAGTTTATATACGTTCCCATCGGGCATTTCAATCATTCTTGGTGGGACCTCTCTGTCTCCTCCACCCGCAGCCCCCTGGTCTTCTTCTGCAATACCACGTGCCGGAGCTGAGGGAGCCGGCCGGGAAATAGCAGCTGCCTGCTCCCCCCTCTCCGCCCGCGCAACGCGGCACTCAAGGCTTCTCTAGCTGCCCCGTAACATGATGGATAGGGCGGCGGCAAGGAGTCAATTTCCTCTGGGTGCTCTACGAACACCGGTTTCCATCTTTCATCATTATCTTTATTATTTGGGGGTACCTGTTTCTTGTTTTGTCCCGCCATCATTATAAAATGACTCTTATCTTTTACACAATACCTTCTTATATCTATATACGGGTACTGTTCAGGATGTCCGCATTTCCCGGTTACTTGGGAATGCACTTTCTGTATTAACTCGGGGTCCATAGACCCCTGCTCTGGCCAGTCTGGAACCAGCAGTGGCCATAATATTGTACACATTAATTTCAACTTCTCTTTACTCAATTTCACACCATAATCATGTGTTGCATACAACACTTCAAAATTCCGCACCATATACTCCAAGGGCGTCTCACCCTTCTTAACCTTCTTGGGTTTGGACGACCCGCTGCCCATTTTTACTCTTAAGGGCGGTGACCTCCTTACAATGCAGATATTACTTTTGGCACAAAACACTTTAAATTTACTGTCTGGTACTCAGTCAACAATTCATATATATCGTATTCGTTTCCTCCGCCAATAGCCGATTGCAGTTGCCTGAACCGGAAACGTACCTTGGGAGTCCACTCTCAAATTTGCTTTCTCGCTAGGCGAGTAGGCACTCAGTCACTCTCAACACTCACAGCAGCATCCACAGCACATACTTGTACCAGATACATTCTGCACAGAACAATACATAAACAGTTCTACTCTCTCTACTAGCCGAGGGCACGCCGTCCCTCCTTTTGGCTCCTTATACCGAATTGATTGAACTCTAACTCTTGTCTGCTTGTGACTATGTGCACCCTGTTCTATAACAACACTCCCGTCTGCAATTCCAATTTACCTATGGGTAATCTACCCACCCAGCACCACTACCACTGCAGCTACCGCTGACCTCAATTGGCCCCCTTCACTACATGACGTACACACTAGCACTGACTCAGGGCTCTCAGTCCAGTCACAGAAATCCCTCCTCCTTTCCTTGTCCACATGCAGAAACTCTATTCACAAACACTGACTACGACTATGCAACTCCATGTGGCTACTCTCTCCATCTCATAAAGAACTATCCTTTGGTTAACATCCGATCCCCCGGGTTCAGACACGCGCTAGCCACTCTGGCTCCTTTGCTTGTCCGTGTTGTCGGCGGCGGGTTTGGTATGTCAACGAGACCGTGGCCGCGGGTCTCCTTATCCGACTATGGTCAGACGTTTCCCTTTATACCGGTATCTCTGATACACATACAAACATAGAAGACACTTTACCTATCGCCGCGCTGCTCGCTGTTTCCTCAGACTCGGTGGTGTCCCAGCTTCCCGGGCCGGGGCTCCGTTTGGGACGAGACGAGGTCCACTGAACAGGAAATCCTGCTTGGCGCCTGCAGATGTCAGCTCACCTTCAACGGACGCCCAACCGACGGGATCACTCGCACCTGCAGTCAACCGCTACAGTGTCCAGCAGTTGTTGCCGTGCCGGCCCGTATCCCGGCTCACGTGCCCCCAAGAAATGTTACCGGAATCTGCTAGGTTCACTCGGGACGAGGCCGGACCGGACACGAGCAAGGATTGTCTGAACACGAGTCTCTTCAGGAAAGGCAAACTTTATTGTGACGTCACAGAGAATGCTCACACAGGATTGAATCGCAAAGAGTGAGCCCCAAACTCACCCCGTCCAGGGGTCTTATACCCCGAATACATAATTAGGTACATCCCAATTAACCCACCTCCCGGTGACACTATCCCACCCCACGTGGGTTAGTACCTCCCTTGGTCAATTACAAAGACATTCCATACATTGGCCGTAAATTGGCAAGCTTCATGTTAGTTTGACGGAAGATGATTTGCTGCTTCACTCAATCCGGTCTGTGCCCACCTCCCTAGAGCATGTTTATTTGTTGTAGATAAGACCTGGTCTGTTTTCTACGCTCTTCTTTGTCTCGCTGCAGGCCTCTGTGACCTTGGTGTATCCATTTGTCATCCTGTCTCTCCATGCCAGAAACGGCCCGGATCTTCCTCAATTTTAATTGCTTCTCTGTCTAATCTAACACATTCCTAAAATTCTATGTAAGCTTCATTCTAGTTTCAACTAAAATCTACCTAGTTCTATTCAAGCGAACCAATGTTCTGAACAAGATGGCCGCCTGGCTCATAATGGCGACCATCTTCTGACCTGGTTCTCTTTCATTACCCGGCATTACTCTGCATGGACTGGATTATTGTGAAGTGACACCCTCCAATTAATTTCTAAGTTAAAATGAGATATGAACAAATCAGGAATTATGGAAAGTAACTGTAAGGAGCTGATTCCGGGGTGGTAGGTTCGAGCCCAATATGCGATGACTAGAGCAGAAATGCTGGTATATATAAATAAAGAGGGTTTATCTGTAGTATCAGGAATATAAGATAAAGGAAATAAACAAATACGAGGAGGCTGGGTGAGACAGGGAGAACACTAAATAAATAATAAACAGCACTAGGATTAACTAAAGGCAGGATGGGAAAAGAATGGACGAAAGAGAATAAAGTCAAAAAGGAACAATACTGTGAGAATACAGTATACCGGGGACCAGGAAGGAGACAGAATACAGTATACAGAGGATCAGGAAGGAGACAGAATACAGTATACAGGGGTTCAGGAAGGAGTCAGAATACAGTATACAGAGGATCAGGAAGGAGACAGAATACAGTATACAGGGGATCAGGAAGGAGACAGAATACAGTATACAGGGGATCAGGAAGGAGACAGAATACTGATATACAGGGGATCAGGAAGGAGACAGAATACAGTATACAGGGGATCAGGAAGGAGACAGAATACAGTATACAGAGGATCAGGAAGGAGACAGAATACAGTATACAGAGGATCAGGAAGGAGACAGAATACAGTATACAGGGGATCAGGAAGGAGACAGAATACAGTATACAGGGGATCAGGAAGGAGACAGAATACAGTATACAGGGGATCAGGAAGGAGACAGAATACAGTATACAGGGGATCAGGAAGGAGACAGAATACTGATATACAGGGGATCTGGAAGGAGACAGAATACAGTATACAGGGGATCAGGAAGGAGACAGAATACAGTATACAGAAAGAAGAGAGTAGAAGGAAACAGGAGTTAGAGCAGGTCTCGGCCAAATATGGAGGGATGAGTGGAAGAGAATAATGAGAGTAGGAGTAGTAAGTAATAAAGTTATAATGAGGGCAATAGATATGTCTATGGAGTGAAAACTATAGATAGAAGGATGCAGGCTATAAGAGGTCTTTGGGAAATGAACTGTAAATAGATCTTGGAGGCGGAAGGTCTGTAGGAGGTAAAAGGTCTTCAGGAGGTATGGGTTCCTTCAGAGGCAGAGGATCTTTCGAATGCAGAGGGTCTGTCGGGACCCCTGTCTGGTACCCCCCAGCACCCCACGTAAAGCCCGCCGTAGTCACTGCAAGAAGGGCAAATCTGGTACTGCCTTATCCTGAGTGCAGGGCAGCACTTCCCTGATCTGCTTTCCAAGTGTCCAGCCTTGCTTGCAAATCTGCAGATCCAACTGGTGCTTGCCATTACCAGCTTGTTCAGCTACTTAAGGTTGGAGCACCCTTGAAGACAATGCTTCTGCATTAGTTTCTCTAAGCCAGCAAGCCAAGTGGACTGTGATCCTGTTCCCTCTGCCATCCAGAGACTATCCTGTGTACCCCCTGCATCCCGTGTCTTCCAGAGACTGTTTCCAAGACCCCTGCATCCTGGTTTCCCGTTGTTCATCTGCCTCCTGAATTATCTGCAATCAAGATTCCATACAGCCCTTTACCTGTTCTGTCTCGTATCCCCAGTAAGTCTCCTACGTGTATCTGCCCTCTGTGTCTCTCTCTGTATTGTGTTTCCTGCATCCCTTTGTGTCCCCAGCATTGCAGATCCCTCTGATCTCTCATTTAAGTTCTACCCTTCACCCTGCATAATCTGGACTTATTTTACCTGAATCTGGCAATAAACCCCTGTTTTCCCACACCTTGGGTTCGTAACCTTGCCTGCCACGCTGGTACCTAACAAGGTCTTCAGGAGGTAGAGGATTTTTCCAAGGCAGAGGGTCCTTTGGAGGTAGAGGTTCCTTTTTAGAGCAGTGTTTCCTAAACCTGTCCTCAGGACCCTCCGCCTCGCCAGGTTTTCCAGATATCTGAAGCACAGCACAGGTGATATGATTTACTGCTCAGTAGACATGTGCACAGCACAAAATTTCATTTTGAACTAATGGATTAGTACTAAAATGCAATTTATTTAGTTGCTAAAGAAATTCGTTTTCAGTTCTTTAGTATGAAAACTAATTTCATTCATCCGAAAACCAGTGGATACAATTACTATTGTAGTGGCTCCTCAGAGGGCTGAGATCGCTGCTTGTTACAGTATCTCTCACTCTCAGCACAATGTGGGCCATATTATATAGCTGGTGCTAACTTAACCAGAGCTGTTGTAAACTTCCCAGAGCTATTATAGCCTATGGAGGTTTTCAGTTACAACAGCTCTGGTTAAGTTAGCACCAACATTGCAATACTGCCCCGTGTCAGGCAAAGCTGTTACAGTAACTGACTGCTGCTCATCACAGCGCTCAGAGTTTCAGTAAAACTAGTAAATAATATTTTTATATATAAGACGTTAGAACAATATTATTTTCTTGTTTTACTGAAACTCTGAGCGCTGTGATGAGCAGCAGTCAGTTACTGTAACAGCTGAGCCTGATACATTGTACTGAGAGATAATGTAACAAGCAGCCGATCTCCGCGCTCCCAGCCACTGGATTTAAAGGGCTAAAAAAAAAAGGCTCTTCTCTGTATAATGTTTAGAACATCCTCCTGCATTAATTAATACCCCTCTCTGTATAATGTATACAACATCCACCTGCATTAATTAATACCCCTCTCTGTATAATATATAGAACATCCTCCTGAATTAATGTCCCTCTCTGTATAGAACATCCTCCTGCATTGGCATGTGGAGGGTGCAGAACTTCGGATGTTGCGATGTTGCGCTCTTCATTGCTGGTCTCCTTCACTCATCAATATAATATCACAAAAAGGACTGAAACTAAAATGTAGTGCATTTTATTTTAGTTTCTTTCGTTTTTTGTACTGAGCAGTTTCGTTTCTCTTGAGTCATACTAAAACTAAATTATCCCAAAATTCGGACTAAATCGCTTTAGTACTAAAACGAATGCACATGTCTACTGCTCAGTGATTGCAGGATTCAGCCTGCATTTCCCCAAGGTAATCTGTAGAACCTGGCCTGGTTGAGCGTCCCGAGGACAGGTTTGGGAAACAGTGCTTTAGAGGCAGAGGGTCCTTTGGAAGTAGAAGGTCTTTAGCATAGATGGGTCTGGAGGAATTAGGAAATTATGGAACCCAGGCAGGTAATACAGGGACACCAGTTCCAAGTAGAGATGTGCACCGCTAAACATTTCGTTTTGTTTTTCTTTCCATGTGTTTTTTTTGTTTCGGACCGTTTTGGATTCAACATTTTCGAATTGATAAAAAGAAAATCCTTTTTTAAATGCTCAAAAGGTCCTAAAAATAAATAGATTCTTTACTGCAGAATATTATAAACAATGGTTTATTAGATATTTAACTAAAACGGGAATATTTTTAACATTGAAGCCTATGGGATAAAACATTTCCCACAACTTTAACATTGAAGCCTATGGTATAAAACATTTCCCACACCTTTAACATTGAAGCCTATGGGGTAAAACATTTCCCACACCTTTTTAACATTTGAAATTAACTATCAAATGGATATCCATATGATAGTTAATTTCAAATTCGATAGTTAGTCGCTATCCAAATTGGTGCACATTTCCTTTTTTTTTTTTTCTTAACTTTATTTTCATTGTTTCCTGTCCCCCGGGGCAGTACTCGGACCCCCATACAACTTTTATGGCCAATAACTTGCAAATATCCACTCTTTGAGGGCACTTTAAAATTCAAACTTTTGAACCCCATAGACTTGCATTGAGTTCGAATCGTGTTCTCGTTCAAATTGAACTTTTTCAAAAGTTTGCGTTCGAATGCGAGCCGAACACAAGGGTGTTCCGCCCATCACTACTGTAGAGGTGCTGCCCGGTCGTGTGAGAATTCATATATTTGTCAGGGATATATTAATTATGACGTGTATTTTTCTTATTTTAGATATCTATATGTATATATATTTTTGACAGTGCCTCCAATACCAATGGTATAATTTGGTCATTTACCCTTAAGATAAGGATTAATAACCAATCTATGAATATAAGTCTTAACAAATGTATAGCGCGTTATCCCGAGTTCTTTTGATGCTATCGAGATATTTTAGACACAATAAAATCAATAAAGATGATATGAGCCTGCGTAATGGTAAGACAATTCAAATCAAAATTTATTCACACGTCAAGTTTCATACAATCATATGTTATCAACGGATTAGCAAGATGCAATTTCAAAAGTAATTAATTATAGATCTTGATTAGTAGCAATACTGCGACACGCAATAATCTAATGGACAAATATTTTAGGTTTATAGACCGCACCACATATGTGCACACATCAGTTCTTAAACACCAAGTTCTATTCTATTCACTTAAACCTTTCCCATTATAAACCAATTCTCCACCTGGCTAAAATCACTGTTACTGGGATTCACCTGCAGCACAATTTATTATTGTGGGGGACTCCCTAAATGCAACTTCATTCAGGGAGATACATAACACAGTCGATAGGTAGACTATCTCTTCCACAGATCAATCACAGCACTTTATTCAATATACGTTAACCCAAAACTTCCTATTGACTTACATGCATGCATTCAGTCAAAAGGGCTGCAAGATGTATATGAAAGGGGTTATGTTCATTTTACTAATGGGGCTGGTGGCACTTGATATATAAAAACTGTTTCTCAGTTCCAGCGTATCTCACTATGGGCACACAACTGATTTTTAGATGTCCACTCCACATCCAGTATTCTTGGAATATAAATAATTTCACAAAATTATGGCGCAACAAGGCCGCCGTAATAGTTTCTTCCTCTTGCGCTCATCTGCAGTAGAGCGGAAAGGCTGATACTATTCTACTGTTTAGGCTTCAACAGCAAAATTATTCATTTATATTCCTTTAATTTGTGCTGGACATTTAAAGTAAGGACTATGCAATTAGGAAATAGATATCAAGTTATACTTTAGCATCTGGTAGTGAAGATAGAATCGTGTAAGATTAGGGTGTGGTCGCGTCTTATTGGAGTGGCTGATGGTATCTGCCCTTTCTCCCCTCCAAGCGTCCCTCAGGTCTCTCCCCAAGCTTTCTTTCAGGGTCTTTTTTTTTCTCTCTGGAGTATCCCCTCTATATAGTGGTTTCCCGCCCAGTTTTAGCTCTAGCCCATCACTATGTGGCCTCATTTGATTGGAGGATATATATATTCATTAACTCCAGGGGTCTGTCCAGGTGTTATATTACCTGGCCAGCAGATGGCGCTCTCAGATCAACCATCAACCTTCTGCAGTAATTAATTTATGTATGTGGCCAATCTTTAATGGTTTGGGGTCATTTTATACTATATCCCAGGACTCCATGGGTTTATTTAACAATATCAATTACTGCTATTGTTGAATCGCCGGTATATTTCGCCGCAGCGTGCATGCATCTCATATACCCCTTATTTATATCCAGAGATATGTGTGTATGAGATGATTCTGCAGACATATATTTATTCATTCATTCGTGACATATTCCTGAAAATTCATTCATAGTTAACAGATTTAATCTGTTTTATAAACGTTAATACACGAGACACTCATTATGTAATAATCAATCAAATGGGGGTATGGTTTCTATCTTTTATCAGAGATTAGTCCCATGGTTATCTCTTATAATTTACCACATAGATGGTAATTTAATCTATGCATTTTGTATAATATGATGCTAAAGATTATGTTGTCTATCGCTTCGTTTTATATCACTTGAAAAATAAGAATCACTTAACCTTTTTTTTTCTACAATTCATGCAGTTTATGTCCAAGGTCTATATGGCTTCAGAGCTTAGATCTGACCAAATATTGTCCTTGAATATACACACTAGGTTAAGCTCAGCTGCCCATTGTGTTCCTTTACTTTAAAGCAATAACATCTGTTTTTTTTTTCAACCAGACTCTGAACAATGGATATTGCTTTTCTTGTCATTATCTGATATACTTTGTTTGTGCCATGTGAACAAATTTACCAGGTTCATTGTCTAGGAATCATCGTCTTGTTACGTTTTTAACCCCAATTAGACAGATGGCCTGTTTAAAGCAATTCTTGGCCGTCATGTACACAGTCCTGCGAAATATAGAAATTTCATATCTGAACTGGTCTGACATGCTGCATTAATTATACTATAGAAGTGCTGCCCGGCAGTGTGCGGAATCCTATGCTGCATTATTATACTGTAGAGGTTCTGCTCGGCAGTGTGCGGATTCATATGCTGCATTATTATACTGTAGAGGTTCTGCCCGGCAGTTTGCGGATTCATATGCTGCATTATTTATACTGTAGAGGTTCTGCCCGGCAGTGTGAGGAATCATATGCGGCATTATTATACTGTGGAGGTGCTGCCCGGCAGTTTGCGGAATCATATGCTGCATTATTATACTGTGGAGGTGCTGCCTGGCAGTTTGCAGAATCATATGCTGCATTATTATACTGTAGAGGTGCTGCCTGGCAGTGTGAGGATTCATATGCTGCAACTATTGAACTTAAAATGGATATCAAGTAACTATCAAATTCGATTGACACTAGGGAATCAGCAATGGAACCAAAAAATCCGATAACCGAAATGGAACTGAAATCATGAATGGAACGAAAATGACTTGCGATTTTACAAATTTTACGTTCATACGAAATTATTTTGTTTCGGATCGGGAAAAAAATTCAGATGCCGTGTATTTCGGTGCCGATCCGATTCGGAACATCGGACGAATCCAAAGCACTTAATCGGCCCGATTCGTGAAAAAAAACGAATCGAAACGCACATCCCTGTTAAATATTAAACTATGTCACAGATTTTGTACTTGAGTCAAATTAAACAGTGAAATTAAATTCATTTGTTTCATAAAGTCCTTTGCTGACTATTACTTGTATTGTAAATTAAAATCAATTTGATAGTTGATATCAATTTCGATAGTGTGGGAAATGTTGTATCCCATAGGCTTCAATGTTAAAAATATTCCAGTTTTAATTAAATGTCTAATAAACCGTTGCTTATATTCTGCTGTAAAAAGTCGCTATTTTTAGGATCTTCTAAACATTTAAAAAAAAAAAAATAATAATATCTTTTTATCAATTCGAAATTTGACCCGACATTTCGGATTCTGAATGCACTCGGAAGCACGAAAATGGTAAATTTCATAGGAAAAACGAATCTGTACGAAATGAATTGCACATCCCTAGTTCCAAGTGGTAGCTTCCTGCTAGTGAGTAGATTAGTAGCACAAGGCAGAAGCCTTGTGGGTTCGGCGTGGCTCTCTTTTATGGAGAAGGAATTAGGAGGTGTTGGCCAGCACCTGTTTACTGGATCAGCATGGTTTGTTGGAAGGGCTATTATCAGTCCCATTAGTGATAGCCAGCTTGTTTTTCGTTTTCTTGCGGCGCCGGTGGCTGGGAGCCTGGCAGTAACTCATTCCGTTTCTGTCCCGGAGTTAATTTAGCCATTGATTTAATCTGTACGTATATTGTATACAGCATACGGGGTTGAGTTTATTGTGCAATAACACAAGGTGGAACAGGCAGGTATGACTGAATAGAGGTTTATTTAAAAAGACACAGGATGGATTTAAAGAAAAATGCAATACAGAATAAAGTAAATATAAGAGAAGAAATAGGGCAGATACTGGATAAGTAATAATCACTGAATACAGAGAGAGCGGCAAGGTCCAAAAATTAGGGATGTGCGTTTCGGGTTTCGGAATTTCGGAATTTTCACGAAATTTCCCGATTCGTGTTTTCGGATGCAGCCGATTTTCCGAAAATTTTTAGATCCGAAAATGGCAGATCTGAAAAGTTTTCCGAGCCGAAACGAAATATTTTCGGAGTTTTCGAATGGACTTGAAATGTGTCAAATCGAAATTTATCATTTTAATATGATTAAATAAAGTTGTGAAATGTATATTCAATTATTCATAAGAAAAAAAGGATCTTCATTTAATAAAAAAAACACGATAGAATCGCCAGAATTATCGTAGACACTTTGAAACGAGGAGAACAGACGTTCTGAAAAAACTAAAATTTCCGAAATTTCCGAAAAGTCGATACAAAAAAACGAGCAAAGTGACACGAAAATACAAAAAATGGTCGATATTCCGAAAAAAAAATGTACACGAAAAACGATCCGAACCGAACCGAATCGAAACAGAAATTGGTCGAAACGAGCCGAATCGAAAAGTTTAAACATCCGAACAAATCGAACCGAAGCACAAGCCTACCGAAAATAGGGAAAAGTACAAACACAGAAATCAACAGGGCAAGAAAGAGCCTGGCTATAGTATATACAGGACTAGGGTGGAAACAGGGACACTACAGCACTGGTCCTCAACCCTGGTCCT
The DNA here is from genome assembly GCA_009667805.1 of Leptobrachium leishanense. Classification (NCBI taxonomy): domain Eukaryota; kingdom Metazoa; phylum Chordata; class Amphibia; order Anura; family Megophryidae; genus Leptobrachium; species Leptobrachium leishanense. The sequence goes on along the minus strand of CM019067.1, from coordinate 37,997,972 downwards.
CAGGTCCCCCTAACAGGTCAGGATTGCCAGGTATTTGAAGCACAGCACAGGTGATATGATTTGCTGCTCAGTGATTGCAGGATTCAGTCTGTATTTCCCCAAGGTGATCTGCAAAATCTGGCCTGTTATGGGGACCTGAGGACCAGGGATGGAGACCACTGCACTACAAGACCAGAACTGACTATAAATACTGAGAGAACTCCACAGAGACAAACAAGAAGGGGTTAATTAAGGAACACTCGCAAAACACAGCAGACAGATGGAATAGGGATTAAATCAGAAATACAGGTAGGACTGGATATGGTGAAGGTCCAGGGGTACTGGGAGTTGTAGTCCGAGAAAATGCAGAGGTCCTGGGGAGTTACGAAGAGTCCGGGGAAATAATAGCAGAGTTCCGGTAACATAAGCAAGTCTGCAGGGTCAAAAAAGATTTCCAAACAAGTCCAAGTTAAGATCCAGAGGTCGTAGAGCATTAGAAGGCAGACAAAGTCCATGACAAAAAAGCCAAAAGGTTTGGACAAACAGGTACCAGAACAGGCTTCTCTGAAGGCAGGATATACACTGAGCAGCAGTGACAACGCAGAAGCACTGCATGATGGGTCTTTTGCCCTTAGGTTGTGGTCACATCAGCGTTTTTGAGAGCTGAAGGAACGTTATTTTTCCATCAATGTTTTTTTTTCTCCCCTGATGGCACAGCGGGCATATTCCAAGATGGCAATGCCAGGATTCATCGGGCTCAAATTGTGCAAGAGTGGTTCAGGGAGCATGAGACATCATTTTCACACATGGATTGGCCACCGCACAGTCCAGACCTTAACCCCATTGAGGTTAATCTTTGTGATAATGTGCTGGAGAAGACTTTACGCAGCGCCGCGACTCTCCCATCATCAATACAAGATCTTGACCACAAATTAATGCCACTCTGGACGCAAATAAATGCCGTGACGTCGCATGAGCTTATCCACACGATGCCGCGGCGAATGCGTGTCGCAATCACAGCAAAAGGCGACGCAACCAAATATTACAGTGTGTGACTTTTATTTGGCCAGACTGAAGGCCCTATTACATTCTCCACACAAATTCGTACGCGCAGCGCATTTTTTTTTTAGCCGTAGCGTTAAGCATTATCGTGCGAAAATTAACAGTGGTATTACGATCCGAACGCATTTTCTCATCCGTCAAAAAATAACATTCGTAAAACTGACGTGCAAAACGAAGAGAAATACGCGCGCAGTAACGTAGCACACGTAAATCAGTGTGCGGACTGTTTTTTTCGCGGGATTCAGCCAATCAGAATTAACCTTAATTGACATCAATTCACCTTAATTGACTCACTTAAGTTTTTACGCCTGTCAAAGTAAATCTGAGTATATATGCTGCAGCAATAATAAAAACACACACGAATTCACAATTTTATTGTTTGGGTATGTGTAGAATGTGTAACTATACTGTGCTGTATTTTTTTCGTGCTGGTGTTTTTCAAAGACATTAAAATTATGCGTGCAAACGTCGTTCGTAAAAAGTTGCGCATCCATTGTAATACCATCTTAGTACCAGTGCACAAACGCATTTGCGCTCACAATGTTAAGTATAGGATGCGCTCACGTACTTGCGATCGCTCAGGGTTCGCGCAGGGTCACTTGCGCTAAACATTGTAATACGACGGTCAGCGCGAAGGGTTTTGCCCCTCGAGTTAATGCGCTTTTCGCGCGCGCGCAAAAAATTGTGCGAAGAATGTAATAGAGCCCTGGGTGTATTGTGTTAAGGTAAGGGGGGGAACAAAATTAGGGGAGCCTGGTACATCCCACCCAGGACATACTTGAAAACGAGAGAAATCTCAATGTATCCTTCCTCGTAAAATACCTTCTAAAGAAAAAAACAAACATCAGCAGCGGCGCCTTATATGTCACTCATACTTTATGCCTGCGTGTTACAATGTTTAAAATAAAGTATTAATGTCTTTATTGTATTTATTAAGGTGAAGATGTGTTCTCCAAATGTACTCATTTTTATATTGACCTCAAACCCCCTAGAGGAATACAGACACGTATGGGAATTTGCTAGAGAGGGGGATCTGGGACATTCCAGGGGTCCCCGGATTAAATCTTTATCTCGGAGAATAAACCAGAACAATTGTTTTCCTTTGTAAGAAAAATAATAAAACAAAAATGCTAAATAAACAGTGGGCGTAAATTTGCTATTAGCCGCGCTTGATCCTTCGCCGTGGATTGGCATGGGAAGAAAAAAAAAGCAAGGAAGAGTACAAAGAACGCTGGCGGCGGCGCGCTGACTGAGACTTTATTTCCTCTGAAGTGACTCTGTGTATATAATGGATACACATTTGAAGTCAGAGCTTGTTAAAGGGAGAACGCCGCCTGAATTTGGACATATGCAAATGAAAACGCAGCCAAGGCAAAATGTAAAAACCTTTACATTGCAGGAGATTAGATGATACTAAATAAATGAATAAATTATTAGCAGGAATAATCAATTAAACGGCAACTCCCTGATATACAGGAACCCTGTGAAATGCTCCAACATGGATAGTTCTGCTGTATTTTGTATTTTTATTTACATTTTTAATATTATTATTATTCTTTATTATAAAACGCCAGCATATTCCGCAGCGCTGTACAATGGGCACAACATAGACAGGGTTACAATACATTGAACAACATTTTACAAACCAGTACAGAAGGAAACGAGGGACCTAGTCCTGTGGGAATTTACAATGTAGAGATAATATAGAACACTCCTAAAACATACCCCCTCTCTGTTTTTGCCCTTAACCCCTTCACACCCAAAATCGAGTTTTCTCGATTTTTGCATTGTAACACATACAATATCTAAATACCATTTTCACACCTTAAACCAAGATTAGTGTGTCCCCTGTGGAGAAACAAAATCCTTTGCTTTATGTCCTTTTAAAAGCCTGCAATGATATCCAAGCTGGGATGGAACAAGGAAACCTAACTGGAGCATCTTCCTTGATTTTGCCAAGGCCTTTGACACAGTAGACCATGGCATCTTATTACAAAAACTTAAAAACTCTGGCATTGGTGATCGCACGCTAACCTGGATTCAATCATATGTATCCGACCGATCACAATATGTGTCAATTTCTGGCAGCTCCTCCCTCCCGCTCCCAGTCACTTGCGGTGTACCCCAAGGCTCAATACTAGGCCCCCTGCTATTCACAATATTCATAAATGATCTGTCCAACGTCTGCAAAGCCTCAACTGTACATATGTACGCAGACGACACTGTGATCTATACCAGCAAACCAAATCTCCCGCAGCGGGAGGCCGTGCTGCAAGAACAATTCACAGGGGTAGAAAAGTGGATCAAACACAACAAACTTTTTTAAAATCATGACAAAACTGTAACGATGCTCTTTGGAACAAAACTTAAACTACATAAATTGCAAAATCCCCATCTATGTGTTGGGACAAAATCAAATGGCACGCTGACCACAGTCACGTCTCTCAAATATCTAGGTATGTGGTTGGACCCTAATCTATCCTTTGGCCCCCACATCGAAAAACTCTCATCTAAACTTTACCCCAAACTAGGTGCCCCGTACAGAAACAAATCCTGCCTGAGTCCCGCGGTAAGAAAGCAGATTGTACAACAAATGCTTATGCCGGCTATTGATTACGGAGATGTAGTGTATGCAGCCGCCCCGCAAACACACCTTCATAAACTTACTACATTGTATAACACATTCTGCCGCTTTGTGCTACAATGTAACTACATGACCCACCATTGTGACATGTTAAAAGAACTAAACTGGCCATCGCTGGAGTCTAAACGCACCCTTCACCTTTCCAGCCTGGTGTTTAAGAGCATTTCTGGGAAGCTACCACCCTACCTGAATAGACTGCTTCCCCCAGCAGCTCCCTCATCCTATAACCTCAGATCCGGGACCTGCACCTTTCTTACAATACCACAATACAAAAAGACAGTGGCTCGGTCCTCATTTTCCTACAGGGCACCGCAAATATGGAATAACCTCCCAGACGCCATCAAATCTTTCCCCAGTCTAAAGTCACTTAAGAGTTTCCTATTAACATACTTTAATACGGAATGCACCTGTAAACATGTAACATAGTGACTATTTCCTACATATTTATTTTCTGTTAATCTGTATATTTGTTTTGTTTTTAATATCTTGCATTGTATTACTTTGTATTTCTGTAACTGTAACACTTCAATGTTCTTGAACCCAGGACATACTTGAAAACGAGAGAAATCTCAATGTAGCCTTCCTGGTAAAATCCTTTATAAATAAATAAAATGTCTCTGCAAGCACCCTGTCGAGCCATAAAACCAGCTGCAAACAGCAGCCCTAAACATCACTGTAACAAAATGTTCAAATAGATTACTGCTGCATTACAGCAGTCAGGGATTTGGCAGAATACAGGGAGAGCTGTGGGGTCAGTCACGCTGCACAGGGATTAGATTCAGGGGGTTATAGTGAGGGTAAATCCCTGTACAGTGCAGATACAAGGTGTTGCTGTAATTGCCATACACAGGCATTATGCAGCACATACAGATACAAGGTGTTGCTGTAATTGCCATACACAGGCATTATGCAGCACATACAGATACAAGGTGTTGCTGTAATTGCCATACACAGGCATTATGCAGCACGTACAGATACAAGGTGTTGCTGTAATTGCCATACACAGGCATTATGCAGCACATACAGATTCAAGGTGTTGCTGTAATTGACATACACAGGCATTATGCGGCACATACAGATACAAGGTGTTGCTGTAATTGCCATACACAGGCATTATGCAGCACATACAGATACAAGGTGTTGCTGTAATTGCCATACACAGGCATTATGCAGCACATACAGATACAAGGTGTTGCTGTAGTTGCCATACACAGGCATTATGCAGCACATACAGATACAAGGTGTTGCTGTAATTGCCATACACAGGCATTATGCGGCACATACAGATACAAGGTGTTGCTGTAATTGCCATACACAGGCATTATGCAGCACGTACAGATACAAGGTGTTGCTGTAATTGCCATACACAGGCATTATGCAGCACGTACAGATACAAGGTGTCGCTGTAATTGACATACACAGGCATTATGCAGCACATACAGATACAAGGTGTTGCTGTAATTGCCATACACAGGCATTATGCAGCACATACAGATATTGCATTGCTAATAAGCTCATTATGATCACTACAAACCCCCATAAGCAGGAGATCTCACCATTTTATTATCTATCCGCAGAACATTTACTGCATCTGACACAAAGGCCATTTCTGCCCGTATGCTGGTAATGCAGACCTCATGTGATATTGTGTAAAATAAAGGACGCCATCTAGAGCTCAGAACCTTACATTTCAACAATATTTCCCTAAAGGAATACATGACAAAATTTAAAAATTAGCAAATTTAACATTATTTTAAGGTTTTTAACTATCTCAGAATAACAATTTCTGTGCAAAATGTCTATTTCACCCCGTATTTATTTGTTAACTTCACATCCCATGTTTCAAATAAATGTTATATTTTTTTTTTAAACATAAATTACCTTGGTAGTGAAAGGGTCCGATAATAGGGCGGATGCTGCTGACAGCCTCTACCCAATTATTTTTTAGTTATATATTTTTGGGGTTTTTTTTATGTTATGTTTCAAGTAAATGTTATTTTTTTTTTTTTATAAAATCACTTGGTAGTGAAGGGGTTAAATGAACAATATTCAGTAAAATTAATTTGGAATATAATGTAGCTTTGGAAATCTATATAACATGTCTCCATCCCAAAAAAAAACAACTCAGAATTCATGAGACGACCAGAAAACGATAGATGGGTAACCTGTGCTTACGTAACAAATCATTATTTTACTAAAATCCCCTTTTAAGGTCACTTTACCACATTTTTAGTTTGACACTTTTTCTCGCTTTCTTTTTTTTTTCTTTTTTTCTTCAGTATCTGATGTTTTTCACTGAACTCCAAGTGTTTGCGATGATAAAATAAGTTCCTTAATACCCCCTGCTGCTGTAATGTTCTGTGATGGAATCATGTCTCCCGCTGTGCTTAGTCTGCCTTTTGTTGAAGCGGAATCTCCAGGTTTTTTACACTGCAGAATTTTAAAGTCTTTCCCAGACACAATCATTAGCACCGAGAACCCCCGAAACGCGGCAAGTAGAACAGAACTAAACTGTAAGCTGTATGTGGCAGACGCGAGCCCCGGAATATCATTATACCTCAGCATCGATATATACAAACCTGATTTCTGTTTCTTTTTTCAATCCCCACTTTTGTTTTCTTTCCATTTTTTTAAAATAAACAAAATATTTAAAATTAATTTGCATTAAAGAACATTTAATCCCTTCACTACCATGTGAATTTCCAAAAATCCACTGTCAGGCACCAGTTTGGTTTTTTTGGAAATTAATTTTAAATGAATTATACAGTAAGAAATATCTGAGAATATTTACAATTTATTCCTTACTGTAATACCCTATTTGACAGAGAGTTGTCGCAATCTAGTGATATTGCAGAAGGTATTAATGGAAAAGTATGTCTTTTTGCTGATGACACAAAGATTTGCAACAGGGTTGACGTTCCTGGAGGGATCAGCCAAATGACAAATGATTTAGGTAAACTAAAAAAATGGTGGGAGCTGTGGCAATTGAGTTTTAATGTGGATAAGTGCAAGATAATGCACCTGGGACGTAAAAACCCAAGGGCTGAATATAGAATATTTGATACATCTGAGGGTTGGGATTTAGGGGTTATTATTGCAGAGGATCTAAGGGTAAGTAGTCAATGTAATAGAGCAGCAGGAAATGCTGGCAGAATGCTTGGAAATGCTGGCAGAATACTTGGTTGTGTAGGGAGAGGTATTAGCAGTAGGAAAAGGGAAGTGCTCATGCCACTGTACAGAGCACTGGTGAGACCTCACTTGGAGTACTGTGTGCAGTACTTGGAGACCGTATCTCCAGAAGGATATAGACATCTTAGAGAGAGTTCAGAGAAGGGCTACTAAAATGGTGTACGGCTTGAAGGAGAAAAGTTACCAGGAAAGGCTTAATGATCTTAACATGTACAGCTTGGAAAAAAGACGAGACAGAGGAGATATGATAGAAACATTTAAATACATAAAGGGAATCCACAAGGTAGAGGAAGGGAGTATATGTGATGGCACAATGTGAAATATAATGCAGAGTAGAGAAGTGTGTTGTTCAAAGCTGAATAAAAAACAGATGGTAAAAAAGACTACCATGTGTAGAGTGAAGACCCAATGAAGATCAAGGGTCAGTAGGATACATGATCTATGTATGGTCCGCGATAGGGTAATATGCTGTTACAGTTACATGAGAAATACAAAGCGGACAGTGTAAAATGAAGTGAAAAACGTGTCCAATGAAAACCACAAAAAAACAAAACAAAACAAAAAATGTAATGTGTGTAAATGTAAGGGCAAAAGCAAAAAAAATGCCAAAAACATCAAAAATTGTCAAACAAGTGATGTGTAATGTGTATGTGAAGATCGAGTGGGTTCACATGCCACAAAATAGAAATGGAATGTCAACAGCCTGTAGCATACGTTATAGAATGTCAAAAAAATAAATATGGCATCCAAACAATGTGGCAATGTAAACTCCATAGTAGTGCAGAAAAATATATCATAGAAATGAAGAAAACGATATATATTCATTCAGACCCTTTGGGGCTACTGTGTCCAAGGTTCGAATCCAGAAGGTTTCACGCTGTAACAAAATCTTAGAGCGATCGCCACCCCTGGGTAATGGGGGGACATGATCAATGGCAACAAATCGTAAAGAGGACAGTTGATGGTGATGTTGTAGAAAATGCTTGGCGACTGGCTTATCCGAATAATTGTCTCTGAATGCCGTGGTGATGTTCGATCGGTGTCCTCTAATGCGGTCTCTGAGCGTCCTGTCGGTTTTACCGACATAGGGGAGACCGCAAGGGCATGTAATTAAGTATACCACATGATCTGTCGGGCAGGTGATGTAATGATTGATTTTCATACGCTTTCCTGAAGTTGGATGTGGAAAAGTTGATGCCGAAGTCATGTGACTGCACGTAACGCAATTGGGACAGCGGAAGCACCCTAGTCTAGCACGATGACGCCAGTCCTGGAGTTAACCCCTAGCTACCAACAATGGTGGAGATAGGGGGTTCCAATGAACCCCCTATCTCCCGATCCGTGGCAGCTAGGGGTTAATGTTTGATATTGTTGGATCGGCCAGAGCATGGCCTTTCCAACAATACCAGACATGACCATGTAAAAAAATATATATATAAAAAAAAAATCGTTTTTTTTGTTATTTGTTAATGCGGCAATATTGTTCCCATTTCAATTATAATGTGAACAATGATGCTGCACTAATGATTTTTGTTTGAGGTGCGTTTGTTAAAAATCACGTAATTTTGCCCCCAAAAAAATGTAACGAGACCCCATTTCTAATTTTTTTTTAACAAGCGCACCCATACAAAATATAACCGCAATTGCTCGCATGTTAAAATGTGAAAAAAAAACACTTTACACATTGTGAATTATTGAAAATTCTAATTTAAACAAGATGAGCGAAACAGGTAAAAATTAGCTCAGCACAGAGGCGTGAAATGCCTCAGCAGCGAAAGGGTTAAAATAAAAAAAATATCAAAAAATAATCGCGGAGGCTGTCAGCAGTGACCTACCGAGTTATTTTAGTGTAAAAAGAGGGAACTCTAATGCTTCAAAGTGTATTCCTTTGAAGCATGCTAACCGTACATTTCATTGATTCGCTCCGATTGTCCTCTGGCGATGCTCTTGGTTCTCCTCTGTCTCTGTCCTTTCTTCCCAGGGTGTTTGCTAGAACCTCCAGCTTGAAACTAATTCCTCAGTGACAAAGTTTATCCCCTTCTCTCAGCAAGTTCGCTCCTCAGAGAGTAATAATTCCCTCGTCACTGTGTTTTATCTCTCAATGAGCAGCTGACAGCTTCCTCTGGGCTGGAATTCAGTATGTGTAACCGTTTCCCTGATCTGGGTAGACACCGAATTCCCTTTTCTTCCAGAAGGCATGAAACGGCTTAATCTTTAACCCCATTTACTACTGAGATGGAGATAACTCAGGACTTCAAAGACACCATCAGGCCCTGATAACGTGCTATCTCGATCTGCAGCTCTGAAGGACGAAAGAAAATGAAAATTGTTTGCTGCAAATTAATTTTGTTTGTTTTTGGGCTGCAGAAGTTGCTCCCAATGATTTAGCCCTGTGGGCATAATGTCCGAGGTGATAAACTGTTTAGAATCGGCTGAAGAATGCCCTGGCATTTCGGACTTTCAGCAGCTGATATAGGGAACCACGAGCTGCAGCTCAAACTGCTGTAACTCTACTTGGGCAGTAGATGGCCAATAAAATCACTCCAATAGATGTACAAATGGATGGAGAAAATAAAAACACATACAGGGTTATTCAGAGAGAGCCGAAATTGCACGGAACGGTGAATTTCCCCGTACTGTCATGTCGCTCCCCAGACGCCCTCTAATGGCCATACAAGACCCGAAACAGACAAAATAAGTCTGTTTCCTATATCCAGCTTCTCCCAGGACTCTCCTGCTTCTCACAGCAACCACCTGTTCCTTGTGTACCCATACCCTATCATATGTACCAAGATCCTACTGTGTGTGCCAAGTCCTTGTGGCCCCTGTTACCTGCAATACACTACCCTTAACCCACCTGATTGTCAATGCATTACCGCATACACAGCTCATATCCAGAAACCCCCAGTACCTATCAGGAGCTGGTTCCGGGGTGGTACCGGTTAAGCAGGTTTGTGAGCCCAATGTGCGGTATTGCATACACACCAGAGAGTATGGAGGCAGCTTGTTGGAAATAGATCCTTTAGGCAGTGTTGTAACGTTGGAGGCTTCCAGCCTCTCCAGTGTGCTTGAAGGCAGCATGTCAGATGCTGCTCGCTGACCAACACCCGGTTTAAATAGAGACAGGCAGGGAGGTTGCTGCATGAGGCGCGGCCTGAGAGGGGGGCGCTGTCTGGTGAAGGTCTTTAAAAACCCACAGTTCCTTCTAAGCAGTGCCAGATCGTGGTTATCCATACCTGAGCTCCCTGTACCTGTATTCTCTCGTGATTTAACCTGTTATTGACCTCTGCTTGTTTTCTGACCATTCTGCCTTCCGTTGCCCTAGACTATTTTCCTTGTACTACGCTACTGCACTGATATCGACCCGGCTATTCCATTTGACTATTCTATTCTCTGTATTCCTGACTCTGGCTCGTCTGACTACCCCCGTGTTGCTGACCTGGTTTTGTATTACGACATTGTCTTTGATTAACCCTTTCTGTCTAGCTAGTATACTTATACCTGGCCAATTTTTAAGGACCAGACAGTTAGGGATTGTTCTACGGCTACTCTGTTGGTAGCTTTTTGGCTCTGTGGAGTGTTGGGCTTTAAGGGCTGCGTGGTGGGATCCGGGAACCGTGACATTACGATCTGGCCAAAATGGATCCCGCAGATTTAACACAACATTTGAGTAACTTTGTATCCAGACAGGACGAGCAGGACCATAGGATGGATCAGTTTGCTCTCGCCTTACAAACTATCCTGACACGTACAGCTCACCTGGAACCAGCTGGGGTTGCACCTCCGCCTGCTATACCTGTGTCCCCTGTCGTTCAGACATCCCAGGTACACATGACCGCTCCTATCAGGTTTGACGGTACTCCCTCGGAGTGCCGGGGATTTTTGGTCCATGTAGATATTCATTTTAAATTAAATCCACAAATGTTTATCACTGACATAGCCAAAGTGGGGTTCATTATTAACCATCTGTCTGGCAGAGCGTTGACATGGGCGAATTCTTTATGGGAGGCAGAGAAGCCTATCGTACGGAACTATAAAGAATTCATAGCCGAGTTAAAAGGTACGTTTAATCCTACCAGAAAGGCCAAGGTAGCTGGCAAATCCTTGTTCCGCATACGTCAAGGGAACAGGACTGTGTCTGAATATGCCATAGAATTTAAAACGTTGGTTTCTGATGTGAACTGGACTGATGAGGCTCTGGTTCTGGCTTTTATGGAGGGGTTATCAGAGTCATTGATGCATGAATTGGCTCCTCGTAAATTACCTGAGGTATTGAGTGAACTCATTGATTATTGTACAGATCTGGATGATCAGATAAGGGACAGAAGAACTCCAAGAGAGAAACCTAAGAGACCGTTATCAAGGTTGGCTCCTGTCTTTCAGGCACCACACAGAGAGTTATCTCCTCCCTCTGAGCCTATGCAACTAGGCCATACTAGGCTTACAGAGGAAGAGAGAACAAGGCTTCTTTGTGAGGGATTGTGCCTGTATTGTGGTTTGAAAGGACATTTACGACTTCAATGTCCCACTCACCCTAGAATGCATGATAAGTCGGAAAACTACCGCACCTAAGGCAGCTGAGGAGACAGGCCTTGGGTGTGACGTGCATGTCTCCTGTCAAAGACACTAAACTTTTGTTACCAGTATCCGTGGCTTGGGAGACCAAGACCACGCATTCTACCACTTTTGTTGATTCTGGGGCTGCTGGTAATTTTATCGATGTTGAATACGCTTCTTCCATTTCTCTACCTCTGGTTGTAAGAGAGACACCCTTAGCCGTCGAAGCCATAGACGGTAGGCCGTTATCCTGCCCTAGGATTACTCACGATACGGTTACAGTGGTTCTTACCACTGGTCTCTTACATAAAGAAGAGATCATATTTCAGGTTATCCGTTCACCTTCCAATCCTGTTGTGCTTGGTTTCCCTTGGTTGGTGGAACATAATCCTGTTATTGATTGGGCTAAGGGAGAGATACTATCTTGGAGTCCTACTTGTTTTGGGACTTGTTTAATACCCATTCAACATATTGGTGCCCTGAACACACCTACAGCTCCCCCATTGTCTACAGAGGTTCCTGACCAGTATGCCGAACTCAGAGCTGTATTTGATAAAAGAGAGGCAGAGAAACTACCTCCTCATAGACCGTATGATTGCGCCATAGATATTCATCCAGGTACCATGCCTCCTCGAGGCAAAGTATATCCTCTATCCATAAAAGAGAACCAAATCATGGAGGAGTACATAAAAGAGAATTTGGAGAGAGGTTTTATCAGACGTTCCTCTTCTCCAGCAGGGGCTGGGTTCTTTTTTGTGTCTAAAGAAGGAGATTTACGCCCGTGTATTGATTATAGGGGGCTTAACAAGATCACCATCAAGAATGTGTACCCTATCCCTCTTACAGTCATGGCCGAAATTGTTGGCACCCCAGACATTTTTCCAGAAAATCAAGTATTTCTCACAGAAAAGTATTGCAGTAAGACATGCTTTGCTATACACATGTTTATTCCCTTTGTGTGTATTGGAACAAAACAAAAAAAGGGAGGAAAAAAAGCAAATTGGACATAATGTCACACAAAACTCCAAAAATGGTCTGGACAAAATTATTTTCCAATATCTTTTTTCCAATATTTTTTTTTAATATTGTTATTTTCAGTAACAGCCCTTTTTATTCTCATTCACTGGATCTTATATGTTAATTCCAAACATTTTTTTGCAAACAGCGTTTAAAATTTTGAAAGTTTCAATCGTTTTGTGTTTTTTTTTTTCTTACCCCGTTCTTCGGCCTTTTCCAGCAGCCGGTCGGCGCTGCATTCAGCGGATCGTCGACTTTTTCTGGATGCGTTCGACAGGTTTGCGGTGGATCGTCAGCTATTTTTGGCCTGTTTTCTGCAACGTTTTCAATTGATCCGTTTTTTTTTTTCGTATCGTATTTGCGGGTTGTCGGCGGATTTTCGGCAGCTTTTCAGCGATTATTATTATTGTTTTTTATTTTTTTTCCGATTCGTTCGGCGGCTTCGGGGACCTTGCAGTGAATGTGGAATCAGCGCCAACAGATTCCATAGAGTTTTACAATGGGGAAGCACGGACAAGTGACAAAACAAATAGTAAAACATAAGAAACAGACGGCCCTGCCCGTAGGATAATTATAATTATATTGTCGGCGACATTTCGGTGCTCTCTGAATATAATCTGTAGAAAGTGAAGCACAGAGAGTGATTTTCACTAAGCCCCGAATTTGCCGCCAATTTGTTCCGAACGTTTTTTCACTAAGCTGTATTTTCACTAAATACAGGTGAATTGATAGTAAAATACTGTACATTTTTCCGTAATTCGGTGCGATTCAACGGCACAGAAATTGCCCCATATTGAGCTAACGATTGGTCTATTGCGCGAAATTGCGATGAAATGGCCTGATTTTGGTGATTTAAATGCGTCAGCTTTAAACAGGCGAATCCTATTGGTTTTAGTGTAATAAATGTAATAGCTTTATTTAGGTTTTTAAAAGACCATTTATTATTTTAAATTTTTTCAAATGAATTAAAATGCTCTTTTAAAAAAACTAAAAAAATAGAAGTACAAAGGTTTTTTTTAATTTATTTTTTATTTTTAAAAGAGAATTTAAATTATTAGATACATTTAGATAATTTTTTAGATTATTTTTTACAGATTTAACTTCCTATTAGGAGAATAGGAGACTTCCTATTGGCTATTTAATTTTTTCAGGCGGGTGGAATTGCCGAGGCCAGTTCGGTACTTTTTTCGCCAGCGTTCAATAATTGCTTTGATGACTCCAGTTTCGGTGCAATACTGTGACCATTCGGTTAATAGTGATTGCACCGAAATGGAATCGCCGGGATACGGCGAAATGCGCCGGAATTAAAACCACCAAAATTGTACTCGTTTTCGCTGCTTAGTGAATAATCCACAGAGTGTTGGGTTTTATTGAATTTTGAACCTCCAGATGGAGTTTAAAGATCCCTTGATTTTGGCACACGCGTAATCTCTGATCCTCTTAGCACCAGTCAGCGCAGCCACGGCAAGCACCAGATCTCCTAAATAATCCCATTAATGTTAGACAGCATGTGAGATTTTTATTTATTTTTTCGTACAAATTGCACAATTAAAGATTTAATTGCTTTTTTTTTTGGATTTCTCAAAGTGCAACGAATCGTCTTTGATCAAAAAAAAAATGATCCAAAAAACAACACAATTAAGAAAATAAACAAGAAAGAAAATGGAATGGACTGAAAAAAAAGATAATAATATCTCCCCGATAGAAGCTCATTAAAGAGAGCAGAATCACAAAGTCTGTGTACCTCTGTGTGAGTAAAGAGGCGACATTTAAGCCATGAAATTCTCGTTAATATTATCCGTTTCAGGCAATAGGCATGAAGCTCAGCATCCAGACACGTTTCAGATATCCATGTTGATTTACGATATATCAACTTTTCATTGTTTATTGAAAGAATAATAAGCTTAGTTTTCCGTGGGATTTATTCATTAACAGGACAGTACAAAGGACAGAAGGTCATCTGTTGTGTCTTAGGAGAAAGGCAACTACAGAACATGAAGGGCCCTGTTCCCCTCTTGGTGTTCGAGCTCTTAAGCATAACGGATCCTATTGCAAGGTTACAGTTACAGTTACAAGTACTTATACAGCGCCAACAGATTCCGTAGCACTTTACAATGGGGGAAGCACAGACAGGTGACATAATAAATAATAAGGAACAGACGGCCCTGCCTGTAGGATAATTGCCCTGCTAATGCAGCACTTTATACGAGTGCTCAGCCAGACATCCCGTGAGTTTACAATCTAAGAGACTAAGGCAAGTGAAACAAAAGGGAGCAAAGGGAGTGTGGAGATAATTACCAGAGAGAGTATAGCAGATACTACATGATGGTAGACCAAGAGCTTGGGCATGATGAGGTTAAATTGAGCGAGGATTGAAGCAGCAGAGAAAAGGAGGCTATATAATTAAGATAGGGGCTGGGTGGGAGGGTGGATGGGGCGGGCGGGACAGCAGAGGGGAAAAAATGGTGGTGTAGAGTGACTGTGGATGAAACGAAAGCAGAGTTTAAAAGGGGGTGACCATTTGGTCATGGTGTCATGTTTCCATTCCTGAGCCCTAAAGGAGAGCTGACCCGGGCCGGCTCTTACCCCTGACTCGTCCACCCCTCTCCAATTTCCGCTCCAGGATTTTCCTGCAGCCTGCCAGGTCCTTGACCACCTGGCCATAGAGCACACGCCTTCTCGCTTCATGAGGCAGTCACTCCCATTCAGCAGGTCTCTGTCATAAGAGTCAATCTGCTGCCTGTTATTTTGTTCCTGCTGCCAGTATTTCTCTCTGTTATTTACCCTTTGTTTAGTTCAGTTTATTCTGGTTCCCTTTTCTCCCTTGTCTGTTTGTCCCACCCTTTACCTTCTTCTCGCCATTTGTTTTGGTTATTTTCTTTGTAGTTTTTTCCTGTATTTTTGTTTCTTGTTTTACCCTGTTTTTTCCCTTCCTTGCTCCTGTGATGTATGTTTTTTGTTTTGCCCTTGCTGTGTGATATTCCTGTGTACCGTCCTTGGCTTGTTTAGTGACTATTCTGTGGGTTATTATTATTGTCATCATTTATATAGCACCAACAGTTTCCACAGTGCTTTAAAATAACTAAAAGGGAACAAGATCCAGATACATGGACATAGGATGGAAACATGAGGTGTAGAGGGCCCTGCTCATAGGAGTTTAGAATCTAGAGGGATTGGGGTTGAGGAAGACGAGGGGAATTTTACTTGATGGCAGGATCATTAGTGTCAGTGGTTTGGGAATGTTTGGGCCATAGAAGCAGCTTCAATCCTGTGTGAGTAGGTGAGAAAAGGGATGAGTTGCATCAGTGATGCGGTACCCTAATCTAAAGAGATGGATTTTGAGGGATTTCTTGAAGGCCTGAAGATCAGGGGAGAGTTTGATAGGACGAAGCAAGTCATTCCACAGGACCGGAGCTGCCCTTGAGAAGTCTTGGAGGCGAGAGTTGGCAGTGCGGGTGTAGACAGTTGTCAGGTGGAGATCGCCTGATGACCGTAGTTGTCTAGACGGGACATGCTTGCAGAGTAACGAAGACATGTAAGAGGGGGGTTGAGTTAGTGAGTGATTTGAACGTGAGCGTCAGTATTTTAAACTGTATTCTGAAACGTTCAGGAACCCAATGGAGGTACCGGCAGAGGGGGGAGGTACGCAAGGTGCGTCTGGTGAGAAAAATAACCCTGGGACCTGCATTCATTACAGATTGCAAAGGGGCGATGCAGGAGTTGGGGAGGCCAATGAGGAGCGAGTTGCAGTAATCAAGTCATGAAATGACAAGCGCATGAACCAGCATTATCCTTTCTGTCCTGTTTTACTCCATTGACAGTGTACTGTACCTGGCTTTTGTTCTTTGACTACAACCCCTTTGTACTTCGCTGCGTTTTAATTTATTTACTTCACCCAGGAGTATTAGTACCCATTCTTAGTTTAGCGATGGCCATCTAAGGACCAGTATATAGATTAGGGTTTCCTTGTGTGCAGCTGGGTGCCTGTGTTTTTGGTTCTCCCCCTTAACCCTTGCCCTTCCAGTGGTGTATCCTTTCTGCCGCATTCCTTGTGCAGCTGTTTGGTGCTTTCTCCAGTTTGCCTGTTATGCAGCCTGCAGCACTCCTGCCTTCTGGCCTTTCAACCCTGAATATGGGCCCCACCTTGGCTCACGCCGGGTGCCCCCATGACATAAGGTTGACGATTGGATAACTTCTCGACACTTTATACATAGAGTCCCAAGAAGTTATCTTATCGCCTGGAATCTCTATTCCACTCTTGCCTTAAGCTGGGCTGCTCCAGTATAGCGCAACCCTGTGTCCCATTACTGTTATTAATTAATTAATGTCTCGAAACTTTCTATACCCTGTATATAGGAGGTGACAATTTGTGCCACGGGATGGAAACGCAAGTTGTTCCAAGGTAGCTCATTCTTCCGCCAGGAGACGGTATTTCCCCTAAAAATTCAGTCTCCTAAAACCTGATGTTAAGTGGTTCTGCATTTGCAAAATTACTTAACACACACTAAAAACCCCACTAAAAATCTCATACTCTCCTCCTCCTGTTGGACAGGGCGGCGCAACCAACCACTTCCACTGGCCGGGAGCAGAGTGAGAATAGGAACAAATACAACCCAGCATCCCTCCGCTCTTCATCTGTGGATCCTGCGCAATCCTGTGAGTGGAAGCTCGGAGCTACGATACGTGGGACTCCATGGAGCCCTATGGACTCCAGGAGACTGCCTGAAGCAGTGCCACTGGTAGGAGTCTGCTCTTCTGTTTCATTCTTCGGCCAGCTGCTCTTATAGCAGCTGGAATGGAATTGGTACCTTTTAAAAGAGTGACGGCAAGGAAAATTGCCTTTGAATGATTTTTTTCACTTTCCGTCGCCCTTTTACTATCAACAGGGGAAGAGGGACAGAAATTGGTTTCTGGAATCCTATGACAATAGAGGTTCCTTAGCTATTCCAGTACATGTCCATAAAAATGACGGAATGATTTTGTCTGGCAGAGCTGTATGAAAATGGCTACGATAGTTAATATGGACGTTAAATCACTATCCTGTTAAATCCGTGCTGAAAGCCTAACAATGGTCCAGCACTCCGCTTTTTTTTATCCCAATAAATCCAGGCTTAAATCAGCAAATGTGGAACCCAGAATGTATTTTCTGTCAAAACAAGGTTTTTTATGTTGTCTTTGGTTCAAGATCTGCTACAGAGATGTGCTAAAATATGAACGTAATTCATACAGCTATATGACTGTGTAAGGACTTTGTTTTGTAAATATGAATATGCAAAGCTTACGACAATAACACTTGAGATCTTTCCTTGTTTGTATGTTCATCGGCCCGGGAGGGGGTTGTATCAAGACACTCTACCTTTTGAAAAATAAAAGATCTACATGTATTATTAGAATGGAAGAAAGTATCAGGCTTAGCACATAGTGCTTGAAACGTGTTTTTCTTCCTCTTTTTACTGCTCAGCAGACGTAAATATGTGCATAAACAAGTAAATAGGCATGATCAGCAGCAGCTGATTGTGTGAAAGGCTGAACTCGATGGACACACGTCTTTTTTAAGCATATGGAACATGTTAGCCACAGTGATTGGTGAGGATTTAAAATGGTGAAAGTTGAAATATCACTGTCAGACTGAGCATGTCTGAAGTGGCTTCAGCTGGGGCAGATTTAAAAAATGTCCTAAATTCATCATATGCTCTAAACAGTTTCTCCAGACATACATCAGATTTACAATAGGTTTTTTTGCACCTACCCAAAATTTAAAACTTGATCCTTCTCCCCCCAAGAAAAAGAGCACATGAGTAGTCTCGCCAAATTCCTTTTATCATCATTATTATTTGTTAGCAACAGAACGAGAAGAATGCTGACCCAACTGTCCATATGAACGAGGCTTCACTGAATCCATGCTTCTACATATTGTGTGCTGTGTCTATACGTATATTGATATAGGATGTTTGAATGTATAAGCAGGACATGTGCATGTCGAAGTATCTCAAGGTAACTCACAATATGCCCACTGTATATTTATTTATTTATTTATTTATAAAGGATTTTACCAGGAAGGATACATTGAGATTTCTCTCGTTTTCAAGTATGTCCTGGGTTCAAGAACATTGAAGTGTTACAGTTACAGAAATACAAAGTAATACAATGCAAGATATTAAAAAAACAACACAAATATACAGATTAACAGAAAAATATGTAGGAAATATAGTCACTAGGTTACATGTTTACAGGTGCATTCTGTATTGAGGTATGTTAGTAAGGAGCTTTTGAGTGACTTAAGACTGGGGGAAGATTTGATGATGTCTGGGAGGTTATTCCATAATTGTGGTGCTCTGTAGGAAAATGAGGACCGAGCCACTGTCTTTTTGTATTGTGGTATTGCAAGTAAGGTGCTGGTCCTGGATCGGAGGTTATAGGATGAGGGAGCTGCTGGGGGAAGCAGTCTATTCAGGTAGGGTGGCAGTGCAATATACACTGACTGCAGGGCCAACAAAAAAAGTCAACACCTACCGTACAAGCCTGTTATGATCTGGGGTGGCTTCAGTTGGTCGGGTCTAAGTTCAGCAAAGTTATGTTCCCAAAAATGAGGTCATGTGACTCCCTGAATATACTGAATGAGCAGGTTTTTCCATCAATGGGTTTTTCTCCCCTGATGGCACAGCGGGCATATTCCAAGATGGCAATGCCAGGATTCATCTAGCTCAAATTGTGCAAGAGTGGTTCAGGGAGCATGAGACATCATTTTCTCACATGGATTGGCCACCGCACAGTCCAGACCTTAACCCATTGAGAATGTTTGGGATGATGTGCTGGAGAAGACTTTACGCAGCGCTGCGACTCTCCCATCAGCAATACAAGATCTCGGACACAAATTAATGCCACGGACGTGAATAAATGCCGTGACATTGCATGAGCCTATCGAAACAATGCCGCGGCGAATGCATGCCGGAATCACAGCAAAAGGCGACACATCCAAATATTGCAGTGTGTACACTGTTTTGCCAGGCAGATTATCTACTGGTAGCTTTATCTCTTTATACATGCTCAGTGTATGTGCAATGAATCTCTTACTATGTTCAACAATACATTACTCCAGCTACAAACCTAAACATGTTTTTTGGAGACTGATTCTCGAAGTGATAGAAGCAAATTAATGCTAATTTGCAAACCATGCCGCGAGCAGGGACATTGATCAAGTTTCATGTACGTCCGCATGAAGACTTTATCCACTGGATTGCTGTAAACACTGGGAATAGCTGACGTGATGTGCCTTGATCTGGCGGTTTAGATATTAACGTTTTGTGATCACTAGGGATGAGAAATGCTTTCTGGTGGCCTGGAGGTTAACCTAATAACAATGTCTGCTGCATCACAGGAGGAACATAATAGCATTGCTTTGAATCACAATTTATTATTAAGACTGTTTATTTTTATGATAAAATAATATATTCCTAACATATTGTATATTTAGAACATTTCTTTGTTTTTGTGGTTAATGGAACGAATTTGGAAGAACAAAAAGAAATGAATGGTTCGAAAAATACAACGAATGATATTTGGAGTTAAGAGGTAATGCATAAAAGGCTTTATGCACTATTACGTGGATAAACGTTTTGGGAGGTTGGGATTTAAAGAATATCATGCTATAAACATTTCATAAGAAAAGGGATTTTACTCTTTCACTACCAATGTTTTTTTTTTTTTTAACCATCAGGAACCAGTGGTATTTTGGAAAATCATTTTTAATTATACAGAAATAAATATTTAGTAATATTCAAAATTTTGCAGGTCTGTGTTTTGGCTGCCATCTGTTGGCCAAATAGAGTTACTGCAGTTCTAGTCTCTGTGCAGGATCTGCTGGGGAGATGTCATTCAGACACATTCCCAGTTTGCTTTAAAAGTGTTCTCATCTTGGGCATCATACCTACGGTGCTAAAACTGTAGAGGAATGTTCTGGAGCCCAAATGCAAATTAAATTCAATGCTGTTAAATAAACAAACATCCTATTCATATCTACCAGACAAGCATCCCAAAAGACTTCTGTATTTCTCATATAAGCGAGGCAGACGCAACGATACGCTATAGCGGAGATACGTGAAGACAATCACACACAGATTTCGTACTTCAAATATCTGACGTGTCTTTGTCGAGCCAGTTCTTTTATTGAAACCTGGACACATTTATAAGCCAATCGAATTGTCTCAACACCTCAGATAATTACTGTAGATACTCGAGTATACCGCTAGAGTTTGGTGACAAAAATTTACCTTAAAATTGGAGGGGTCGCGTTATATTCGAGACATCTGCACCGCGTGTAAAAAAAATTTGCCTTGCTCTGGATTCCAAGTCTCCTGGATGTTCCGGTAGTCTCGCTCCCTGATGCTTGCAAACACTTCAGGAACTTCCAGATTCGGGAGAGGTGGGATCCAGCATGACCAGAGGGCAAGCTCGGTTTCAGCCAATCAATCACCTCGCTCGCCTCCGCCAGCCATCTAATCGCTAGTAAAGAAGACAGATGGCCATCAGCTTCATACTTAGTAACAACTGCAATCATTCTTGAGCAGAATACCCTGGCCTGAGAGGGAGCCTGACTGCGTTGAGAGAACGTAGAAGGATTTTAATTGTTTACCGGTACAGTATAATTTTGCTCCTCGCGTTATATTCGAGTCTTGAGTATTCTCTCATTTCCATAATAAATCTCTATCCTTCGCGTTATATTCGGGTCGCGCTATACTTGAGTATCTACGGTACCATAGTTAAATCCACAAGTCCTGTTTTTACCATATACAGTATGGTTTATACACAGAGAAACAACTATCTTTCTTTCTAGCCACAAGGTTCATAGAAAGGGGGGGGGCTTTCACATTCCTCTGTCTCTACAGGAAATGGCAAGTGAAGCATTTTAAACTGAGCTAAAGGGGGCATGTCAACTAAGGGAAGCTTTCATATGTGCTTAAGACACAAGGAATTAAAGGATAATTATTTTACAAATGCAACTTCTCCGCTAATCGTGTAAACAAGATCACAGTAGTGAAGGATTTAATAAATTGCAAAATAATGATATGTACATAATATTTTTTGTATATGCCCTATTTCGATCTGGATGTTAAGGTGACACCTGGAGTTGCTATTCCATCCTTGCCTCAAGCTTAGCTGTGTCTCAGAATTAGTAGCCCCTTACTGTGTATTAATGGCCCGTATACTTTGTATAGGAAACTTTAATAATGTCTCCAAATGGGATCAACAAGCTATTCAAACATGGCTCACTGTTCCTGGCTCGGTTATCAGAACATGGTTCTAAGTGATTTCGCATTTGCAAAATCACGTTAAGACTGAAAAATAAGTGCACTATAAAACAATTCTTCCTGAAAGAGTTAATATTGCCTTGCAGTGCAAAATATTTAAAAAGAAATCTTCTGTAGAGAAAATATTTGCTTATACTTTGCTTTTTCTTATCTATCCTCAGAAAGCTGCCTGCATTGGTAGATCTGTCTAAGTGCCTGCATTGTAATTTCGCGGTAAAACGGGGGCGCTAGGGAGAAAACTGCGGGCGCAGTAGACTACACTAGAATAGACCCGGTAATGGGGATCAAGTAATGGAATGGTCTCAGAACGATTTTTAATTTCTTGTTATCGGAAACACTGGAATAGGGCCCGTCTTCTTATAACCCTTTTATGATGAGTTAAATCATGTCACATCATTTCTCACAACTGGGTAAAGTTCGGTTAGTCGCTAAATCGTAGCGCTTCAGATTGGAAGAGGAATTAGAATATGATCGTTCTGATTTTGCATTCACCTTATGAATAAAGTATGGAGTGAGTGATTTAAATACCAAATCAGTCGTGGATTTCATTCACTCAAATAGCTTCACACATCAGTAGCTGATTCAGCTGCTTGTTTTCCGGATCGGATTCCCTGCTGGCTTCTGCCGATACCAACACCTGCTGCAAATCCTTTCATTCTGCTGAATTTGGCCATTAGCGTGTTTGTTGAAAACAGTGAAGTTTCAGTTTAATGAAAGTTAAGGGATTAGCCTGTTTTGTCATTTTCTCTACACATGTTGAGCCATATTGCATTCCTAACTTGTGCGAGCGTTAACGTTAGCTCTGGTGGCCCTAGCGCGGGTGCACCATATTACAATCAGAACGCTAGGGCCTCCGGAGCTAACATTAACGCTCACAGCCCTTTAATTGTAGAGTGAAGAATCTCTTTGCTTCGTCTCCTTACATTTCCTTTAACCCCTTAGTGACCGGGCGGTTTTACACAAATCCGTCCTTTAGTGACTGCTGCTGTTTTTACGTTTCTGCACTGTTAGTGTTTAGGACAAATTTTCCTCTTACTCGTTTATGCAACCTACACATATTTTACACTGTTTTTCTCGTCATTAAATGGACTTTATAAAGATACCATTTTTTTCATCACTTCATATAATTTACTATAAAAAACATTGTGAAATATGACAAAAAAATTGAAAAAACACCACTTTTTCGAACTTTGACCCCCAAAATTTCTTATGTATCAACAACCGTCAAAAAAATTTAATTCCTTAGTAGTTTCTAAATTTAGTTCTGAGTTTAGCAATACCCAATGTTTACATATTCCTCGCTTTTTCCTTATTTTATGCAACAATAAGTGCAAGTAGCACTTTGCCATTTCCAAAGAGTTTATTTTCAAAACTAGTGCTAGTGACATTGTAACACTGATATCTGTCACTAATTCCTGAATAACCCTCCACATATACATATTTTTTTAAAGTACACAAATCAAGGTATTAAACTTGGGGTATTTTGACTCTTTCCATGCAAACCATTTTACCACAAATCTATGCCAAAGTTTGAGAAAAAAAAAAGTTTTGGTGATTTTTTTTTTTGAACGCAATTTAAGAATACATGTACTGTGAACTTTAAGGTTTACTGCCAAAAAGCACCCCAAAATATGTTCAGCAACATCTTCTGAGTAAATTGATACCACCCATGTATAGGTATGTTGGGTCATTTGGGGGCTAATAGGCCTTATTTGGGGGGTGCGCATTTCAGTTTTCCAACTTGGAATTTTCACATTTCGTCATCATGCACCCATGTCCTATTTGGGACATTTTTGAAGCCGGCCAAAGTAATTTACCCCCATCAAACCATATATTTTTAGAAAGGGCACACCCTAGGGTGCTTCAAAGAGTTGTATTTTAACACTTTCCATGCACTAGCTCTATGTCAAACTTTCAGGTAGTCACTTTTTGTGTTATTTTTTCACACACATTGTACTTTAGGCGTGAATTGTCAAATCCAGTTATGGGTTACTGCCAAAAAACACCCCAAAATATGTTCAGCAACATCTTCTGAGTAAATTGATACCACCCATGTATAGGTATGTCGGGTCATTTGGGGGCTAATAGGCCTTATTTGGGGGGTGCGCATTTCAGTTTTCCAACTTGGAATTTTCACATTTCGTCATCATGCACCCATGTCCTATTGGGACATTTTTGAAGCCGGCCAAAGTAATTTACCCCCATCAAACCATATATTTTTAGAAAGGGCACACCCTAGGGTGCTTCAAAGAGTTGTATTTTAACACTTTCCATGCACTAGCTCTATGTCAAACTTTCAGGTAGTCACTTTTTGTGTTATTTTTTCACACACATTGTACTTTAGGTGTGAATTGTCAAATCCAGTTATGGGTTACTGCCAAAAAGCACCCCAAAATATGTTCAGCAACATCTTCTGAGTAAATTGATACCACCCATGTATAGGTATGTCGGGTCATTTGGGGGCTAATAGGCCTTATTTGGGGGGTGCGCATTTCAGTTTTCCAACTTGGAATTTTCAGATTTCGTCATCATGCACCCATGTCCTATTTGGGACATTTTTGAAGCCGGCCAAAGTAATTTACCCCCATCAAACCATATATTTTTAGAAAGGGCACACCCTAGGGTGCTTCAAAGAGTTGTATTTTAACACTTTCCATGCACTAGCTCTATGTCAAACTTTCAGGTAGTCACTTTTTGTGTTATTTTTTCACACACATTGTACTTTAGGCGTGAATTGTCAAATCCAGTTATGGGTTACTGCCAAAAAACACCCCAAAATATGTTCAGCAACATCTTCTGAGTAAATTGATACCACCCATGTATAGGTATGTCGGGTCATTTGGGGGCTAATAGGCCTTATTTGGGGTTGCGCATTTCAGTTTTCCAACTTGGAATTTTCACATTTCGTCATCATGCACCCATGTCCTATTTGGGACATTTTTGAAGCCGGCCAAAGTAATTTACCCCCATCAAACCATATATTTTTAGAAAGGGCACACCCTAGGGTGCTTCAAAGAGTTGTATTTTAACACTTTCCATGCACTAGCTCTATGTCAAACTTTCAGGTAGTCACTTTTTGTGTTATTTTTTCACACACATTGTACTTTAGGCATGAATTGTCAAATCCAGTTATGGGTTACTGCCAAAAACCACCCCAAAATATGTTCAGCAACATCTTCTGAGTAAAGTGATACCACCCATATATAGATTTGTTCTGTTGTTTTTGGGGTGCTACGCCAATCTTTGACATGTGCTTGTCAATTTTCTAATTTGACATACAGTATCTTCTTTGCTTATCTTCTTTTTAGGGGCCTGTTTACATACCCCAGTTTTATGAACGTGCATATATTTGGTAAGCTAACACCCCAAAGTATTGTAAATGGAGTGTTTTTATGCTATGGATGCAACCGTTTGCTCCAAACAAATTGGATACTGTTTGGTGGTCATTTTTCATTTTTACGCCCACGTTAGATTTGGACTGTGATTTAGGAGACACTGTTGTTTGTTACTGCATGAAAACTCTCCAGGTTGTTTTCTGCAAGGTCTCCTGAGTACACCCATGCCCCCCATGCATAGGTTTGCCAGGATTTTGGGAAGGTTCAAATACAATTTTTATGACTTTGTCATTGGAGTTGAAATTGAGATTATTTCTTCAGCTAGGCCTATCTTTGGTTTTGGGTCTACCGCATACCCCAGTTTGAATTATTGCCAGAAAATTGTTTATATTTGTTATGTTGACACCCCAAGGTATTGCATATGGAGTGCTTTGATGCCATGGATGCAACGGTTTTAGCCCAAAACATTTGAGAAGGTGTGTGGTGTAATTTTTCAATTTTCAGATTTTTACGCCCACATTAGATTTGGACTGTGATTTAGGAGACACTGTTGTTTGTTACTGCATGAAAACTCTCCAGGTTGTTTTCTGCAAGGTCTCCTGAGTACACCCATGCCCCCCATGCATAGGTGTGCAAAGATTTTGGCAAAATACAGCACCAATTGTAGAACATAAAAATGTACGAATAAAATGTAAAAGTCTGGTGCAGTAAAAGAAAAAAAAAAACTAAACTGAACTAACTAACTGGAGTGTGAGAAAAAATAGAAAGGAAAAAAAAAATCACAGATCACGCACAGTGTGATATATCTTGAAACAGTCCCCAAGACACAGACCGGGTTGTCCAGGGCATTCTGGGCAGTAAAAGATTGCGTCTCTCCTCTGCCCCCTCTTGAAACACACCCTGCACCTTTTTTGGGGTTTCTGTTTGCCCTCAGTAGGGGGGATTTTATAAATAAAATGCGTAGCCCCAACTCTGTCCCCCATCACCGCCCGGGGAGCAGGTGCATCCTGGTACAAAAGCCCCGAAATGACCTGGAGCTGAAACTGTAAAAAGGACAGCGTCACTCCGGGGTTTGCCTTTTTGCAGAGCAAAAAGGCATTGTGGGTTGCAATTTGCATCAGGTAAATTGCAACCTTTTTGTACCAGGCCCTTGACTTCCGCATAATCTGGTAGGGGCTGGAGCAGCTGATCTGCCAGATCAACCCCACCCATATGCCGGTTATAGGCTTTGATGCACACTGGCTTCCTGATGTGCTCAGCTCTGCCACGTACAGAGACCTCCACAGACCTCTCAGTGTGGATGGTGGATAGAAGGTATACATCCTTCTTGTCTCTGTACTTGACCGCCAACAGCTCCTCTTGGCGCAGAGCTGAGGTCTCCCCCCTTTTTAACCGGGTGCGGACAAGCTGTGCTGGGAAACCTACGCGGTTCTTGCGAACAGTACCGCATGCTGCTGTATCAAAACAATACAGCAGCTTGAACAAAGGGACACTCGTATAAAAATTATCAACATACAAGTGGTACCCTTTGTATCATCAGGGGAAAAAGTAGGTCCCACACAATCTTGCCACTGGTTCCCATGTGTTCTGGGCAACCTGGAGGGTCAAGGCTACTATCCTTTCCCTCGTACACCCGGAAGGCCTGAGTATACCCACTCTCGCTGTCACAGAGCTTATACACCTTCACTCCATACCTGGAGCGTTTGGAAGGAATATACTGCTTGAATCCCAGCCTTCCCTTGTATTTCATTAGGGATTCATCCACGCAGATATTCCTTCCAGGTGTATAAGCCTCTGCAAACCTGGCGGCGAAGTGGGTAATCAGGGGGCGGATTTTATACAGCCTGTCAAACTGGGGATGCTCTCTAGGAGGGCACAGGCTGTTGTCACTGAAGTGCATGAAACGCAAAATGTTTTCATACCTTCTACGTGACATTGATTGGGGTAAATGGGGGTAGAGCAGATGGGGCTACTGCTCCAGTAGGAGCGAATTAAGGGCTTCTTTATGATGCCCATCAGCATAGTAAGTGCCCAGAATTTCAGAAATTCTGGCACATCTAGCGGGGTCCATTGCTGCCTTGCCAAGTAGGAGTCTGGCTTCGCAGCGCAATGCTGATGGGCATACAGATTTGATTGGGCCACGATGTGGCCCAAGAAATCATCCCCCATAAACACCTGCAAAAACTGTGTGGCGGTAAATCCTGCAACATCAATATTGATGCCAGGATTTGCCGTGAAAGGAGGGATATCTGGCCTCTGGCGATGAGGCACTACCCACTCCTCAGCTGGAGCTGTGCGTCTCCTGCTGGCAGGTGGTGACCCAGTATCTGCATCAGAAACATCACTAGATACATCAGCCAGCATAGATGTATCTAGCGACGTCTCTGAGCAGTTGGCGGGGTCGAAATCAGGGTCGGAGTCTGACGCAGATGCCTCAGATTCTGACGCCAGGATGGCATATGCCTCCTCGGCGCTGTACACCCTCTCAGACATTATATAAATAGATTATAAAATTTTATAATTATTATATATAATAAGCGGATTGTTGGTTCTTAGAAGAACCGTTGGGTTTCACAAGAAAATACAAATAAACACCTAAATCTCTCTAAATCACTCTAAACCTGCCTCAATTCTTCTAAATCTCCCTAAAATCTCTCTAAATCTGCCTCAATTTTTCTAATCTCACTAAAATCTCTCTAAATCTGCCTCAATTTTTCTAATCTCACTAAAATCTCTAACCTGTCAAATCTGATCTCTCTCTCTCGCTCACCAAAACACAAGTGAGGAGAGGGAGGGAGAATCACAGAGGTCAGAGCCAATATTTACAAATATTGACCTGACCTGACAAATTAGAAATTTTATTTTGATTTTTTTTTACTTCTGATTGGATGTTGCTAGCCTGCCTCTCTGATGAGGCAGGCTAGGAACATCCCACTCAGCCCCAAGATGACCCTGCCCTTAGAAGGGCAGCGCCATCTTGGCTGTCAGTTTATTTTATTTTATTCATTTTATTGATTTTTATTTAACTTTTTTTTACTTTTTTTACACTTTTTTTACTCTGCTGGGTGCCTTGATCCCTCGAGGCACCCAGCAGAGCACCTGATCACTCATGTGATCGTTTTTGTACTGAGTGCCACGATACCTCGTGGCACTCAGTACTTCCTGCCGCTACCGGAAGTGATCGCTCGGGGGCATCGTCGATGTCGATGTCGAGGCATCCCTGCAATATACACAGAGCAGCTGGAAGCGATCCGATCGCTTCCAGCGCTCTCTAGAAGTGCGGGCACCTCTCCGGTGAAAACCGGATGTTGATCGCTCCCGGGGAGCGATCACAAGGTGCCCCGGCACTTCTCACCACCATTGCACGGATGCCTGGACTCCCAGGCATCCTGCAATGGCGTTTGAGCTGCTGGAAGCGATCCGATCGCTTCCAGCGCTCAAAAAACCGCAGGACGTACCATGTATTGTCAGCGGTCTAAAAGAGACCCGCTGCAATGACGTACATGGTACGTCCTGGGTCCTTAAGGGGTTAACCTTTCATGCTTATTTCTGACCCTAAACTCTCACTGAAGCACCAATACCCAAACTCTAATACCCGGCCCCAGACCCATTCTCCTTCTCCAGCACCTACACCACATATACACTATATTGCCAAATGTATTCGCTCACCCATCCAAATAATCAGAATCAGGTGTTCCAATCACTTCCATGGCCACAGGTATATAAAATCAAGCGCCTAGGCATGCAGACTGTCTTTACAAACATTTGTGAAAGAATGGGTCGCTCTCAGGAGCTCAGTGAATTCCAGCGTGGAACTGTGATAGGATGCCACCTGTGCAACAAATCCAGTCGTGAAATTTCCTCGCTCCTAAATATTCCACTGTCAGCTGTATTATAAGAACGTGGAAGTGTTTGGGAACGACAGAAACTCAGCCACGAAGTGGTAGGCCATGTAAACTGATGGAGCTGGGTTAGCGGATGCTGAAGCGCACAGTGCGAAGAGGTCGCCAACTTTCTGCAGAGTGAATCGCTACAGACCTCGAAACTTCATGTGGCCTTCAGATTAGCTCAAGAACAGTGCGCAGAGAGCTTCATGGAATGGATTTCCATGGCCAAGCAGCTGCATCCAAGCCATACATCACCAAGTGCGATGCAAAGTGTCAGATGCAGTGGTGTAAAGCACGCCGCCACTGGACTCTAGAGCAGTGGAGACGCGTTCTCTGGAGTGATGAATCGTGCTTCTCCATCTGGCAATCTGATGGACAAGTCTGGGTTTGGCGGTTGCCAGGAGAACGGTACTTGTCTGAGTGCATTGTGCCAAGTGTATAGTTTGGTGGAGGGGGGATTAGGATGTGGGGTTGTTTTTCAGGAGCTGGGCTTGGCCCCCTAGCTCCAGTGAAAGGAACTCTGAATGCTTCAGCATACCAAGACATTTTGGACAATTCCATGCTCCCAACTTTGTGGGAACAGTTTGGAGCTGGCACCTTCCTCTTCCAACATGACCTGTGCACCAGTGCACAAAGCAAGATCCATAAAGACATGGATGACAGAGTCTGGTGTGGATGAACTTGACTGGCCTGCACAGAGTCCTGACCTCAACCTGACAGAACACCTTTGGGATGAATTAGAGCGGAGACTGAGAGCCAGGCCTTCTTGTCCAACATCAGTGTGTGACCTCACAAATGCACTTCTGGAAGAATGGTCAAAAATTCCCATAAACACACTCCTAAACCTTGTGGATAGCCTTCCCAGAAGAGTTGAAGCTGTTATAGCTGCAAAGGGTGGACCGACGTCATATTGAACCCTATGTATTAGGAATGGGATGTCACTTAAGTTCATATGCGAGTCAAGGCAGATGAGCCAATACTTTTGGCAATATAGTGTAGGAGGGAGGGCCATGGCAGAAAAACAAACACTTTGGAAAGTTTTTTTCTTAACAACAATAGGGTTGAGGGTATTTTTACTCCGCATTGAATTGGTGCCAAAGAAATTCCAAACACCAACATTTTGCTAGATATGGGAGCTCAACTTTTCCAGTTCCCCAATGATCCCCCATTCCGTGACTAAATCCGTTTTATCGAAAATCCGGATTCTTCTTTTCTGCAGTAAAGTAACCTGCAACATGTTCTGCTCCTCAGCGGGCTGTGCCATCCACCATTTTTATCGGCTGGGCTATGTCAAGTTTCTGTCAACTTAGACTTCTTTGGAATAAGAGACACTCACGTCGTAGTAGTTTTCAGTGATCAAAATATATTTGGTTTATTCAATGCATTCGGTCAGTCATACAATAGGAGCAGAATGACAAAGGGTGTGTACAAGAACAAGCCTTTTATACTTTCTGGCTAACATCTATCTAGGGAAAGCACCCAAATGGTGACGTGCTATCGATATACGTGCCCAAAAACCTGCATTCAATCTCTTGTTACCCTCTGACCCCTTTTTTGCTGATGTTTGGCATATAGCACTCTTTCTCATAACACAAAATGAAGGTTCCCATTGCGCAACTTGGCGATAATACTTGGTCAGATACATCAATTTACTGGGGTCAACGAGTCACTTGAACGATGTATCAACAATGGTTAATGGATAAGGAGGGTCGCAGTCAGTCCTAGGATCTCCACTCCTCTGAAAATGTTATCAGCCGAGCTTGGATGTCGTGATCCAAGATGACATGATACCTTTTCCACGAAACCCTCCTTACAATGGAGTGACTGACGCTGACATGCCAAGGAGCCGGCTCGCATACATCTTCTTTATAACCTGGCAGCGTTCCATAACCCAAGGGACAAAAGGCTGCCAATTAGTCATGGCTTGGTGTGTCAGGAGGAGTCTTTACTAATGCATTAGAGGACATTAGATGTGCTTGTGTTGGGTATCTGTTTTGTTTTTTTAATTCTAAATGTAAACCGATACGGATGAGGGGGATATCCGTGTCCTGCTGCTGTGTACAATGGCTCCTATGTTGGACCTTTGGGGGACAAAGTAGAAAGGGAGGACAGGGGACAACCTTACTATTAGCAGAGAGTTCTCTGGCTATTTCTGGACCTCGTCTCCCTTGTCGCACAGGCCCTGCCTTTTCCCCATGATGCCCATGGGAAGGGAGGGGGGTAATAATTAGGGATGAGCCGAACACTCCCCGAGTTCGGTTCGAGCCCGAACCCGAACTTCCCATTTGTTCGGGACCGAACCTGAACCCCCATGCAAGTCAATGGGGCTGAAATTTCGGTTTTTTAGAGTGCCCTCCAAGAGGGCATATATGCTACATATTTGCCATAAAAGGTGTATGGGGGTCCGGGTAGTGCCCTGGGGGACAGGAAACAAGGACAAAAAGTAAAAAAAAAAAGTTTTTAAAGGGACAGTGAGTTTTCCATGAAATAAGGGTTAAAAATAAAAACGAAAAATTCCTTCAAATATCGTGCCTAGGAGGTCCCCATAACCTGCCCGTGAAGTGGTGGATTTCTAGGATGTATAGAAACACTTAAAAACAAATAAATGATGTTTCATATGACGGTAAATGCTTTTCCTTTAATCTATCCATAAACAACTGCTTGGGTCGGCAGATTGTATGAAAAGACATTTTAGGACGCGCAGAAAAAGTTTAGTGGTTTTTTGGGCTAAATTGTTGTGAAACTTATGCAGGCTTTGGATGAAAGTAACAATAGGTGCTTTAAAATTGGGCTTTTAGCGTCGGCAACAGTGCCGTCACACCGTAACCCCTCTGAGGATATGAATCTGATACAGGCGTCAATGGCAGTGCACCCAGATATTGTGCCTTTAGTGCCATGTGCATTCGTTTTAGTACTAAAACAATTTTGTCCGAATTTTGGGATAATTTAGTTTTCGTATGACTCAAGAGATACGAAACTGCTTGTTCTAAAAAACGAAAGAAACAAAAGAAAAATGCATTACATTTCAGATTTAGTCCTTTTTGTAATATTATATTGAAGGAGACCAGCAATGATATACAGATATACAGTATGATGATTATACAGATAGGTGTATTAATGCAGGAGGATGTTATTTACATTATACAGAGAGGGGTATTAATGCAGGTGGATGTTATATACATTATACAGAGAGGGGTATTAATGCAGGTGGATGTTATATACATCATACAGAGAGGGGTATTAATTAATGCAGGAGGATGTTCTATACATTATACAGAGAGGGGTATTAATTAATGCAGGAGGATGTTCTATACATTATACAGAGAGGAGCATTTTTTTTAGCCCTTTAAATCCAGCTGGCACAGTGACAAGACACACATCACCTAAATTCCCTGATATTTGGTCGAAATGAGACCCCCCCAGACCCCCCCAGTAGCGTGGCAGACCGGCAGTAACAACACACACAACTATCTCCTTTGAAATCTCCTCTGAAATGCGTGCAGAAAGCGCTGCGTTGAAACCTTATTAACAGGGTTATCCAAAGAGATTCGAAAAGTCACCGGATGTTCGGTGACATTTCGTTCTCTTCAATTCGGTTCCTTTTGCCGATTGCATTTCGGTGACCCTGCGGTGTATTCAGAAAACACCACAGGGTCCCCGAATTGCAGGGAAAAGCTGCCGCAAACCTGACGAAAACTAACCGAATGCACGCTGAAAACAAGCAAAAACATCTGGATTAACCTTCGAAAAAGCCGAACAGGAGCCGAACAGGAGCCGAAAAGGAGCCGAATCACACAGAGCCGAAGCAGCTGTGACGTAAAGGAGGCAGTGAATAAATTAGAAAAACCATTTGTATGAATCTGGGAAAAAGAAACGCTGTTTGCAAAGAAACTACTGAGCGAAAATGTCTGAAATTTTCACAGGAGGTCCAGGGAATGATAATAAAGAGGGCTGTTACAAAAAAAATAAGTAAACTGAAAAAAAAATAAAAAAAAAAATCGGACTTTTTAAAAAAAAAAAAAAAAATAAGAGAAATGCTTAAAGTATCCTAAAAAAGCTATAAATAAAGAGACTTTTTGCTGCAGAATTTTATAATGAACGATTAGATATTGAATTAAAACGGGAATATTTTTAACATTGAAGCCTATGGGATTCTCCTGAATAAATTTGCCGAATTAAACCACCGAATGGCAGGGCATTAGGGGAACCTTTCACTGCTGGTTTGTGTTCTCTGAATAGCCGAAGCATTGCTTCTCTATGGGGATTTCACTGCCCTCGAACAGGCACCGAACAGGCACCGTATGTGCAGGCAATTCGCCAGGATTTGGCGAATTGCCTGCTCTCTGGATAGCCGAATGGCCAGGAAAGGTAACCGAACGCTGATTTTCAGCGTTCGGTTACCTTT
This sequence comes from Leptobrachium leishanense, assembly GCA_009667805.1. NCBI lineage: Eukaryota > Metazoa > Chordata > Amphibia > Anura > Megophryidae > Leptobrachium > Leptobrachium leishanense. The sequence continues at coordinate 37,964,589 of CM019067.1, read as the reverse complement.
CTCAAGCAATTCGGATCTCTTTGGATAACCCTGATAGTGTGCTGCGGGACTTAGCTCTGTGAGCCCATGATTGGGCAAAATTTGCCCAATCAGGACTCTGAGCGGTGATTGGCATAGTGTTGAACCAGTCTTGCACCAGAACTGTGGTCAGGTGCAAGGCTGTAGCCAATTAGGAGCTTCAGGCAGTGGGAAAATGCATTGTGGTCCATTGTGGTCGAACATGCGGCGAACACCCGGAAATGTTCAGTGTTCGCGATCTCGAACAGGCTAAGTTCGGGTCGAACACCGAACCGTCCGAATCCGAACAGCTCATCCCTAGTAATAATGCCCTGCCCACACATTTATGAATAGCCCCCACCCGTCGCACATGCGAGAATCGTAGAGGGTTATCCACTAAGCTCAGATTTTTGCCACCGAATTGCACTGAACGTTGATTTTCACTGTATCTGCAATTTCGGGGCAATTCATGCTTTCACTAAGCTGTATTTTCACCACATACAGGCGAACTGACAGTGACATACGATGCATTTCACCGCGATTCTGTGGTGTTTGGCATCTCCAAAATTGTCCCATAGAGAACCAACGATTCTATTCACAGAATGCCGAATCGCATTGAAATTGCTGCGAAATGACCCGATTTCGTTGATTTCAATTTGACAGGTTCAAACAGGCCAAATTAATAAGTGTTAATGTAATAAATGTAATATATATTTTTTTAAGACCATTTATTATTTTACATTTTTACAAATACGTTTATTTTTTTAAAGAAATTTTTGTATTTTTTTGGTATTTTTCTAAAGACCTTTTTTATTTTATTTTTAAAAAGTCATTTTTACAATTTTTTTATACGACCTTTCAATATGTTTTTATTTTCTTAAAATACTTTTGTTTAGAATTCTTTAAAGGACCTTTCGTCTTATTTTGATACATTTTTTTACATATAGATTTTTATTGATTTAACGTCCTATTAGGAGAATAGGAGACTTCCTATTTTTATTTTTTTTATTTCAGTTCTGTGGAATTCGCCAACATCCCATAACTGCTTTGTCTAATCCATTTTTGGCGCAATACGGTAAACATCGATGTATAGTGAATGCCCTATTATTTACAAGAGTTGAATATCGTCCCATGTCTATTTTTTATTATTATTAGCAATAAAAGCTTCTGTATCTTTATAGCCGCAATATTTATAAGAGAGAGGGAAGAGGAAGCTTATATTTCTGTACTGGAAAGGGAGTGTCCGTGCCGCCGGTGCAGCCAAGGCATATCCATACCTACACAACTGCTTTAGAGCTTTCACAGGGTCCTAAACAGGCTACTGGTTTAGCCCCCACCCCAGCAATAGCTGTCTTTATCCTCTTTCTTTACGTAAGACGTGTAAATAATACACTGTGTCTTGATTTGACAACAAAATAATCACTTTGAAGCAAGCGCCTTACGTCAGCTACTTTTTTGCTACGTTTGTTTGATGTTCCATTGTTTAGTGAATCCACCCTTAATCCTCCATCCTCATCCCAGCAGTAATTAAGGCTAATTGCATATATTCTTATTTATGGCTTATCCATCTTTTTCTTTATCTCTTTTCTTATTTTTTTCACATCTCTGGGCGATATTGCCAAGTTCTTTACATTGTAACAAATCCTGTTATATTTGACAATCTATCAAAAAACCCAGAGTTTCCTGTTTGCCATTAAATAATAGGGTAAATACTGCGCTTTTTTTTTTTACTCACCTTTTGTACCGCGCTGCATATTCATTTATCATTCATTTTCTTAGGGGTTATCCACTAAATGCCGTTATTTTGCGTTATTGTGGCCATAATATGCTGCGTCAATCCAGATAGGGACATTCAAGAACAGCGGGGGGGGGGTGTTTTATTGATGGATGGGGGAGAGTGGTGAGGACTGAGTAATCACAGTGCCTACAAAATAATGTCCCTTTTAACTGTTAAGGTTATTAAGGTTTGCTCCATGACCTTGAAAATGACTCTCCGTGAGCTGAAACGTCTGAGATATATTTTAATAGCTTATAATAAAGTTTTATTAGTTTATTTAAGTCCCTAGACTGGGTTCATGCACCTTCAGTATGTATGAATATATAAGATTCACCAGGGGACCCGCAGCCAGGATATTCACTTCTAATTGCTCCGGTGCTGACCGCCGACGAGTGCATACAGCTCATCAAAAAGGCGTGTGCTCATGGAGTCTTTTAATTATATATTTTTTGGTAGTACAAAAATCGACATTTCAGTCCCACAGAGGACTTTTTTCACCAAAAAAGTGCATGCCTTTTTGATGTGTATATATATATATATATATATATATATATATATATATTTATATATATTCTATTCTATTCTATTATATTATATTATATTATATATATATATATATTTCAAATACGTATGTACACAAACTGGTATAAATATATATAAAATAATAATAAAATGTGCACAATGGATTAGGCAGTGGCTGAGTGACAGACAACAGAGGGTTGTGGTCAATGGAGTTTATTCGGCGCAAGGTCTTGTTACCAGTGGGGTACCTCAGGGGTCAGTACTTGGACCCATTCTCTTTAATATTTGTATTAGTGATAATTATTTTGCTGATGACACAAAGATTTGCAACAGGGTTGATGTTCCTGGAGGGATCAGCCAAATGACAAATGGTTTAGGTAAACTATAAAAATGGTGGGAGCTGTGGCAACTGAGTTTTAATGTAGATAAATGCAAGATAATGCACCTGGGACGTAAAAACCCAAGGGCTGAATATAGACTATTTGATCCATCTGAGGGTTGGGATTTAGGGGTTTTTATTGCAGAGGATCTAAGGGTAAGTAGACAATATAATAGAGGCGCAGGAAATGTTGGCAGAATGCTTGGAAATGCTGGCAGAATGCTTGGTTGTGTAGGGAGAGGTATTAGCAGTAGGAAAAGGGAAGTGCTCATGCCACTGTACAGAGCACTGGTGAGACCTCACTTGGAGTACTGTGTGCAGTACTGGAGACCGTATCTCCAGAAGGATATAGACATCTTAGTGAGAGTTCAGAGAAGGGCTACTAAAATGGTGTACGGCTTGAAGGAGAAAAGTTACCAGGAAAGGCTTAATGATCTTAACATGTACAGCTTGGAAAAAAGACGAGACAAAGGAGATATGATAGAAACATTTAAATACGTAAAGGGAATCCACAAGGTAGAGGAAGGGAGTATATTTAAACGGAAACAAAATAGCAAAACAAGAGGACATAGTCTTAGATTAGAGGGGCAAATGTTTAAAAGTAACATCAGGAAGCATTATTTTACTGAGAGGGTGGTGGATACATGGAACAGCCTTCCAGTAGAAGTGGTAGAGGCCAAAACAGTAATGGAATTTAAGCAAGCATGGGATAGGCATAAGGCTATAGGCATAAAACAAAAGATAAATCCAGGGAAAGTATCCATAGAATTGGGCAGACTAGGGACTACATTACAATCCATGTGCTATAATGGGGACGCTACGGAGAAAAAACTGCGCCCACAGTTTTCTCCCTAGCACCCCCGTTTTAGCATGGGATAACAATGTAGGCGCTTAAAAAGCTGCCTGCTTTGTTAGCGGGCGCTACACCTCGGGATGCGTGCGACAGCACTAAGCGTAAGTGCCGCCGTGCGCATCCACTCGATGGAGTCCATAAGACTCCAATGAGTTTCCCCTCTGCCGGGCACATGACCTGCCGGATCTCGCCTCGCGAGATCTGGCAGGTCGGCGTAGTGATCTGCAGGGAGAGACTGGGGGACTTTTCCCCCCAGTCTCTCCCTGCTCCCACCGGAGGGAGGAGGTGGACGGAGCCGCGGTCCTCGCTGCGGGATAGTAGGAGGGTATCTGGATTTTTTGGGGGTTTCTGGATGGTGCAAACGGATTCTGCACCAGCGGAAACTGTTAGCACCAGGTCCAGGCTGTGGTTAACTTTTTGATAACCGAACCCGGACGTTAATCAGCGCTAGGATATTGTAATCCTAACGCTGATTAACACTTTGCGCTCTCCGTGTTAAGTATAGGGAGCGCAAAGTACAGTGACCTCGCGCTGAAAAGCACAAGATACCAAACGCTAACGGGTTTCTTAACCTGGTAGTGTTTGGATTGTAATATGCAGTGGCCACCAGGGCTAACGTTGACGCTCACTCAGGTGACCGCTAACGTTAGCACCAAGAGTGTAATGTAGCCCTAGATGGGCCGAAAGGTTCTTATCTGCCGTCATATACTATATTTCTATGTTTACACATACCTATATATAAATAATAACATCTATATTAACATATATAGAACGTATGTAAATAATAAGAAAATATAAATGTTCTTTCTGAAATTCTTAAAAACATTCCTTTTCCCACTCCACTCTTGTACAGTAGATGCTGTTGGTAATAACTCTCCTCAGGCTTCAACTGGCCATCGGGCACACAACTGGTGGGCCACAGAAAGTGGCAGGGCCACAAAGCCATGGCTTTTCTGAATCCTACCCATATATATATATATATATATATATATCCGAGTATAGCAGTCTGTAGTGATACTGCTATACTCGTGATTTTGGCATCTGGACTAACATGGCATATATATATATATATATATATATATATATATATCTATATCTATATATATATCTCTATCTATATATATATCTCTATATAATATATATATATATCTCTATATATATTCTATCTCTATATCTATCTCTATATATATATATATCTATCTCTATATCTATCTCTATATATATATATATCTATCTCTATATCTATCTCTATATATATATATATATATATATATATATATATCTCTATATCTATCTTGCAATAAAAAAACTTTTATTCAGATACACGTCTCCTGAGTGCACTGTTCATCCTCTATGGCAACTTTCACTACGGTATAGCAGCACCGGAGCAAAGAAAAATTTTACTACAAAGTTTGAACACCAGGCACTTGTTGGATTATATATATATTTTTTTTTTATTATCATTTTTTTATTATTAGATTATTTTTATGTTTGTTTGTAATTTTTTTTATTATACTATGGAAAAAAAAATAAGGTTTGTGAGGGGCATAGGTCAATAGCACTAGCGGCCTGCTCTATGGTGGGTCCCCGTTTGGATCTCGCAAGGTTTTAGCTCTTGTGGAGTAAACGCTAATATTGTTCCTCTTGCGTTTTTGTCGACCACTGACATAAGGTGAAACACTTAATATATTTTTTTTTCCCGATTAATGTATTTATTAAAACATAAGAAGAAATTTTATGAAAAAATAAAATAATTGTGCAGATAATAAAATGTCGAAAATTCGAGTGCTTGGAGTTACCGCTATCATGCGGTTACTGCAAATCAGGCGATAATGGGAAGCGGGTGGCGATGTAAGTGCTCGAATGCTGCTACTTAAATATAATGGAGTCCATTTAACCCATTTCTAACACATTACGGAGCAGCAGTTGATTTGATTTGAAATCAATTAAATGTTTAAGCCGTTTTATTCCTGGCACAAAATCGTTGAGGGTTAGTTTAGTGTCCAGGAAAGAAAATCAACATTAACATGTTTTTATTCACATTATTAACGCCGAAAGAATCTAATATCCGGAACTGATCTGCTTTGGCTTTTGATCGCGCTCGGCCAATGAGTGTTAATCCTTTGTCGCTCGACAATACTTTATTAAAAACACACATTTACTTGTAAGGTGTATATATACAAGCACCAAGCATACTCACACACCCGACTGAACTCCCTTTCTTCGCACTGCTCCCGGAAACAAGCACCAAAGTATCCAGGGTTCAACATGCCGTCCACCACTATACTGCAGACTACTCCTTTCTTGCAATTGTATTTTATGTGTGAATTTATTTATGCCTTTTTAGTTTGTATTTTATTTTTTCACTCCCTTTCTCTTAGGGGGAGGGAGAAGCAGAAGGGTATATACTATGTCATAAATACTCTGTACACCCTGAGCACTCTTACTAATTCTCAATCTTTAATTTCTTCCACACAGCATACTCACAAACCAGACTGAACTCCTTTTCTTCGCTCTGCTGTCCCATCCACCCACTGTCACATTTGCCCCCCTTAGGTGCCAAAGGGGGGCCCTATTACACGATAAAAGCCCCTATGTGCAGAGATACACAGTGGTAAACAATAACAGGGGTTAATGAGAGAACTTCTGCACAGCAGCCCTGACACAGCAGCCCTACTCTGACAGGCCGGTCTTTAGAGTAGCCGGATCTATACTAAAGGACAGGATGAACCTCAAAGCTGTGCAGAGTCTATAAAAAAAATTACAGATAACAGGGTTCACTAGCAATGACTCAGAAGTACAGACAAGGGCGATCCAAAAACCGAAGTCAAAGAGAGAAGCCAGAAGCGAGGACGTCAGACAGATCCAGGGAAGCAGAACCAGGAGATAGGTCAGCCAAGCCAGAAATTCATTCACAAGGGAATCAGCGAAAAGTATAACCAAAAAGCGAGAAATAACTATGAACTGATATACATAGAAAAAACAGACATAAACCAGAACACAAAGTAACAGAGGATACCTCTGACAGAAAAGTGAAGACAAAAACCAAAGATATGAACTGAACAAAAGTATACAAACTTGGACAGGAAACAAACCAGCAGGGAGCTCTCAGGTACAAACACTCAGCAGGAATCAGGAAGTGAAAATTAAACAAATGCAAGAGCAATGGGATAAGGGCCCATTGCAATAAATAGGGAGATGATGAGCCCACGTCACCAACAGGTGAGCTAATGGAGAAACCACTTAACCCCTGAGCTGCAACCCAGGGAAAACAGCAACATAAAGGAACCATAAGTGATACAGAGGGCAGGGGAACAGGGCTGGAATGGGGAAACGTGACATACACCCCCCTCCCACACCCATACCTGGTCCATAATTTCAGGTCTCCTTTCCAGCTGTTTCCACTTCTAACTACTCTTACTAAGCCCGAGCTTCTGGTCCTCCCCATGCAAACCTTGCTATATTCTTCCTGGCTGCCAGCTTCACCTTCCCTCTGCTCCCATTTGTTTCACTTACCCTTGCCCCTTAGATTGTAAGCTCAAAAAATATATAAAACGCAGGAGTGGGGGTGTCTGTTGGCACCCTCTATAGTACACAATTGGTCAAACAGCTGCAGCTGAATATTTATTCCCTCTCACAGCATCCAGCTGAGAGGGTAGATAATTCACAAGAAGAAAAAGTAATACAATACAGAGCTGCTTCAAAGAGGTGCACTAGTGACACCCAATTTAATTTCCAATGAGGTCCTCATTGGAAATTAAATTGGGTGTCACTAGTGCACCTCTTTGAAGCAGCGTTGGTATTGTATTACTTTTTTCTTCTTAGATTGTAAGATCACGAGATGTCTGGTTAAAGTGCTGTTAGTTAAAGTGCTGTATTACCTGGACAGTTTGTTATCCTACGGGCAGGGTTGTCTTTTCCTCATTTTCATGTTTCTGCTCCCATTGTAAAGCGCTACAGAATATGCTGGCGCTGTATAAATGCCTGTAACTGTAATTATATATATATATATATATATATATTTATTACTCAAGAGGTCCCGCACTCCTCATACCGAAAATTTCTTGCTCCGTGCAATCAATCCAGCTGCAGGTAGATAAGAGACCAAAATCCAGAAGCACACGGAGAACTTCTTTTCAAAGTTTAAATAAAATAAAACTGTATTCTGGCATCAAATTTCAACGTTTCAGTCCCCAAAGGGACTTTCCTCAGAATGGCCAACATACAAAGGAAGACATATATATATCATCAAAATTAAGCTCCCACAGATGTGTCTACCCTGCAATCACAAGAGCAGGCGTGGACATACTCTGCAAGCCAATTAACCAAAGTAATAACGCAAAATAAGGAGGAACATAAATCACAGTGACACATCAAAAAGAGTCTAAGAAAAAAAAAGAGAAAGTCAACATGTAGGATACAGTGATACAATATTCCAGCTACATTTAGAGAGAACATATTAGCATCTTAGTATAGATATAGCAGTGTAATTAACATAGCTAGGACTAGTAATCCATATATGGCAAAAACATAATATTATACTAAATGTGCACAGCCCTTCAGTGGGTCTACCTCACTGAAACTTAGATCCACATTTGATCCACCTCCTACTAATCAGCGATTCGAGCATTTTACAATGTGTCAAAACTGATACTTCAAAAGCCATTGCATGCAATACTGTTAGGCCAGTGCTAATGTTTCTAAAAAAGATCGTGAGATTATATCTAGTCTCGCTAATGATGAATTCATTACTATCCGCCCCGCTGATAAAGGGGGCGGTATAGTCATTATGAATTATTGTGACTATGTGATGAAATACTGTTACAACTCAGTGACCAATCTGTATCGCTGTTTGTCGTATGACCCGGGGTTGGAGTTTGCACAAGTTTTAAGGAATTTTTTAAAACAAGCCTTAGAATCAACTGTCATTTCATCTCAGCTATTTGAATATATGTCTGGGACATTCCTCGGTGTCCTATTCTGTATACCTTGCCTAAGATCCACAAAAATGCTAGACATCCACCAGGCCGTCCAATTGTTTTGGTAATTGGCGGCCTGTTGGAACCACTGTGTATCTGGTTGGATCGTATCTTGCAGGAGCCAGTGATGTCCCTTGACACTATTGTCAGGGACACCCCGGACGTTATTTCTCGATTGAAGCGACTTGGGGCACCCCTCCCCGATTCCCTCCTTGTTACTATAGATGTTAATAGTCTTTATACCATCATTCCTTTGGAGGAGGGCATCGGGGCGGTACGCACAATTCTAGCTAACCGCATTAATGCTGTGCCATACCCTATAGAATCTATTTTGGAAATTTTGCGTAAAACTCTCACTATGAACTATTTTAGGTTCCAGGAGAAATACTACCTACAATGTACAGGCACATCCATGGGAGCGGCAATGGCTCCCATGTATGCCAACGCCTTTATGTACATATACGAATCTACATATATTTTGCCTGCTTTCTCTCGTGGATTGCAATTTTACGTTCGTTATATTGACGATATTTTGTTGATGTGGCAGGAGACACCTGGTGAATTGCAAACCATTATGACCAATCTGAACACATTACCAACGTCGGTTAGGCTAACATTCCATTCGGATCCTGTAAGTGTTAATTTCTTAGACCTCAATGTCGCAGTTGAGGATGGTAGACTGCGATATTCACTATTTAGGAAACCGACGGATAGGAATACTTTATTACACGCTTCTAGTTTCCATCCACGCAAACTCAAAGAATCGTTACCTATTTCCCAGTTTTTGTGCGTTATGCGCAACAACTCGGATGCTTCTACATGTACACAGCAGCTGTCAGAGATGTACTCTCGATTTATTAAGCGAGGTTATAGATCTGACATTCTTGATAAGGCCTTGAACAAAGCACATGATGGTGTGCTAACACCGGGCCCACGTGGTGGGTCGAATTCTCGAATTATATTTACTCAGACGTTTCATACAAAATCAAGTATGTTTGCCCGTAATATTAGACGTCACTGGCGTATTCTTCAAAATGATCCTAAATTGGCTGCGGCCACTTCTGACCCTCCGATGATTTGTTATAAATGAAATAAGAACCTACGGGACTTCTTGGTCCATACGGACCAATATAACTTTTTCTCGTCTAATAATCCATTTTCAAACCCGGGCTGTTTCCGGTGTGTGGGATGTACTACGTGTAATTCTCTAATCCCGGGAAAAGTGTTTTTTCATCCTTACAGTGGTACCAGGTACCGAATTCGACACTGAATTACCTGTACAACTGACTATGTTGTCTAGAAGATCTCATGTCCCTGTGGTAAAATATATATAGGGAAGTCCATTAATAATTTACGAGAACGTATGGCAAATCATAGGTCGGCCATTAGGGCAGCATTAAACGGGCATGATAACCCACAACCGGTGGCACACCACTTCTGTGAGGCTGGACATAATTTGTCCAGCCTACGAGTGATGGCTATTGATCACATCCCCCCGCTTGTGAGAGGGGGTGATCGCGCTAAAGAACTTCTCAAGCGAGAATCTTTTTGGATTTTCACACTGGACTCACTTGCCCCGCGTGGTCTTAATGAAAAGAACGCTTATATCCCTTTTTTGCCCCTATGTTAGTTTGTTTAAAAAGCAGCGATATATGCAGTATTGGTTTTACAAACCCTCTCTAGGTGTGAAGTCCTCCTAGGCAATTGTTTTTAACCAATAAAAAAAAAAAATATTTATTTTTTCTATTTGGTCTTCCTAAATATGTGGTTTACATGGATTTCAATAAAGGGCAGTTCATTGTATGGCTGTAGTTCTGTACACATTTAGTATAATACTATGTTTTTGCCATATATGGATTACTATTCCTAGCTATGTTAATTACACTGCTAAATCTATACTAAGATGCTAATATGTTCTCTTTAAATGTAGCTGGAATATTGTATCACTGTATCCTACATGTTGACTTACTCTTTTTTTCTTAGACTCTTTTTGATGTGTCACTGTGATTTATGTTTCCTCCTTTTTTTGCGTTATTACTTTGGGTAATTGGCTTGCAGAGTATGTCCACGCCTGCTCTGTGATTGCAGGGTAGACACATCTGTGGGAGCTTAATTGTTTGATGTATATATATGTCTTCCTTTGTATGTTGGCCATTCCTGAGGAAAGTCCCTCTGGGGACTGAAACGTTGAAATTTGATGCCAGAATAAAGTTTTATTTTATTTAAACTTTGAAAAGAAGTCTCCGTGTGCGTCTGGATTTTGGTCATATATATATATATATATAATACAGTTGTGTTCAAAATTATTCACCCCCAATGCTGTAAAGGTTTTAGGGAATTTAGTGTACATTTGTAATTGTATTCAGAATGAAATCCTACAAGGACTTTTTAAAGAACCATATGCAACTAAAATGACATCAATTGGTTTTGTAATACAGTAGTAAATGTTTCTTTTGTGAATTCTTCATTGACACAATTATTCACCCCTTAAAGACTACCACTCTGAAGAACAGAGGTTCATTCAAGTGTTTTCAATCAGGTATTGAAAACACCTGTGGATGTCACGGAGCAGCAATAAAGCATAATAAGCACCAATTAGGCACCTTTAAAATGACTGTGATACTCAGCTCCTTCTAGACATTTACTGGTGTGGTTACAAACATGGCGAAGTCAAGAGAATGGTCCAGGAAGACAAGAGAAGAGGTGATTACTCTTCACAGGAAGGGTGATGGCTATAAGAAGATTGCAAAGATGTTAAACATACCAAGAGAGACCATAGGAAGCATCATTCGCAAATTCAAGGCAAAGGGCACTGTTGAAACGCTACCTGGTCGTGGCAGAAAGAAGATGCTGACTTCAACTGCTGTGCGCTACCTGAAGCGTAGAGTGGAGAAAAGTCCCCATGTGACTGCTGAGGAACTGAGAAAAGATTTGTCAGATGTGGGTACTGAAGTTTCAGCTCAGACAATATGGCGCACACTGCGTAATGAAGGCCTCCATGCCAGAACTCCCAGGCGCACCCCCTTGCTGTCTCCAAAGAATAAGAAGAGTCGACTGCAGTATGCCAAAAGTCATGTGGACAAACCACAGAAGTTTTGGGATAGTGTTCTGTGGACTGATGAAACAAAATTAGAACTGTTTGGGCCCATGGATCAACGCTATGTTTGGAGGAGGAAGAACAAGGCCTATGAAGAAAAGAACACCTTGCCTACTGTGTAGCATGGCGGGGGGTCAATCATGCTTTGGGGCTGTTTTGCTTCTGCAGGTACAGGGAAGCTTCAGCGTGTGCAAGGTACCATGAATTCTCTTCAGTACCAGGAGATATTGGATGACAATGTGATGCAGTCCGTCACAAACCTGAGGCTTGGGAGACGTTGGACCTTTCAACAGGACAATGATCCCAAGCATACCTCCAAGTCCACTAGAGCATGGTTGCAGATTAAAGGCTGGAACATTTTGGAGTGGCCATCGCAGTCACCTGACTTAAATCCGATTGAGAACCTCTGGTGGGACTTACAGAAAGCAGTTGCAGTGCGCAAACCTAAGAATGTGACTGAACTGGAGGCTTTTGCCCATGACGAATGGGCGAAGATACCCGTAGATCGCTGCAAGACACTTGTGTCAAGCTATGCTTCACGTTTAAAAGCTGTTATAACTGTAAAAGGATGTTGTACTAAGTACTAAGATTGAATGTCACTTGGGGGTTGAATAAAACTGATAATGATGTGAGCACAGAAAAGACATTTGTGGTTATTTCATTATAATTGTTATGTTATATTTGTCTGACCTACACGTGCCTCTTTGATTTAATTGTAAGCAAGATGACTGAATGATCAAAATCAATGTCAAACTGGCCAAAACACTCAATTTCAGTGGGGGTTGAATAATTTTGAACACAACTGTATATATATATATATATATAATGTGGACGCACTCAGGGACTTGAATCAAAACGATAAAACACAATGCTTTATTAATCCATTAAAAAGATGTGGTGTCCGAGAACCAACGTTTCGGCCCCTTCAGAGCCTTTCTCACAATCACAAGCGATCCTGCACTCCAGTTTCTGTTGTGTTAATTCTCCGGGGCCGGAGGCTTGGCTCCCATGTATAAATGTATTAAATGTGCCGTCACTCCAGGACAATTCAGCAAAAAACTTTTATTTAATCCATTAAAACAAAGCCGCAAGTCAACGTTTCAGTCTCTCTAGGGGAATTTCTTCAGGACTGAGGGACCTAGAAGGACTGAAACGTTGACTTGTTTGCTATATTTTAATAGATTAAATAAAAGGTAAGTGTTTTGCTGAACTGTCCTGGAGTGCCAGGGTGTTTAAAACAAAGATAACGAGAGTAAGATGGTGAGAGAGAGGCTTAGATAGAGTGTCATAGAGAATGACACAGGGAGAGAGCGAGAGAATTGCACTTGCCATGTTTACTAATATGCAGACAGTTACTCCTGCTTGAGAATGACTTTTGGGAATTGTTTTACTTTCTTGTCTCTTTGAATCAATAAATCCCACATGTAGGAATCATGTGAATGTCGCTTTAAAACCGTCTCATTTTGTGAAATCCTTTTAACACAGTAGTTGAGAATACTGGGCCTGTCCCCTGAAGGTCACGTTACGGTCTATATGCAGAAGAACATGTCTTGGCTTTCCTGACATTTTAAAAATTCAATAAAAATCAATGAAACGTCTAAAAAAAATAATAACTTGTAAAAAATAAACAGCAGAACAGGCGAAAAATCTGTTCAAGATGGATACGCCCGTGCGATATCGCCGAGTCTCCATTTTTCCCGTGAGCCTTGATGTACGCTTTGTATTTCCCATATATTCACCTGTGAATGACTGCATCAACGCTCGTGTTTCATCCACGTAGTAACTGGGATGACCCCACTAAGCCCTAGGCTTGTGCACCGATTTTTTTTTTTTCGATTTGGTTCGATTCGTTCGGATGTTTAAAATTTTCAATTCGGCTCGTTTCGACCGATTTCTGTTTCGATTCGGTTCGGTTCGGCTCGTTTTTCGTGTACATTTTTTTTTCGGAATATCGACCATTTTTCGTGTTTTCGGGTCACTTTGCTCGTTTTTTGTATCGACTTTTCAGAAATTTCGGAAATTTTCGTTTTTTCGGAACTTCTGTTCTCCTCGTTTCAAAGTGTCTACGATAATTCTGGCGATTCTATCGTGTTTTTTTTTATTAAATAAAGATCCTTTTTTTCTTATGAATAATTGAATATACATTTCACAACTTTATTTAATCATATTAAAATGGTATGAAAGCCAAGGAACAAAAAAAATGAACAAAACGATTTAAAAAACGCTAAACTGACCCGAATGCCACAAGAAACAAGTGATACGCATTTACAAATACAAAATTTACAGAATCGGCGATATAACCGATAATAGTTAAATATACGATTTCCAGAATTACCGAAATGGAACCGAAATCACGAATGGAACCGAAATCATGAATAGAGCAAAAATAAATTTTGATTTGACACATTTCAAGTCCATTCGAAAAATCCGAAAATTTTTCTTTTCGGATCTATCGGTTTTCGGGTCCGACCCGATTCGGAAATTCGGCCGAATCCGAAGACACGAATCGGGAAATTTCGTGAAAATTCCGAAATTCCGAAACCCGAAACGCACATCCCTACTAAGCCCCAACCTCGAATTCTTGTAGGGACGACTGGACATGGATGAGTAAATAACCCCAGATTTTCACAGACTCGGCAATATCTTGTAGAAAAAACAAAAAAGGGAAAATCCGCCTGAATGTTCACTGCAACTGCTCGTGGCACCTCGTTCACCCAAAAAAAACACAAAATATCCAGGGCTGTCAGCTCGGGTTAGTTTGCATGAGAGACTCATATTGCTTTTGCATGAGTGGCGTTTGCAGGGGTGTTTCTCGTTCGCGGCATTTCGAGCTGCACCCATGCATCGTTCTTTGGGTCAGTCGCATTTTCCTTTTTCTGCTCAAAGTCTGTGGTCTTCAAAAACCTATATATATAAACGCGAAAGTCCTGACTGACTGATCAACGCTCAGCTGAAACCATTTAACCTAGGAACGTGAAATTTTGAAGGTGCACTGTTTTTATGATGTAGGCACCCACTAAGCAAGGATTTTTGGAAACTCCGCCCCTAAGGGGGTGAAAAAGGGGGTTGAATATTTTAAACAGGATACCTACATCTTAAAAACAGACGATGTTACAGATGTGAAAATCGGTATTTAGATTCGTCTTGAAAAATAAAAAAAACACGAATTTTACCATTTTTCAAAAATTCAACTGGGGGGCAAAAAAAGGGGGGTTGAATATTTTAAATATTTTGAACAGGATACCTATATCTTAAAAACAGAAGATAGTACAGACGTGAAAATCGGTATTTAGCTTCGTCTTGACAAATAAAAAGACACGTATTTTACCATTTTCTGAAAATTCCATGGGGGGCCAAAATGGGGGGTTAAATACATACAATGCCCAGCTGAAACCGTTTAACCTAGGAACGTGAAATTTTAAAGGTGCACTGTTTTTATGACGTAGGCGCCCATTAAGGAAGGATTTTTGTAAAATCCACCCATAAGGGGGTGAAAAAGGGGGTTGAATATTTTAAACAGGATACCTATAGCTCAAAAACAGAAGATGCTACAGATGTGACAATCGGTATTTAGATTCATCTTGAAAAATAAAAAAACACGTATTTTATCATTTTCAAAAATTCAGTGGGAGGGGGTAAAAAGGGGGGGGTTGAATATTTTAAATATTTTAAACTGGATACCTGTATCTCCAAAACAGACGATGTAACAGTCCTGAAAATTGGTATTTAGATTAGTCTTGAAAAATAAAACAACACGTATTTTACCATGTTCTGAAAATTCCTCCAGGGGGCAAAAAGGGGGGTTGAATACTTTTATCAGTATACCTATATTTCAAAAACCGAAGATGTTACGGGTGTGAAATTTGGTATTTACAATCTTCGTGAAAAAAACGAACATGTTTTTTGCCATTTTCCACAAATCCAATTGGGGGGGTCGGGGGAAAGGGGGCTGAATATTTTTTATCATTATACCTATATTTCAAAAACCAAAGATGTTACGGATGTGAAATTTGGTATTTACAATCTTCTTGAAAAATGAAAACAGGTGTTTTACCATTTTTCAAAAATCCCAAGTGGAGGGGGGGTGAAAAAAAGGGGGGCTGAATACTTTTAGTCAGGATACCTATATCCCAAAAACAGAAGATGTTACATACGTGAAAATTGGTATTTAGATTCGTCTTGAGAAACAAAAAACACCTATTTTACCATTTTCCAAAAATTCAGTGGGAGGGGGGCAAAAAGGGGGGTTGAATACTTTTATCAGTATACCTAGATTTCAAAAACTGAAGATGTTACAGTTGTGAAATTTGGTATTTACAATCTTCGTGAAAAAAACAAACATGTGTTTTGCCATTTTCCACAAATCCAAATAAGGGGGGGTGGTTGAGGGAAAGGGGTCTGAATACTTTTATCAGTATATCTATAGTTCAAAAACCAAGATGTTACAGGTGGGAAGTTTGGTAATTACAATCTTTTGAAAATAAAGACACACGTGTTTTACCATTTTCCAAAAATCCAAGTGGGGGGGGGGGTAAAAAAAATACTTTTAAACAGGATACCTACTTCTAAAAAACAGAAGATGTTACAGACGTGAAAATTGGTATTTAGATTTGTCTTGAGAAACAAAAAAACACCTATTTTACCATCCAGTGGGAGGGAGAAAAAAGGGGGGTTGAATACTTTTATCAGTATACCTATATTTCCAAAAACCAAAGATGTTACAGGTGTGAAATCTGGCACTTACAATCTTCTTGAAAAATAAAAAAACACATGTTTTACCATTTTCCAAGACTCCCAAGTGGTGGGTGAAAAAAGGGGGTGAATACTTTTCAACAGGATACCTATATCTCAAAAACAGGTGATGTTACAGATGTGAAACTTGGTATTTAGATTCGTCTTGAAAATAAAACACGTATTTTACCATTTTCCAAAAATCCAGTGGGGGGGAGGGGGATGAATACCTTTATCAATATACCTATATTTCAAAAACCAAGGATGTTACAGGTGTGAAATTCGATATTTAAAATCTTTGTCCAAAAAAACACATGTTTTACCATTTTCCGAAAATCCAGTTAAGGGGGGTGGGGGAAAGGGATGTGAATACTTTTATCGGTATACCTATATTTCAAAAACCAAAGATGTTACAGGTGTGAAATTTGGCACTTACATTCTTCTTGAAAAATAAAAAAACACGTGTTTTACAACTTTCCAAAAATCCCAAGTGGAAAGAAAGGGGGGTTCTACCAAAACAAACCTCAAGTTCCTTTTAAAAAACATTTTTAACAAATCCTAAAATCCACACGAGCGAAGCCGCGGGCAAAAGCTAGTCAATAAATAAACCAAGGATTCGATTTTTATTGGATCAAAAACTTCTTTTTTTCTTTTTTCAATCTGGTTTTGGGGTAAAAAAAAGGATTGAGGATAAGATGTTTGCAGGCTCTCCCTAAATATGTCCACCTGTCTTGCTGGGCCTTGTAGATAGTCAACAATGTTAGAAACATCACACTGTTATTTTCCTTTTCACCTTGGTGCCCAATCCAAGGGCTCCAGTCCTCCAGTTCCCCTAAAAGTAAATCTGACAATAATGGACGCATCACACCATGGGTCTGATCACAACCTGGACACAAAGCTTGGCGTTCAAGTCATACGTTATAACGGCTCCAGAACTGGGCTTCATTTTAATTCCTCCTATTCCACCTGAGATGAAAGCTGAGCTTGTGTCTCGGATGTTGTGCCTACTTACTGTACATTTATACCTCCTACACGTTGGGAGATGTTAATGTGCCCCCAGCAGAAGGAGAACAAGCTATTCCAACCAGCTCATTCTCCATCTGCACCTGATGTTATACAGGTTTGAGTAACGTCTCTCAGAGCCTGGTGTTAAGTGATTTCGCTGTGATATCAACACAATCACATAACACACAAATCTGACCCCACCTAATAATTCCATACTTACCTCAGATCCCTCAGTGGAGAGATTGGCGCGATTCACCGCTTAATTGCTCTGCTGACAGAAGAACACTGAGAACAAGTTCTTCCCAATGTTCCTCCACGTATCCCTCTGCTACCCTTGACCTGATCTCATTCACGCAAGCTCTTTCAGACCTAATACGAGATCTCTTCCGTCTCCATGGAGTCCTATGGACTTCTGGAGCTGATAACACTCCGGCGCTCACCGCTGGTAGTGTTATCTCTGTGCAGCTCGGCAGTATTACAACTGTATGTAAATCAGCTCGGTCGTAATACAGATGTTAAAGGCGAGCTGCAAATGGACAAACGTTTCCCGTTTGTGCCTTGATATTAACGTCCAAGTTGTGATTTGGTCCCAGGATTTTTAAAAGGAGATATGTTTTATTACACCGTATGTTGATCTCGGTAATGTTTAGACCCCAAGAGGTCTTTGACAAGACCCTTTGTTGTCAAAACATTACTGAAGTCCACATACGGTGAAATAAAGTATTTTTCATTCTAAAAATTCTGGTGCGTCACGTACATTATTTCTGGATTCGCCTGTCTTGAGTGAATGGAGAGATGTGAGGGACAGGTGAAGGTCGTGATGGTGGGTGACAAAGACCTGAGATGATCTGTGCATACTGATTGGTGATGATGTGCAGTTTGATGTCTTCGCCTTTACAGGCACAATCCAAGCAAAGGTTACCTGAGTATTTGGAGACTGTGATCGGCCATTTCTAATATTTACTTTAATTCATGTGTCCAGGCGCGGAGTGAATACAAATGAAAACGTCAGGTTAATTGATGCCAGAATGTTGTCGTTGCGCTCCAGAGGAGGAAGCCAGACGTGTTTCCTCGGTGCGGTCCTAATGGTGGATTTCAAGGATCGCCTGAATTATTTATTGGTTTCACAATAGCATGGAAGGTTCTAAAGACCAGGGTCTCACTTTAGTGTATTTTAGACTCGCAGTAATGTCAATTATTCATGTTGTTTTTGTTAAAATTGTTCTTATTGTATCTTGAAATAGAGTGTTTAAGAGTTGAGGGGAAATTCACATGACTGTCTCCTTGACTCTGGAAAATGGCTCAGAGTATGATATTGCTAATTTTTTTTTTTTCATAAAACCCCCAAAAAAACATCAGTATATATATTCATGCTCCAAGTCTTGACTTTAACATCATTTTTTTTCACCTAAATGGATCCAGGTTTCATGTCTCCAAAAATGGACTTTCAAATGAAAGGCTCCCTTAGGAACGCTCCATTAAAAACAGAGTTCCCTTTTTTTTGCCTGTAAATAATTAGATGCAGCTGACGTGATAACCTCTGCCCAATATTGTTTTACAATTTTTATTTTTGGTGATTTTTCACCTTTTTTCCCTTGCCTCCGCAGCTCCTCCTCTTCGGCTCAGGGACTCCTGAAACCCGGAAGTCCCTGAATCTTTTCTGCACAGTTTGCACACCTACGCAACTTGCGTATAGTAGGAACTGCAAATTGCTCACCGCTATGTAACGTGTGCACTTTACGTACGCATGTGCTGTAGTGCCTGCACAGAGCAATGGATTGGAGCTGCGGACATGCACAGATCCGATCCTTCGCTGCCTCTCTGAGAACGCTCGCTACAGCAGCACTCAGACAGGGCAACTTTGGCATCATCTTTGTGTGTGACATCTCTAGTGACCGATCTGGTGCCCGGCAGCCGGGAATTTAAAGACTCCTCCACTTTACCCTGTGATAACATCAAAACGGGGCAGGTGGGCATTCCTGGCATCTTGGCTGCTAAATCAGTAAAGTGGGCAGGATGACTAGAATGTCCAATGAGTTACTACATGGCTCTCTGAGTGAGACTGGAATGAGTAAATGCCTCTCTGAGTGAGTATGTGGTTGCATGAGATTGGAGTGAGTACATGGCTCTCTGAGTGAGATTAGAGGAACTACATTGCTCAGTATGTGGCTTTCTGAGTGAGATTAGAGTAAGTACTTGGGTCTCTGAGCTAGATTAGAGTAGGTTTGTGGGTGTCTGAGTGAGACTGGAGTGAGTAATGTCCCTTTCTGAGTGAGACTGAAATGAGTATGTGGCTCTTTGAGTGAGAGTGGAGTTACTACATGGCTCTCTGAGTGAGCCTGGAATGAGTTTGTGGCTTTCTGAGTGAGATTGGAGTATGTGGTTGTCTGATATTGGAGTGAGTACATGGCTCTCTGATTGAAATTGGAGTAACTGGCTCTCTGAGTCAGTATGTGGCTTTTTGAGTAAGTACTTAGGGCTCTGAGTGAGTTTAGAGTGAGTACATGGCTCTCTGAGTGAGACTGTAGTGAGTATGTGACTTTCTGAGTGAAACTGTAGTGAGTATGTGGCTTTCTGAGTGAGATTGGAGTGAGTATGTGCTTCTCTGAGATTGCAGTTGGTACCTGGCTCTCTGAGTGAGATTGGAGTATGTGTTTTTCTGAGTGAGATTGGAGTTTGTGGTTGTCTGAGATTGGAGTGAGTACATGGCTCTCTGATTGAAAATGGAGTAACTGGCTCTCTGAGTCAGTATGTGGCTTTTTGAGTAAAATTTGAGTAAGTACTTAGGGCTCTGAGTGAGTTTGGAGTGAGTACATGGCTCTCTGAGTGAGACTGTAGTGAGTATGTGACTTTCTGAGTGAGATTGGAGTGAGTATGTGCTTCTCTGAGATTGCAGTTAGTACCTGGCTCTCAGAGAGATTGGAGTGAGTATGTGGTCAGAGAGATTGGAGTGAGTATGTGGCTTTCTGAGTGAGATTGGAGTATGTGCTTCTCTGAGATTGCAGTTAGTACCTGGCTCTCTGAGAGAGATTGGAGTGAGTATGTGACTTTGAGTGAGATTGGAGAGAGTGTGCTTCTCTGAGATTGCAGTTAGTACTTGGCTCTCTGAGAGGAAATTGGAGTGAGTATGTGACTTTCTGAGTGAGTATGTGACTTTGAGTGAGATTGGAGTGAGTATGTGCTTCTCTGAGATTGCAGTTAGTACCTGGCTCTCTGAGAGAGATTGGAGTGAGTATGTGACTTTCTGAGTGAGATTGGAGTGAGTATGTGCTTCTCTGAGATTGCAGTTAGTACCTGGCTCTCTTAGAGAGATTGGAGTGAGTATGTGGTCAGAGAGATTGGAGTGAGTATGTGGCTTTCTGAGTGAGATTGGAGTGAGGTATGTGGCTTTCTGAGTGAGATTGGAGTGAGTATGTGGCTTTCTGAGTGAGATTGGAGTGAGTATATGGTCTGAGTGAGATTGGAGTGAGTATGTGGCTTTCTGAGTGAGATTGGAGTGAGTATGTGGCTTTCTGAGTGAGATTGGAGTGAGTATATGGTCTGAGTGAGATTGGAGTGAGTATGTGGCTTTCTGAGTGAGATTGGAGTGAGTATGTGCTTTTCTGAGATTGCAGTTAGTACCTGGCTCTCTGAGAGAGATAGGAGTGAGCATATGGTTGACTAAGTAAGGCGGGAATGAGTATCTATCTAGTTCACCGCTGTTGTAGTTGGAGGTTTGAGCAGTAATTCAGCAATTTCTAGTAGGAGGGAGCTTTGCTGCCATTTGTTCCATCCAGGGATCATTTTTCCCTCAATTTCTAGGAGACAACCAACAATTGTTGTGCCCTGCAACCATGTTACCCCAAGACATTCATCTGTGTTGTGAAAGGAAGTGGCAGCCCTGGGCGTATACACCTTTTCTTTTGTCTTGCAGAGCACAGTCGGGGGTTATAATGCAATACCTCAAACCATAATGTTCATTTTACACGTCTTCTGCTGAAAAACCAAAAACATGCAAAAATATAATATTTTTTTGTGTAGAATGTTTTCTTCTGTAATGGCCAGGGCCGCCATCAGGGCATTACGCCCCATGCTGCGTAAGGAGCCCGGTGGGGGCCCGGGCCGCCGGGCCCCCCTCGGCAGCGGCGTCACCCTTTTACAGCTCCGGTATCAGACTCGTGGAGTCCGAATCCGGAGCTGTGTCTCTGCTACTGCAGGAGCCGGAGGAGACAGTCACGCCCCATCGTGAGGTTTAGTAAGGGGCCCCATCATTTCTGATGGCTAACCAGATGGAACTGGGTCACAATGGAATACGTGGACTGGCGTTTTCTGAATACTTTCCCAGAATAGTGAAAATACAGAATAAAACATTTTAATGAGAGAATACAAGAATTACTGCCTATCCACAGCATTGCCCTCTCAGTTCAACTGGGTAGCGGCTCCGGAGACATTTACCGCAGCGAACGTCCATCCTTCTTTTACTGTGTCCTAATTTGGAGTAATTTACCTTCCATTAACGCAGTAAATTAGTCTTCTTTTAAATGAAGATCAATGCTGATCTCGTAACATGAAGGAGCAGACCAGTAATGTGATACTTGTTATCAGTTTAATGCGTTCCTCTGTAAGATAAAGATCTGTTATAATGTGTTTTTTCCCAGGTGAGGAGGCTTCTGACACGGGGATTTGAAAGGTTAATAGGGTTTAATGGAATATGGAAGGCATGCACAGATTCGTGGGACTAAAAGTTTGATTATAGGGAATTAAATCATAAAATATAGAACAGATTCAATCTATGCAATCCTTATCCGGCTCTGTAATAAATCATAACCGTCAATGTAATTAAACCGGATTAAAAAGTAGCTTGAGTCCAAAATCTATCTAGCCAATGTTCTATATACAGGGTGATTCACCTAGACTCGAACCCAAAATTTTCATTATAGATCGTAAAAACAAATGAAAGGAAATTAAAGGAAATTTCTGGAAATGTACCTCCGCTTATGTTGAGCACATAAAATCACAGCAAGTGCTAGAAGTGGGCACCATTTCCTGTTAAGTACAGGTTGACGCAACACTGCATGTTGATATTCAATATTGCATCATCAATGTTTTGGATTTCATTCCTATGTTATCCGCTAAAGCCGCGGTCACACAAGTGCATTGAGTGGGTCCGTATGACCCCTCTTCCCTGCGTCCGTCGCAGCTTTCTGACGGCTCAACAAGGAGGGCACGTGTACCGTGCGTAATTGTATCACATGTTACACTGGATGTGCTGAAACTCTCCTTGTCTAAAAGCTATGACGGACATTTGACGGGCCAACAAAGTGCGCCCGTTCTCATGGACATTCCCTCCACGCTCGTGTTTGCTCATGCGACCGCAGCTTAAGGTGTCAATCATGCGGGCTTGTTACGGTACACACTTTCCTTCAGATAGCTCCACAAAAATAATTCCAACTAGTAAGATTGGGAGACCAGGAAGGCCACAGGTTCATGGAAAAGTCAAGATCCTCAAAAAAACTCAGTGGGAATGCTATTATCGTGGCTGTTCTGTTGTTGTGGCTGTGCTGGCACATAGCAAATGCTTCCAGCATGTGCTGTGTTGGGACGTGGTCAACATACAGTAGGTACGTTTTCTGAAGCTCTTATTAATGTCTGTATTGAAAATGTTAGGTTCAGGTTTATATGAATCACATATAGTGCAACTCGCTCCACCCAGATAATATAATCTAACAGGCCACTCCATCCAAAACCTCAGAATTAAAATCCTCAAAGGAAATTTTAAAGACTCTCGTGAACGCAAGACATTTGAAATGAAAATGATCACATATTTTAACACCATAAAAGAAGGACTTAATGTGGATTCTGGCTTTTTAACCCACTATCATAATGTCACATAACATTCAGCTTTTTTTAAAATTCCTTTTCCCAGTTTGGTCATTTACTCTTTCCGATCAGTCCTTATCATCAAATGCTCATGGTGATGCTTAGATGCTTATCTGTGTTTTGGGGCCTATGATCTTCTCTTTGTTCACCTTCCTTAACCATATGATTCCAGTAATTGTTTTTACGACACCCCCTCCCCCCCCTTCTGCTTGGATCTTTATTGTTCAACTCCACGATTTTGGTCAATTTAGCTTCCAGACCTGAGGAAGAATGGAGACTTTAATGGAGACTTTAAATTTATTTATTTATTTATAAAGGATTTTACCAGGAAGGATACATTGAGATTTCTCTCGTTTTCAAGTATGTCCTGGGTTCAAGTACATTGAAGTGTTACATTTACAGAAATACAAAGTAATACAATGTAAGATATTAACAACACAAATATAAATGTAACAATAGTTCAATAAAAAAGGTATCACTTCACTACGTACTGCTATACTCAGGATTTTTATATATGTAATATATATATATTTCTGGAATATGGGGTTCAATACCCAGGATGGGTTTCCACATGCAGAAAGGCTTCCCTTGTTGTCAGTATCCCAAAGCAGTGCAGATTCTGGCCCAAACCCTCCCAGTCAATAGATGAAGCTCGTTGTAGGGTGAAACAGACAGATATATTTTAAGAAAACACTAGAAGCAAATATATACGGTCCTAGGAGGGACCTGGAGAACAATGGAAGATGACATTCTGTGCCCCTCCTCAAGTGAGCCAGTTCCTAGCCATAGCGCATTTTAATCTCCAGACATGAAACAGTAAGGGAGATTGCAACTTTAACCCTTTCGCTGCTGAGCCATTTCACACCTGTGTGCTGAGCTCATTTTTACCGGTTTCGCTCATCATGTTTAAACGCGATTTGAAGTCA
The DNA here is from genome assembly GCA_009667805.1 of Leptobrachium leishanense. NCBI lineage: Eukaryota > Metazoa > Chordata > Amphibia > Anura > Megophryidae > Leptobrachium > Leptobrachium leishanense. The sequence continues at coordinate 37,940,464 of CM019067.1, read as the reverse complement.
CATTTTATTATGCGACCCAGACAAATTATATATTGTTCTTTCCGGCAGACTCGGCAGATTCATAATATATCATTATTATATGTATACTTCATGTCCTGCCTGAATAGTATAACAAAAAATGCAATTAAATTTAACTTTTCAATCATCTACAGTGTGTAAAGTTTTTTTTTCACATTTTATTATCTGAGCCTTTGCGTTTATATTTTCTATGGGGTGCGATTGTTGAAAAAAATTAAAAAAGGGGACTCGTTAAATTATTTTGGGGGGAAATTACATGATTTTTAGCAAACCCCCGCATAGAAAAAATCGTTAGTGCAGCATCATTGTTCACATTATAATTGAAATGGGAACAATATTGCTGCATTAATAAAACAAAAAAACAACAAAAAAGTTTTTTGTTTTTTTCAATTTTTTAAAAATAAATATTTATATTTTTATGTTTCATTTTTTTTCTTTACAGATTACATGGTCATGTTTGGTATCATTGGAAAGGCGGGGGGGGTGGAAGGGCAGAAGTGACACACACAGTGGTGACATTAGAAATAACAACACTAACATATAGACACAGACAATAATGATACTAACAATAACAATATTCACACACGACAAACACAGGGTGACTTGGACATAGGAGAGGGTTGGAGAATAAAATGATGTCTCAGACTCCGAGTACCCACACAGTCCCACACCTCCCAACAGTAATACCAGGTACCCCCATTTCAATGTGACTCTCATCACAATTTATATAAATACCAAGTTATATAGCAATACTGTCCTACAGAAATTAATTAAACCCTTTCTCTGGCAGAGGACGATATAACTATACAAATAATCCACAATGTGGTCACACTCAGAGTCTTCTTTCATGAAAACGTTTTTTTTTTTTGTTCTTTGCTAATTGAATTCTTCCGTTTCACTTACACATTTTATACATTACTTGTTTCCATAATTAATTTCGAAACAATACTCGTTATAATAATGAAAAGCCGCACGAGTCGATTACATTTTCCAAAGCTCTTTTTATCGTGCGTCGTGCTTTGTACCTGTTGGATTGGGTTTGCGTGCACGCTGATATTAATTCATACGGCTGTTTTGTCTTGAGTTGCGTTTCCTGACCTTGGAAACTCCGCGTGGTTTCAGAGCGACTGGGGATTCAGAAACGAAATGAGCTCATTCTCTGAGCACGATCCTTAACCTGAACTAGACCTGTCCGCAGCTCACTGCACCCGCTGTCATTTGGAAAGTCACCCTTTCTCCTTTGTTTGCAGCCTGTAATGTACAGAGTCATATTATTATACAGTGCAATAACACTTTACTAATATTATTCAGTATGAACGGTTGTCAGGCTCAGGTAATTTGGAAAGAAAATCCATTATTAGACAGTAAAAATGTCAGGTTTCTGTGACGTAAAAAAACGAGAAAAAGATAAATCATTTCAGAACTTCTTCCACCTTTAACGTAACCTATAAACTGTACAACTCAATGAAATCTATAGGTGGAGGGAGGAAAACAGATTTGTGCCTTTAACCCCTTCACTGCTGAGCCATTTCAGCCCTGTGTCATGAGCTAATTTTTACCGCTTTCGCTCATCATGTTTAAACGCGATTTGAAGTCACATTTTATTATACAACCCAGACATATTATATATCGTTCTTTCTGGCAGACTCGGCAGATTCATAATATATCATTATTATATGTATACGTCATGTCCTGCCTGAATATTATAACAAAAATGCAATATAAATAGAATTTTCAATCATCTAGTGTGTAAAATGATTTCTTTTCACATTTTAACATGCGAGCCTTTGCGGTTATATTTTCTATAGGTTGCGCTTGTTAAAATAAGAAATGGGGACTCGTTACATTTTTATGGGGGGAAATTACGTGTTTTTTAGCAAACGCCCCTATAGAAAAAATCGTTAGTGCAGCATCATTGTTCACATTATAATTGAAATGAGAACAATGTTGCTGCATTAATAAAAAAAATTAAAAAATGTTTTTTAATTTTATTTTTAATTTTCTATTTTTTTTAAAAAATGTATTCTTATTTAAAATTTTTTTTTTACATTTTACATGTCATGTTCGTATCATTGGAAAGGCCGTGCCCTAGCTGCCACGAATCGGGAGATAGGGGGTTCATTCCGCACCGGGAGGCCGCTGCGATCAGTCGGAAACCCAGCCGATCGCCGCTGCAAAGTGTACATGCGGCAGGACGCGCTGAGCGCGTCCTCCGCATGGAAAGGGTTAAGGGCAATTTGAAGTCACGTTTTATCATACGACCCAGAGGCAAATTATATATCCATGTTTTCAGCAGAGTCGACAGATTTAAAATATTTCAGGCCCTATTTCATTCCTCGCGCATCGGTTTTGCGCACGCAAATGCGCATTTGCGCGAGGACAAAACCATTTGCACAGAACGTCGTATTTCAACGTTCGCACAAAACGATGCTCGTTATTGTTTGATGCGGATGGACACACTCGAGCATGATGAACTGTGCGCGTCCTATACTTAACATTGTGAGAGCAAATGCGTTAAGCGGCTGGTATTACAATGGATGCGCAACTTCCTACGAATGACGTTTGTGCGCATAATTTTAACGTCTTTGAAAAGCTGGTGGTAACTGCAAATCTGAACTTTCTGGCCGAAACAAAATACACCAGCACGAAAAAAAGTACAGCACAGTATAGTTACACATTCTACACATACCCAAACAATAAAACTGTGAAGTCGTGCATATTTTTTTTATTGCTGCAGCATGTATACTCAGATTTATTTTGACAGGCGCAAAAACGTTAGTGAGTCAATTAAGGTGAATTGATGTCAATTAAGGTTCTTAGTTCTGATTGGCTGAATCCCGCAAAAAACAGTCCGCATACTGATTTACATGCGCAACGTTACTGCGCGCGTATTACACTTCGTTTTGCGTGTTTTTGTTTTTTTTACTAACGTTATTTTTTGACAGATGAGAAAATGCGTTCGGATCCGAATATCCCATTAATTTTCACGCGATAACGCTGGGCACTGCGTGCAAAAAGATTGCGCTGCGTGAGCGCATTTGCGCAGAGAATGTAATATGGCCCATCATTATTACGTGTATACATCATGTTGTGTCAGAATGCTGTAACAAAAAATGTCAGAAAAATGTAAAGTTACATTCACATTTCAGTGTGTAAGATTATTATTTCCCATTTTATCTTCCAAGCTTTTATGGTTGTACACAGGCCTGTTCAAAGAAAGGTGAACCTCAGGAGAATGACTGGAGAAGTGAAAATTCTAGGTCAAAATAGCCAAACCAGAAAAATTCGCCCATTTATCTAACTTTCCAAATCGGCTATTTGGTCTAGATTGTTCTCTTATCCTGCCAGTTCTCCTGGTTTTCACCTTTCTTCGAATAACCCTGATATTCTATGGGGCACTTTGTTAAAAAAAATTGAAATGGAAACCTGTTATAGACAATAGATATATAAACAGGATAAAATATGATTGAACACCTGAATTCAAGCTTTATACAGGGTTATTGAAAAAGAGCCAAACTGGCCCCGAAATTACACCCAACATTGAATTTCCCCGTACATTGCAATTTTGTGGCCATTCGGCTATTCAAAAGCTGCCGACTCACCAAATATTGGCGAATTTCCAGCGAAATACGGGTGATCTTCTGCAGCAGTGAAATCCCTCATAGAGAAGTAATGGTTAATCTATTCAGAGACACCGAACAGCAGAAAAATGTCAGTGAAATGCCCTGATGTTCGTTGGTTTCATTCGGCAGGTATAATCAGGCGAATCCCTTAGGCCTCAATGTTAAAAAAAATCCCGTTTCTATGCAATATCTATTAAACCGTTTATTTTGTTATTATTATTTTATTTTTTTTGAGAACGGATTTTACCAGGAAGGATACATTGAGATTTCTCTTGTTTTCAAGTCTGTCCTGGGTGGCGAGTATGTACCGTTAGGTGTCTTGTCCAAGGACACTTACTGGAGAGGTGCTCCTGGGAATTGAACCCATGTCTCCACAGGCTCTCTTCACGCAGAGCAGTGATGTTACCTTTACTCCACCCAGCAGCAAAAGGTCTCTTTATTTATCTTTTTTTAGCCATTTTTCAGGATTTTTTTTGGCAAAAAATGTTTTCACTATTTTTTTAAAATAGCGTTTTTAGTTTTTTCTGTAACAGACCTTTTTTATTATTATTCAAAGGACCTTCTATATTAATTCCAGGCATTTTAGGGCAGTATTTTATTTTTACCCCGTTCATCGGCTTGTTGGCTTTTTCCGGCGGCTGGTCGGCGCTCTGTCGGATCGTCGGCTTTTTTTTCGGATGCTGTTTTACGTTGTTTTTTTCCATTCGATGCGTTCGATTCCAGTGGAATTTCGGTGCTCTTTGAATAACCCTGATAGTGTATGGGACCAATGGGAACTCCATTCCCTCTGCAAAAATAGTGGCGCAACTGCGTTCCCATTCGGCAGGACCCCTGATTTCACCCCTCTCTCTGGCCTGAATTTTTCCTTACTCCTTTAAACCATTTATTACATCTTTGCTTCTAATCATTTTTTATTTTTTAAACAGACACAACACAGACAAAAAAAATGTCTAACACGTTGTACATGCGCATCAATCTCTCTCTGCCACTTGTTCTTCACATTAATTATTTAGAGTGCAAGCACTGAGATATGATGTCATAAGTCAACTGCCTGCTCTCGAAAATCGCACTTTTACAGATTTGTGGCGGAGGACGTGCCTATGAGTGGATGTAATTGCTGCAAATAGCTTCATTTTGAGTCATTTGAAATGGTTTACTGGAAATCTCTTCCCATAAAGTGCAACGTGTATGGACGGGGACATTTTTTATTTTAGTTTTTGAAACTGAACTCGATGTGTTCGAAGTGAAATAATTTGTAACGGGCGATGAGCAGAAATAGTGCAGGACGTCAGGCTTCGATTTAATTCCATCGGCTGCTTTTTTATTTTCTTCTAAAAAATGTCTGGTTTGGTTGAAGAAATGAATCTCGATGTTCGGAAAATGACGATCCAAACTTCCGCACAGCACCTCCACACCCCATGTACCCCCAGCCTAAAGGGACTTGCATCACAAACCACCTTCGCTTTTTGGAAAAAAAAAAATGTTTAGTAAATTCCAACTTCCTAAAACACAAAATCGTAAAAACACTTTGGGGCTCGATTCCATAGTTGGTGCTAATGTCACGACTCCAGGAACTGATACTTGCGATAACGCGGAAGCGCTGCAGCGGGTATCAGTGAGCGTAGCACTTCGTTCCAGGAAAGGTGTTGAGATAGCATCTTCCCCGGAATACAACGTTAAGGCTAGGGTCAGACGAACGCATTTTTCACGTCGACCGTCAAAAAGTGCGTTCATGCGTCCGGATGCACTTTGTCACGGAAGACGCAATATTTATTTTTATTTATTTTATTTTATAAAGGATTTTACCAGGAAGGATACATTGAGATTTATCTCGTTTTCAAGTATGTCCTGGGTTCAAGAACATTGAAGTGTTACAGTTACAGAAATACAATGCAAGATATTAAGAAAAAAAAAAACACAAATATACAGATTAACAGAAAATAAATATGTAGGAAATCGTCATTATGTTACATGTTTACAGGTGCATTCTGTATATATTCACTATGTTACATGTTTACAGACGCATTCTGTATATAGTCACTGTGTTACATGTTTACAGGTGCATTCTGTATATAGTCACTATGTTACATGTTTACAGGTGCATTCTGTATATAGTAACTATGTTACATGTTTACAGGTGCATTCTGTATATAGTCACTATGTTACATGTTTACAGGTGCATTCTGTATATAGTAACTATGTTACATGTTTACAGGTGCATTCTGTATTGAGGTATGTTAGTATGGAGCTCTTGAGTGACTTTAGACTGGGGGAAGATTTGATGGTGTCTGGGAGGTTATTCCATAATTGTGGTGCTCTGTAGGAAAATGAGGACCGAGCCACTGTCTTTTTGTATTGTGGTATTGCAAGTAAGGAGCTGCTGGGGGAAGCAGTCTATTCAGGTAGGGTGGCAGCTTCCCAGAAATGCTCTTAAACACCAGGCTGGAAAGGTGAAGGGTGCGTCTGGATTCCAGCGATGGCCAGTTTAGCGATAGCGGTCATACGGTGCGCAATTACGGCTGTGATTTTTTACGGAGCTATAAAAAACAAATGGACGTTATGTTGGCCAGACATGTGCAACGTCTGACGTCTCCTAATCACGCACACACGCCGCTATGCTGATGCAGCGCACTCTGTGCGTCTACTAGCGGTTCCACGTTCTCGAAAAAATGTGTTTGTTTGCCGATTGCGTTGCGCGGCCGAAAGTTCGTGCGGCCCTACTTCGTATAGTGGCCGTCATTGGACATCAATTGCTGCTACTACGACCGTGATAAAGTGCGGCTGAACGCACGTTCGCACTTCGTTCGTCTGACCCTAGCCTAACATGGAGATGGTAAGTGAAAACCTGCAAAGACACATTATCCTGTTTACCGTCTTTATGTTATCGTCAACTAGGGAATAGGGCTCAATAGTTTCTGAAACTCTTTGGGCACACCTTGCTCATGTTGCTATGTCTCACATTTTGGGACTTCTATATTAGGGATGTTTCTCTTGCATTTCATGGCCTCCTGATCCAAGTTGGTCAATACAGAGTCCCAAACCAATACCACACTACCCTTGGCTAGACCTGTGAATCCCTCACAAAAGTGATTCCTGGGGCATTGACTCGTGAGGACTTCCCTACCTGCTGGTGAGTCATGGAGCAGGCTGGGAAGACACTGAGTGAATGCAGAAGCACCTATACTCCAGCTGGGAGGCTCGCAGTATCTTTCCTGCCCCTTCCATTATTCTCGAGCAGGCAGGGAAGAGGTCGCGAGTCAATGCCGACGCTGTGGGATTCCAGCTGGGTGTCTTGCTGCCTGGCATGTCTTGGACTTGGATCTCTGATCCCCGATAAATGTTGAGAACGGGGCTCGATCCCGAGGATTGTACCCTACTATATATTCCGCTCATCGTTGGCATGATCATATTTTTTGGGATTTTTACTTTCAATATCTCAAATTATTATTCTTGTCATCATTTATATAGCGCCAACAGTTTCCGCAGCGCTTTACAATAATCAAAGGGAATGAGATAAGTGGACATATGATGGAAACAAGAGGTGTAGAGGGCCCTGCTCATAGGAGTTTACAATCTAGAGGGATTGGGGTGGAGGAAGACGAGAGGAATTTTACAAGATAGCAGGATCATCAGTGCCCGTGGTTTGGGAATGGTGGGGTCATAGAAGCAACTACAACCATGTGTGAGTTGATCTTATGCAGGGGGATGAGTTGCATCAGTAATGTGGTACGTTAATCTGAAGAGATGGGTTTTGAGGGATTTCTTGAAGGCCTCAAGATTAGGGGAGAGTTTGATAGGGAGAGGCAAGTCATTTCACAGGACTGGTGCTGCCCGTGAAAAGTCTTGGAGGCGAGCGTTGGCCGTGCGCATGTAGACAGATAACAGGAGGAGATCGCCTGCCGACCGTGGTTGTCTAGATGGGACGTGCTTGCGGAGTAATGAAGAAATGTAGGGAGGAGATGAGTTATTGAGCGATTTGAATGTGTGCATCCGTATTTTAAATTGTATCCTGAAACGTACAGGAAGCCAATGGAGGGACCGGCAGAGGGGGGAGGTACGCGAGGTGCGTCTGATGAGGAAAAATAAGTCTGGGACTTGCATTCATTACAGATTGTAAAAGGGGCGATACGGGAGTTGGGGAGTCCAATAAAGAGACAGAGATAATCCTAATATCAGCACTTAGCACACACAGGCAATTGATTATTCAAAAAGTTACTTATCCTACAAGGACGTCATGCGTATTTTGATCCGTAGCCGTAAAACGAGCGTTTTCTGTGCCCTTGATCATCGCTAAATTGCGCTCACCGTTCATTTTGTTTTTTTAAATCTCTGCACAACATCTACGAAAGATACATTTTCAGTCCTTTTGACATTTGTAAGACGTTGGCTTTTATCCGCTCTTCAACGTAGCCATGAAGATTATTCATTCTAATCGCTTTGCCCGCTTCCACTTTAGATACACAACGTCTTGCATGTGATACTTATAAACGCCCTTTCAAATTGCAACTAATAACCTCCCGCTGGTAGGCGTAACAGCCTTTATTCTTCTTACTACGGAGCCGTCCTCCGCTTCAGGCATTTTATATCTTTAATTAATGGGTCCATTCTTCTTACATCTGAGTTCCGTCTTTTATACTATCTTTCCGATACATCATGGAAACCGGGGAGAGGTTTGCTTTGAACAGAGATTGGAGAGGTTGAACCAGATGGATTTGCGTCCGATCTGTGTTACGATGGACCCGTGTAACTTCATAATTGATCGCATATGCTCGAGACGTCAATACGCTCACAGATGGATTCTTGGTCAGTAGACTTAGTCACAAAGAGTCTCGTTTGAAATAAGTCACAGCATGTCCCTTATAGACCAGTCGTTTACAGCTTTTTACCGTAACGGCTCACAAGAAACCTTTTTGTTACAGGTGCTCAGAATCCCATTTACTTAGAAGTAAAGGCAGAGACTTGTTGTCTGCTACAATGGTCATTAAAGTAATAAGCCCACCTGCCATGACAAGGCAAATCTTTTAAGTGGGGTGAGATCCACGGTGAAAACTAAAACATGATGAAAGGGTAGCTGTGAAAACCCCATCAAATTTATTTGATTCATGGAATTAGATTATTGACCTGGAAATAGTGTCACCCCACGCCACTGTTGCTCCATATTGATCACGTTATCCATTCTGTCCATTACCCATGTATTGTGATACATCACCAGCCTGGATACACAACTCATCACATAGCCGGAAGCTGTGATGCGCATAGAGATACCTACATAGATGTGATGGCTGTACATCAACGTCCACATATTGATATCCAAATCTGTACATAAATCATTCATTTTATGCTGTTATAACCTTCATCAACCCATGCAGAGACAAAGCAACACCTTCCCTTTCAAACCATATCAACACACTCCTTGCCTCGGAACCCTTAATGCCTTTTCAAGCCAGATAATTTCACCCAGATTGTAGACAAAATACGTGACTATTTAACATTCAAGCTGTCAGCCTTGGGAAGTATTATAAAAAATAAATAGTGAGGTCTGCCCAGGGGTGTGATAGATGGAGATTGTCAAAGTGGATATTCACTTCCCTGCTCAACCTTGGAATGGAATGGTTCAGGCAGGACAGGGTGAGATAAACTAATTAATAACCTGTAGGACTTTGAATTTTCTGTGAACTTTATTTCACTCGCGAAGAGGGACATAGGGAGATCCCAGAAAAATTACTTTCCTACCTAAGTTTAAGTTTCAGTATTGATCGATGGATATCGTAAAAGTGGACATTCACTTCCCCGCTTAACCATGTGACCTGTTGTTGGGATGGTGCAGGCAGGAAAGGGTGAGATAAACTAATTAGTTATATGAAGGACTTTGAATTTTCTGCGAATAATTTTTCACCAGCAAATAGGGCACTGGGAGATCCTAGAGGAAGGCATATCCTCATAGGTTTCTATATTTTGTCTTGTTTCATTTTATATCATTGTTTTGCAATGTGCTGTTTGTTATTTTTGTCATGTCTCTGTTATGCTAGTATAGTAAGCACGTTTTTTTTTTATTATTAAACCTCTTTACCCGGGCCAATGATCCACCTATGGGAGGTTATTACACCCCCATGGTCTTTCCTGAAATGTTTCTGTGAAGCCCCAGGGCACCGTTTCCCGTATTCACCTTTCTCCCTGCCCTACCGCGAAGCCGTGCTCGGGCTGGCGGTGTCGAAGGGAGATATTGTAGGGGATTTACTTCAGAAAGTATGCGGGAGTACCCCTGTTATCAGATCTGCTTTCTACAACCGCTTCTATTACTTAGCTGGCCGCATCCCACTCACCTATTGCATTATGTTGTACAACTGATATTCACCCATGATGTACATGTAGCGCTACTCTCGCGAGAGCCGCTATAGTTTACGGGCCTTCTGTCCCTCTACATTGATCGCTCACCTCCACCTCCGGCACCAAGGAACACTAAGACACCGCTATACTATAAATAAAAAAGGGTTTATTAGGACTAGCAAGCAGCCCCTCTGATGGACAAAGTGATCAACAGTATAACAATATCGATTGGAAGGATTTACCACCACTATTTAGAGCGATGATGAATGAACGAAACAGTAAGCTTTAAAATACTTTAACACTGTTCAATTATTGGCTATAATTGACGTGACTTACAACCATAATATATCTAGACCTTATAGATTCTACCTAACCACTGGCCAGTAGGAATTACACAAACTCTCGAGTCTGCTAGCGTTGGGGCCCTTTGGATTCTTTCATTGGGTACCTTTACTGTGAAACCATATTTGTACTCCACAAGGAAGGAAGAAATTTTTTCAAAGTGTCACAGGGTAACAAGATTTGTAACTGCAGTGATTCTTCATTTAGATGGAGCTGCGTGGGCAGTAGAACTAGGCCGGGCAACACAGTTAGCGATATCAACTCATGCTGGGTAACCGAATACCTCTCTCTGTTAGATGCACTTCCTCCTTCCCCTCGCTGTCGTAGCTTGATCGCTACCTCTGGCACTGGAAGCACGAGGACAACCGGATCTCTTCTCCGTTGGACGCACTCGATCGCTCTCTCTGGCACTGGAAGCACGAGGACAGCAAGATCTCGTCTCCGTTGGACGCACTCGATCGCTCTCTCTGGCACTGGAAGCACAAGGACAGCCGGATCTCTTCTTCGCTGGATGCACTCGATCGCTCTCTCTGGCACTGGAAGCACGAGGACAGCCAGATGCACGATTCACCAAACAGGAGAAACACTAGTCCACAAACAGTGTGAGAAGTCCCCGCTACATACAGTATATGATTTTGCAATTTCCTTACTGCTATACGACGTGTCTGCCTTGTGGAATATGTTGGATGTAAGGCCTTTTGCTTTGCGGACCTTTTCAATAAAGCATTTTTTTTACAAAAAAATACCCCCTCTTTACTAAGATTTGTCTTGGCTCTAGGGAATTCATGTCTCTCCTATATAGCTTTTTTTAAATTGAATTGCTGTTTTTGGGGAGTATTCTGGCTATATATGGTGGACCCTGAATGGGGTGGTACATAGTTAAAGGTAAACAAAGATGACCGTATCTCAGTCTTGCTGGTGGTGGTAGGATATATTGGTATTAAGGGGTGGTGCAGGTAAGTTTCTGGTGGGTTAGGTTGGTATTACTTGGGGCTATTATGAGGATAGACCTCATAAGGCCAGGGGCTTGGTGCTGTTAACTACTTACTAGGGGTGTACTGTGTCTTTTCGCCACTTGAGGTCAGCGCGCCGCCTATAATATGCCATCGACCATAACTATAATGTCCACCCGCGATGGCGAAACATCAACGCAAATGCGCGACACAACATCACCATGTCTCCTGACATTGTCGCCCTCCTGGCTCTGCCCCTTGGTACGCTCCTTTTTCCACCCTACATACAGTTTATCTTTGAGAATGTTAGAAATACTCCCAAGAAAAAATTACATTCTATGATTTGCATGCGCTTACATTAGCAACACAGGAAAATCACATTAAATGGAGAATTAATGTATCCGTGTAGCGATAAAACTAAAAACCAGTGAGTCAGAGTAAGTCTAGTGAAGCAGATTGAAGTGGTGCAGAGTTGAAGTTATTGGGGCATGCGTTTTGTTGTAGTAATAGATGATTCCATAGAGAGACAAACTGTAGATTTCATTTTAGCTTCCTCTTTCCTTCCCTTAAAATATTCATCACATTCTAATTTTAGCAGCGGCTTGTAGAGGTTTGCTAATGCTGTAGAGTAAAGGAAGAAGCTCCTAGCACCAAGTGATACTTCCACGGGTTCATGCCACAGGTAAATGCTTCTTTCACCTTCAGTATGCAGAGTCCGTTTCTTCCAATAAAATCAATATTTAATGGATAAAGAGGAGAATTAAAGTTATTTCACGTATATGAAGCACTCTGCTACATCATTGTTCAAAGTCACGTGTGGAACCATAAATATTGATTAAAGAAAAGAGATAACTGATATACACCAAAAACATGTACAGAAGATAAAGCCCTTAAGGGGACACTACTATCACCAAAAATGCAATGTCCTTATTGTGTTTATTTGATGTTGCTGATATCTTACATGTGATTTGTTTTTATTTAGTTAACCCTTTCACTGCTGAAGACGTGTGGGACACGTCCTCATTGATGCACGTTGCATGCTGAGGATGTGCCCCACACGTCATCAGCTGTGCGGGACCCCCGGCGGAGATACTCACCTCTCTGTCCGGGGTCCCACGGCGTTCTGACTTCAGCGTCCTCAGACGCTGAAGTCAAGCTGCTCCCGGCGTAAATGACGTCATCGTGCCATGCGCGATGACGTCATTTCCAGGCGACCCCCGGCAATGCCGGGAGATAGCCTGGAAGGGAGGGGGGGATCTGTTCGGATCCCTCTCCCTCCCGATCGGGAAGGAGCAGCGCTAAAAGCCAGGCACCGCTTAAAAGGGGAGAGTCTCCCCTTTTAAGCGGTGCCTGGCTTTAACCCCTCAAGTGCTGGGTTGCACTTCAGCGCCTTGCGGCGCCGAAGTGCAGCCTATCTCCGGTGGGGGCCGCCATCTTGGATGGCGGCTCCACCCCTGGGACTCCCCTCGCTGTCTGACGTCATCACGCATAGCGTGATGACGTCAGATAGCCGGGGAACCCCTAGCTGCCGGGGATTTCCCAAGGAAATCCCCTGGTGGAGATAGGGGGTTCTTGTGAACCCCGATATCTCCAGAACCGTGGCAGCTAGGGGGTCATGGAGGGTGTCATTTGAAAGGCCTGAGCATGGCCTTTCGAATGATACCCAACATGACTAGGTAAAGAGTAAAAAAAATAATAAAAAAAAAATTAAAATAATAAATAAATTTAAAAAAAATAAATAAATAAAAAATACATGTTTTTTTTTGTGTGTTGTTTTTATTAATGCAGCAATATTGTTCACATTTCAATTATAATGTGAACAATGATGCTGCACTAATGATTTTTTTCTATGGGGTGCGTTTGCTAAAAATCACGTAATTCCCCCCAAAAAAAGTAACAAGTCCCCATTTCAAATTTTTTGTACAAGCGCACCCTATAGAAAACATAACCGCAAACGCTCATGTGATAAAATGTGAAAAAAAACACTTTACACACTGCACATGATTAAAAATTCTATTTTTATTGTATTTTTTGTTATAATATACAGGCAGGACATGACGTATACATATAAAAATGATATATTATGAATCTGCATAGTCTGTTGGAAAGAACGATATATAATATGTCTGGGTCATTTATTAAAATGTGGCTTTAAAATCGCATTTAAACATGATGAGCGAAAGCGGTAAAAATGAGCTCAGCACACAGTGGTGAAATGCCTCAGCAGTGAAGGGGTTAAGAAAATATTTTACTCTATAAGTGTCAACATTCTGCCTGTATACTGATAATGCAGACCCCCGTGTGACATTGTGCGAGATAAGGGACGCAATCTAGAGTTTAGAAACTTTCATCCCAGCGATATTTCTGTAAATGTTAGGCTAGGGTCAGACGAACGCATTTTCGCGTTGTCTGTGAAAAAGTGCGTTCGAACGAATGGACTCATTTTTTCATGGAGTACGCGATAGCGGTCATACGACGCGCATTTTCGTCCGTGATTTTGTACGGATCATCAATAAAACACTTTTTGTGTCTGGACGTTATGTTGGCCGGACATTAGCAGCGTCTGACGTCTCCCAATCACGCACACACGCCGCTATGCAGACGCAGCGCACTCTGTACGTCAGTACTAGCGGTATCACGTTCTCGAAAAAATGCGTTCGTTTGCCACTTGCGTTGCGCGGACGAACTTTCGTGCGGCCGTACTTCGTGTGTTCCCCGGCATTGGACGTCATTTGCTGCTAGCACGGCCGTGATTTCGTGCGTCTAAACGCACGTTAAAACTGCTTTCGTCTGACCCTAGCCTTAGATGAATACATGAAAAATTAAAAATGTGCAAATCAAATCTTTTTGCTATTTCAGAACAGGGATGCATGTGCACAATGTCTACTTTATCCTATATTTAATTGCTAATTATGCATTCCATGTTTCAAATAAATGCCATGATAAAACATTTTTCAAAAGGAGACACTTGTTAGTGAAGGAGTTAAATATCTTGTAATTATTGCAGAGTTGACAAAAAGCAGGATCTAGAGCATTAATTAGAGCAGTGGTTCCGGTCATCAGGTCTCCCTAACAGGTCAGGTTTGCAGGATATCTGTAGCACAGCACAGGTGATAGGATTTGCTGCTCAGTGATTGCAGGATTCAGTCTGCATTTCCACAAGGTGATCTGCAAAATCTGGCCTTTTATGGGGTACTTGAGGACCAGGGATGGGAACCACTGAATTAGAGGCTTGCTTCGCTCACAGATCTCCTTGGCTACACTGCTGGGTAGAATATGCAAATGAAGTCCACAATTTCACAGAGCTACAACAGACTTCCCATATAATAAACTGACACCTAACATGCCAGAGGAATTCATTTGCATATCCCATCCAGAATTCTTTGCTGCATATGGAGAAATGTAGCTAAGGAGCTCTGTGGGCAAAGCCACTGATTTACTTAGACATCCAAATGTTTTTTTTTTTTTTGCAACGACATTTCAATTTTCCTGGTGGAGGATTTTAATATCACAATTTGGTTCTCCTTAGGCTAGGGTCAGACGAGCGCAGTGCGAACGCGCGTGCAGGCGCACTTAGGCTAGGGTCAGACTGAGGCAGTGCGAACGCGCGTTCTGGCGCACATAATCACGGCCGCACTAGCAGCAGATGCCGGGCAATGACAGCCAATATACGAAGTACGGTCGCACAAAAGTCCGGCCGCGCAACGCAAGTGGAAAATGAACGCATTTTCTGAGAACGTTAAACCGCTGGTACTGACGTACAGAGTGCGCTGCGGCCGCATAGCAGCGTGTGTGCGTGATTAGGAGACGTCAGACGCTGCTAGTGTGCGGCCAACATAACGTTCAAACAGCCGGATTTCCCTAGACTTCTTTTCACCCCATCGTCATGAAATACGTCCAGAATTGCGCATCGTCTGACCACTTAAGCGTATTCCGTGAAAAAATGCGTGCGCACGCATCGACGTACATTTTGACGGTGGCCGCAGAAAATGCGCTCATCTGTCCCTAGCCTTAATCACGGCCGCACTAGCAGCAAATGCCAGGCAATGACGGCCAATATACGAAGTACGGTCGCACAAAAGTCCGGCTGCGCAACGCAAGTGGAAAACGAACGCATTTTGTCGAGAACGTAAAACCACTAGTACGGTTGTACAGAGTGCGCTGCGTCCGCTAGCGGCGTGTGTGTGTGAATTGGAGATGTCAGACACTGCTAATGTCCGGCCAACATAACGTCCAGATGCACAAAGTGTTTTATTGATGATCCGTACAAAATCACGGCCGCAAATGCGCATCGTATGACCGCTATCGCGTACTCCGTGAAAAAATACGTCCATTCGTTCGAACGCACTTTTTCACAGACAACGCGAAAATGCGCTTGTCTGACCCTAGCCTTAATTGTAATAGTTATATCTAGTTATATAAGTATTGTAAATTGACTTCCGATTTGTTCTTACATATCCATAGATATTGTTATGGAAGCCACTTGAGACTTGGGGTACATGGACCTAAATATGTGTTTGGGAGGTGCGGGCCTGATGTTCCATGTTTCCCCCCAGCCTTCTCCTATGTTGTGGTTACCCTGTACTTACAATCGTAAGGTACAGGGTCTATGTGTTTTCTTTGCCCTGTTCCCTGATGTCTGTTGTTTCCCTTTATGTGTATATAAGTATTTGATTCATTTATTTCCGCATGATTCCATCAAACCCACCAGGATCTGGCACAAATCTGATCTCTCTCTGCCCCTTCCTTAGGCCTTTCTTTCACCAGGGTGTGTGTGGGAGGGAGGCGACTCAAAATGGAAACGCTGGGTCGTGGTTTACCTTTGTTTTCTGTACATTCCCCGTGTGTGTTTTTACATTTGTAAACCTGAATAAACTCTCAGACCACTGACAAAAGCCGGCCCCCCCAGAGTGGCAGTCGAGGAATTGTTTCTGCACATGTGCGTGCAGCTGTGGTCTATTGTTCTGCGCAGGCACTACAGAACATGTGTACGTAAAGTGCGCAAGTCCCTATAGATCAGTGTTTCTCAAACCTGTCCTCAGGACCCCTTAACAGGCCAGATTTTCCAGATAGCTGAAGCACAGCTGATATGATTTGCTCCTCCGTGATTGCAGGATTCAGTCTGCAATTCCCCAAGGTAATCCTCAAACCCTGGCCTGGTTGAGGGTCCCGAGGAGAGTTTTGAGAAACACCACTATAGATGAGCAATTTGAGAATCCTATGCTACGCAGTTTGCATTGGAGCACATACTGCTTAGAAAAGCTGCAGGGACTTCAGCATTCGGGAGTCCCTGAGCTGAAGGGAGGAGCAGTGCGCGATGAGAGAGAAAAGGTGAGTAAAATCATCAAAAAATATTAAAAAATAATAATTGGACAGATGATGTCAACAGCAGGTAAAAAAAATGGGGGGGGGCTCTATTTTTATTAGACATACCCTTTATTGCTGTAAACATATTAGTAAAGTGTGTTAAAAAAATTTAAGGGTTAACTGAGGTAACAGCCCATGTGTGACGCTATCCTTTCTGCATGTGGTCCTTAATACAGTAAAACGCGTTTTCATTTAGTTGTTTGCACTTTTGCATCCGGCACAGTGTCTGTATTGTCACTTAACTGTTTTGGGTTTTTTGTTGTTTGTTTTTTTTCCAAGTACGGGAAACACAAAAAGAATATGAATAATTAATGACTCGAGCGATCATTGAAATTAAGAGGAGGTAGCAATTAGGGAACTATCACGCTGAGAAAATTGGGGCTTTTGTAAAGAGGATACTTTAAAGGAATATTTACGGGAAGCCAAATAAAGAGGGGGGGATGGATTATTGGGTTCCTTGGAATCTCTGTTAATGGCAGGATACAAAGGAAAGCGCAATCTTGCTGAGAATCCATGCAGGAAGCAACAGAATGAAGAAACAATACGGAACTAAAAGGAGTGAGAAATAAGAAATGTATTATGGAGTAACAATGTTTCATTTATTGTATGTAGCACACTGATTTTTTTCAATGTAATGAACATTCCTTTACTTACATGTATATAAATCAGGTGTCAGCAACCTTGGACCTCCAGATGTTTTGGATCTACATTTCCCATGAGTCTCTACCGGCCTGAAGAGTGGCTGAGCATCATGGGGGATGTAGTTCCAAAACATCTGGGGGTGGGCAAGGTTGCTGACCCCTGACACGAGTGATCAAAAGCACAGCGCAGCAATGACACCTGCTTTGGTGTGAAAATCACGTGATTTGCCCCCAAACCTCGAGATCAGATGTCACATTTCGCTGGCTACTGATAAAACCCATACCTTGCATCACCAGACTGACACTGCACCATGTAATGTATTGGATGCCCCCCCCATTGGACAGCACCAATGTAATATCCACTAACCCTATATAACTGCAGTGGTTCTGTCTTAGCAGGCTGTGTATTTCTTCCTTTTTGGCTTTGACCTGGCTTTTCCTTGACTTTTCTACTTTCTGTTGTCCTCGACCTCGGACAGTATTTTGGATTCTGTGAATGTCTGCAGTCCTTGACCTCAGCTAGTAATCCGTGATTCTCTGACTACGACCGTGGCTAGTTTAGGTTTCTGTCTGCTGTCACGGCCATTCTAAGGACTAGAGATGTGCACTGCTGAAAATTTCCTGTTTCTTTTTCCAGGTGTTTTTTTTTCGTTTCGGGTCGTTTCGGGGATTCGATTCTCGGATTATACAGTATAATAATGCAACATATGAATCCACACACTGCCGGGCAGCACCTCTACAGTATAATTAATGCAACATATGAATCCGCACACTGCCGGGCAGCACCTCTACAGTATAATTAATGCAGCATATGATTCCACACACTGCTGGGCAGCACCTCTACAGTATAATTAATGCAACATATAAATCCGCACACTGCCGGGCAGCACCTCTACAGTATAATTAATGCAGCATATGATTCCACACACTGCTGGGCAGCACCTCTACAGTATAATTAATGCAGCATATGAATCCTCACTGCTGGGCAGCACCTCTACAGTATAATTAATGCAGCATATGAATCCGCACACTGCCGGGCAGCACCTCTACAGTATAATTAATGCAGCATATGATTCCACACACTGCTGGGCAGCACCTCTACAGTATAATTAATGCAGCATATGAATCCTCACACTGCCGGGCAGCACCTCTACAGTATAATTAATGCAGCATATGAATCCGCACACTGCCGGGCAGCACCTCTACAGTATAATTAATGCAACATATGAATCCGCACACTGCTGGGCAGCACCTCTACAGTATAATTAATGCAGCATATGAATCCTCACACTGCCGGGCAGCACCTCTACAGTATAATTAATGCAGCATATGAATCCGCACACTGCTGGGCAGCACCTCTACAGTATAATAATGCAGCATATGAATCCGCACACTGCCGGGCAGCATCTCTCTACAGTATAATTAATGCAGCATATGAATCCTCACTGCTGGGCAGCACCTCTACAGTATAATTAATGCAGCATATAATCCGCACACTGCCGGGCAGCACCTCTACAGTATATTAATGCAGCATATGATTCCACACACTGCTGGGCAGCACCTCTACATAATTAATGCAGCATATGAATCCTCACACTGCCGGCAGCACCTCTACAGTATAATTAATGCAGCATATGAATCCGCACACTGCCGGGCAGCACCTCTACAGTATAATTAATGCAACATATGAATCCGCACACTGCTGGGGCACCTCTACAGTATAATTAATGCAGCATATGAATCCCACACTGCCGGGCAGCACCTCTACAGTATAATTAATGCAGCATATGAATCCGCACACTGCTGGGCAGCACCTCTACAGTATAATATATGCAGCATATGAATCCGCACACTGCCGGGCAGCATCTCTCTACAGTATAATTAATGCAGCATATGAATCCTCACACTGCCGGGCAGCACCTCTACAGTATAATTAATGCAGCATATGAATCCACACACTGCTGGGAGCACCTCTATGCAGTATAATTAATGCAGCATATGAATCCACACACTGCTGGGAAGCGCCTCTCCGCAGTATAATTAATGCAGCATATGAACCCCACACATGCTGGAAGCGCCTCTCTGCAGTATAATTAATGCAGCATATGAATCCACACACTGCTGGGAAGCGCCTCTCTGCAGTATAATTAATGCAGCATGAATCCGCACACTTGCTGGAAGCACCTCTCTGCAGTATAATTAATGCAGCATATGAATCCACACACTGCAGGGAAGCGCCTCTCTGCAGTATAATTAATGCAGCATATGAATCCACACACTGCTGGGAAGCGCCTCTCTGCAGTATAATAATGCAGCATATGAATCCGCACACTGCTGGGAAGCACCTCTCTGCAGTATAATTAATGCAGCATATGAATCACACACTGCTGGAAGCGCCTCTCTGCAGTATAATTAATGCAGCATATGAATCCACACACTGCCGGGCAGCGCCTCTCTGCAGTATAATTAATGCAGCATATGAATCCACACACTGCTGGGAAGCTCCTCTCTGCAGTATAATTAATGCAGCATATGAATCCGCACACTGCTGGGCAGCACCTCTACAGTATAATTAATGCAGCATATGAATTCGCACACTGCCGGGCAGCACCTCTACAGTATAATTAATGCAGCATATGAATCCGCACACTGCCGGGCAGCATCTCTCTACAGTATAATTAATGCAGCATATGAATCCTCACACTGCCGGGCAGCACCTCTACAGTATAATTAATGCAGCATATGAATCCACACACTGCTGGGAAGCACCTCTATGCAGTATAATTAATGCAGCATATGAATCCACACACTGCTGGGAAGCGCCTCTCCGCAGTATAATTAATGCAGCATATGAACCCACACACTGCTGGGAAGCGCCTCTCTGCAGTATAATTAATGCAGCATATGAATCCACACACTGCTGGGAAGCGCCTCTCTGCAGTATAATTAATGCAGCATATGAATCCGCACACTGCTGGGAAGCACCTCTCTGCAGTATAATTAATGCAGCATATGAATCCACACACTGCAGGGAAGCGCCTCTCTGCAGTATAATTAATGCAGCATATGAATCCACACACTGCTGGGAAGCGCCTCTCTGCAGTATAATTAATGCAGCATATGAATCCGCACACTGCTGGGAAGCACCTCTCTGCAGTATAATTAATGCAGCATATGAATCCACACACTGCTGGGAAGCGCCTCTCTGCAGTATAATTAATGCAGCATATGAATCCACACACTGCCGGGCAGCGCCTCTCTGCAGTATAATTAATGCAGCATATGAATCCACACACTGCTGGGAAGCTCCTCTCTGCAGTATAATTAATGCAGCATATGAATCCGCACACTGCTGGGCAGCACCTCTACAGTATAATTAATGCAGCATATGAATTCGCACACTGCCGGGCAGCGCCTCTCTGGTAGAATTACTGCAGCATAAAATGAAAAACCAACTGAACCGAATGACCAGAAATGATATGAATCACCAAAATGATCCAAACGCCGAGATGACCCGAATCACCGAATCGACCCGAAATTTCGAATCTCAAATCTATACGAGATTTCGTGTGGTTGACATTTTGGATTCGGGATGCCCTCAGAAGCATGAAAATGGTAAATTTCGTCCGGAAATCAATTCGGTATGAATCGGCACATCCCTACTAAGGACCGGTGTTAGTCATTGATGTTGGTTGTACTCTACGTGTTAGGCCATCATCAGCTGCTTAAAGGACTGGTCCCGCACTCGGGTTAAAGGGATATTGGTTCTGCGCATCGGCTGGTCCTGACAAAACCCGCCATTGTTATATAAGATCGGGTCATCCCTACTTAAAATGTCAGTAGCCCCTTCTTTTCCATCTTCTTGAACCCATGTGTATAAACTCTATACTCTCCTGTAATTCAGTGATATTCTCCTTAGGTTGAAATAAGCAGCATGGGATTACAGTGGACTCATTGTTACCTGACAACATAACTTTAATCATCTGCTAAACCATAGGAGGCAACATTTTGCTCTATCCATATATCCGTTCATAATGATTTCAAGGTTCTGAAGTTGGAAAGAGTTCAAAGTACGTAGTGGCTTGCAAATGAGACGGAAGAAGGAATTTTTGAAGAGTAGGTCAACCGTAAATTTACTGGACGTAATCTCTCGGCTAGACACATTATGTATACACGATCAATGTATTATCTTGAAGAGGTCTCCTCGTCATAAAGATGAATAAATGAAAAGAGACCAAGTGTTACAGTCTATACGCCATTACCAGAGTTATTACAGGAGCTGAAGTTACAATTTAAAATAATGGAAAGGTTGATTAAGGCCAGCGTCAGACGCGCACACTATCTGAGCCCGTACTGTCGTGTTTACCGGCGCCCGGGGCAGCGTTTTTAACGCTGCAATGGGGCCAGTCACACGCTTGTCACACGAAATGCGTGCGCAACAAGCGTCCATTATCAAAGCATCCCCATTAATGTGCTAGGACACTCGTTGACGGGGCTGCAAAGCGCGATCATCCATAGGAGCGAGGTGGCCAGACGGGAGTCGAGTGGAGGGAACGTCCACTCTCACAGACGTTCCTTCTGCTCCCCTAAGACGTCCGTCTGAACCTAGCCTAAAGAGAGCTCTCCGGAACTTCGTTATGCCCTGTCTGTCATGTCCAGATTTGTTTAATGTTTAGACACTTTTGGTTGAAAAACATTATTGGAACATTTATTTGAAACATGGCATGCGTAGTTAACTTTTAAATATTATTATTATTATTATTCTTCTTTATTTATAAAGCGCCAGCATATTCCGCAGCGCTGTACAATAAGCACAGTATAGACAGGGTTACAATACATTGAACAACATTTGACAAACAGTACAGGAGGAGATGAGGGCCCTATTCCCGTAGGAACTCACAATCTGGGAGGGTTGGGGTTGGAAACAGGAGGAGAGGACTGTAAGGTGAGAGTGATTGATGGTTGCGTCAGTGAGTTGGGTGGTAGGCTTCCCTAAATAGGAACGTTTTAGGCTGGGGTCAGACCAGCGCACTTTTAACGTGCGTTCTGGCGCACATAATTACGGCCGCACTAGCAGCAAATGATGGGCAATGACGGGCAATATACGAAGTACGGTCGCACGAAAGTCCGGCCGCGCAACGCAAGTGGAAAACGAACGCATTTTTTCGAGAACGCCGAACCGCTAGTACGGACGTACAGAGTGCGCAGCTGCGGCATAGCGGCGTGTTTGCGTGATTAGGAGATGTCAGACGCTGCTAATGTCCAGCCTACATAACGTCCAGACGCAAAAAGAGTTTTATTGACGATCCGAAAAAATCACGCACGAAAAATGCGCATCGTATGACCGTTTTCGCTCACTCCGTGAAAAAATACGTCAATTCGTTCGGACGCACTTTTTTACGTTCGCGTGTAAAAATGCTTTCGTTTGACCCTAGCCTTAAGGGAGCGTTTGAAGGAAGAGAAGTTAGGGGAAAGTCTGACAGTACGAGGGAGAGCGTTCCAGAGAGTGGGGGCTGCGCGTGAGAAAGCCTGCAGTCTATCATGGGAAGAGGTGATGCGGGGAGAAGCTAGGCGCAGGTCACTGTTTGACCTTAGGGAGCGGGCTGGGGTGTATTTGGTGATTAGTGAGGACAGGTAGTGGGGAGCTGAGCCAGTGAGGGTTTTGTAGGTAAGGATAAGGATTTTGAACTTAATTCTGCAGTGGATGGGGAGCCAGTGAAGGGACTCGCAGAGGGGAGCGGCAGAGACAGAGCGGTGGGTGAGGTGAATTAGCCTGGCGGAGGCGTTCAGGATGGATTGTAGGGGGGAGAGGTGGGACAGAGGGAGGCCAGATAAGAGATTATTGCAATAGTCGAGTCGGGAGATTACATGGGCGTGTATGAGTTGTTTTGTGGTGACAGCGGTAAGAAATGGCCGAATTCTGGAAATATTACGCAGTTGGCATCGGCAGGAGGAGGAAAGAGACTGGATGTGGGGGATGAAGGAAAGAGCAGAGTCAAGTGTAACTCCAAGACAGCGAACTTGGTTTGATGGGGAGATGGTGATACCCTCCACCATGATAGAGAAGTCAGGAGGTGGGGAGGCATTGGAGGGAGGAATAAGTAGGAGCTCAGTCTTTGACATGTTGATCTTTAGGTGGTGGGAGCCCATCCAGGAGAAGATGCCAGATAAACAGTCACTGACTTTTGAGAGGACAGGGGGAGAGAGATCAGGGGTAGAGAGGTAGATCTGAGTGTCATCAGCGTAGAGGTGGTAATTAAAGCCAAAGCTGTTGATGATTTTGCCCAGGGAGGAGGTGTAGATGGAAAAGAGCAGAGGACCAAGGACAGAGCCTTGAGGTACACCAACAGATAGAGGCAATGAAGAGGAGGAGTTACCAGCAAAGGACACACAGAAGGACCTGTTGGATAAATAGGAGTCAACCCAAGCAAGTGCAGTGTCACCGAGACCCAGAGAGTTGAGGGTCTGTAGAAGGAGGGGGTGGTTAACAGTGTCAAAAGCAGCCGAGAGGTCAAGCAGGATGAGAATAGAATAATGGCCGTGTTTTTTAGCAGTTAGGAGGTCGTTGGTGACTTTGGTGTGGGCAGTTTCAGTTGAGTGTAGGGGACGGAAGCCAGATTGCAGGGGGTCAAGTAGGGAATTGGAGGACAGGAAGAGGGAGATGCGGTTGAAGACTAGTTTTTCTAAGAGCTTTGATGTGAAGGGAAGCAGGGATACAGGGCGGTAGTTGGATGGAGAGTTGGGGTCTAGGGATGGTTTCTTTAGTAAAGGGGTAACTAGCGCGTGTTTGAAGGCGGATGGAAAGGAGCCAGTGGAGAGAGATAGGTTGAAGATGTGTGTGAGAGCAGGGGTGAGGGAGGAGGAGAGGGGAGGAATTAGATGTGAGGGAATGGGGTCGAGCGGGCACGTGGTGAGATGTGAGGAGGACATTAAGGAATTGACTTCCTCCTCTGTGGCTGGGATAAAATAGCAATTTTATTAGTTTGTTATTCCCAGATAAAATGTTGAGATGATTAAAAGTTCCCATTTTAACTTTTGTTTCCCAAAATTTTTCCTCCCCAAGGCCAAGGCATGCAAATGGGGTACAGAAAAGGAAAAAGGGGGGATCACATAACATAGAAGGGGAAGAAACCATTACAATAATCAAAAGCGATGACAGTTAGCCTTATCTTTCCCCATTTTAACTGTTAATTCATATCATTTACCCTTTACAAAAATATTGCTGGGATGAAAGGTTCTAAAGTCTAGATGGCGTCCCTTATCTCACACAATGTCTGCATTATCAGCATACAGGCAGAAATGGCATTTGTGTCAGTACATGTGCTGCAGACCAGTGATGTGCGGTGAGGTCAGTGGCTGGTGAGGCACTGGCTAGTATCAGAACCAGATATACATAGGTTATGTAGGTTCAGGTTCAGTGCTCCCCAAGATCTGGCTGCTCTCGGTGCTCCCCAGGATCTCTGTGTCGTACTCCAGGCAGCCTAGTGGGACACTGAGGCCACACCTCGAGCACAGCCTTGCGCCTACTGATTGTCCTGCGCCAATCAATGTATGGGAGGCCTGCCTCCCATGCAGGTGTTTTTTTGAATGGCTTGGACCAATAGCGCTTTCCTATTGGTCCAAGCTATTCCATTGCTCTCCCAGTGCCTCTGAGGCACTGGGAGAGCAATGTTCAGGAAGTGGGCAGTGCTCGGACGTCTGTTCATTGAACAGATGCACCGCGCTGCACACTTCTTGGCAACCTACACGATTTGCGTAGCATCCCGCTACCCAAATTGCATAGGCTCAGACTGCTGAAGGGGAAAAAAAAGAGGAATGCACACAGAGGACAGACAGAGCCAACGGCAGGTGAACGAGGAGCATGTGAGCTTGACTGCAGCTGCCCTTAATGGCAGGTGAGGCTCTGCCTCACCTGCCGCCCCTGACCGCACGTCCCTGCTGCAGACAGATAATAAAATGGTGAGATCTTCTGCTTATGGGGGTTTGTAGTGATCATAATGAGATTATTAGCAATGCAATATCTATATGTGCTGCATAATGCCAGTGTATGGCAATTACAGTTACACCTTGTATCTGTATGTGCTGCATAATGCCTGTGTATGGCAATTAAAGCAACACATTGTATCTGTATGTGCTGCATAATGCCTGTGTATGGCAATAACAGTTACACCTTGTATCTGTATGTGCTGCATGATGTGCTGCATAATGCCTGTGTATGGCAATTACAGCAACACCTTGTATCTGTATGTGCTGCATAATGCCTGTGTGTGGCAATTACAGCAACACCTTGTATCTGAATGTGCTGCATAATGCCTGTGTATGGCAATTACAGCAAAACCTTGTATGTGCTTCATAATGCCCGTGTATGTCAATTACAGGAGCACCTTGTATCTGTATGTGCTGCATAATGCCTGTGTATGGCAATAACAGCAACACATTGTATCTGTATGTGCTGCATAATGCCTGTGTATGGCAATTACAGCAAAACCTTGTATCTGTATGTGCTGCATAATGCCTGTGTATGGCAATTACAGCAACACCTTCAGGGGTGTGGGAATTGTGTCGCCCGACGTCCGGGACATGAAGATCCGGGCACCAGGCGAGTAGTTTTTTTTGAGATGCAGTCTGGCGGGCTAGAAGCCCGCCGGACTGCGGACGAATTCCAGAGACGCCCCCAATACCGTAAGCCGCATGCTCTGAAAGCTGCCCCTGGAGCTCTCCGGCATACTTACCTTCCTGAGCAACGCCGGGAAAGTTTCCTCACTTCTGCACGTTGAAGGACCCCAGCCACGATCACGTGGGAGTCCCACGTGATCGCGGCTGGGGTCCTTCAACGAGCGCATGCGCGAAGACTTTGTCGGCGCCGCTCGGGAAGGTAAGTATGCCAGAGAGCTCCAGGGGCGGCTGTCCGAATGCCAATAGAGCATTCGAACAGCCGCCCCATGTCTGGTCTGGGGTCTGAGCTGGGGAGCATTATCCATGAGCTGGGGCATATATACATGAGAGCTTGGGGGCATTATCCATGAGCTGGGGGGCAAATATCCATGAGCTGGGGGGCAAATATCCATGAGCTGGGGCTGTATCCATGAGCTGGGGCAATATCCATGAGCTGGGGCAGTATCCATGAGCTGGTGCAGTATATCCATGAGCTGGGGCAGTGTATCCATGAGCTAGGGCAGTATCCATGAGCTGGGGGCAATATCCATGTGCTGGGGCAGTATCCATGTGCTGGGGCAATATCCATGTGCTGGGGCAGCATCCATGAGCTGGGGGCAATATCCATGTGCTGGGGGCAATATCCATGTGCTGGGGCAATAGCCATGTGCTGGGGCAATAGCCATGTGCTGGGGCAATATCTATGTGCTGGGGCAATATCCATGAGCTGGGGGCAATATCCATATATCTCGGGGGGATATATATACATGTGAGCTGGGGGCATTTTTATGAGGTCTGTTCTTATTGGAAAGTGGTCACATGACATAAAATAAAAGTATTGGTACTCGGTATCGGTGAGTACTTGAAAAAAAGTATTGGTACCCGTACTCGGTCTTAAAAAAGTGGTATCGGTGCATCCCTAATATATACATATATACATACATACATACATACATACATACATACATACATATATACATAGATACACACAACAAATTAGTGTTTAAATAAAGGTCTTTATTCATCACATGTATCTGATGCTGCCTCTATAGGCTGTTATGAATAAAGACCTCTATTTAAACACTATTTAGTTGAAATTATCAGGACAAGTAGATCGTCCTGAGGGACAAGTAGATTGGACTACTTCTTAGTCCGTTGGACAAGTAGATTTTTTTTAAATTTCCACACCCCTGACCTTGTATCTGTATGTGCTGCATAATGCCTGTTTATGGCAATTACAGCAAAACCATGTAGCTGTATGTGCTGAAAAATGCCTGTGTATGGCAATTACAGCAACACCTTGTATCTGTACTGTACAGGGATTTACACTCCTTATAACCCCTGAATTTTATCCCTGTACAGCAGCGAGTGACCCCACAGCTCCCCCTGTATTCTGCCAAATCCCTGGCTGCTGCAAAGGAACAGTATGTGTGTTGAGCATTGTTACAGTGAGGGTGGGCTGCTCCTTGTAGCTTTTTCACAGCAATACATGAGTGACAGGAATGTGATTTCACAGAGAACATTGTTTCTTCCCATAGGGCACAGACACAGTAACTGTATTATGAAAGAAATGCAAATAGAGTATTGTATGCTAAATTTAACTTTTTATTCTATTTCATGCAAATAAAATATACACATATTTGCAAGTGAAAGGGTTAAATGTGAAGTGATTGTGCAATTATCATTCCTTTGTTTCTGTATAAGGCAGGCTTGAATTTATTCTAGATTTCATTCTTTTTAAATATAAAACTTCCCAATGGGGTTCTCACACATTAAGGTCTATTCACAAAGCACCAAAATTGCATGCTATTTTGGTGCTTTTCATTTCGGCACATTTCCGCTCACTTTGGTGATTCAATTTAGCCAAAATTACGGTGAATTCAATATTTATCTAATGGTCATCGTATTTTGCCGAAATTGGAGTCGCTGAAGCAGTGAAAACTGACAAATTGCGACTGGAGAAAAAAAAAGGCTATTTTAATAATTAAACAAAGATGTTGTAAAAGTGTGTCCAAATAATAAAAAAAGCCCTTTAAAAAATAATAAAACGGCCTGGAAAAAATGAAAAAAGGCTTTAAAATCTGTTTAAAAAAAAAGGCGTCTTACAAAATACAAAAAAAATACAAATACGTCTTTTAAAAAATAAAGGCTTTATGTAAGAAATAAAAATAATGAATGGTCTTTAACCCCTTCACTGCTGAGCCATTTCACCTGTGTGTTGAACTCATTTGACCGATTTGGGCGCATCATGTTTAAACGCGAGTTTCAGCCCCCTGGACATGACACTCAAGGTACTAACACTTTTTAAAACTAGCTGGGGAATGTCTCCAACAGACTTCTCATCAGCTGATCCTGCATGGGGTGACCGTCACTGGAATGACTCAAGCGAGGACAGGCGTCAGTGGAATGACGCGGACGAGGGCATGCGTCAACAGAATGATGCAGGTGAGCGAAGGTGTCAGCGGAAGGGCGAAAGAGGGCAAGCCTCTGTGAAATTATGCTATTGGGAGCAAGTATGAGTGGAATGATGTGGGTGAACGCATGTGTTAGCGGAATGTTACGGTTGAGGACAAGAATCAGCGGAATGATGAGGTTGAGGTCAAGTATGAGTGGAATGACACGGTTGAAGACCAGCATCAGCAGAATGACGTTGTTGAGGAAAAGCATCAGCAGAATGACCCGGTTAAGGGCAAGCATCAGCAGAATGACATCATTGAGGGCAAGCATCAGCAGAATGACCCGGTTAAGGGCAAGCATCAGCAGAATGACCCGGTTAAGGGCAAGCATCAGCAGAATGACCCGGTTAAGGGCAAGCATCAGCAGAATGATGCGGTTGGGGGCAAGCATCAGCAGAATGACCCGGTTAAGGGCAAGCATCAGCAGAATGACATCATTGAGGGCAAGCATCAGCAGAATGACGTTGTTGAGGAAAAGCATCAGCAGAATGACGCCGTTAAGGGCAAGCATCAGCAGAATGACCCGGTTAAGGGCAAGCATCAGCAGAATGACATCATTGAGGGCAAGCATCAGCAGAATGATGCGGTTGGGGGCAAGCATCAGCAGAATGACCCGGTTAAGGGCAAGCATCAGCAGAATGACATAATTGAGGGCAAGCATCAGCAGAATGATGCGATTGGGGGCAAGCATCAGCAGAATGACATTATTGAGAGCAAGCATCAGCAGAATGATGCAGTTGGGGCAGGCATCAGCAGAATGATGCAGTTGGGGCAGGCATCAGCAGAATGATGCAGTTTAGGGCAAGCATCAGCAGAATGATGCGGTTGGGGCAGAATGATGCAGTTTAGGGCAAGCATCAGCAGAATGATACGGTTGAGGGCAAGCATCAGCAGAATGATGCGGTTGAAGGAAGGCGTCAGCGGAAGGACATATTTGAGGGCAAGCGTCAGCGGATTGACGCTATTGGGGGCACGTATGAGTGGAATGATGCGGGTGAACGCATGTGTTAGCGGAATGTTGCGGTTGAGGACAATAATCACCAGCGGAATGACGAGGTTGAGGGCAAGCATGAGTGGAATGAGACGGTTTCTTTCGAAAAGTATTTTACGAGGAAGGATACATTGAGATTTCTCTCGTTTTCAAGTATGTCCTGGGTGGTTAAGCAAAGGCTTCAGCGGAAGGACGTAGTTGAGGGTAAATGTGAATGGAATGATGTGGTTGAGCGCATGTGTTATCGGAGTGACATGTTAAGGGCAAGCATCACCAGAATGACGCGGTTGAGGGCAAACATCAGCAGAAGGAAGTGGTTGAGGGCAGGCGGCAGCAGAATGCCACAGTTGAGGAAAGCGTCAGCAGAATGACGCAGTTGAGGGCAGGCGGCAGCAGAATGACGTGGTTTAGTGCAGGCAGCAGCAGGATGGCATGAAGATATAAGAGTTAATCGGGCATATGTGGCGAGTAAAGACCCATTGGGTTAGGCATAGGGGTTGAAATCCTCAGAGATACAAGGTGGCAGGAGACAAGCTAAAGGTTCTGGGATAATGTGAAATGGTAAAAAAAAGTAAATACCTTTACTTGACCAGCCTTTTCCCATGATTAAAGAGGATCTCGATGCAATTTGCAGAAGATAGAATATATCTAAGATACAATTGAACACTACAAGAATATCCCCTTTAATTCTGCTGGTTCCAAGTTATCACCTCCTGGAAAACACTCCATAATGTTACTCTGTGGGCTGCACAGATACTGCGCGACAGAGTTTCACATTAATCTGAGTTTACCCCGAGGACCTGCCAGAGCATCTTCAGAATATCATGTACCTCCTTTATTCGATTAGTAATCATACGGCTAAATATAGCTCGATGGTCTCATTTCATAAAAATAAAGCGTCTCATGAAGCCTCTTATAAAACGCTCTCATGTCGTGTAAGGATTCCACATCGTTTAATATGTTTTTATATATTCATTTTCCTATCTGTCCTATGTGCAGGCAATATACAGCACATAATACATAATACAGCGGATTTTTAATATCTTAATTCCATAACAGGGGTTTATAATGAGAAATTATTAAAAAAGGACTTTTACTATTTATTTTTTTCTACCTAGATTTGTTCCTAATCTCAGCCTGACGCTGGGAACCTTTAAGGCTAGGGTCAGACGAACGCATTTTCGGTTGTCTGTGAAAAAGTGCATTCGAACGAATGGACGCATTTTTTCACGGAATACGCGATAGCGGTCATACGATGCGCATTTGCATTCGTGATTTCGTACGGATCATCAATAAAACACTTTTTGTATCTGGACGTTATGTTGGCCGGACATTAGCAGCGTCTGACGTCTCCCAATCACGCAAACACGCCGCTATGCAGACGCAGCGCACTCTGTACGTCAGTACTAGCGGTTTGACGTTCTCGACAAAATGCGTTCGTTTGCCACTTGCGTTGCGCGGCCGGACTTTTGTGCGATTGTACTTCGTATATTGGCCGTCATTGCCCGTCATTTGCTGCTAGTGCGGCCGTAATTAAGTACGCCAGAACGCACGTTTAAAGTGCGCTAGTCTGACCCCAGCCTTAAGGGACTCTACCTCTTACATAAACTGTAATTAGATTACGCGTGCATTACAAACAAAACATATTATAAAACACATTATAACACACATTCTAAAACACCATCAGGGTAATACAAAGAGATCCGAATGGCTGGAGAAAGGTAACCGAACGCTGAAAATCAATGTTTGGTTACCTTTCTTGGCCATTCGGCTATCCAGAGAGCAGGCAATTCACCAAATCCTGGCGAATTGCCTGCTCATATGGTGCCTGTTCGGTGCCTGTTCGAGGGCAGTGAAATCCCCATAGAGAAGCAATGCTTCGTCTATTCAGAGAACACAAACCAGCAGTGAAAGGTTCCCGAAATGCCCTGCCATTCGGTGGTTTCATTCGACAGGTTTATTCAGGCGAATCCCATAGGCTTCAATGTTAAAAATATTCCAGTTTTTAATTCAATATCTAATAAACCGTTCATTATAATATTCTGCAGTAAAGAGCCTCTTTAGTTATAGATTTTTTAGGATATTTAAATCATTTATCTGGAATTTTTGTATCCCTTTCGCTGCTGAGCCAATTCCCGCCCCTGTGCTGAGGTCATTTTTACTGGTTTCGCTCATCATTTTTAACAGCGTTTTGAAGCCTTATTTTAATATATGACCCAGACATATTATATATCGTTCTTTCCATCAGACTGTGCAGATTCATAATATGTCATTATTATATGTATACGTCATGACCTGTCTGTATATTATAACAAAAAATGCAATAAAATTAGAATTTTCAATAATTTACAATGTGTAAAGTGTTTTTTTTCACATATTAACATGCGAGCAATATTGTTATATTTTGTATGGGGTGCGCTTGTTAAAAAAATTAGAGATGGGGTCTCGTTACATTTGTTTTTGGGGAAAATTTTGTTATTTTTAACAAACGCACCACATACAAAAATCGTTAGTGCAGCATCATTGTTCACATTATAATTGAAATGGGAACAATATTGCTGCATTAACAAAACAAAAAAAAGAAAAAAACTTGTTCATTTTTTTTATTATTATTTTTTTAATATTTTTTTTCTTTAATTTTTACATGGTCATGTTTGGTAACGTTGGAAAGGCCATGCTAACAATAACCCCTAGCTGCCACGGATCAGGAGATAGGGGGTTCCAATGAACCCCCTATCTCCACCATTGGTGGCAGTTAGGGGTTAACTCCAGGACTGGCGTCATCGTGCTATGCACGATGACGCCAGTCATCAGGGGGCATTCCCGGAAGCTTGGCCGACATCCAAGATGTCGGCCAGCTCTGGGTGAGGATCACGATTCGGCGCTTTTCGGCAACAAATTGTGATCCGGCACCCAAGGGGTTAAAGGCAGGCACGGTTTGGAAGGGCAGGCTGTGCCCTTCCAAACCGTGCCTTCCTTCAGCCGCTGGCCCCCGGCGATTGGGAGGGAGAGAGGTCCGAAGGACCTCCCCCCTCCATTTCAGCCACCGCAATGACATCTATCTTCCCCCCCGGGGTCCCGGAGTGCCGGGCTGACATCTAGCATGTCAGCCCGCACCAGGGGGGCCAGCAATCAGCGCGTCCGTAGCACAGGAGGAACACTTGGCAGGACTCGCTGAGCGCGTCCTTAGCAGCCAAGTGGTTAAGTTTACTTATTTTTTCTGTAACAGCCCTTTTTATTATCATTCATTGGATTTTATATGTAAATTTCAGACACTTTCGCTCAGTAGTTTCTTTGCAAACAGCGTTTCACTTTTCAAACATTCAAGCAAACTGTTTTCCTAATTTATTCACTCCATTCGTCTGCGGTCTCGGCTTTTTCTGGCGGCTTCGCTGCGTGTGATCGGCTCTTGCTCGGGTTTTTCCGTGGTTTTCGGCAGGTTAATCCAGATGTTTTTGCGGGTTTCGGCGTGCATTCGCCGGGTTTTGTGGTTAGTTTTCGTCGGGTTTGCAGCAGCTTTTCCCTGCAATTCGGGGACCCTGTGGTGCTTGCTGAATACACCGCAGGGTCGCTGAAATGGGATCGGCAAAAGGAACCGAATTGAAGAGAACGAAAAGTCACCGAACGTGCGGTGACTTTTCGATTCTCTTTGAATTACCCTACATATAAAAGACTTTACACAACAGATTATAAAACCCCATATAACACACGTGCTGTTGATTGTTTTTCTTTGCTTGAAGTAATTGCATTTAAAAAAGGAAAAATAAAATTAGGGTTTTATCTCCTGTTTCCATTTAGTAGATTTTTCCCAGGCTGCAACATTTACCAACTGCTTTGCTTTGTGGCTCTTGTTTATTTAATCTACACTATTTAACCATTAATGAGGTGGAGGAGGGAATTCTTAGATAAGGCAGCAGGGTGGTGTGTTGTGTTTTCCAGGCTACCTGAGATGAGAGCTGGCAGTTGAATTAGATCAGACAGTTAAACAACTTCTAATGTACCCCCCTGGTGATGTCCTTTGAATACATCCCACACAATAAAATGATGTGAGTTGGTGACTGACCCATTCACTCCATTCTATGGCCAAAGCCACACAGTGAGGAGCAAGTGATGGAAAAATACTGTGGGGGGGGCAGTTTACAACACAAAATATCACACAATGGATGCACCCAGTGACACATATAGCGGAAAATATCACACAATGGATGCACCCAGTGACACATATGGAGGAAAATATCACACAATGGATGCGCCCAGTGACACATATAGAGGGAAATATCACACAATGGATGCACCCAGTGACACATATAGAGGAAAATATCACACAATGGATGCACCCAGTGACACATATAGAGGGAAATATCACACATTAGATGCACCCAGTGACACATATAGAGGAAAATATCACACAATGGATGCACCCAGTGACACATATAGAGGAACATATGACACAATGGATGCACCCAGTGACACATATAGAGGAAAATATCACACAATGGATGCACCCAGTGATACATATAGAAGAAAATATCACACAATGGATGCACCCAGTGACACATATAGAGGAAAATATCACACATTAGATGCACCCAGTGACACATATAGAGGAAAATATCACACAATGGATGCACCCAGTGACACATATAGATGAAAATATTTTCTTAACTAAACATACAAGAGAATAACAAAGCGCATGTAAGATATCAGCAACATCAAATAAACACAATAAGGACGTTGCATTATTTGGTGGTACTGGCCCTTTAACCAGGGGTCAAGTTCTAAAATAGTAAGTGTGGAACTCACCAAAATTTCTGTCCTCCAATTAGCATTAATCATCTCACATGTAACACAAGCACACACTGAAAACTTTATTTACATATGCGGCTTTTACCAAAAATATGAATAATATTATATTTAATGTGATTTAACATGGAAACGGGATTAAAAAAGTGAATATAAGCTTTATAGTGTGTGGGACCAATGGGAACTCTGTTCCCTCTGCAAAAATAGTGGGGGAACTGCGTTACCTTGTCCCGTGCCTTTAACCCCTTCACTATGAAGATTGTGTATACTTACTCTTCAGGAGCGACTGCAGGTGCCCCAATACCGCGTCCATATCAGCTACTTTCTTGACCTTCGCTCTTTCTGGTTTTTTTTATTACAGATCATCGCCCAAACTGTTCTATTTATGTGTATGAACACTGCAGGAATCTTCATCAGTTATCTGTCCGATCGAGCCCAACGTCAAGCTTTCCTAGAAACCAGAAGATGTGTGGAGGCCAGGCTGAGGCTGGAGACGGAGAACCAGAGGCAGGTATGTCACAGAGACCCTTCAAAGCCACCGTACGAATCATTTCCTGCCATTACATGTTGCCGAGGATACTGCTTTCAGGAAGATAAGTCCCATTTCGCTAATTTATATCTTTAAAAGGGACACTCTACTCATTGTGTTAAAGTGGTCAGGGTGTGTAGTCTCCCCCCTACTCCCCTCTCCAAGCTTCCTGATCTGGTGAAATAGTGGGGAGGAAGTCCCATCCAGCAGCCGGGATTTTTGAATTTCCCGGCTGCTGGTCACCAGATCAGTCACTAGTGATGTCACACACAGAGAGCGGCCAGCGTCACCCTCTGAGACCGATCGCTGCAGCGAGCGTTCTCAGAGAGGCCGCTGATGCATGCGCGTGCAGCTCCGATCCATCGCTCTGCGCAGGTGCAATCGAACGTCCGTATGTAAAGTGCGCAAGTCCGTAGCGCTGCACAATTTGCAGTTACTTACACTATGCTGGTTGCATATGAGTGCAGAAATGCTTCCGGGTTCAGGAGTCCCTGAGCCGAAGAGGAGGCGCAGCGCCCGGCGAGGGGCAAAAGGGAGAGTAAAATCACCAAAAATAAATCTAAAATAATTGGGCAGTGTTTTTCTCAGAGAAGTTTCTAAATAAGGGTTCTTTAGAGTGATCAACCAAAGAAACAAAAGACACATTGAGAAGATAAGAATATACATCACCGTTTGGAGTGCGACACCTAGATCTGTCGTCTGGGAGTCCCTTTTCAGACGTCTTAGGCTGGGGTCAGAGCAGCGCACTTTTAACGTGCGTTCTGGCGCACATAATTACGGCCGCACTAGCAGCAGATGACGGGCAATGACGGCCAATATACGATGTACGGCCGCACAAATGTCCGGCCGTGCAACGCAAGTGGAATTTGAACGCATTTTTCTGAGAACGCTGAACCGCTAGTACTGATGTACAGAGTGCGCAGCTGCGGCATAGCGGCGTGTTTGCGAGATTAGGAGATGTCAGACGCTGCTAATGTCCGGCCTACATAACGTCCAGACGCAAAAAGAGTTTTATTGACGATCCGTACAAATCACGCCCAAAAATGCGCGTCGTCTGACCGTTTTTGCGCATTCCGTGAAAAAATACGTCAATGTGTTCGGACGCACTTTTTCCACGTTCGCGGGGAAAAATGCTTTCGTCTGACCCTAGCCTTAGGCTACAGTCAAACGCATTATTCGCAGCAACCGTCAAAAAGTGCGTCCGAACGCATTGCCGTATTTTTTCACAGAATACGCGATAGCGGTCATACGATGCGCATTTTCATCCGTGATTTTGTATGAATCATCAATAAAACACTTTTTGCGTCTGGACGTTATGTTGGCCGGACATTAGCAGCGTCTGACATCTCTCAATCACGCACACACGCCTCTAGCGGACGCAGCGCACTCTGTACGTCAGTACTAGCGGTTCTGCGTTCTCAAAAAAATGCGTTCATTTTCCACTTACGTTGCGTGGCCGGACTTTCGTGCGGCCGTACTTCGTATATTGGCCATCATTGCGCATCATTTGCTGCTACTGCGGCCGTGATTAAGTGCGCCTAAACGCACGTTAAAAATGTGCTAGTCTGACCCTAGCCTTAGGGTAGGTCTCAGGCTAGGGTCAGACTAGCGCAGTTTTAACGTGTGTTTAGCCGCACGAAATCACGGCCGTACTAGCAGCAAATGACGTCCAATGCCGGGGAACATACGACGAACGGCCGCACGAAAGTTCGTCCGCGCAACGCAAGTGGCCAACGAACGCATTTTTTCGAGAACGTCAAACCGCTAGTACTGACGTACAGAGTGCGCTGCGTCCGCTAGCGGCGTGTGTGCGTGATTAGGAGATGTCAGACGCTGCTAATGTCCGGCTAACATAACGTCCAGACGCAAAAAGTGTTTTATTGATGATCCGTACAAAATCACGGACGAAAATGCGCATCGTATGACCGCTATCGCGTATTCAGGGAAAAAATACGTACGTTCGTTCGACCGCACTTTTTCACGGACAACGTGAAAAATGCGTTCGTCTGACCCTAGCCTCAGACGATGAACATGCAAACGGAAACCCGGTCAGAGTGTCTTTTCTCAATAGGCGAGACTCAAAGTGTCTGAGGAGACCCCCCTATTTTTATGCCAAGGCACAAAAAAGGTGCACACTCACAGCTGTGCAACATCGCCCCCAGGCATTCACCAAGAACTGGTCAGATTCCTAGTTTCGGCTCGAGCCGATGACGCACATCTGTGGTTTTCTACTAAAAGTCCCGACCACAACCCATTTATCACATCCCACTATATCCCTAAAATCGTTATAGATAAGAAAGTCAAATCATATGCTAAGAAAAGCGAGTTAAATAGGATAAATAACCATTTTTAACCATTTCATTACAGACAGGATCTGCACAATTATTCAAGGGCAAAAAAGGGGGCTCTATTTTAATATGGTATCCCTCTAACTAAAAGGGAGTAAATGGCTCTCCACATTCAGGTGACTGCTGCAGATTTCAGGAAGTCGCAGCATGTCTATTAGGGGTTATTATTTCAGAGGATCTAAAGGTAAGTAGTCAATGTAATAGAGCAGCAGGAAATGCTGGCAGAATGCTTGGAAATGCTGGCAGAATGCTTGGTTGTGTAGGGAGAGGTATTAGCAGTAGGAAAAGGGAAGTGCTCATGCCACTGTACAGAGCACTGGTGAGACCTCACTTGGAGTACTGTGTGCAGTACTGGAGACCGTATCTCTAGAAGGATATAGACATCTTAGAGAGAGTTCAGAGAAGGGCTACTAAAATGGTGTACGGCTTGAAGGAGAAAAGTTACCAGGAAAGGCTTAATGATCTTAACATGTACAGCTTGGAAAAAAGACGAGACAGAGGAGATTTGATAGAAATCTCGGGAAAAAGGGTGTATAATATGTGTGGGTTGAATAAACGAGTAAGAGGAAAATTTGACCTAAACACTAACAGCGCAGAAACGTAAAAACAGCAGCGGTCACTAAAAGACGGATTTGTGTAAAACCGCCCGGTCACTAAGGGGTTAAAAGTAACATCAGAAAGCATTATTTTACTGAGAGGGTGGTGGATACATGGAACAGCCTTCCAGTTGAAGTGGTAGAGGCCAAAACAGTAATTGAATTTAAGCAAGCATGGGATAGGCATAAGGCTATCCTAAACAAAAGATAAATCCAGGTAAAGTATCCATGTAATTGGGCAGACTAGATGGGCCGAAAGGTTCTTATCTGCCGACATCTTTCTATGTTTCTATGTTTCTATGTCACGTCCTGAAGCGTGCCGAGAGAGCCTGGCGCTGGGTTTAAGGTGAGTTTAAAACCATACTAAAGGGTTAAAGTGGGAGGGCGTACAGAGGGAGCCCAAAGATTTACAGGGTTATCCAAAGAGATCCGAATTGCTTGAGAAAGGTAACCGAATGCTGAAAATCAGTGTTCGGTTACCTTTCCTGGCCATTCGGCTATCCAGAGAGCAGGCAATTCGCCAAATCCTGGCGAATTGCCTGAACATACGGTGCCTGTTCGGTGCCTGTTCGAGGGCAGTGAAATCCCCATAGAGAAGCACTGCTTCGGCTATTCAGAGAACACAAACCAGCAGTGAAAGGTTCCCCTAATGCCCTGCCATTCGGTGGTTTAATTCGGCAAATTTATTCAATGTTAAAAATATTCCCGTTTTAATTCAATATCTAATAAACCGTTCATTATAAAATTCTGCAGCAAAGAGTCTCTTTATTTATAGATTTTTTAGGATACTTTAAGCATTTTTCAGATTTTTTTATTTTTTTTTAAAAGTCCGATTTTTTTTTTTATTTTTTTTCAGTTTACTTATTTTTTTTGTAACAGCCCTCTTTATTATCATTCCCTGGACCTCCTGTGAAAATTTCAGACATTTTCGCTCAGTAGTTTCTTTGCAAACAGCGTTTCATTTTCCCAGATTCATACAAATGGTTTTTCTAATTTATTCACTGCCTCCTCTACGTCACAGCTGCTTCGGCTCTGTGTGATTCGGCTCCTGTGTGATTCGGCTCCTGTGTGATTCGGCTCCTGTGTGATTCGGCTCCTGTGTGATTCGGCTCATGTTCGGCTTTTTCGAAGGTTAATCCAGATGTTTTTGCTTGTTTTCAGCCTGCATTCGGTTAGTTTTCATCAGGTTTTCGGCAGCTTTTCCCTGCAATTCGGGGACCCTGTGCTGTTTGCTGAATACACCGCAGGGTCACCGAAATGCAATCGGCAAAAGGAACCGAATTGAAGAGAACAAAAAGTCACCGAACGTGCGGTGACTTTTCGAATCTCTTTGGATAACCCTGTTAACCCCTCTGTTTAAAGTCAAGAGTATCCCTTTAATATTTCTTATAAGTAAATGTTAATTAACGGCTGCTTGCACTGTCTCATGTCCTGCCTTGTGAAGATACTGCATCGTTTAACCTATTGTAGCCATAAACGTGTTAAGTATCGCAAGTGTTTAAACAGTTGAAGGTCACATGATGAGCTTTTTTATTTCCCAGTATAAAAAAATTCAGTGGAGCTTCTTGATGTATGGTCGTTCAATACAGACATATCAGTAAATACTTCCTTTCATCTGACAAAGGACAAGAGGTCGTCCACCAAGCCTGCAAGAAAGGAGATTTTACCTACTGCAGATGAAAGAGTTCTTTGCAGTGAAAACACTAGTTACAGTTACAAGTATTTCTACACCAACAATTTGCAATTTACTGCACGGAGAGATTGTTATCTGATCCATCGCATAGCTTTAAAAAATGAAAAAACGTGGGTATCCTTTAGGAAAAAAAAACATTTTCAAGGTTATAATAGTACGAGATAACATTGTGTTGATCCAGGGAGAGTTCTGAGTGTGGTTATGGAGTCAGAGAGAAATCTTTTTCTGGATCTTAGAAAATAGATAAGAGGAGATTGAATCAGGTGGGCTCAAGTCTTTATAAAATGATCTGTTAAATGATTAACCCTTCTTACACTAGCAATAGAAAACACTTCTGTCATGTCAGTCGAGACTTGAGATTAAGGCTAGGGTCAGAATAACGCATTTTTCGCGTTGTCCGTGAAAAAGTGCGTTCGAACGAATGGACGTATTTTTTTCACGGAATACGCGATAGCGGTCATATGATGCGCATTTTCGTCCGTGATTTTGTACGGATCATCAATAAAACACTTTTTGTGTCTGGACGTTATGTTGGCCGGACATTAGCAGCGTCTGACGTCTCCCAATCACGCACACACGCCGCTAGCGGACGCAGCGCACTCTGTACGTCCGTACTAGCGGTTTCATGTTCTCGAAAAAATGCATTCGTTTGCCACTTGCGTTGCGCAGCCGCACTTTTGTGCGGCCGTTCTTCGTATGTTCCCCGGCATTGGACGTAATTTGCTGCTAGCACGGCCGTGATTTAGGCTGGGGTCAGACGAGCGTAGTGTTCACGTCCGTGATTGCGCCTAAAAGTACGTCCGTGATAGCATGACAGCCCATTGGAGCCTGACACATGAAGTACGTCCGCACTGAACTGCGGACGCACAACGGCCGCGGCCCACGGACGCAAGGCAGGCAAGAACGTACAACCCCTAGAACGGCCGCACAAAGTGCGCTGCGTCCGCAACGTCTGCATAGCTTTGTGTGTGAGTGATGGAACGTGGTCAGACGGACTGCATTTATACGTCCAGCATTTTTCACGGACAAAATGGTTTTGCTTTTTAATTTATTTTCCCTCCTACATCCGTCAAAATATATGTCAGTGAAAAAAACGTACTGTCTGGCCACTACTGCGTCTTCCGTACTGACGTACGTCCGTGTGCACAGACGTACAGTCCGTAGAAATCACGCTCGTCTGACCCTAGCCTTAGTGCTGCTAAACGCACGTTGATACTGCGTTAGTCTGACCCCAGCCTTAGCAGCACTAAATCACGGCCGCGCTAGCAGCAAATGACGTCCAATGCCGGGCAGCATACGAAGAACTGCCGCACAAAAGTTCGTCCGCGCAACGCAAGTGGCAAACAAACGCATTTTTTCGAGAACTTGAAACCGCTAGTACTGACGTACAGAGTGCGCTGCGTCCGCTAGCGGCGTGTGTGCGTGATTAGGAGACGTCAGACGCTGCTAACGTCCGGCCAACATAACGTCCAGACACAAAAAGTGTTTTATTGATGATCCGTACAAAATCACGGACGAAAATGCGCATTGTATGACCGCTATCGCGTATTCCGTGAAAAAATACGTCCATTCGTTTGAACGCACTTTTTCACGGACAACGCGAAAATGCGTTCGTCTGACCCTAGCCTTAACCTTGTAGAGTTTAATTTATTATTATTATTATTAATTTTATATATTTTTTTATAATTATTTATTTGTTTATTATAATTTTTTATTATAATAACAATAAATAAATATATGTATATAACTCATCAAGAAGGCGTGCACTCTTGGAGTCTTTTATATATCAGGGTTATTCAACGAGAATCGAAAAGTCACCGCACGTTCGGTGACTTTTTGTTCTCTTCAATTCGGCTTGATTCGGCAATTCCATTTCGGCGACCCTGCGGTGTATTCAGCAAGCACCACAGGGCTGTCGTAGTGCAGGGAAAGCCGCCGCAAACCCGCCGAACACTCACCGCAAAACCCAGGCGAATGCACACCGAAACCCACAAAACTATCTGGATTAACCTCGCCGAAGACGCTGGAGAGACCCGAGCAGCGGCAGATCAGAGGGCAGAGCAGCCGCCGGAAAAAAGCCGACACCGCAGACGAATGAAGTGAAAAAAAAAAGTTTGCTTGAATGTATGAAAAGTGAAACGCTTCTGATTTTTTTTTCTTCCAACAAAATCCCCAAAAATGCTTGAAAGATCCTAAAAAAAATCTATAAATAAAGAGACTCTTTACTGCAGAATATTATAATAAACGGTTTATTAGATATTGGATTAAAACGGGAATATTTTTAACATTGAAGCCTATGGGATTCGCCTGAATAAACCTGTCGAATGAAACCACCGAATGGCAGGGCAATTCGGCAACTTTTCACTGCTGGTTTGTGTTCTCTGAATAGACGAAGCATTGCTTCTCTATGGGGATTTCACTGCCCTCGAACAGGTACTGAACAGGCACCGTATGTGCAGGCAATTCGCCAGGATTTGGCGAATTGCCTACTCTCTGAATAGCCAAATGGCCAGGAAAGGTAACCGAACGCTGATTTTCAGAGTTCAGTTACCTTTCGCCAGCAATTCGGATCTCTTTGAATAACCCTGACAATGTTTTTTTATTGTGGTAGTATAAAAATCAACGTTTCAGTCCCACAGAGGACTATTTTTTCATTTTTTCATCTTCAAAAGTATTGTCCTCTGTGGGACCGAGAGACGTCAATTTTTATATTACCACAATAAAAAAAATATACAGGGTTATTCAGAGAGCGTGAAAAGCAGGAGAATGACTGGAGAATGAAAAAGTTATTTTCTAATCCACGGCCGGCAGGAGTGAGATCGAATTGACGCATCAAAAGCAAGGGTATGACATTTAAACACATGCAGAGTGCCTCCATCAGAGGGTGACAGCCCATGGTATGTTCAGGGGCCTGGTGGTTCCAGGGGCCTTGTGCAGCTTGTCTAAGAGGCATAGATTCCCTCCATGACACCAGGGACGGACTGACACCACTCATGGCCCCATGGATCAAATAGAACAAGCTCCACATCCTGACTCCACCCATTCCCCACCCTCTTTCAATCCCAAACTCCTCCAGCCTTACCTGAGACCCTGGCAGCCGAGTGGCCTACTCGAGGCCCCAGTGACCTTTTGGTCTAACCAAGGCCCCGGAGGCCAATCTGCCTGAGGCCCCACTGGCCGATCGGTCTACCCGAGGCCCCAGCAACCGATCGACCTATCCGAGGCCCCGCCAGCTGGTCGTCCTACCCGAGGCCCTCTTGGCCAATCCATGCATCCTCTCCCAAACTTTCAGTGAGTCACTGATTGTACCTCAGAGCTTTCACTGCGGCTCATTCTGCGGGCTGCCCTAGCCATCAGACGCGGCAGCAAGCAAGACCTTGGCTGGGGTCAGGCCCCAGCTAGACACAGGAGTCGACCCAGGTTCGATTTGCCTGACCTCTCCGTCCGCCCCTGCATGACACCAAGGTCTGGCCCAACAAGATACCAAGACATTTCTTGTTGGGCCAACGCATCTGGTGCCAGTAAGAGCACTCTGACTCATCACTGAGCGATTAGTATGGTCTCCATGAGGTAGATGTACAGAGTGAAGGCTCTCCCACCAGGGAACACTTTGGGCACTATTACACTCGTCGCTCAAAAATGTGCGCGTGCGCAAAAACGCATTAACGCAAGGGGCAAAACTCTTTGCGTGAACGTCGTATTCCGACGTTCGCGCAAACAATGCGCGTTAACTTCTAACGCGAGTGACCCTGCTTGAACCCATTGCGATCGCAAGTACGTGCGCGCATCCCATACTTAACATTGTGAGTGGAAATGCGTTTGTGAGCTGGTACGAGGATGGTATTACAATCGCTGCGGAAATTTTTACGAACGATGTTTGCGTGCATAATTTTAACGTCATTTAAAAGCTGGTGGTAACGGCAAATCTGAACGTTCTGGCCGAAACCAAATACACCAGCACGAAAAAAATATACAGCACAGTATAGTTACACATTCTACACATACCCAAACAATAAAACTGAGAGGTTGTGCGTGTTTTTATTATTGCTGCAGCATATATACTCAGATTGATTTTGACAGGTGCAAAAACGTAACGGGAGACAATTGTGGTTCTTAATTCTGATTGCCCACCGATTTCTGCGCGCAGCGTTAATTTGCGCGTGCGATATTTTTAGACGGATGAAAAAATGCACTCGGATCGTAATACCAGCGTTAATTTACGCTCATTAATGTTTAACGCTGTGCGCCAAAATAATAAAATAAATAACACACACACACATGGTTTACTTTGTTGCCCTCAGTTAAAGGAAGTGACACTTTTACGAGCCCCGTACGCTTTGATATATCGCTCGTTCTTTTCTTTATTGCTTTTCCTTTTTATCACGTTTGCTCCGGAATCTTAAATTACGACACTTTTTGATCACTTCCAAGGGCTGCCATGCCAACAACTACGATATCCGTGCCCCAGGAAGCCCCTCCAAATTACAGGTGTTTCTATGGAGACAAGTCTCCGGGGATTGCCATGGCGATGGCATTTATAGAACACCGTGGAATGTCGCCAAAATAATAATAAAAAAAAAAGACAGAATAAAGAGTGTCCATTTCCCATCAATTCCCGCAGAGTGCATGTGTTGTGCAGTGCGAGATGGCAATAACTCATGGGGTGACACGTTCGCAGGGCTACTGTCACCAAAACTACAACAATAGCGATAACAAACGGAGCGTTATAATTATTTTTTTTATAAAATGGTCAGTTTAGGGAAATTCGGTTTATTAAGCTTGAATCTGTTTGTCGTTAAGTTACTATAAAGATCGCACGAAAACAATCCTGCAGCAAATTTATATTCATGTCGAGTGACGCTGGACCTTTTACATTTATTGAAGTGAGAAACAAAGGGGTTTCAGAGGGTCCTGAGAACGAGCAACGGCACTATTGGCTGCTCTACGGTGGGGCCCGCTCTGGTCTACGGTGGGGCCCGCTCTGGTCTACGGTGGGGCCCGCTCTGCTCTACGGTGGGGCCCGCTCTGCTCTACGGTGGGGCTCGCTCTG
The DNA here is from genome assembly GCA_009667805.1 of Leptobrachium leishanense. Taxonomy (NCBI): domain Eukaryota; kingdom Metazoa; phylum Chordata; class Amphibia; order Anura; family Megophryidae; genus Leptobrachium; species Leptobrachium leishanense. The sequence goes on along the minus strand of CM019067.1, from coordinate 37,896,072 downwards.
ATCTACGGTGGGGCCCGCTCAGGTCTCACAAGGTTTTAGCTCCATTGTGCCATTACAGGGTCAACTGCTCCATATGCAAATCAGGCGCAAACACCCAGAAAGGGCGACCAGTACTGAATGGCAAGGAAGTCATCCCTGCATGAGAGGTGCAGCAACCCCGATGATCATTTCGGCCTTGTTAGGCCTCGTCAGGAGGGTATAGCTGACACCCCTCTAGGCACATCGAGCAAGGGGTCCACGTCTGGATGACCCTGTAGACTGTCGATTAGTGCCACTGCTCATTCTCAGGACCCTCACAAACCTCTCCCTTTCTCACTTTAAGTTTACAGGGTATCCAGATGTGGACCCCTTGCTCGAGGTGCCTAGAGGGGTGGCAGCTATTCCCTCCTGACGAGGCCTATTAACCCCTTCACTGCTGACGCATTTCACCGCTGTGTGCTGAGCTAATTTTTACCGCTTTCGCTCATCATGTTTAAACGCGATTTGAAGTCACATTTTATTATGCGACCCAGACATATTATATATCGTTCTTTCCGGCAGACTCGGCAGATTCATAATATATCATTATTATATGTATACATCATGTCCTGCCTGTATATTATGACAAAAAATGCAGTAAAATTAGAATTTTTAATCATCTGCAGCATGTAAAGTGTTTTTTTTTAGCACATGAGCGTTTGCGGTTATGTTTTCTATGGGGTGCGCTTGTACAAAAATTAGAAATGGGGACTTGTTACATTTTGTGGGGGGAATTACGTGATATATAGCAAACGCACCCCATAGAAAAAAATCATTAGTGCAGCATCATTGTTCACATTATAATTGAAATGTGAACAATATAGCTGCATTAATAAAAACAACACACAAAAAAGGTTTTTTGTGTGTTATTATATTTTTTTAATCTTTTTTTTTTTTACTTTTTACCTCGTCATGTTGGGTACCATTTGAAATTCAGGCACCACCCCCGCATGTGCGGAGGAAGCACCTGAAAGGGATGGGGGGGGGAAGGAGGTCCTTCGGACCTCTCTCCCTCCCGATCGCCTTGGGGCAGAGGGTTAATCCAGGCACCGTTTGGAAGGGCACAGCCTGCCCTTCCAAACGGTGGCTGTGATTAACCCCTGGGGAGCCGGATCACGAATCGGCGCTGAAAAGCGCCGGATAGTGATCCTCTCCTGGAGCTGGCCGACATCTTGGATGTCGGCCAAGCCTCCAGGAACTCCCCCTGAGGACTGGCGATGACGGCAGTCCAGGAGTTAACCCCTAGCTGCCACCAATGGTGGAGATAGGGAGTTCCTTGGAACTCCCTATCTCCCGATCCGTGGCAGCTAGGGGTTAATGTTTGATATTGTTGGATCGGCCAGAGCATGGCCTTTCCAAGGATACCAAACATGAGCATGAAAAATGTTTTAAAAAAATAAAAATAAAAATAAAAAAAAAACGTATTTTAAAAAACAAATTTTTTTGTTTGTTTTTGTTTTGTTAATGCAGCAATATTGTTTCCATTTCAATTATAATGTGAACAATAATGCTGCACTAACGATTTTTGTATGTGGTGCGTTTGTTAAAAAAAGCGAAATTTTCCCCAAAAAAAATTGTAACGAGACCCCATTTCTAATTTTTTAACAAGCGCACTCCATACAAAATATAACCGCAAATGATCGCATGTGAAAAAAACACTTTACACATCATAAATTATTATTGAAAATTCGAATTTTATTGCATTTTTTGTTATAATATACAGACATGACATAACGTATACATATAATAATGACATTATGAATCTGCCAAGTCTGCCGGAAAGAACAATATATAATATGTCTGGGTCATATATCAAAATATGGCTACAAAACGCGGTTAAACATGATGAGCGAAAGCGGTAAAAATGACCTCAGCACAGAGGTGTGAAAAGCCTCAGCAGCGAAAGGGTTAAATTCAGCATATTAGGATGTTTTAGGAGGGAAATTAATTCTCAAATCTCAGAAGCAGACACCACCCCACCCCCTCAGTATAGTGTACAATGTTTCAAATTGATTACCAGACTAAAAACACCTGGTGTTATGCCCGTTTGTGAACAGAGGTCATTTAGAGTTGATAATCTTTCCACGTACACAATAGTTTTTAATTCAATATCTAATAAACCGTTGCTTATAATATTCTGCAGTAAAGAGTCTCTTTATTTCTAGATTTTTTAGTATTTTTTTAAGCATTTTCTATACTTTTTTCAAAATTTCTTTTTTTTTTCCGAACTCGAACAGAACACACCCAAAAAGTTCGAAGTTCACGAACTTTCGAACTGCCAAAGTTCGGGTCGAACTCCGAACCGTCCGAACCCGAACAGCTCATCCCTAGAGAGTATCTCCGCCAGGGCTCCCGCAAAGTGGATGACGTGTGGGGCACGTCCTCCGCATATAGCGGGCGTCAATGAGGGCGTGTCCCACACGTCATCCGCAGCGAAAGGGTTAAGGCCCAATCGTCAGGGTTGCTGCACCTCTCGTGCAGGGATGACGTCCTCGGCGTTTCAGTACTTCAGTTAAAAAAAATGTAAGCCCGTAAGGTAAAATAAATAAACAAAATATTAGCTGTTAGAAAAAAAAAATCAATGAAAACAATAAATACTTATTGGTAAAATATGAATCTGATCATTGTGACAGTAATCAGATGCTGAATAATACTTAAGCGTTGGGCAATATTTATGTGGGGGACCTGGGGCATTTAGGGTATTTGGGGGACTTGGGGACTTTTAGGTTCACTGATTTTTCTCTTGAGCACAAGCAATCCAGGCAAACAGAGAAAAACAAATTGACAGGTTGACTAATGCTTAGCCTGTCAGTCGCATCAGGCGCATAACGTTGCTCAACCTAGACCTGACCAACTGAAGCCACCCCAGATCATAATGGGCTTGTACGGGAGGTGGTGACTTTTTTTTTTTTTGGTCAGGCAGCGTATCTACTGTATATTGTGACAGTGTGATTAGGGGCAGGTTGATAGACAACAGTTTTGCTAGCAGGCGGATGGAGAGAGCCCTTTTTCCTCTATAGGGTTAATTCTCAGCTGACGCCTGTATAAGACTGCCTTCAAAAGGTACTGAGAGAGCAGTCTTTGTGCTGGGTGCAGCAGAGGAGGAGACAAGCCCTGACGTTACTAAGGGAAATCAACTTTATTTGTTTTTGGTTTAATGGTAAGTGGCTTAGCTGCCTGATGTTATAGTGAGGGAAGAAAAATGTGTAGTTACACTCCGAATGAGGAGTAGGCTTTTGATTTATATTTGTTTTATTTTTTTGTTTTTTGGATAACTTTGCATGTACTATGGCTGCCCGATAAAGAAAAGCCTGAAGCACTAATACGTGTATCCAGTGGCTATATCACAATATATACAGTATATATACACAGGTGAAACTCGAAAAATTTGAATATCGTGCAAAACTTGATTTATTTCAGTAATGCAACTTAAAAGATGAAACTAATATATATGAGATGAACTCTCTTGCTTTGCATCTAATGAGTCTAAGCCGTGATTTGTCATAATTGTGAGGATTCTGGTTACAGCTCATGAAAACCCCAAATGCACAATCTCAGAAAATTAGATTATTCCATGCATTCAATAAAATAAGGATTGTACATAGAACAATATGGGACCCCTGAAAAGTATAAGCTGCATATGTACTCAGTACTTGGTTTGTGCCCTTTTGCAGCAATTACTGCCTCGATGCGGCAATGTGGCATGGAAGCTATCAGCCTGTGGCACTGCTGAGGTGTTATGGAAGACCAGGATACTTCAATAGCGGCCTTCAGCTTTTCTGCATTGGTTGGTCTCATATCTCTCATCTTTCTCTTGGCAATGCTCCATAGATTCTCTATGGGGTTCAGGTCAGGTGAGTTTGCTGGCCAATCAAGCACAGTAATCCCACGGTCATTGAAGCAGGTTTTGGTGCTTTTGGCAGTGTGGGCAGGTGCCAAGTCCTGCTGGAAAATTAAGTCAGCATCCCCATAAAGCTCATCTGCGGAACGAAGCATGAAGTGCTCCAAAATCTCCTGGTAGACGCTGCGTTGACCCTGGACTTAAGCACAGTGGACCAACACCAGCAGATGACATGGCTCCCCAAATCAACAAAGACTGTGGAAAGTTCTCACTGGACTTCAAGCATCTTGCAGTGTGTGCCTCTCCATTCTTCCTCCATACTCTGGCTCCTTGGTTTCCAAATGAGATGCAAAGTTTGCTCTCATCAGAAAAGAGGACTTTGGACCACTGAGCAACAGACCAGGTCTGTTTTTCTTTAGCCCAGGTAAGACGCTTCTGACATTGTTTGTTTGTTCATGAGCAGCTTGACAAGAGGAATACGACATTTGAAGCCCATGTCCAGGATCCGTCTGTGTGTGGTGGCTCTTGATGCACTGACTCCAGCCTCAGCCCACTCCTTGTGAAAGTCCAACACTATTGAATGGCCTTTTCCTGACAATCCTCTCCAGGCTGCAGTCATCCCTGCTGTTTGTGCACCTTTTTCTTCCACACTTTTCCCTTCCACATAACTTTCTATTAATGTGCTTTGATACAGCACTTTGGGAACATCCAACTTCTTTTGCAATGACCTTTTGAGGCTTTCCCTCCTTATGGAGGGGGTCAATGATGGTTTTATGCACAACTGTCAGGTCAGCAGTCTTTCCCGTGATTGTGATTCCTACTGAATCAGACTGAGAGACCATTTAAAGGCTCAGGAACCCTTTGCAGGTGTTATGGCTTAATTAGCTGATTAGAGTGGGACACTTTGAGCCTAGAATATTGCACCTTTTCACATTATTCTAATTTTCTGAGATTGTGGATTTGGGGTTTTTATGAGCTGTAAGCCATAATCACCACAATTATGACAAATCACAGCTTGAACTATCTCATATATTAGTTTCACCTTTTAGGTTGCATTACTGAAATAAATGAACTTTTGCACGATATTCTAGTTTTTCGAGTTTCACCTGTATGTACAGTATATGTATTGTGATGTATATACTCTATGTATTGTGATAAAGGCACTGGATGCAAGGCTCAGTACTCCCTCTTTCTTTTATTATTTTCATAAAAGCAGAAGAGTACAGCAAAACATCAAATAAACAAAACATAAAACAAACGCCTACTCCTTCTGTGGAGTCTAACCAAACATATAGGTTTCCCTCTCTAGTTATTGGGCTGCTAGGCCGCTTGCCAATATGAAACAAAATATCAAAGTACTTCCCTTCAGACTTCAGGAGTTTCTTTCCTCCCTTCCTTCCTTGGTGTAGCCAGCACACAGACTGCTCACACAATTTCTCTCTGTCACACACACACACACCTATATGGGCAGGGCAGACTTCATTAGGCATTGGTTCAGAATTAACCCTATCGTGGGAAAATGGCATTCTCCATATGTCTACTAATATGGCTGCCACCCGGCCCCTCACCACACAAGTGCAAAAGCTCCCGTGGATAGGAATAGCAAAAAACAGATCGGGATGCACATTGGGGTTTGAGATAAAAGTAAAAAGTTTTATTAATCAAACATCCTAAAAAGAGTACCTTACAGCTTGACTGACGTTTCGGCCCCTTTAAGAGCCTTTCTCAAGGTATACAGGCATAAATCACAATCATATATGTATACATCTACATCAATAAAGCTTACCCTATGATTGATCGCGCGTTCTCGCGGTAGACGCCAGACCTCATGGATACGGCGTACACTTCCGGGAGAGGCGCAGCTCGATGACATAGAGGGAGTAGGACCTAAACTGAGCAGGTTACCATGGAGATTAAAAACAAAAGGACCCGGGTAAAGCAAAGACGGAGCTATGATCAGCAAAACAGTAAAATTTTCATCTTAAGTGATCTCTAGAGGAACAGGCAAAAGCAGGGGTATTACATGACAATAACTCAATGTTCTGACATTAACTAACCTAATTAACCATTGCATTGCCCAATATGTAAATTCAAATGCAGGAACCAGTTCCGATCACATATATGGTAAACTTATTATGGGAAAGTCAAATTAGATATACACATCCACAGCAATCAATGTATAAACATATACACACGCATAACATTGGCTGAACTCAACACTTCACAAAGCAGCAGATTGTATTATGTAAAAGAACACTATCTAGATGATAGAAAAGCTGTATATGAGATGTACTCATTGAGACCCCTGGGAGAGATGGTATCCAGCGTTTTAATACTCTGCTCCGAGCAGACAGTTCCCATCCCCCTCATCTCATTAAGTCTCTACCCATTTCCCAATTTCTACGCGTTATGCGCAATAACTCAGATCCACAAATCCGTTAACACACAAATTGAGGAAATGTTTCAGCGCTTTTCAGCTAGGGGTTATAGTCGTGATATTCTTGATCAGGCACTATCGCAAGCATCGACCAGATTTACTACACCTAAGATTACCAATCCCAAACAAGAACCACGTATTTTTGTTCCAATCACATACCATACTCATAGTCATACCATGGCAAAGGCAATTCCATCCAATTGGTCACTGTTCGAGTGATAAATCATTACCCAAAAAATTTCTGCAGGCTCCTGTCATTAGCTTTAAAAGATCACGCAACATTCGTGATCTACTCGTTAAGTCAGATCCCATTGCCTCATATTCCACTCATTCCCAACCTTTGAGACCAGGGTGCTTTCGATGCCCGAATTGTGTGACTTGTAGTCATATGTCTACCACCTCTACTTTCCCACATCCCCACTCGGGCAAAAGATACAAAATCCGCCATTATATTACCTGTACCACTGAATATGTGGTGTATCTGATTACCTGTCCATGTGGCCTTGCCTATGTAGGCAAGACCGACAGACCACTACGTGATAGGATCCGCGGCCATAGGTCCAACATCACGACTGCCTTTAGAGATGGCTATTCAGATAAGCCGGTCGCTAAGCATTTCCTAGAGGTCAAGCATCAATTGACCACCCTTAGAGTGACCGCTATGAATAGAGGGGGAGATCGCTCACGTTTACTGCTACAGAGAGAGACCTTCTGGATTAAAATGCTGGATACCATCTCTCCCAAGGGTCTCAATGAGTACATCTCATATACAACTTTTTTATCATCTAGATAGTGTTCTTTTACATAATACAATCTGCTGCTTTGTGAAGTGTTGAGTTCAGCCAATGTTATGCGTGTGTATATGTTTATACATTGATTGCTGTGGATGTGTATATCTAATTCGAATTTCCCATAATAAGCTTACCATGTATGTGATCGGAACTGGTTCCTGCATTTGAATTTACATATTGGGCAATGCAATGGTCAGGGCCGGATTAAGATCTCTGTGGACCTGGAGCTGAATATTTTGGGGGCTTTTTTTGGAATTTAGTGAAATGAAAACCTATTTTCGGTTATTTAATATTGCAGATACGGGTATATATAACCAGGAAGATACTGTGTGATTAATTATTCATTCAGATTTCAATCATTTACAGCGTGTAAAAATTATGTTTTCCCATTTTATCATCCAAACCTTTGTGGTTATATATTCTATAGGGCATTCTTGTTAAAAGAATATGTGAAATGGGAATCTATTACTGCATTTTTCTGGAAAAAAAAAATACAATTTTAATAAAAAAATGAAATATTTCCCTTGTGTTTTGGAGGAGGGTGTTTTAAAAATAGGTGTTTTTTTTTGGCTTTCTTTTCTTTAAGGCTAGGGACAGATGAGCGCATTTTCTGCGGCCACCGTCAAAATGTACGTCGATGCGTGCGCACGCATTTTTTCACGGAATACGCTTAAGTGGTCAGACGATGCGCAATTCTGGACGTATTTCATGACGATGGGGTGAAAAGAAGTCTAGGGAAATCCGGCTGTTTGAACGTTATGTTGGCCGCACACTAGCAGCGTCTGACATCTCCTAATCACGCACACACGCTGCCATGCGGCCGCAGCGCACTCTGTACGTCAGTACCAGCGGTTTAACGTTCTCGAAAAAATGCGTTCATTTTCCACTTGCGTTGCGCGGCCGGACTTTTGTGCGACCGTACTTCGTATATTGGCTGTCATTGCCCGGCATCTGCTGCTAGTGCGGCCGTGATTATGTGCGCCAGAACGCGCGTTCGCACTGCCTCAGTCTGACCCTAGCCTTAGATTTTACATGGTCACGTTTGGTATCAATGCAAAGGCCACACTCTGACCTGTCCAATGACGCCTCACTTGACCTTGCGAGGTGTAAAGATTAGTGACACAGGGGTCGAAAGTCTCCCCCAGTGTTCTTCACTGCGGTCCGGCGGTTTAGGTTTTGATGTAACATTTCATAACAACGGATTGTGCCATCACCTCCACACTTGTTGGTGACATGAGAAATGTGATAGTGAGTTAATGCAGCATCATTATTCACTTTATAATTGAAAAGTGAAAACGTTGCTGTGTTAGAAAAAATAAAGAAATATTTTTTTTATTTCTTATTGTTAAATAAAACCTGGTTGTGTTTGGTATTGTTGGAAAGGCCATGTTCTGGCCTTTCCAGCAATACCTCACATGACCCAGTAGCTGCTATGGAGTTGGTGATATAGGGGTCCAAATGCCCATCAATGCAGACATAGTTATCCTTTCTCTGGGCCTATTCTGGGGCATGGGCCTGGAGCTGCTGCTCCATCTGCCCCTATGGTCATCCGGCCCTGGCAATGGTTAATTAGACTCGTTAATGTCAGAACATTGAGTTATTGTTATGTAACACCCCTGCTTTTGCCTGTTCCTCTAGAGATCACTTAAGATGAAAATTTTACTGTTTTGGTGATCATAGCTCCGTCTTTGCTTTACCCGGGTCCCTTTGTTTTTAATCTCCATGGTAACCTGCTCAGTGTAGGTCCTACTCCCTCTATGTCATCGAGCTGCGCCTCCACCGCGAGAACGCGCGATCATAGGGTAAGCTTTATTGATGTACATGTATAAATATATGTTTGTGATTTATGCCTGTATACCTTGAGAAAGGCTCTTAAAGGGGCCGAAACGTCGGTCAAGCTGGAAGGTACTCTTTTTAGGATGTTTGATTAATAAAACTTTTTACTTTTATCTCAAACCCCAATGTGCATCCCGATCTGTGTTTTGCTATATATATATTTATATATATAATGAAAACAATAAGTAAGAAAAATATATTTTCCCATTTTTACTTATTTTTGGATTATTTTTTAATACCTCCAGTGTATGAAGCCACGCGCTCATCGTGGTGACCGTCATTATTTATTGCTTAATGTAGAGTAATGATTCAAATGCTATAGATAATGTCAGGCAGATAGCACCGTATAGCGCAGTATAATGGCTTCCTGCTGCAACGCGTAGCCAAGATGAAATCAGACTCGGGTATTTTTCTGTATTGTCGGACCAAAACCTATTATCCCTCTTGTACCATACGTTTCGGCGTAACTGGGATCCCGCGTGCCTTAGTCATTTTTAGTATAAAATGCCACAGGTCACCTACTTCTCCTGGAGGAAAGATGATTTATATTCTCTTCTTTCTGGAGAATGATAATGCGTGCAATTAAATTTTTTTTTTTTTTTTAAAAAAGTTTTTTTTTAAATTCTTTATTTATAAGTTCGCAAAGGCACAGAACGTCAAATGAAAGAGTGGCCGCGCAGGGACAGCACATCAAGGCACAAAAAATGATACAACACAGATCAAAAATCCGAAAATCGTAAGGAGCGTCTCAATATCTCAAACAACAAGAAGGGGGGGAGGGGCGATAAAACATATAGGGCGTACCACATAAAGAAATTGGTGGAGTCAGCACGGGGACATCAGGTAAAACAAAATGGGGAGGGGAGAGAGGCACGAGAGGGGCGAGGGACTGCCCAATAGAGGTGACGTCCAAGGGAAAGCGGGGGCCATGGAAGAGGTCATGGGGCTCGGAGACCTGGGGCCAATTAAAGCGGGCAGAGGCATGGCTGCCGTCTTGGTGGCTCGACCAGGGCAAGCCAGTGTCCCGCACGCACCAAAAAAAAAAAAAGGGGGGAGAGGGGAATAGGAAATCCTGATGCCACAACAAGCACACAAAAGTCTCAGAGAACCAAAAGCAAAGGCCGCAGGGAAGGGAAGCGCCCAGGCACAAAAATCACAAAAAGGAAGTGTGCCAATGAGGGGGGGGGCAACAAAAACAGAGTCCGCTAGTCCCAAAGAGTCCCGACCGAAGAGAACTATGAAAAATCAAATAGACATGTAATCAGAGTGACATCAGAAATATGAGGGGGGAAAATGAGATGAGATGGGATGGTGGGGACATCTCCTCATCCTGGATCCAGGAACAGAGCCAGCAGCTCAGCAGACAGGGCAGCACGATGTGTAGGGTCAGCGGCACCTCCTGCATGACCAAAGGGCACAGACACACAGTGCTCCAGGCGAACGGATAGCGACAAGGGCCCCAGCAACTGAATCTTCACAGGAGCCGGTGGGGACACGGGGCCAGCACCGCAGACCAACCCAGATCGGCATAGGCCTCCAAAGCCCCAGTGACCGTCGCCCGAGCTGTTGGATCACCTGAGCCGGTGGATCGTCCGAGGCAGGGAGGGAAACAGCATTCAATTGAACCCCCTCTGTCAGAGGCCGAGAATCCGGCAGCTCCACTCCACTGGGGTCACTTATCCCAGGGCTCCATTCACCAGCACCATCCGTAGCAAGGCAACCAGCTGCCTCAGCCACAGTCTCAGATACACCTTCGCACAGGGCTGCAGCATCTCGGCACGGAGCCACCACAGCTCAGCAAACCCGCAATTCAGCCAGCAGTTGGTGCACATCTCCGCGGGTCAGCAGCCACTCGGCATCCTCCAACAACACAGCGAGGCACACGTCTAGGCCCAACATCCCGACGTAGAACTCTGCGGTGGTGGAGGTGGACCATCTCATCCCCGGACGCCCTCCCCGCGCACACTGCCCGGGCACCGTCATTGGCTGGGAGAAGCAGACCCTTCATCTCCACAGCCAGATCCTCCACCTAGGTGGGCACACCACAGGGGGGGGGGGCAAAGGAGCATCGGGACGGAGGTCAGCAGGGCTCAAGGGAGGGAGTCAGCTGTACAGGCCCCAAGTTGGCCACCTGCCTCCCGCTCCCGCCGGGGAGCTTAACTGCATCACAGGTTGGTCACAGGCCCCTTAAAGCTCCTCAAGTAGCACCGGCTGCTAAGCAGAGTCTCTGGGGCTGAGGTGAGAAGAGAAAAGTGCACAGCAAGGGTGAAAAATCACCTAAGGCCCCGTTCACACTGTGCGATTTATCGTGTGGTTTTTGCCGCAATATCACGCATATTTCCGTGCGATATCGCTCTATGTAGCTTCTCCAATGCATTTCAATGGGGCTGTTCCCATCTTGTCGCACAATGGCGCATGTCGCTCGGCGCTGTAGCGATTTGCGATTTAATGGGATCCATAGAAGATTACTGCCGAACACAGCCGACAATCCATTGAACAGACCGTGAATGCCGTCGAAAATAGCCAGCGATTCGCCGAACTGACCGCTGCACGCCGTCTAAAAAAGCCACCAGTCAGCCGCCGAACTGTTAAGAAAAGACAAAACGGAACACTGCCATTTTAAAAAAGGTGTTCAAACCAATAAACATGCATGAAAATAAAAGTTCCTATTAAAAATAATAAATCTGTCTGTTACAGAATAAAAAAACACCAATAAAAAAAATAGGAATCAAAAATTTTACCCAAAAAATCCAGAAAAATACCTAAAAAAAAATCTAAAAATTAAACAAAAAGACTTTTTGCTGAAACTGAAAAGAATAAAGGTTGAATAATAAATGGTAAGAACGGTAATATTTTTTTTGATTGAATCCTGACGTTCTCTGAATAGATTAACCATTACTTCTCTATGGGCCAATTTTGCTGGTGCCAAGAATCGCCGAATAGTGGCCATCTGCGACGAAGTGCACCGTATTTCACTGGCAATTTGCCAATATTTGTCCAATTGACAGTTTAGTGAATAGATGAACTGCCACAAAATTCATTCAGTGTAATTCGGTGGCAAGTTCGGCGCTTAGCGAATAACCCTTTTTGTATTTTCAATGCCGTGTCGCGAAAGACCCGGGGCCCTATTACATTCTTAAAGCAAAAACGCACGCTAAATGCGTGTTTTTTTGCGCGAAGCGTTAAACGTTAACGCACGAAAATCACCGCTGGAATTACATTCCTCGTGCATTTTTTTATCCATCGGGAAATTGCGCTCGTAAAACCGACGCGCAAAAATGCACGCAAAGTGCCGTTGCGCGCAGAAATCAGTGAGCGCAATGTAATTTTTACCGCGAGTCCGTCGTTTTGTGCAGACTGCGCACAACAGACGTACGTTTTTAAGGAAGACAAGGTAGTGGCCGTCATTTTTGACGGATCTAGTAAAAAAAAACGTGCTTATCGACATTCTCCGTTGTGAATCCGCAGTTCGGTACGGTCAGGTTGTTACAATTTGCCGTTACCACCAGCTTTTCAAAGACGTTAAAATTATGCGTGCAAACGTTGTCCGTTAAATTTTGCGCTAAGATTGTAATACCATGCGCGCACCAGCGCACATACGCATTTGCGTTCACAATGTTAAGTATAGGATGCGCGCACTAAATTGCGCTCGCAAAGGGTTCGCGCAGGGTCAGTCGCGTTAGACGTTAACGCGCATTTTGTGCTCGAACGTCGTAATACGACAATCAGTCGGGGGTTTTGCCCCACGCGTTAATGCGTTTTTGCGCGCACAATTGTGCGCAAAGCATGTAATAGAGCCCCCTGTTAGTGTAAAGATCAGGGGGTCCAATACGTTTATCCATGTAGTGTATCTCTCATGGGATTCTCCTTGACGTGTACGATCCTGCCTGTAATTAATCATTGCCAAACTGAGCTACACTTGAAAATACGGCCCAGGTACAAATTATTGATTTCTTCCACATAAGGAACAGGGAGTGAATTGCTGTCACGTGGCTCTGGCCCTTTCACTTAAAAATCTCTCGCAAATCAGATTCCCATTCAAGTGCGCGTTTCGCCGCTAATGTGACAATGTGTTCCTGCATACGCTCTAAATGGCGCCTGAATCATTTGATTGACTCGTTGGTGTTTTGTCTGTAAGGAGCTTTCAAGCTCTATGTCGCTGGCAGATGTTTTGAGTGATGCGTCTACCTGGAATTGGAAGAAGAAAAATCAGCAGCACAATAGGGATCAATGTGTTTATTCTTTTCAATTGCTTCTCTCTGCTTTCGGTATAATCTCGTATTTATGCATATATTTATTTTGATGCTCGAGCAAGCCATGGCCTGTTCCTACATTTCTAGGAACTCTGGATTCGCAATGATGGATTTTACTTTCGGCAACTCATTTTAACCTCTTCACTACCAAGTGACTTACCCATATGTGCACAGAATTGAGATATCTCGCTTTTGCATTGTAATGCATATCGAAACACAATTTTCACACCTTTTTAAAGCAAGATTAGTGTGTCCCCTGTGGAGAAACCAAATCCTTTGTTTTATGAATCCATGCACCCTGGAGAGACATAATGCCAGCTGCAAATAGCAGCCCTACACCTCACTGTAACAAAAGTTCAAATAGATTCCTGCTGCAGTACAGCAGCCAGGCAGAGGGCAGAATACAGGGAAAGCTGTGGGGTCAGTCGCTGCTGTACACGGATAGGATTCAGGGGGTTATAATATGCATCAATCCCTGTACAGTACAGATACAAGGTGTTGCTATAATTGCCATATACAGGCCTTATGCGGCACATACAGATACAAGGTGTTGCTGTAATTGCCACACACAGGCATTATGCAGCACATACAGACACAAGGTGTTGCTGTAATTGCCATACACAGGCATTATGCAGCACATACAGATACAAAGTGTTGCTGTAATTGTCATACACAGGCATTATGCAGCACATACAGACACAAGGTGTTGCTGTAATTGCCATACACAGGCATTATGCAGCACATACAGATACAAAGTGTTGCTGTAATTGTCATACACAGGCATTATGCAGCACATACAGATACAAGGTGTTACTGTAATTGCCATACACAGGCATTATGCAGCACATACAGACACAAGGTGTTGCTGTAATTGCCATACACAGGCATTATGCAGCACATACAGATACAAAGTGTTGCTGTAATTGCCATACACAGGCATTATGCAGCACATACAGATACAAGGTGTTACTGTAATTGCCATACACAGGCCTTATGCAGCACATACAGATACAAAGTGTTGCTGTAATTGCCATACACAGGCATTATGCAGCACATACAGATACAAGGTGTTGCTGTAATTGCCATACACCGGCATTATGCAGCACATACAGATACAAGGTGTTGCTGTAATTGCCATACACAGGTATTATGCAGCACATACTGAAACAAGGTGTTGCTGTAATTGCCATACACAGGCATTATGCAGCACATACAGATATTGCATTGCTAATAATCTCATTATGATCACTATAAATTCCCATAAGCAGGAGATCCGGCCATTTTAATTATTTATCATTATTAGGGATGAGCCGAACACCCCCGAGTTCGGTTCGCATTCGAACTCGAACTTTCCAAATGTTCGAATTCGAACTCGAACTCAAACTCAATCCAAGTCAATACGACTCAAAATTAGATTTTTAGAGTGCCCTCCAAGAGGGCATATATGCTAGATATTTGCCGTAAAAGGTGTATGGGGGTCCAGGTAGTGCCCTGGGGGACAGGAAACAAGGACAAAAAGTTTTAAAAAAAACGTTTTTAAAGGGACAGAGAGTTTTCCATGAAATAAGGGTTAAAAACAAAAACGAAAAATTCCTTCAAATATCGTGCCTAGGAGGTCCCCATAACCTGCCCATGAAGTGGCGGATTTCTAGGATGTATAGAAACATTTAAAAACAAAAAAATTACGTTTCAAGTGACGGTAAATGCTTTTAATCTATTCATAAACAACTGCTTGGGGCGGCAGTCTGTATGAAAAGACAATTTAGGATGCGCAGAAAATGTTTAGTGATTTTTTGGCTAAATTATGGTGAAACTTATGTAGGCTTTGGATTAAAGTAACAATAGGTGCTTTAAAATTGGGCTTTTGGCGTCGGCAACAGTGCCGTCACACCGTAACCCCTCTGAGGATATGAATCTGGTACAGGCGTCAGTGGCAGTGCACCCAGATATTGTGCCTTTGGTGCCAGACCAGCAAGTGCCATCATACAGTAATCCATCTGTGGTATTATGGAAGAGTGCAGGGGTGGACCATGCGGTCAGGGCCGGTGCTAGACTATTTTGCGCCCTAGGCAAGACCAGCTACTTGCACCCCCCCAAAAAAAAACAAAAAAACCACACTACATGAAACTGCTAAATTTCTTTTTATTTAAGAATAAAGTTTGAAAAGCACCAATAGTAAAGGTAAAATAAATATAAATAAACTGTATTAAACCATTTTAAATTAACTCTATTAAACAAATTAAAATTAACTGTATTGAAGAAATATAAATTAACGGAAAAAAAAATAAAGAGTTGTCACGTAAGTTTCAATTTCAGACACATCAAAATTTCACTTTGCGTGCCTTTTCCTTTGCAAATTTTCATCATGCGTATATATATATTGCCCAGGCCAGCTCACATCATGCATATATATATATATATTGCCCAGGCCAGCTCACATCATGCGTATATATATTGCCCAGGCCCAGGCCAGCTCACATCATGCGTATATATATTGCCCAGGCCAATCCCCTGGTGGAGATAGGGGGTTCATTTGAACCCCGATCTCTCCAGGCAGCTAGGGGGTCATGGAGGGTGTCGATCGAAAGGCCTGAGCATGGCCTTTTGAATGATACCCAACATGACCAGGTATAAAGTAAAAAAAAGAAAAAAGAAAATAAAACATGTTTTTTTTTGTGTGTTATTTTTATTAATGCAGCAATATTGTTCATATTCCAATTATAATGTGAACAATGATGCACTAATGATTTTTTTCTATGGGGTGCGTTTGCTATAAATCAAGTAATTCCCCCCACAAAATGTAACAAGTCCCCATTTCTAATTTTTGTACAAGCGCACCCCATAGAAAACATAACCGCAAACGCTCATGTGCTAAAATGTGAAAAAAAAACACTTTACACACTGCATATGATTAAAAATTCAATTTTTATTGCATTTTTTTGTCATAATACACAGGCAGGACATGACGTATACATATAAAAATGATATATTATGAATCTGCGGAGTCTGCCGGAAAGAACGATATCTAATATGTCTGGGTCATTTTATAGAATGTGGCTGTAAATCGCGTTTAAACATGATGAGCGAAAGCGGTAAAAATGAGCTGAGCACACAGCAGTGAAATGCAGCATATTAGAGGAAGATTAAGTAGAGAAATTAACACTTCTCAGAAGCAGACACCACACCCTCAGTATAGTCTTCATACATACAATGTATCAAATTGATTAGACCAGACTAAAAACACCTGTTGTTTATGCCCTTTGAAAACACAGGTCATTTAGAGGTGAGAATCTTTGCACGTACACATTAGTTTTTAATCCAATATCTAATAAACCGTTGCTTATAATATTCTGCAGTAAAGAGTCTCTTTATTTCTCGATTTTTTAGTATTTTTTAAGCATTTTTTTATACTTTTTTTTAAAAAAATGTTGCGAACTCGAACCGAACACGCCAAGAAGTTCGCGAACTTGCGAACGGCCAAAGTTCGAATCGAACTCCGAACGGATCGAACCGAACAGCTCATCCCTAATCATTATCACAGTTACTGTATCGAACACAAAGGCCATTTCTGCCTGTTTGATAATAATGCAGACCCAGTTTGAAATTGTGTAAGATAAGGGACACCATCTAGAGCTCAGAATCTTACATTTCAACAATATTTCTGTAAAGGATAGCATGAAAAATTAAAACTGAGGAAATCATCATGTTTCAAATAACTGTTATGATAACATTTAAAAAAAATAACTGCTTGATAGTGAAGGAGTTAAAAAAAGTCAGGAAGCAGTTAGGTTTTTTAAAATCATTTTTAATGAATTATACAGTAATAAATATTTGGGAATATACTATTTTTTTCCTTATTGTAATAACCTATTTGGCAGGGAGCCACCTGCCTGTCAAAAGGAGGTACTGCAGTTCTGAGCTTCTGAAGGATAAGCTGTGGAAAAGTTTATTAGAGGCATTCCCCAGCTGGTTTTAAAAAGTGTTATCACTTTCGGGCATCATGCCCACAGTGCTAAAACTTAATGGGCATTCTCTGGAGCGCAAATGCAAACAAAAAATAATTGGTCAACAAATTGTTTGCAATGATACTGTCACGATTCTCCCTAGGGTCTATGGTGTTGGTTCCTATGCACAGTATTCTATCTCCCCTTCCTATCCTTAGATGGTCGGCATAGCTATCTATATTCAGGGAACAGAATGACACGTACCCAGTAAGGGTTAATAGATACCAGAATACAACGAGATACTTATTCAGGATAACAGGAGTCTTAGTACCAGGAGAGGTAGTCAACCGTATGCCAAAATTGGTACACAGAGCGGGTTTGCCAAGAATAGCCAGGTCAGCACACAGAACGGTTCGTCAGGAATAGCCAAGTCAGTACACAGAGCGTGTTTATCAGGAATAGCCAGGTCAGCACATACTGTAGAGCAGGTTCGTCAGGAATAGCCAAGTCAGCACACAGAGCGGGTTCGTCAGGAATAGCCAAGTCAGTACACAGAGTAATAGCAATCAAGGATTGTAGATAACTTTTTGGGATCCATCTGAAATCCTTCGGGGTTAATGATGTAACCTAGGAAATGCACTGAGGTTATATCGAATTGACGTTTTTCGAGCTTACAATAGAGAACATTTTCCAGTAACCTTTTCAACACTGTATGTGCATGAACATGATGCGTCTCGAGATCTGAGGAATAGATCAGAATATCATCTAGATACTCACAAATGAGTGTAAGAAATCCCTGAGAGTGTCATTGATAACGTCCTGAAACATGGCAGGAGCATTACAGAGACCGAAGGGCATCACTAAATACTTGTAATGCCCACTTTTTGTGTTAAACACTGTTTTCCATTCATGGCCCTTTTTAACACGCACATGCTTATAGGCACCACGCAAGTCAAGCTTGGTATACACCTTGGTGCCTTTTAACCGGTCAAAGAGTTCAGTTATGAGAGGGATAGGATAATGATATGTGTTCTTTATGGTGATTCTGTTAAGCCCCCTATGATCAATACATGGACGCAAGTCCCCCTCTTTTTTCAAAACAAAGAAGAACCCTCACTACAAAACCCTCACTAACTCAGCGCCCCACTACCTGTCCTCACTAATCACCAAATACACCCCAGCCCGCTCCCTAAGGTCAAACAGTGACCTGCGCCTAGCTTCTCCCCGCATCACCTCTTCCCATGATAGACTGCAGGATTTCTCACGCGCAGCCCCCACTCTCTGGAACGCTCTCCCTCGTGCTGTCAGACTTTCCCCTAACTTCTCTTCCTTCAAACGCTCCCTGAAAACATTCCTATTTAGGGAAGCCTACCACCCAACTCACTGACGCAACCATCAATCACTCTCACCTTACAGTCCTCTCCTCCTGTTTCCAACCCCAACCCTCCTAGATTGTGAGTTCCTACGGGAATAGGGCCCTCATCTCCTCCTGTACTGTTTGTCAAATGTTGTTCAATGTATTGTAACCCTGTCTGTACTGTGCTTATTGTACAGCGCTGCGGAATATGCTGGCGCTTTATAAATAATAATAATAATAATAATAATAATATCAAACGTGATCATGTAAAATCAAAAAGAAAATACATTTTTTAATTTAATGCTTTTTAGTTCCAAAGCAATGGCATTGTCCATTTATCACATATAAAATGAGCAATACCACTGCCATTACTCACCTTTTAATTTCCCACACTGGGAGCAAGGTCATTGTTTTATACATAGTCATATTATTCATAAAAAAAAACATGTTCCAAAACACAAGATTGTGAGTTCCTACGGGAATAGGGCCCTCATCTCCTCCTGTACTGTTTGTCAAATGTTGTTCAATGTATTGTAACCCTGTCTATACTGTGCTTATTGTACAGCGCTGCGGAATATGCTGGCGCTTTATAAATAAAGAATAATAATAATAATAACCCAGACCCAGCAGGGGATGAGGAACGTCTAATAAACCCTTGAGCCAAGTTCTCCTGTATAAATTCCTCCATGATATCATTCTCTTTTTGGTAGAGAGGATATACATGACCCTTGGGAGGCATGGTGCAAGGGAGTAGCTCGATGGGGCAGGATCTCTGTTTTTTTCTTATCAAAGACCTCCTTGAGGTCATGGTACCATTCAGGAACCTCGGTAGACAGAGGGGGAGCTGTAGCCACATTCAGGCTACCAATTGTTTTTCCCATACCAAGACACTGCGACCAGCAATGTGAACTCCATGACCCAATATCCTCCTGGGCCTAATCCATGACAGGGTTGTGTTTAGCAAGCCAGGGATAGCCAAGAACTACTGGGCAGAGACGAGACGTCAGCACGCTTGAGTGTGCTGATATCTACAGTGACTGATCTAGTGACCGACAGCTGTGAAGTTCAAACCTCCCAGCTACCTGGTCCTGCTGGGGTAACTAGAGGAATCTCTTCCCTTCACCCCGCATTTTAAACAATTTGGGGGCCCTGGGAGGGTGGAGTCTTCTCCACACACTCTGACCACTTTAAAAAACCAAAGTGGTCAGAGTGTGTAGACTAGGGTTAAGACTACCCTTTAATGACGCCCATTGACCCAAGGCCAAGACATGATTCGACGGGATTCGTAGTCCAAAGCCCCATGTATCTATGCAAGATGCAGATACAATATAAGATATCTATGTCATTTGGGCATAAATATAGTTAAGCTGCAAATCCTAGATTCGGGAGCTGTCCACGACAACGTGAATATGAAATTTACAGTACTTTAGAGCCCCGCAGGGATTTTCCCGTGTAGGTGTCCCTCTTGATTCCAAATTTAACTGGTTATGTAATCATTTTGTTGTCTCTATATGCAGCAACAAGTGCGTGCAGAAAATAAATATACAGAGCACTAACATCATACAGGAAAAACCATATTAAGACAGGGAATAAAGAATCCGCACGTCTTGATCTATTGTCGTCTTCCTAGCTCGTTGCTTTATTATTTATATAAGTCACGCACAGTTTTCTATTCCGCATTGATCCTATGAACCAGGCTGGATTTATACCCAGATCTGCCATGCATTAACCCTTTCGCTGCTGAGCCAGTTCACCGTTGTGGGCCGTGCTTATTTTTTACCGGTTTCGCTCACCATGTTTAAACGTGATTTGAAGTCACGTTTTATTATACAACCCAGACACATTATATATCGTTCTTTCCAGGCAGACTCGGCAGATTCATAATATATCATTATTATATGTATACGTCATGTCCTGCCTGAATATTATAACAAAAAATGCAATAAAATTAGAATTTTCAATCATCTACAGCATGTAATGTTTTTTTTTTTCACATTTTATCATCCGAGCCTTTGTTCGGATGATAAAAACCCCAGCAGCATGTGTTTTATAATGTGTTTGTATAAACTGTTTTATAAAGTGGTTTTATATGTAATGTACAAGTAATCTAGTTACAGCTTGCGAAAATTGTACTGGACCTGTACGGTTGTTTTTTTCCCCCGTAATGTATCCCATCATATGTTGAACGGAAGTGACATGTGTCACGTCACGTTCAGGTAGACTGTTCTTCCATAATTAATTTTTTTAAATATTTTTTCTTTTTTTGCCTTGATTATTCAGAACTGAAACAGGAGCAACTCATAAATTAATGTAATGACGGGGCAGGTAGCCTTTTGAACCTTAGCGAGTCTTTAGCGAGGAAAAGGTAGAATCATGCAATATTTAACAGCCGAGTACGCGATGGATGCCATACTCCAAACGCATCTCAGCTTTGATCTATGACTGCATATTAGGGATTCGGGTTTCGGAATTTCGAAATTTTCACGAAATTTCCCGATTCGTGTTTTCGGATGCGGCCCGATTTTCCGAAAATTTTTAGATCCGAAAACGTCAGATCCGAAAAGTTTTCCGAGCCGAAACGAAATATTTTTGGAATTTTCGAATGGACTTGAAATGTGTCAAATCAAAATTTATTGCTTTGAAACGAGGAGAACAGACGTTCCGAAAAAACGAAAATTTCCGAATTTACGAGAAGTCGATACAAAAAACGAGCAAAGTGACACGGAAATACGAAAAATGGTCGAACTTCCGAAAACATGTACAATTCCGAAAATTTCCGAAATCATGAAAAGTCGATACAAAAAACGAGCAAAGTGACACGAAAATACGAAAAATGGTCGATATTCCAAAAAAAAAATGTACCCGAAAAACGAGTCGAACCGAACCGAATCGAAACAGAAATCGGTCGAAACGAGCTGAATCGAAAAGTTTAAACATCCGAAAAATCGAATCGAACCGAACCGAAAAAAAAATCGGTGCACAAGCCTACTGCATATCATCATGCTGGAATTCCTATCAAACTTGACGCAACCGGAGATACAGATGGATTTGTGAAGCTTTTGGTTTTTTTCCTTTGTTTTGTTTTTTCAGTAACGTCTCTTTCTTTTTTGAACAAAGACCCCTATGCCCTCCGTTTATGTCAGATTAGAAAGCGATGGTTACCTGTGTTTTGTACTATTTATTCAGAAGGAACAGATATATATTTTAGCATTATAGATATAAAATGTGTATAATAAATAAAAATAAATCCGTTTCCTTATCCGTCTGTCTTGAGTGCATTTTTCATTCTGTCAAATCGATGATGTGACGACGAAACGCTTCCTTACACAGTCGTCACGTGCGGAGGAAGAGTGTACAAGGGGTTACAGGTCCAAGCCTCTGGACTTACTAACTCTACCCGCTCTAGGGGGTACAAGTTATGCCAACCTAACCCCCTTAGACCATACACACCCTTCCGACTATATGCTGCCACCATGCAAGTAAATAGGGCACTTTCGAGACCCAAACAGCTGTATAACACCGCAACCCAGGAGATTAACCATATACAGCTAATATATCTACCAAATGTTAAATACTACAGTAACGTTAAACCAAGCTATTGAAGCGTGAAGCATCTAGCTCAAAGACAGTACTGGGTTTCAAAGTTTTAATGGAAAAAGATAAAAATACAAACTTTGCACAGTGCCGATATCACAAAAACAAGACATACAAAATATAAGAAAACGTGCAAACTCAGTTCTTGAAATAAGACGGGACTTACATAGAAAACCTAACTTGCATTAGGTAACTCTTCCATGGGTATTTCCAGATTTTAAATGTCCCAAAAGAATTCTTAGATGTTCATCAACCCAACTCCTTGGAGAAATACCAATTGTACTAATGAGTGCTGGCTGTTTGTCCAACCCCCCCAACCAACCCCCAACCCATTTGGTTCAGGTCTGGACAACTGATCAAGTTTCCATTCAGCCTAAGAGATCAGATAAGAGGGTTGTAAATACTTTGCCTTGTAAACTCCTTTGCAAAGACAGGAGAACCCCCCCCTCAAATTCTGATAAACTGCGCCAAAGTGATGCCTGTGTGTGACAGATGATCCCGTACTGATTTTGTGTATTTATCCTCATTTATCCGAGTGTCAGATAATCATAAATATGCACATTGCAGGTTCTGCCCATTTTTTCAATGTAAGCATTGATGTTATATTTCAATGTTTAGTTCTTCTACATGCTTCAATTCTTTGAGGTTTGCATTGTTTTGTTGGCATCAGATTAGGCTCCATTTTAGTTTTGACACGAGCCAAAGGTTGTTCTTCACTTTTCATACGATCGATGCCCGCATCATTTGTCAACATTTTTCTACAAGTGTCAAATTGAAGGTTTTATTCACAAAGCACAGAAATTACATTAATTGCTGGTTCTTTGTGTTCCACCGCATTTCGCCAAAAGTGAAGGGTCACTGTATTTTGCTAAAATTGGAGTCGCGGAAGCAGTTTATCGGACTTCAGCGAAAACTCATCGAAATGATCCGGTAACTGTCAAATTGCACCGATTTGCACCTATTTGGCATCAGCAAATTCCACTGAACTGCAAAAAAAAATAAAGAAGTCTGGTGTTCTCCTAATAGGAATATAAATCAATAAAATTAAAATAAACGGTCTATAAAAAAATTTAATAAAACCTATTACTTTTTTACATTCAGGGTTATTCAGAGAGAGCCGAACTGGGCTCAAATTGAACCTAGCAGTGAATTTCCTCGTACTGTGCAATTTCGGGGCCATTCGGCTATTCAAAAATTGGCAATTCACCAAATATTGACGAATTGCCAGTGAAATACAGTGCTGTTTGACAGCAGTGAAATCCCCCATAGAGAAGTAATGGTTAATCTATTCAGAGACACCGAACAGCAGAGAAATGTCAGTGAAATGTCCTGATGTTCGATGGTTTCATTCAACAGGTTTAATTAAGCGAATCCCATAGGTTTCAATGTGAATAAAATTCCCGTTTTTATTTAATATCTATTAAACCATTTATTATTTTAACCACTTCAATGCGGAGGACGCGCTCAGCGCGTCCTCCACATTACTGCTGGTATGCGGAGGACGCGCTGAGCGCGTCCTCCCTTTGGGGCCAGCGTTCGGCCGGGTTCCGGCCGATCGCTGGCCCCTCCGGTGCGGGCTGACATCCTCGATGTCCGCCCAGCATCCGGAGCCGCCGCCGCTGAAATTAGGTGTCATCGCGGCAGCGCGATGACACCTAATTCAGGCGCCCCCCCCGCATGTGCGGAGGAGGCGCCTGAAAGGGAGGGGGGGAGGTCCTTCGGACCTCTCTCCCTCCCGATCGGCGGCGTTGCGGGGGTTAACCCAGGCACCATTTGGAAGGGCACAGCCTGCCCTTCCAAATGGTGCCTGGCATTAACCCCTGGGGAGCTGGATCGCGAATCGGCGCTGA
Organism: Leptobrachium leishanense; assembly: GCA_009667805.1. Classification (NCBI taxonomy): domain Eukaryota; kingdom Metazoa; phylum Chordata; class Amphibia; order Anura; family Megophryidae; genus Leptobrachium; species Leptobrachium leishanense. The sequence continues at coordinate 37,872,151 of CM019067.1, read as the reverse complement.
AAAGCGCCGGTTCGCGATCCTTTCCCGGAGCTGGCCGACATCTTGGATGTCGGTCAAGCCTCCGGGAACTCCCCCTGAGGACTGGCGTCATCGTGCGTAGCACGATGACGCCAGTCCTAGAGTTAACCCCTAACTGCCACCAACGGTGGAGATAGGGAGTTCCAATGAACTCCCTATCTCCCGATCCGTGGCAGCTAGGGGTTAACGTTTGGTATGGATGGATCGGCCAGAGCATGGCCGTTCCAACGATACCAAACACTACAGTGAAAAAAGTTTAAAAAAAATAAAAAATAAAAAAAATATATATATTTAAAAAAAAAATAAACATTTTTTTTTTCTTTTTTTTGGTTCGTTAATGCAGCAATATTGTTCCCATTTCAATTATAATGTGAACAATGATGCTGCACTAACGATTTTTGTATGCGGTGCGTTTGTTAAAAATCGCGTAATTTTCCCCAAAAAAAAATGTAACGAGACCCCATCTCAAATTTTTTTAACAAGCGCACCCCATCCAAAATATAACCGCAATTGCTCGCATGTTAAAATGTGAAAAAAAACACTTTACATGTTGTAAATTATTGAAAATACATATTTTAATTGCATTTTTTTGTTATAATATACAGACATGACATAACGTATACATATAATAATGACATATTATGAATCTACCGAGTCTGACGGAAAGAACGATATATAATATGTCTGGGTAATATACTAAAATAAGCCTTCAAAACACGTTTAAACATGATGAGCAAAACCGGTAAAAATGACCTCAGCACAGGGGCGGGAAAAGCCTCAGCAGCGAAAGGGTTAATCAAAATTTTTTTTTTAGGCATTTTTCGGGATTTTTTTTTTAGGCAAATTTTTTTTTTTTCCAATTTTTTTAAGTAGCGTTTTTCTTTCTGTAACAGACCTTTTTATTATTGTTCAAAGGACCTTATATGTTAATTCCAGACTTTTTCGTCCAGTAGTTTTTTTGCAAACAGCGTTTGAAAATTTTGAACGTTTCAATGGTTTATTTATTTTTTTAATATTCCGTTCGTCAGCTTGTTGCCTTTTTCTGGTGGCTGGTCGTCGCTATGTTCGGCAGATCGTCTGCTTTTTTTTTTGACACATCAGGCAGGTTTGCAGTGGATCGTCGTGTACGTTTGGTGGGTCTTCTGCGGCGTTTCGAAGTGATCCAATATTTCCGTATTGTACACCGCAGATTACTGTGAGTTTTATTGCTGTGGAGCTTTGTGATACACTCATACACACTGCACATTACTGTGAGTTTTATTGCTGTGGAGCTTTGTGATACATTCATACAGACTGCACATTATTGTGAGTTTTATTGCTGTGGAGCTTTGTGATACACTCATACACACTGCACATTTCTGTGAGTTTTATTGCTGTGGAGCTTTGTGATACACTCATACACACTGCACATTACTATGAGTTTTGGTGTTTTTTTGGAGGGGGGGCAGCATTTCATCCTTGGACACAGGCAGCACGGTGTCTTGGGCCGGCCCCGCATATGAACTGCAAACTGCGCACTGCTACAGGACTTGCGCACTTTACGTAACAAAGTTCCACAGCGCATGCGTAGAACAATGGGTCAGAGCTGCGTGGGCATGAACAGATCCAATCCATTGGCTGCCTCTCTGATACCAATTTCTACAGTAAGCATTCTTGGAGAGGGTGATGGCAACATGACCTCTGCATGCTGACATCACTAGTGACCAAGCTGGTGACTGTCAGCCGGGAAATTCAAAAATCCTGGCTGTTAATGACTCAGGGTGGGAGGAGGAACTTCTCCAATTCACCCAGCGATTCTGCCAGAACGGGGGAGCTGGGAGCCTGTGCTTTAAAAGTGTAAAGTGGTCAGGATGAGTAGAGTGTTTCTTTTAAATTCAAAAGGTTACCCCTCTTTATCTGACATAAATCCATCACAAGTGCATTATAGAAATTACATGTTAGAATTACACTGACAAAAGCAATCTCTATGTTCTTGGTTAAGAAATAAAACATAATAATCGTAAGCTATCTAACCTAGAAAAATTGATTTCAGGTTAGTCTGCTCCTTTGATAAGTTGTGTTCCACCAGTGGTGATATATCCAATGCTCTGACAGTGTAAGATTCAAATACTGATACTGAGGATAAAAATCATTTGGCAACAGCAAAGACAACAGACAATTTATTTTTTACGAAAAAGGATTAACTTGGAAAGTATTGTCCAGAACCACTGGTAAACACACTTTCTTACGGGATGGGTTTAGAAAACGGTTTTGTGGCTTTTTCAGTCGTCATTACAGATTTGAAGCGTCCCTTATCGATGGTGGTCTGGAAAAGCTTTTGAGAGCTGAGCGTGTTAATATGGAGCGTTTTATTAAATCTGCCCCAACTGAGACTACTTTCGTCATGCTCAGTCTGACAGAATAAAATTCCGGCACCGAATCTGATATTTCCTCAACATTTATAGCATTCGTAAAATGATGGAATCTTTGCCTTTTCGATTCTCTGATATCTACTGCCCGTTTTCACTCTTTTTCTATATTTTCCACTTATAATTTTTTTTTGTAAATCACTCTTTGTCCGTTAAGGCTAGGGTCAGACGAACGCATTTTTATGTTGTCTGTGAAAAAGTGCGTTCGAACGAATGGACGCATTTTTTCACAGAATACGTGATAGTGGTCATACGATGCGCATTTTCGTCCGTGATTTTGTACGGATCATCAATAAAACTCTTTTTGTGTCTGGACGTTATGTTGGCCGGACATTAGCAGCGTCTGACGTCTCCTAATCACGCACACACGCCGCTAGCGGACGCAGCGCACTCTGTACGTCAGTACCTGCGGTTTCACGTTCTCGAAAAAATGCGTTCATTTTCCACTTGCGTTGCGCAGCCGGACTTTTGTGCGACCGTACTTCGTATATTGGCCGTCATTGCCCGGCATCTGCTGCTAGTGCGGCCGTGATTAAGTGCGCCAGAACGCGCGTTCGCACTGCCTCAGTCTGACCCTAGCCTTATTCTCCCAGTATATCTGCTCCAGCGTAGGGATGAGCTGTTCGGTTCGATCTGTTCGGACTTCGCATCGAACATCCGAACTCCGAACATTTCCACGTGTTCGCCGCATGTTCGCCCATAATGCACCACAATGCACTTTTTCACTGGCCCGAAGCTTGTAATTGGCTACAGCCTTGCACCTGACCACAGGTCAGGTGCAAGACTATGCCAATCACAGCTCAGAGTCCTGATTGGACAAATTTTGCCCAATCATGGGCTCACAGAGCTAAGTCCTGCAGCACACTATAGAAGGCGTCCCACGCAGCCCCAGCATGTGTTTTTTGAGAGGAGATTGTTCTGTTAGTGTGTGTTCTCACTGCCAGCAGCTATTGTGGGGGTCTCACTTTTACAAGATATCTGGGAATTGGTGTAATCTGTGTGTTCTCACTGCCAGGAGCTATTGGGGGGTCTCACTTCTACAATTTATCTGGGAATTGTAATCTGTGCCTTATCACTGCCACCCATCAGGGGGTCTCACTGATTTATAGGAGGTTTCTGGGAATTGTAATCTGTGTCTTGTCACTGTTGCCAGCTATCAAGGGGTCCTATCAGGGGGTCTCACAGACTTTGTAGCAGATTTCTGAAAATTTTAATCTGTGTCTTGTCACTGGCTGCCAGCTATCAGGGTGTCTCACTGAGTTATACCAGAGTTCTGGAAATCTTTAATCTAGATAACACAGTTGAATCAGAGTTCTGCATATCTCCAATTATTATAACAGAGTTGAATCAGAGTTCTGTACATCTTTAATCTATATATCACTCACCATGTCAGAAAGACCAAAAAGGACAGGCAGATGCTCCCAGACACAGATAAGAGAGCAAGCAGCCTCTGTGTCGGGAGGCTGTGCCTCTGGTCGTCATGGACGTGGTGCATCCTCTGCAGGGGCACACTTGTCCTTTCTAACTGGTGCTGGCCGTCTTAAGCAACAGCAACATACAGAGGATTTGGTGGATTGGCTAACCAAGCCATCCTCATCCTCCGAGTCCTCTGCCAGCCAGGCTTGTAGTGGTTTACAGTCCACCTCAGCTGCCAAAGCATCTAATGAAGCCTCCATGTCCACAGCTACTCCTGCCGTAGCCTCACCAACATACACGGATGAGTCAGCTGAATTGTTTGACTACAATGACAGTGACATGCTGCTTGAGGATGCGCAGAAACTACAGTGCTCTGATTCAATCTCTGAGGTTGAGGAAGGGAGTATAATCAACCTAGAGGAAGGGGGTGCCAGTGACACACAAATAACTGGCACTCATGTTGCCCCAGCAGCTGCAGCATACTGCCAAGTTGGCTCCAGTGACGAGGAGATAGGGGGTGATGACGATGACGAGGTCACTGACTCCACCTGGGTTCCTGGCCGAACAGAGGAGTCAAGTGAGGAGGAGGAGGCACAACAAACACGAGGCACAACGCCCTCTATGACCAACCTTTGCCAGTAAAAGGCATCAGAAGTCACAGCTGCTCAGGTTCAGAGTGCTGTTGTCTCAAAGCACATGTACAGGAAGTCTGCTGTCTGGGAGTTCTTTAAGAAATGTGCAGCAGACCGCACCATTGCTATTTGTAATCTATGTCAGATGAGGATCAAGCGTGGGAAAGACATCCCATGCTTGGGTACCAGGTGCTTGAGGCGACATATGACCACCTGCCACGCATCCCGTTGGCACAACACTTTGCATAGGTCCTCCTCCTCATCTGTCTCTACCCCCACTATACGTCCTGCCATGTCATTGCCTACAACTTCCACTGACAGGGATGATGCTACAGTAATGGGTGTACCAGGTCCTTCCTCAGAATGTGACAGCATCCCATCAACTGAAGATTTACGCAGTCAGATTACGTTGCCCCAGCTTCTGCAGTGTAATAAAAAATATAGTCCCAACCATACCCAAGCACAGCGTCTAAATGCCAGCTTCGCAAAATTACTCGCATTACAGCTGCTGCCTTTCCAGCTGGTGGACTCTGCTTCCTTCCGTGAATTTGCTGAATGTGCTGTACCACAGTGGCAGGTTCCAAAACGCCACTTCTTTTCACGGAAGGCCATTCCAGCACTATACCAGCACGTGGAACACAGTGTTATGGAGTCATTGGGAAAGGGAGTCAGCAGCAAGGTGCACATGACTTTAGACACGTGGTCCAGCAAGCATGGACAGGGTCGTTACATTTCCTTCACAGCACACTGGGTATCTCTGATTGCAGCTGGGAGGGATCCAAGATGGGGCTCTGTGCTGGAGCTTGTTCATCCACCACGCCTCCAGAAAGCTGCTTGTATGAGGTCTGTCTGCTCCACCACCTCTTCCTCCTCCTCCTTCTCTGCCTCTGGTGAGGTGGCAGTTAAACCGACTCGTGGCAGGGGCTACGCAATGGCTCAAGCAGAAAGATGCCATACTGTGCTTGAGCTGGTTTGTTTAGGGGACAGGAGCCACACCGGGCCAGAAATTATGTCAGCTCTGCAGGGGCAGGTGCAGAGATGGTTAACACCACACCAGCTTCAGCTGGGAATGGTCATCTGTGATAATGGCAGCAACCTTCTCTCCACCCTACGCCAGGGTAAGTTGACGCATGTACCATGCCTAGCACACGTCCTAAATCTGGTGGTACAGCGTTTCCTAACCAGGTACCCAGGGCTAGCAGAGCTTCTCAGCCAGGCCAGAAAAGTCTGCAGCCACTACAGACGGTCATTCCCAGCAAGTGTTCGCCTGGCAGAAATTCAAAGAGAATTCCACCTTCCCACAAACCGTATGATCTGTGACATGCCCACGAGGTGGAACTCAACATTAGCAATGCTGCAGCGTCTGCACAAGCAGCAGAGGGCCATCAACGAGTACCTGTGTGAGTATGGCACAAGGACAGGTTCAGGTCAACTTGGTTCTCCCCCCGCAGTGGCTGATGATCAAGGATGCATGCACTGTACTGTCACCAGTTGAGGAGGCAACGAGGATGGTGAGCAGGGACAGTGCATGCATCAGTGACACAATTCCTTTAGTGTTCCTGCTGGAGCGTACTCTGCGGGGAATTATAGATGTGGCACTAGAGGCTGAGCAGCGGGAGGAAGAGGAGGCCTTCCCTAGCTCTCAAGGCCCCAGTCTCTACGCAGACAGCATTCCTGCGGGTCCTCAGATCAGACAGGAGGAGGATGAGGAGGATGAGGAATATTTAAGTAGTGGGGGCATTGAAGTTGGGGATTCCTCAAGGGAGGGTTTTGTGTGCCCAGAAACCCAAGGACTAGTACGTGGCTGGGAGGAGGAAGTGCACGATGCTATCATCCTCAATGAACAGGAAGACTCGGAAGCTAATGCCACCTCCAACCTACGCTGCATGGGCTCCCTTATCCTGCAAAGCCTGCTAAAGGACCCCAGGATTTGTGCTATCAAGGAGAGGGATCATTACTGGTTGGCAAGCCTTCTTGATCCACGATACAAGGGTAAAGTTGCAGAGCTCATCCTGCCCGCACAGAGGGAGGACAGGATGAAACAACTTGAGGACTCTCTAAAGCAACACTTGTGTAACACCTTTCCAGGCACTGGTAGGTTACCAAGTGATGACACAGGTGCTTCTGAGGCTGCGGATGATCAGAAGAAGAGCGGTGAAGGCCGGGGCTGCTTGACTAATGCCTTTTTTAATTTTTTTAGTCCACGACGCCCAGGGACATCAAATGTAGGCACCCATTGCCAGCGTCTTCACCATATGGTGCAGGACTACCTAGGGGCAAGGGCAGACCTGGATACCTTTCCAGCAGATGATCTACTGGCTTACTGGGTGTTGAGATTGGATTACTGGCCAGAATTTAGCCAATATGCTATGCAGCTACTAGGTTGCCCTTCATCCAGCGTGCTTTCTGAAAGGACGTTCAGTGCCGCTGGAGGTTTTGTCACAGACAAAAGAGTGCGTCTGTCCACCGACTCTGTAGACCGGCTGACATTTATAAAAATGAATCAGTCCTGGATCAGCAGCTATCAATCCCCTGATGCTGACATAACTGAATAGATCGGGGATCTCTTCTGCATTCCCAAAACCTCCACCACTGCACTCTTCCACAATACCACAAAGGGGTTACGGTGTGAAGGCACTGGCTGCCACCAAAGGCACAATATTTGGGTGCACTGACGCTTGTACCAGATTCATATCATTTTAACCAGCTCAGTGCGTCCTGCCACAGGAAGGGTTGGCTGCGGAGGACGCGCTGAGCGCGTCCTCCCAAAGCAGCCTGCGATCGGCCGGATTCCGGCCGATCGCTGTGCCCCCTGTGACATCTTGGATGTCAGCCCGTCAATCCGGGACCGCCGCGGGCACAATAGATGTCATCGCGGTGGCGCGATGACATCTATTTCAGGCGCCCCCCCCGCGTGTGCGTTGGAGGCGCCTGAAAGGGAGGGGTGGAGGTCCTCCGGACCTCTCTCCCTCCCGATCGCGGGGTCCTGAGCTTAATGCCAGGCACTGTTTGGAAGGGCACAGCCTGCCCTTCCAAACGGTGGCTGTCATTAACCCCTGGGGAGCCGGATCACGAATCGGCACTGAAAAGCGCCGGTTCGTGATCCTTTCCCGGAGCTGGCCGACATCTTGGATGTCGGCCAAGCCTCCGGGAACTCCCCCTGAGGACTGGCGTCATCGTGCATAGCACGATGACGCCAGTCCTGGAGTTAACCCCTAGCTGCCACCAATGGTGGAGATAGGGGGTTCCAATGAACCCCCTATCTCCTGATCCGTGGCAGCTAGGGGTTACAATTTGTTACTGTTGGATCGGCCAGAGCATGGCCGTTCCAACGATACCAAACACGACTGTGAAACAAGTTTTTAAAAAAATAAAAATTAAAAATAAAAATAAAAAAATATTTTAAAAAAAAATTATAAAAAAAATAAACAATTTTTTTCTTTTTTTTGGTTTGTTAATGCAGCAATATTGTTCCCATTTTAATTATAATGTGAACAATGATGCTGCGCTAACGATTTTTGTATGCGGTGAGTTTGTTAAAAATCGCGTAATTTTCCCCAAAAAAAAATGTAACGAGACCCCATTTCTAATTTTTTTAACAAGCGCATCCCATAAAAAATATAACCGCAATTGCTCGCATGTTAAAATGTGAAAAAAAAAACACTTTACACGTTGTAAATTATTGAAAATTCATATTTTATTGCATTTTTTGTTATAATATACAGACAGGTCATGACGTACATATAATAATGACATATTATGAATCTGCCGAGTCTGACGGAAAGAACGATATATAATATGTCTGGGTCATATACTAAAATAAGCCTTCAAAACACGTTTAAACATGATGAGCAAAACCGGTAAAAATGAGCTCAGCACAGAGGCGGGAAATACCTCAGCAGCGAAAGGGTTAATATTGGACCGCAGAGTCCAACCCTGCACTCTTCCACAATACCACAGAGGGGTTACTTACGGTGTGAAGGCACTTGCTGCCACCAAAGGCACAGTATTTGGGTGCACTGCCACTGACGCCTATACCAGATTCATATCATTTTAATATTGGACCGCAGGGTCCAACCCTGCACTCTTCCATAATACCACAGAGGGGTAACGGTGTGACAGCACTGTTGCCGACACTAAAGGCCCAATTTTAAAGCACCTATTGTTACTTTCATCCAAAGCCTGCATAAGTTTCACCATAATTTAGCCAAAAAATCACTAAACTTGTTCTGCGTGTGCTAAAATGTCTCCTCTTTTAATACAGGCTGCCGCCCCAAGCAGTTGTTTATGAATAGATTAAAGGAAAACCGTTTACCGTCATTTGAAATGTAATTTTTTTGTTTTTAAATGTTTCTATACATACTACAAATCCGCCACTTCACAGGCAGGTTATGGGGACCTCTTAGGCACGATATTTGAAGGAATTTTTCTTTTTTTTTCTTAACCCTTATTTCATGGAAAACTCACTGTTCCATTAAAAACGTTTTTTTAAAAACTTTTTGTCCTTGTTTCCTGTCCCCCAGGGCACTACCCGGACCTACATACACCTTTTATGGCAAATATCGTGCATATATGCCCTCTCGGAGGGCACTCTAAATTTCGAACTTTCGAGTCCCATTGACAGTATATCTGCTCCAGCGCACGGTCTTTTCACTCAGTATATCTGCTCCAGCGCACAGTCTTTTCACTCAGTCTATCTGCTCCAGCGCACGGTCTTTTCACTCAGTCTGTCTGCCTCAGTGCACGGTCTTGTTTTCACTCAGTCTGTCTGCCCCAGTTCTTGTTGTTATTCGTCACCCTTAATGGATGAGGTTCTTCATGTAGAAGTTCAGGCCAGCGCTGTCTTTATTTGAGAATGTCTGATGTGGTTCTTCGCGTACGAGCTCAGATTAATGCAATATTCATGACAATGTTTATTTTACAAGCTTTGAATGATGTTGTTCAGAAAGTACAAGCTCAGGCTAATGCAGTCATTATTGTACAAGATTGGGCTGATGTTAGTCTCGGTGTACACGCTCAGGCCAATGTTCTCTTTTTTTTACGAGACTGGACGCAAATGTTTTGCAGTGTACACGCACTGTTAAACGGGGGCTTTATTATACATTATCGGGCTCTGCGTGGAGTTGTAGATGAAAGTGGACTTTGTTTTCCATTACTGTGATGGCTTGGCTCTCCACATGCAGTTTACAGCCAGGGCCATCATCAGGGAGTTGACAGCCCATGATATGTTCAGGGGTACTGTGGTTCCAGGGGGGCCCTGGTCCTTGACAAACCCCATGCAACTTGTCTAAATAACACACATGTTTTATGTCACAAAGAACTTGCCTAACAGGATACTGGGAAACCTCCTGATGGGCTGTAGCACATGGGGATGGTCAGAACACTCTCCCTCATTACTGAGTATTGTCTGCAACAGGGAGAGGTACAGACCACGTGCTAGACTACTAGAGACTCTCTTTACCTCCTTGATGGGCCACCAGTAATTTATCCTGCTCCATGTTAAATAAGTTACTCCGAAAAGGAGGCAAAATTTTTTAATTAGTTTACCAAAATGGGCAGCTGAGGGAAGGGGGGGCCTGGCCAGCGGTTCAGGAGGAGGCCCCAAGATTTCCGATGGCAGTCCCGATTACAGCTAACGGTATGTAGGATCATTCTTAGAGAACGCTCCCTTTGTAAACCTATTTGTAGCCAAGCACTCGGGGCAGCGCAACGAGCATCAATGTAGTGACAAAGGTGCTTGTGTTGTTCCTCACACCCATTTGCTGGTGCACACGAATGATGCCACCCAATGAGAGTCTGCTTGAAACTGTATAAATCTTTAGGGCAACAGTCAGTCCTTGCCCCATCGGTTCTTGATAGACACTTTAGTTCCTCCCATTATATTATTGATTTTCTGTTTTTTACTCCTCTCAGTATATTGACTTTCTTGACCTTTGGTATCGCTGATTTCGCTATGCCTTCTTGATTCCATATACCTCTGTATCCCTCTATATCCCTTGTCCTTGGCTGTATCCCTCTATATCCCTCGTCCTTGGTAGTCCTTGACTACTCTTTTGTATCCTGCCTTTAATGTCTAGTCCGTCAACTGCAATGACTGGTTATTGTTACATTGAGCCCTATTCCAAGGTTATTTTCATTAGCGTCTGTCATTGAACATGCATATTCTGACCGAGCCAACGTCTCAGCAGCTCGGGTCGCAATGCTTTTGAGGTGTTAAATGAAAACACCAGCAGCGCTAAGCAGCGCATCGTCATTAACGCCATAGGACTTCCTAGAGACGGACGAGAGCTCTCGTAAGTGAGTTCTGGCTTGGACAGCAGAAGGATTTATGGAGGACATTTGGAACTTTTTATTCCCAATGTTCAGCTGCTCATGGAGCATAGAAGCAGTGGATGACACTGAGGCATCTAAGGTGAGTATGGGACTTTTTGGTGGCGTTAGAGTAATGTGTTAAGGGATTGTGCTAAAGCGAAAACACTTAACACCAGGGTTTGAAAAACGTTACTCTTTTCATAATAACGTCCGGCAGAGATGAAGAACGAGCAGGTTGGAGTAGCTCGTTCTCCATCTAGTTGCTCCACATTAACACCACACCCATATAATGTTACTGTATAGTAATCTGCAGCTACATCCGAGACGCAATTAGATCTTACGTCTTGGAAGTAGTAAGCCGTGAAACAAATGGGCAGAAAGCTCGAGCCTTTATGCCGTACAGCTCAAGCACTCTGCTTAATGGCAGCCATGGAATAGGACCCTTTCTCTTTTTTTGTGAATATTCTCTCTGCACCTGCTCATCCTTTCTACCTCTATCTGCCTTTATATATCTGTTTTAGCCAGGCCAGTACAAGGACTGGTATCAGATTGTGCTTTGGGTTCGTACTCTGCGGCCAAAGCTAACCGTGACAAAAACAAGCCCTAACAATTGAACATAATCAACATGTTGGGTACTGCACTACTTAGTGAACTTCACACAAGTTGACTCTAATTGACTTGAAATAACATCCCAAGCTGATCCTGCTGTCTGTACCAGACCATTGGCTTTGTTTGACGGATCTCCTTCTCTCTAACTGCCCATGCCCCTTTGCTTCCCTCTGGACCTCACCTACGATCTACCCCTCTGAATATTAAGACCCCTGTGTTTCCAAGAACCCTCTGTTGCTTCACTGTGGACTTACAGTATCCAGTTTCCCCATTCTATGGACTCTTGTTTACCTGCCCCCTAGCTCTGCAACCTGCCTTTGTTCATGTTCTGTCTCTCTGCATCCTCGCCTCTTCTTGCTTTGCCCCTTTGTCTATAGTCTGTGTTTAGTATAGCCAGTGTCTTTCCCCCTTCCTGTCCTAGATCTCTGTACTGTCTCTTGTTTTTTCAATTCAAACCCTTTTATGTCCCACCCTGCTACCTCTATTGTTTAACCTCTGTTGTTTATGTTTACTGTGCTGCCTTTGTTCTCCTTTAATAATCCCTTTTTTTACTGCCACCATCTGTGCTTCTACTGTGTGTGTGTCACTGCAACCCTAGGCTTGTACCCTCGCCCCCCCACCCCATAAACTGAGCGTAACACATAGTTTGAGTAAGAGAGAGTGCTGGTGAAGACTGGTGGCTTCCAGTAATTTGCCGTTCCTCCTGTAGGCATATGACCACTCAAATATTGTCTATTCTCATCAGGGTTCATCTTCGTGCTACTTAAGGGCCAGTACCACCAAAAAATGCAATGTCCTTATTGTGTAAAGAGAGAATGCAATGGAGGCGCTAATTAAATGTGGATATATTATGTTATGCGGCCAACAGGGATTACAACACAAAACCTCGACAGAAATGTGTCAGTGATAGAGCAGAGAAAAGGAGGGGGATCCTAGTGGCGCAGTCCCTTCTGAGGGTAATTTGAGAGGAATAGTAAGGATTCCTATTAGTTCAGAAGCAGCGTGGTCTGAATGACCGTTCTAAAGTGCTGGTTAGAGGGCGGGGCTATAGGCAAGGTGCAGACAAGCTGAAGCTGTGAGCAGGTTATACAATAGCAGCCTTCCTAGATCAGGGAAACATTCAAATGCATACAAAGTGCAAAACGTGCGTACAAAAAATGCATGTAAAGTGCAATATGCGAATTGTGAACAAAAACACAATGTGAAGAGTGTACAATTGCAAAGTAAAATAGGGTACAATTGACCAAGTGAACAGTAGATGCCCTGGTGGCTCAAATGTGCGTACAGATGTAAAAAAATATGGGGTTAAATGTACATAGGAAGGTTATTCAAAATATTAAAAGGGGGGGGGAAAGTCTTGTTTCTATTGTCCGTAATGGATAAAGGAAAAGTAGAAAAAATTCGGACCGTATATTGCGGTGAAGGCAAGAGATAGCCCGTTCTGATCTCTATTGGAGGGATCTAGTAGTTCCAGGTGCAGTCCTAAAACGCAGTCTTTGCCGTGGTCCTATATAGGCTCCCAATTTCCCAAAAAATGGGAAAAGAAGGAGGGTAAAGAGGAAAGAAAGAGTATATAGTGCAATTATGCTTAATAAATAGTAGGTGCCCAAAAGACAAAGGGACACTTACAGTGTCCAGAGCCTCTTCTACCGGCTCTGGTGTGAAATGCCTAGGGCCTGGTCAAGGGTGGCCTCTGCCCTTCTTTACAGGTGCGGGGTGGTCTTCACAGTTGCTATGGGGCAGCCTTCGTCTTTCTTCTGACGATTTAGTTGTTGCCTCCAATACAAAGGGAAGACATCTCCATAGCGCAATGAGTTTAATTATTAAGTGAGGTATATAATAGTCAAGGACAAACTCACCAATGCTGGAGCCATAAATCCAGGCTCAACTTGTAGGCCTATGGTACTTCTATGGTGGGTACCTGCACCTCTTTCAACAGCAGCGCAGCTTCCATGCAGGCAGAGAAACAGAGGGGGGGGGGGGAAGGGAGAGATCAAGCATAAAAAATGCAAAATAAAATAAAGGATTCCTCAATGGATGTAGATGATTAGAAAAAAGGGTTTATTAATTAAAAGGAGTATCACAGATACGCGTTTCGGCTATTAAATATAGCCTTCATCAGTCTGTGTGGAGAAAACAGTCTCAGAAAATGGGGGATCCTATATACTCTTTCTTTCCTCTTTACCCTCCTTCTTTTCCCATTTTTTGGAAAATTGGGAGCCTATATAGGACCACGGCAAAGACTGCGTTTTAGGACTGCACCTGGAACTACTAGATCCCTCCAATAGAGATCAGAACGGGCTATCTCTTGCCTTCACCGCAATATACGGTCCGAATTTTTTCTACTTTTCCTTTATCCATTACGGACAATAGAAACAAGACTTTCCCCCCCCCTTTTTAATATTTTGAATAACCTTCCTATGTACATTTAACCCCATATTTTTTTACATCTGTACGCACATTTGAGCCACCAGGGCATCTACTGTTCACTTAGTCAATTGTACCCTATTTTATTTTACAATTGTACACTCTTTCACATTGTGTTTTTGTTCACAATTCGCATATTGCACTTTACATGCATTTTTTGTACGCACGTTTTGCACTTTGTATGCATTTGAATGTTTCCCTGATCTAGGAAGGCTGCTATTGTATAACCTGCTCACAGCTTCACAGCTTGTCTGCACCTTGCCTATAGCCCCGCCCTCTAACCAGCACTTTAGAACGGTCATTCAGACCACGCTGCTTCTGAACTAATAGGAATCCTTACTATTCCTCTCAAATTACCCTCAGAAGGGACTGCGCCACTAGGATCCCCCTCCTTTTCAATGTCCTTATTGTGTTTATTTGATGTTGCTGATATCTTACATGTGATTTGTTTTTCTCTTATATGTTTAGTTAAGAAAATATTTCCCTCTATATGTGTCACTGGGCGCATCCATTGTGTGATATTTTCCTCTATATGTGTCACTGGGTGCATCCATTGTGTGATATTTTCCTCTATGTGTCACTGGGTGCATCCATTGTGTGATATTTTCTCTATATGTGTCACTGGATGCATCCATTGTGTGATATTTTCCTCTATATGTGTCACTGGGTGCATCCATTGTGTGATATTTTCCTCTATATGTGTCACTGGGTGCATCCATTGTGTGATATTTTCCTCTATGTGTCACTGGGTGCATCCATTGTGTGATATTTTCCTCTATATGTGTCACTGGATGCATCCATTGTGTGATATTTTCCTCTATATGTGTCACTGGGTGCATCCATTGTGTGATATTTTCCTCTATATGTGTCACTGGGTGCATCCATTGTGTGATATTTTCCTCTATATGTGTCACTGGGTGCGTCCATTGTGTGATATTTTCCTCTATGTGTCACTGGGTGCATCCATTGTGTGATACTTTCCTCAATATGTGTCACTGGGTGCATCCATTGTGTGATATTTTCCTCTATTTGTGTCACTGGGTGCATCCATTGTGTGATATTTTCCTCAATATGTGTCACTGGGTGCATCCATTGTGTGATATTTTGTGTTGTAAACTGCCCCCCCCAGTATCTTTCCATCACTTGCTCCTCACTGTGTGGTCTTGGCCATAGAATGGAGTGAATGGGACAGTCACCGACTCACACCATTGTATTGTGTGGGATGTATTCATAGGACATCACCAGGGGGTAGATTAGAAGCTCCCTGTCTTATCTCATTCAGCTGCCAGCTCTTATCTCAGGTAGCCTGTAGGTATATGACCACTCAAATATTGTCTATTCTCAGAGGGTTAATCATCGTGCTCCTTACGGGCCAATACCACCAAAAAAATGTGATGTCCTTATTGTGTTTATTTGATGTTGCTGATATCTTAAACGTGCTTTGTTTTTCTCTTGTATGTTTAGTTAAGAAAATATTTTACCTGAAATAGTTAAGAAAGTATTTGAAATCCTCTCTGGCGCTCCGTGTCATATAAGAGTTATAAGCACCTCTGCTTTGTTTCTTTCTCTCATTTGCAGGAAAGACTGGTCCTGTCTGTATTACCTCGATTTGTTGTACTTGAAATGATCAATGATATGACCAACGTAGAAGATGAACACTTGCAACATCAGTTCCACAAGATTTATATCCATCGCTATGAAAATGTCAGGTAATAAAGGAGTCACAGCTTGCATATCAAATCTAGTAGCACAATACAAAAGTTCAATATAAAAGTTCAATATTAAGAGCAAATAGTACGAATATAATAAAGTAATATTCTAGCGAATAATAACAATTGTGTCAGTGTGAAACCTGGAATAAACGTGCTCTTTGGTTTATATTCGTAATTAGATTTGTGTAATTGTCCACTAGTTCCCGTCTCACATATTTAGGGGGGAAAAAAAGACAATAATGAAACAGATACAAGTGCACCATTGTATAAAATTGTGAGAAATGTAAATGAGCTTATACTCACATGGTCCGGAGCCTGTATAAATACTGGCTTCATAGGCGTTGCCTCTTGTCTGCTTTAGGGTGGCACCTCCCTCTCCTATGTACATTCCTCCAAAACAGAGAGTGGGAGAACAAGGGGCATCATAGGGTAGTACGCTCACAATATTTCGTATCAAGAGGTATCAATTGTCCTACTCACTTAGAAGGGAGCCTTACTATATTCAACTCGGAGGTATGTGCCTTTGGCTCCTTATGTAGGTGGTGCCTGACCTGGTTGTTATGGTTCCAGTTGTCTGGTTGCCAGAAGGAAGGGTGTTTCAATACAGCAGGATATTGCTAAGAAGGTTTTTATTTATATAAAAAACACATTGGGGTAAAAACTTGTATAATTCCTTAAAGAGCATTGGTTGGCCAAAAATAATAGATTAAAGTAGATACTTGTTTCGCTGATCGCTATGTCAGCTTCCTCAGTCTCTATTGTAAAAATCTTTTTTCTAGGTGAGAGGCACAATTAATACCTCTTGATACGAAATTCTGTGAGCATACTACCCTATGATAAACCTTGTTCTCCCACTTTCTGTTTTGGAGGAACATACATAAAGCAATTACAGGGAAGGAGGTGCCACCATAAAGCAGGCAGGAGGTGACTCTTCACAGCACGAAAATGGACACCGAGGTGTTTCAGAGCCTACAATGGTATATTTGACATGAACTTTATTCCAAAAATTGACACAAAACAAATTAGCACACAGACATACATAAGTGAAATGGTTCCCTAGTATCCCATAGTATGGCAATATTGGCGATCAATAGTGGCATATAGTGGAGAGCAATAGGATAAAAGAGTACACTGACTATCTAATACCTCGGCAGTTCCAGCTGCCTACATACCTCCCTTGCTAAACAGAAAATAGAACCTGAATGGTAGCCAAAATCGTAAAAAAGCCATGATTAGATAGCAAGGACAACGGGAAATAAACCAGCACTGTGACTGTGTTAAAAATCAGAAAAAGCTTGACGCGTTTCGCCCTACCGGGCTTAGTCTTGAGCTAGATGCCACCAAAGACTGACCTGGGTATATAGTAGTGGGGTAATCAAAACCAGATGGGCAAACCGAATCAGGCTTTCAGTTTGCAAACATTGCACGCCGCCCGTGACTAAAGTTAATTTCGATTATACCATTGTAGGCTCTGAGACGCCTCGTGTCTATTTTCGTGCTGTGTTGTTTCGTATTGGATTAAGCCCTCCTGAGCGCTACTTGATTGCCATAATTTTTCCTTGATTGTTTTTACGAGGTGACTCTTACAGAGCCAGTTTTTATACAGGCTCCAGACCTTGTGAGTGGGATGAACATAAGCTCATTTAATTTAGATTTATCCCAATTTTATACAATGGAGCACTATTATCTGTGTCATTATTGTCTTTTTTTTCCATATGTATGCGACACAGGAACAAGTGGACAATTACAGAAATCAAATTACCAATATAAACCAAGATCATGTTTATTCACTGTATCACACTGACACAATTGTTATTATTCACTAGAATTTTACTTTATTATATTAGTACAAAGTGGTCTTAATATCACACTTTTTGTATCGCGCCACTGGATTTGGTATGCAAGTTGTTATTTTGTTTTGGCAATCCTAGCAGAGGACAGATTGCATCTAGCTTCCAGGTATACCTGTAGCTGCAACCAGTCTATATGTTTTATTTATGTTTAAAGTCACAAAATATTTTGGTGCTTTTTCACCAAACCATCACTTTTCTTTAGCACCAATAAATGATTCACAGCCAAATAGTAAGGAGGTTGAATGAATGGCGTGGGTACAGAGAAGTTGGTGCATGGGTGCTTGGTTCGTCAAGGTTTGCTAGAAATATGTGCACTAACACATAATCGGTGGTTGCTCATTGGAGAGAGTCAATGGATTTTTGTGTGGGGTTATTTTCTACGCTGCCATTGACCTGTTGTTGGTGTAAGCAGTAAAATACACAAGAGAGACTTTATATGGCAAAGCTTCACCTTAACACCTTCACAACTAAGGGGTTTTCCAGAGAATCCCTGTCAGGAACCAGTGGTTTATTGGAAAATCGTTTTTGTAATTAATTATACATTAAGAAATATTTAGGAATATTTCCGATGTATCCCTTACTGTAGTAACCTATTTGGCAGGGCGATGTCTCCATAATGGAACTGCCAAATGGAATTACTGCAGTTCTGTTCTCTGCAGCTGGGAAGATGTAATTCGGACACATTTTCAGCTGGTTTTAAAGAGTGTTAGCACCTCGGGTATCATGCCTGCGCTGCTGAAACTTTAGGGGCATGTTTGGGGTCCCAAATGCAAATTAATTTAGTTTGCAATAAATGAAATTCCTTTGCATTGCTCAAGGAGAACGCCATATTGACTATACACTAGAGATGTGCATTTGTTTCGGAAAAATTCGGAATTTGGAATGAAATTTGATAATTCGTATTCGGAAGTACCTCCGAATAACGAATCGATACGATACGAATTTGATACGAAATTAAACAGTATATAACAAATTTATTTAGTTTTACACTGTGTCATCATCATAAAAGAAAAATTTGAATAACTGATATCAACTATTTAATTTGAAATAAACTATCAAATTGATATCAACTATCGAATCTGAAATGAACTATCGAATTGATATCAACTATCGAATCTGAAATGAACTATCAAATGTGATATCAACTATTGAGTATGACAGGAACTATCAAATTGATATCAACTATGGAATTGATCTTAACTTACAATACAAGTAATAGTCAGCAAAGGACTTTATGAAACAAATTAATTTTGTTTTACTGTTTAATTTGACTCAAATATTAAATCTGTGACACAGATTAAAATTTAACCCTAGCTTTTCTTTTAACAGCAAAATTTTATTAATTGGTGTTTTATCTAGTGATCCAAAATTCTAATTGATATCAACTATCGAATTGATATATGAAATTCGAATCTATTCGAAATATCAAATCGATTCGAAATTTTAAATTGAAACGAAACGAAATACGAAACAAAATTAGTTACGAAATTCCAAACATGAAATGATTTAAAAACATAATGAAACGAAACAAAACGAAACAAAATTTTCAGCCATGCACATCCCTACTATACACCATATCGGGGTACCAGGAGATGCCTTGCAGATCGAGTATAGTCAATATTGGTAGTGAAGGGATTAATTCACTTGGCTTTCAGTTGCCTCAATGTATGAGGCTCATGTCCACTTGCGATTGCTCAGACACTGTACGGCTGGTGGGTTAATCCATTACTTCTAGAGGTTTGGGTAACCTGTCATTTATTCCAAATGTGTAAACAATGAACTCTTTTTTTTTTTATCTATAACTAAAACACTGACACTTAAAACCTAGACCAAAAATGCCAGATTTATTTATTTATTTATAAAGGATTTTACCAGGAAGGATACATTGAGATTTCTCTCGTTTTCAAGTATGTCCTGGGTTCAAGAACATTGAATTGTTACAGTGTACAGAAATACAAAGTAATAAAATGCAATATATTAACACAAAACAAATATACAGATTAACACAGAAAATAAATATGTCGGAAATATAGTCACTGCGTTATATGTTTACAGGTTCATTCCTTATTGAGGTATGTTAATAGAGATCTCTTAAGTGACTTTAGACTGGGGGAAGATTTGATGGTGTCTGGAAGGTTATTCCATATTTGCGGTGCTCTGTAGGAAAATGAGGATCGAGCCACTGTCTTTTTGTATTGTGGTATTCAAAGTAAGTTGCAGGTTCTCGATCAGAGGTTATAGGATGAGGGAACTGCTGGGGGAAGCAGTCTATTCAGGTAGGGTGGCAGCTTTCCAGAAAAGCTCTTAAATACCAGGTTGGAAAGGTGAAGGGTGCGTCTAGATTCCAGCGATGGCCAGTTTAGCTCTTTTAACATGTCACAATGGTGGGTCATGTAGTTACATTGTAATGCAAAGCGGCAGAATGAGTTATATAATGTGGTAAGTTTCTGAAGGTGTGTTTGTGGGGCCGCTGCATACACTACATCTCCGTATTCAATAGCCGGCATAAGCATTTGTTGTACAATCTGCTTTCTTACCGAGGGGTTCAGGCAGGATTTGTTTCTGTACAGGGCACCTAGTTTGGGGTAAAGTTTAGATGAGAGTTTTTTGATGTGGGGGCCAAAGGATAGATTTGGGTCTTACCACATACCTAGTTATTTGAGAGACGTGACTGTGGTCAGTGTGCCATTTGATCTTGTCCCAACACATAGATGGGGATTTTGCAATTTGTGTAGTTTAGGTTTTGTTCCAAAGAGCATTGTAACAGTTTTGTCAGCATTTAGAAAAAGTTTAATAGATAAAATCACCCACATGGCCAACTCCATTGATCTATTGCCACCAAACATCTGTGAAATGCGTCCACAATGGAATTTTAATAAAGTTACACAATTATTATTATTATTATTATTTTTATAATATAATATAAAATACAATATAAAATTTAGCTTTCCGATTTTTATATTTTGGGTCTTTTTGTCCATATTTGGTAATTAATGTCTAATGCACTTGTAGAAGAAAGGAATTAAAGCCATAAGTAGAAAACGCATATTCTAGCCTCAAAGTGCCCTGATTATATTATTGAAAGTCCTGACTTAAGACAGACATTATAGCAAAACATTCATTTTTTTGTTGAACGTTGCCCTGCTGAGGTTGTGATCGGCACAACGGTGGTCAATTTCAGTGGTTTCTCCTAATAAAGAGCTGAGGATTTGGGGAAGGCACCTTATTAATCCAAGAACACGGCATCTATAATGCTTATCAAGCTCTATGCGCAACAAATAAACACTGTGAAAAGACACCATATAAACATGTTTACGCTTGATAAAGGTCAACCACCAAATTCCTCCAGGCCAACAGGTCTTGCATCGGCACCACTGGTCTGACCGGTGATGCCGATGCAAGACCCGTTGGCCTGGAGGAATGACTACCCAGAACAAAATATATAATTAGAAGGATTGAATGCAATGATCATTTGTTGTACGTTCCTATAGTGTACATTAAGATGTCAAACTTTAATTGAAGCGATCGTTACGCAGAATGCTCCGGAGATTCTTTTATCCCTTCCGCATTCCCTAATGGTAAAGCCGACTGACGGGCGAACAGATAGCTCCTGTTATTTATTCTTGGCTGTTGTTGATATTTGAACGTCTTGCTCTGGAGAAAATGAATGATTAATATTATTTCCCTGTTTTATTTAGCATTCTTTTTGCAGACGTAAAAGGTTTCACCAATTTATCCACCACGCTGTCGGCGCAGGAGCTGGTGCGGATGCTGAATGAACTTTTTGCCAGATTCGATCGCCTGGCGCACGTGAGTCAAATCAAAGTCTAATATGTCTTTTTAATGACCTTCCAGATGTGCGAGTGTTCTATTTAATCAACGTAAAAATAATAACGAATTAAAACAAGTACAGTAAAATTGAACTTTTGGTCAGAACTCAATGAGCCAAACGGTGAGCTTGCCAAACTGAAGGGACGCCGTAAATCATTATTATTCCTGCTGGTATTTTTGTCAGCATTTGTATAACAACATAATCATTCTCAGTGTCTCTTTACATTATAAAGTGGGGAGGTTAACTTAATAAAGTGGCAAACATTTGGTGCCAGAAGAAAGAGATGTAGGGGACCTACACACATGAGCTTGCAAATTAGGCTGGGGTAACAGGAGCACTAACTACGTCTGTCGTGACAACCCCCCTCCCAGTGTCCGTCGTAGCATTACAATCGTCTGGGAGGACCATGCAATGTAATGTGCATACTAGTGTCGCACGTTAAAGTCAATATATCCATTAAAAAGTATAGCCGTGAGGGCCGGCATTCGATCAGAAATTTTATCGGGAATTGAGATGCTGGTAAACCAGAATTTTACTCTCCTGAACCAAAACAAAAAAAACGACAGAAAATTGGCCTAAAAGGTCTGGATTTCGTCCATCGGGCCATTTTAGATCAAACTCAATCTCTAGTGGGACGTTCGCATGACCGACCTGATGGGCTTTATCTTGAGTACAGTGTTCATGTTCAATTGATCTACTGATCCGTAAAGCATTTTTTGCCTCTCTTTAACTCGTTCACACCCAAAATTGAGTTACCTCAATTTTGCATTGTAAAGCATTGAAAAGCACTCATTAGCATATCAAGAAAACCATTTTCAAACCTTTTATAAAGCAGGATTCGTGTGTCTCCTGTGGATTTTTATGTCTCTCCAAGCACCCTGGAGAGACATAAACCCATCTGTAAATAGAAGCCCTAAACCTCACTGTAACAAAAATTACATTTAGATTACTGTTGCATTCCAGCAGCCAGGGATTTGGCAGAATACAGGGAGAGCTGTGGGGTCATTCACTGCTGTACAGGGATAAGATTCAGAGGGTTATAATGAGTGTAAATTCCTGTATAGTACAGATACAAGGTGTTGCTGTAATTGTCATACACAGGCATTAGGCAGCACATACAGAGACAAGGTGTTGCTGTAATTGCCATACACAGGCATTATGCAGCACATACAGATACAAGGTGTTGCTGTAATTGCCATACACAGGCATTATGCAGCACATACAGATACAAGGCGTTGCTGTAATTGCCATACACAGGCATTATGCAGCACATACAGATACAAGGTGTTGCTGTAATTGCCATACACAGACATTATGCAGCACATACAGATACAAGGCGTTGCTGTAATTGCCATACACAGACATTATGCAGCACATACAGATACAAGGTGTTGCTGTAATTGCCATACCCAGACATTATGCAGCACATACAGATACAAGGCGTTGCTGTAATTGCCATACACAGACATTATGCAGCACATACAGATACAAGGCGTTGCTGTAATTGTCATACACAGGCATTATGCAGCACATCAGGGCCGGCGCTAATGTAAGGCGGCACAGGCGGCCGCCTTACTGTCCTGGCCTGCTGCCAGTTTGAGGGGCGGAAAAATCAGATTTGCGGCGCCGCTGCAGTGTGTGTGCCTGTCTCAGTCCCATCCCACGTTCTTAACACGAGCAGGCACACTGTGTAATTTGGCGCCGCCCCCACACGTGATCCACATAGCCCAGGAAAACAACTGCAGGAGGAGCCACCAGCCCGCGTGCTTTCACTCTGCTGCGATGGAGGAGCGAGGCAGAGAGGAGATTTATTACCAGGTGTGAATAAACTAATGGGAGGGGGGTGTAGATTAATATACTGGGGGGGCTTTAAATTGCTGCACTGGGTCTGGGGGCTGTAAATAGATATACTGGGGGGGCTTTAAATTGCTGCACTGGGTCTGGGGGCTGTAAATTGAAATACTGGGTCTGGGGGCTGTAAATGGATATACTGGGGGGGCTGTAAATGGATATACTGGGTCTGGGGGCTGTAAATTGATATACTGGGTCTGGGGGCTGTAAATAGATATACTGGGGGGCTGTATAAATGGATATACTGGGTCTGGGGCTGTAAATAGATATACTGGGTCTGGGGGCTGTAAATAGATATACTGGGGGGCTGTAAATGGATATACTGGGTCTGGGGCTGTAAATTGATATACTGGGTCTGGGGCTGTAAATAGATATACTGGGGGGGGCTGTAAATGGATATACTGGTCTGGGGGCTGTAAATAGATATACTGGGGGGGCTGTAAATGGATATACTGGTCTGGGGGCTGTAAATGGATATACTGGGGTCTGGGGCTGTAAATAGATATACTGGGGGGCTGTAAATTGATATACTGGGGGGGGGGCTGTAAATAGATATACTGGGGGGGCTGTAAATAGATATACTGGGTCTGGGGGCTGTAAATAGATATACTGGGTCTGGGGGCTGTAAATGGATATACTGGGTCTGGGGCTGTAAATGAATATACTGGGGGGCTGTAAATGGATATACTGGGTCTGGGGGCTGTAAATAGATATACTGGGGGCTGTAAATTGCTATACTGGGTCTGGGGGCTGTAAATTGATATACTGGGTCTGTGGGCTGTAAATGGATATACTGGGTCTGGGGGCTGTAAATAGATATACTGGGGGCTGTAAATTGCTATACTGGGGTCTGGGGGCTGTAAATGGATATACTGGGTCTGGGGGCTGTAAATGGATATACTGGGTCTGGGGGCTGTAAATAGATATACTGGGGGGCTGTAAAGTGAAATACTGGGTCTGGGGGCTGTAAATAGATATACTGGGGGGCTGTAAATGGATATACTGGGTCTGGGGGCTGTAAATGGATATACTGGGTCTGGGGGCTGTAAATAGATATACTGGGGGGGCTGTAAATAGATTTACTGGGTCTGGGGGCTGTAAATGGATATACTGGTCTGGGGGCTGTAAATAGATATACTGGGGGGCTGTAAATTGAAATACTGGGTCTGGGGGCTGTAAATAGATATACTGGGGGGCTGTAAATTGAAATACTGGGTCTGGGGGCTGTAAATAGATATACTGGGTCTGGGGGCTGTAAATAGATTTACTGGGGGGCTGTAAATAGATATACTGGGGGGCTGTAAATTGAAATACTGGGTCTGGGGGCTGTAAATGGATATACTGGGTCTGGGGGCTGTAAATAGATATACTGGGGGGGCTGTAAATGGATATACTGGGTCTGGGGGCTGTAAATGGATATACTGGGTCTGGGGGCTGTAAATAGATATACTGGGGGGGCTGTAAATTGCTATACTGGGTCTGGGGGCTTTAAATTGATATACTGGATCTGGGGGCTGTAAATGATATACTGGGTCTGGGGGCTGTAAATAGATATACTGGGGGGGCTGTAAATTGCTATACTGGGTCTGGGGGCTGTAAATGGATATACTGGGGGCTGTAAATTGAAATACTGGGTCTGGGGGCTGTAAATAGATATACTGGGGGCTGTAAATGGATATACTGGGTCTGGGGGCTGTAAATAGATATACTGGGGGGGGCTGTAAATTGCTATACTGGGTCTGGGGGCTGTAAATGGATATACTGGCCTGGGGGCTGTAAATGGATATACTGGGTCTGGGGGCTGTAAATTGAAATACTGGGTCTGGGGGCTGTAAATGGATATACTGGGGGGGCTGTAAATGGATATACTGGGTCTGGGGGCTGTAAATTGATATACTGGGTCTGGGGGCTGTAAATAGATATACTGGGGGGGCTGTAAATGGATATACTGGGTCTGGGGGCTGTAAATAGATATACTGGGTCTGGGGGCTGTAAATAGATATACTGGGGGGGCTGTAAATGGATATACTGGGTCTGGGGGCTGTAAATTGATATACTGGGTCTGGGGCTGTAAATAGATATACTGGGGGGGCTGTAAATGGATATACTGGGTCTGGGGCTGTAAATAGATATACTGGGGGCTGTAAATGATATACTGGGGTCTGGGGGCTGTAAATGGATATACTGTCTGGGGGCTGTAAATAGATATACTGGGGGGCTGTAAATGGATATACTGGGGTGGGGGCTGTAAATAGTGTCACGGAATGGCCCAGCACCCTCAGCCAGGGGCGGTGCACAGTGACAGTGGGGGCCATGGACACTTAGTAAACCGGGTGCGTGCCACCGCACCTAAGTATGTTTTATTAGATGTGGTTTTACTGATGTGCTGTATTAAGATGTACCTTGTGTGATTGTAACTGTATTAGGTGTAAGAAAACGTTTGTATGTGTTTTTCCCCGTCGCCATTTTGCCCATTCCAGCATGGTTACACCAGACAAAGGATCTCCTGGCCCCAAGATGGAGGATACATCAAGCCAGCTGCTTGGAGGCTGCTCCCAGACCTCATTTGCCTAATCCCTGGACAATGGGAAGGCTGGAAGGGACCTGGGAGGGAACAGGGGGGGCTGGGAGAGGAGCCAATCAGTGCTGGTTGTGTGGGTGGGGGAGTTGGCAATCTGTGTATGTGAAGTTGTATACCTGACTCTGTTGTAAACCCATAAAGTCAGTTCATCTAGTTCATTCAGCCACGCCTGGTGTTCTTCATTTGGTGAACGTATTCCTGTGATCCAGCGCGGTCTACAGAGCACGGTAGCCAGATCCGAATCGACCACCCTGTGCCTGCATCTCGCATCAGGACAGAGGTGCAGCGTGCGGGCATCGACCGCTGTGAGATCCGATTCGACGGCCGCGGCGCATCTGCCGCGCATTTCCCGCGCATCGGTATAGCGGGCGCCATCCGATCGCCGGTAGATCCGAAAAGACGCGCGGACGTCCCAACTATAAGATCCGACCAGCTCCCGAGGGGATTCCGATCCGACCGGCCGTTCCGCAGACGACACATCCGCCAACCAAGGTCAGTAGACCAGCTGCTCGGGACGCTGAGTGCCGTGTCGCTCAGTGGTCGGGCTGGTCTCACCCAGGGGTCTCTTCCAACGCCCGCCAACCCTTTCCCAGGGTCACTCCAGGCCGCTCGAGACGCCGGGTGCCGTGTCACTCGGTAGTCGGGCCGGCGGTAAGCGCACTAGGGGGAAGCAGATAGGAGCACACCCGCAGGCGGACAACATCCCATTCCGTCATACTGGTGGCAACGGTGGGATCGCTCTCTGCAGACCCCTAGGAGACGTACGCCATGGCGGTGTACAACCCCTACAACAGGGACACCCTGCGTGGGATGTTGGAGAACCGGGGAGGAACGCCGGGTAACAAGAAAAGAAAGACGCTGATCAAGGAACTGACCAGGATGGATCAGGACGAGGCGATGATGCCCGTCCCCAGCCCTGTCCGCGCAGAGGTGGAGGAAGATGCTGGCCTCAGGGAGTTGCGGCGTCGGATTGCCCTGCTCGGTGATGCCCCGGCGGAGGGGGCCAGATATCAAGTGATTCGGGAGTTCTACCGGGAAGTTGAGCAGGAGAAGGAACGCCAGCACGAGCTGCGGTTGGCAGAGCTCCGCGGAGCAGAGACTGATTATGTTGACCCCGAACCCTTCCCTGTGGAACCCTGGGTCGAGGCTCACAGCGCGACTGGAGCTCCACCTGGGGAATCTGCAAACCCCAGTGACTATGCTTGCGGGACTCTCAGCTTGCCTGGAGCCTGTACTGAGGACGTCACTTATCCCCGCGACCCTCGGATGAAGACTCACAGCCCGCCTGGAGCTGCATCTGAGGACGCCCCATTCTCCGTTGAGGAGCGGTGCTCCTGCGCTGGCACCTACGCCGACATGAAGGTCGTGTTGGCAAGAGAGCTGCAGGAGGGCCTGGAGCAGGACCAGAGGTCCACAGAGGAGCTGTGGTACGAGGCCCTGGACCATGAGCGGGACTGCCATGGTGTGTACATTCCCTCCGATGCTGTCGTCCATCGAGTGCAGTACGATGTGCGAGCAGCGTTCCTGCAGGGGCGGGCCCCAGAGGAGTGGGAGGACGAGCTCCGGAGTCTGGTGCAGCAGGAGATCGCACTGGACGCCGAGTACCGCGCCCTCCGGTGGCTAACCGCCTCCCCGACCGTGCGCCCTAGTGAAGGCAGTTCCACTGCAGGGCCTCGCTATGGGTACGGGGCTGCTCTACGAGGGCATGGCCGCCGACCCCGAGTTTGGAGAGGAGACCGAGGAGCGGATGGAAGACATCCTGGAGCGACGGGAACTGGAGATCCCGTCAGACAGCAGGGACTCGGTGTTTGAGGAGCTGGAGTCCCTAGCCGAGCGAGAGTGGGAGCTCGAGGTGGCTTATCGGAGACTGTTGGACGGCGTTCCGCAGTCGAGCCTGAGCTCCCCGTGGTGGGACGGGTCGGCGGAGGAAGTCGACAGTCCCCAGGTTTGGGACCTATGGGAGGCCGAGGCGGACCCATGGGTGCCCGTGGGGGGGTCGACTGAGGAAGTTACCCCCTGCACCCCGCAAGAGGACAGGGTGGCCGAGGCCACGGGTCCAGCGGGGGAGGAGACGGATGGTCCCCCCGGGATGGGTTGTGCGCAACCATTGTTTGCCCCGGGGGGTGAAGAGACCATCCTTCCCAAGGAGATCCCACCCAGCGGAAGAGCTGGCTACGGGGCAGAGTGCCGCTGGCCTCTGCCCACTACTCAACGTCTGCCAGGAGGAGCAGACGGATGGTTCCCCCGGGATGGGTTGCACGCAACCACTGATTGCCCCGGGGGGTGAAGAGACCATCCCGCCACAAGGAGATTGCCAACCAGCGGAAGAGCTGGCCACGGGGCAGAGCGTCGCTGGCCTCTGCCCCCTGCTGACAGTCTGCCAGGTGGAGCAGACGGATGGTTCCCCCGGGATGGGTTGTGCGCAACCCTTGTTTGCCCCGGGGGGTGAAGTAACCGTCCTCCCGCAAGGAGATCTCCCCCCAGCAGAAGAGCTGGCTACGGGGCAGAGTGCCGCTGGTCTCTGCCCACTGCTTACAGTCTGCCAGGAGGAGCAGACAGATGGTTCCCCGGGCTGGGTTGTGCGCAGCCATTGATCGGCCCGGGGGTGAAGAAACCATCCTCCCACAAGGAGATCTCCACCCAGCGGAAGAGCTGACGGCGGGGCAGAGCGCCGCTGGCCTCTGCCCATTCCTCCCAATTCGCCTCGAGGGGCAGAGCGGGGATGACCCCGTGCGACTGCCGTTGCAATTATGTATTCCACCCTTTGGCTGCCAGGAAGAACAGCCGGGTTTGACCCCATTTGTCCCTTCGGTTGCCGGTTTTGTACCTGCCTCTTCAGCAGAAGAGCTGGCAACGGGGCAGAGCGCCGCTGGCCTCTGCCCACCCTTCGGCTGCCTGGGAGAGCAGCCGGGTGTGTCCACCCTTGTCCCTTTTGTTGCAATTACCCCCTCAGCGGAAGAGCTGACTACGGGGCAGAGCGCTGCTGGCCTCTGCCCATCTCCTCAACTCTTTGGCCTGGAGGCCCCGCACAGCCACTGGGCTTTTCATCGACCTGGGGTGGGTGCGTTTAGCGCCCGTTTTCCCGGAGGGGACCCCGGAGGTACTCCTCCCCAGACTTATGTCCTTTCGCCCAGCCGGGGTAACCCTAAGGACGCGGGGCCCCGACCAAGCTGGCACGGCCGCAAGGCCAAATGGAGAAGCCTGGTGGCCAGGCCTCCCCAGACCGACTACGGGCCTGGAGCACCGACTTCCCCGGTATGACCCGGTGGGGTCAGACCAGGTGCGTCGAACTGTGGGAAGGGGGAGGAGTGTCACGGAATGGCCCAGCACCCTCAGCCAGGGGCGGTGCACAGTGACAGTGGGGGCCATGGACACTTAGTAAACCGGGTGCGTGCCACCGCACCTAAGTATGTTTTATTAGATGTGGTTTTACTGATGTGCTGTATTAAGATGTACCTTGTGTGATTGTAACTGTATTAGGTGTAAGAAAACGTTTGTATGTGTTTTTCCCCGTCGCCATTTTGCCCATTCCAGCATGGTTACACCAGACAAAGGATCTCCTGGCCCCAAGATGGAGGATACATCAAGCCAGCTGCTTGGAGGCTGCTCCCAGACCTCATTTGCCTAATCCCTGGACAATGGGAAGGCTGGAAGGGACCTGGGAGGGAACAGGGGGGGCTGGGAGAGGAGCCAATCAGTGCTGGTTGTGTGGGTGGGGGAGTTGGCAATCTGTGTATGTGAAGTTGTATACCTGACTCTGTTGTAAACCCATAAAGTCAGTTCATCTAGTTCATTCAGCCACGCCTGGTGTTCTTCATTTGGTGAACGTATTCCTGTGATCCAGCGCGGTCTACAGAGCACGGTAGCCAGATCCGAATCGACCACCCTGTGCCTGCATCTCGCATCAGGACAGAGGTGCAGCGTGCGGGCATCGACCGCTGTGAGATCCGATTCGACGGCCGCGGCGCATCTGCCGCGCATTTCCCGCGCATCGGTATAGCGGGCGCCATCCGATCGCCGGTAGATCCGAAAAGACGCGCGACGTCCCAACTATAAGATCCGACCAGCTCCCGAGGGGGATTCCGATCCGACCGGCCGTTCCGCAGACGACACATCCGCCAACCAAGGTCAGTAGACCAGCTGCTCGGGACGCTGAGTGCCGTGTCGCTCAGTGGTCGGGCTGGTCTCACCCAGGGGTCTCTTCCAACGCCCGCCAACCTTTCCAGGGTCACTCCAGGCCGCTCGAGACGCCGGGTGCCGTGTCACTCGGTAGTCGGGCCGGCGGTAAGCGCACTAGGGGGAAGCAGATAGGAGCACACCCGCAGGCGACAACATCCCATTCCGTCATAAATAGATATACTGGGGGGGCTGTAAATAGATATACTGGGTCTGGGGGCTGTAAATAGATTATACTGGGTCTGGGGGCTGTAAATGGATATACTGGGTCTGGGGGCTGTAAATGGATATACTGGGGGGGCTGTAAATGGATATACTGGGTCTGGGGGCTGTAAATAGATATACTGGGGGCTGTAAATTGCTATACTGGGTCTGGGGGCTGTAAATTGATATACTGGGTCTGTGGGCTGTAAATGGATATACTGGGTCTGGGGGCTGTAAATTGCTATACTGGGGTCTGGGGGCTGTAAATTGCTATACTGGGGTCTGGGGGCTGTAAATGGATATACTGGGTCTGGGGCTGTAAATGGATATACTGGGTCTGGGGGCTGTAAATAGATATACTGGGGGGCTGTAAAGTGAAATACTGGGTCTGGGGGCTGTAAATAGATATACTGGGGGGCTGTAAATGGATTACTGGGTCTGGGGGCTGTAAATGGATATACTGGTCTGGGGCTGTAAATAGATATACTGGGGGGGCTGTAAATAGATTTACTGGGTCTGGGGGCTGTAAATGGATATACTGGGTCTGGGGGCTGTAAATAGATATACTGGGGGGCTGTAATTGAAATACTGGGTCTGGGGGCTGTAAATAGATTACTGGGGGGCTGTAAATGAAATACTGGGTCTGGGGGCTGTAAATAGATATACTGGGTCTGGGGCTGTAAATAGATTTACTGGGGGGCTGTAAATAGATATACTGGGGGGCTGTAAATTGAAATACTGGGTCTGGGGGCTGTAAATGGATATACTGGGTCTGGGGGCTGTAAATAGATATACTGGGGGGGCTGTAAATGGATATACTGGGCTGGGGGCTGTAAATGGATATACTGGGTCTGGGGGCTGTAAATAGATATACTGGGGGGCTGTAAATGGATATACTGGGTCTGGGGGCTGTAAATAGATATACTGGGGGGGCTGTAAATTGCTATACTGGGTCTGGGGGCTTTAAATTGATATACTGGATCTGGGGGCTGTAAATGGATATACTGGGTCTGGGGCTGTAAATAGATATACTGGGGGCTGTAAATGCTATACTGGGTCTGGGGGCTGTAAATGGATATACTGGGGGCTGTAAATTGAAATACTGGGTCTGGGGGCTGTAAATAGATATACTGGGGGGGCTGTAAATGGATATACTGGGTCTGGGGGCTGTAAATAGATATACTGGGGGGCTGTAAATTGCTATACTGGTCTGGGGGCTGTAAATGGATATACTGGCCTGGGGGCTGTAAATGGATATACTGGGTCTGGGGGCTGTAAATAGATTACTGGGGGGGCTTAATAGATATACTGGGGGCTGTAAATTGATATACTGGGTCTGGGGGCTGTAAATAGATATACTGGTCTGGGGGCCGTAAATAGATATACTGGGGGCTGTAAATTGAAATACTGGGTCTGGGGGCTGTAAATAGATATACTGGGGGCTGTAATTGAAATACTGGGTCTGGGGGCTGTAAATAGATATACTGGGTCTGGGGGCTGTAAATAGATTTACTGGGGGGCTGTAAAAGATATACTGGGGGGCTGTAAATTGAAATACTGGGTCTGGGGGCTGTAAATAGATTACTGGGGGGCTGTAAATAGATATACTGGGGGCTGTAAATTGATATACTGGGTCTGGGGCTGTAAATAGATATACTGGGTCTGGGGGCCGTAAATAGATATACTGGGGGGCTGTAAATTGATATACTGGTCTGGGGCTGTAAATTGATATACTGGGTCTGGGGGCCGTAAATAGATATACTGGGGGGGCTGTAAATTGATATACTGGGTCTGGGGGGTAAATAGATATACTGGGTCTGGGGGCCGTAAATAGATATACTGGGGGGACTGTAAATTGATATACTGGGTCTGGGGCTGTAAATTGAATATCTGGGTCTGGGGGCCGTAAATAGATATACTGGGGGGGCTGTAAATTGATATACTGGGGTCTGGGGCTGTAAACTGATTTACTGGGGGTGTAAATTGCTATACTGGTGGGTGTAAAATCATGTACTGGGGGTGTAAAATGATATGCAGGGGGTTTGAATAAACTGATATTGGTACATTACGTTTTTTTATTGCTGTGGAGCTCTGTTATACTCATTCACACTGCACATTACTGTGAGTTTTTATGCTGTGGATTCTGTGATACGCTCATACACACCGCACATTACTGTGAGTTTTATTACTGTGGAGCTCTGTGATACGCTCATACACACTGCACATTACTATGAGTTTTATTGCTGTGGAGCTCTGTGATACGCTCATGCACACTGCACATTACTGTGAGTTTTATTACTGTGGAGCTCTGTGATACGCTCATGCACACTGCACATTACTGTGAGTTTTATTACTGTGGAGCTCTGTGATACGCTCATACACACTGCACATTACTATGAGTTTTATTGCTGTGGAGCTCTGTGATACGCTCATACACACCGCACATTACTGTGAGTTTTATTACTGTGGAGCTCTGTGATACGCTTTTACACACTGCACATTACTGGAAGGTTTATTGAAGTGAGCTCTGTAATTTGCAGTGTGTATAAGTACATCAATAAGGTAGACGTATTTTATAATCCTGAATTGCTCCTGGTGAGGGTATAAATAAAACCCACCAGTTTCTCTCATGGCTGAGAAGCCGCATGAGGACATGTGGTTGCTTAGAAAGCAGCTTTTGGTTTCATTAGGAAGGACTAGCCTGACCCAGAGGTGTCGTGATGCGGCAGAAGAGCTTACACTTTAATGACCATTCAAATAAACCAAAACCTCTGTGTTTTGTTTAACATGGAGCTACAGGGGTGAGCAGGGCTGGACTGGGACAGAAAATCAGCCCTGGATGTCATCCAGACCGGCCCAATTTAATTATGCAAATACGCACAAAAATAGTATATAATCTAACTGGATCGCTCAACCAATCGCTCTACAGATACTGGAGTTGCTGCAGAGCGATTGGGTAAAGCACCGCAGTGGCACTGAGATCAAGTGTGCACCATGCCTTAAGGTGAGGCGGATGCGCAGAGGGTCTCACCGGCACGGTGGCCGCAATATGAGACTGCGTCTGTTTTGCAGTGTGGAAGTTCTCACCTCACCCATTAAGGGCAGCGCGAGCCACGCGGTGAACCAGCATTCACACTGGCCCACAGAGCCATCGGCCCACCGGGAATCTCCCTGTAGTCCCTATGGCCAGTACATGCCTGGGGGTGAGCGCAAATGACAACTTATTTTCTTGGTATGTTTTAGAGATTATTATGCATCTCAATGCTGATTGACATGGCATGGTAGGGATGGGGGGGGGGGCACCAAAACGCACCTTCGCCTGAGTAGACAAAAATGCTTGCACCGGCCCTGCAGCACATACAGATACAAGGTGTTGCTGTAATTACCATACACAGGCATTATGCAGCACATACAGATACAAGGCGTTGCTGTAATTGCCATACACAGACATTATGCAGCACATACAGATACAAGGTGTTGCTGTAATTACCATACACAGGCATTATGCAGCACATACAGATACAAGGTGTTGCTGTAATTGCCATACACAGACATTATGCAGCACATACAGATACAAGGCGTTGCTGTAATTGCCATACACAGACATTATGCAGCACATACAGATACAAGGTGTTGCTGTAATTACCATACACAGGCATTATGCAGCACATACAGATACAAGGTGTTTCTGTAATTGCCATACACAGACATTATGCAGCACATACAGATACAAGGCGTTGCTGTAATTGCCATACACAGGCATTATGCAGCACATACAGATATTACATTGCTAATAAACTCATTATGATCACTACAAACCCCCATATTTATGCAGGAGATCTCACCATTTTATTATCTGTCTGCAGCAGATATTATATGCCTGTATGATAATAATACAGAACCTGTGTGAAATTGTGTAAGATAAAGGACGCCATTTAGAGCTCAGAATCTTACATTTCAACGCTATTTCTGTAACAGATAAACAAATACATGAAAAATGAAAAATAAGCAAATTAACATTATTTTCATTTCTTAACTATCTCAGAACAATTAATCTCCGTATGAAAATTCTATTTTACCCTAAATTTAATTGTTAACTTCACATCCCGTGTTTCAAATAAATGTTATGATAACATTTTTCTCAACAAAAATCACTTGGTAGTGAAGGGGCTAAGTAGCACAACGACCATTTGCAAGACCTGTGTAACTTAACGTCCTTTTGTTGTCAATAATTACGACTTTTTGTGAAAAAAGAATGGGTCGGTCTTTGTCAAGACAGAAAGGCTGCAGCTCTTCGTAAAGCGTTACTTTCTACATTGTTTTCTTGTTGGCTGGTGTTGAGTCCTTATTGTGTATTTCCTGCAAATTTAGGTAAATTCGTTAGCATTACTTCTAGGTATGGTCATGTTCATGGCTGTGCTTCTAGAATCCAATTTCTACATTGAGTGATGGCCCGACATGTGTGATATTAGCACAAGAGATCACAATATTTCATGATCTAGTGTCGGTCAACAAGGCAGCTACAAGCCTTTTAACAACAGACACGTTTGAGTTGCTTCTCTTCCAGTGGCATTCCGGCTGCTCGTTCGTCTCCTTCTCATCTCTCTCGCCAGGATAGAATAGTTTTCCCAAGACTTATTGAACTGTCATTAAAGATATGAGGATAACACCGATACATGGCGAACATCCAAGCGTGTTATCCACACCTTCCTGTCTACTTCTCACCTAACATCAAAGAGGTGTAGTCATCAGCGTTCGGGGTATAACGTTGCTTCATTACTAATTTCGCATTCATTACCGTGCCAGCTGACAGGTCACTGCGTGTATCACTGGAACCGACGGCACTTGTGACACTTTAGACGCTTCATCCATTCATCATAACAGCTGTTTTACCTGCTGCGCGATGCCTTTTGTCACTTGATGCTACATTCCATTGTAAATCCGTTTGATTGCCGGATTCCGTTTCACCTCGTTACGCGGCACAGAGAGATCCTTTCTTACTGAAACAAGGATTTTTCCTTTTTGTTCCTGCAGGAACTATACAATGTATGTATAACGAAACGAAATGCACATGTCTAGTAAAAACTTAAGTTTCCTAACCTTTTTATAAAGTTTTCGTTCAATATTTCTTTTGCAAACAGCGCTTCAATAATGATAATGAATCGGATCCGACCCGCAAAATGAATCAGATCTGAAAACCGAAAATGATCTGAAAACGATATTTGACGGTCTGATATTTCGGATCGGTCCGAAATTATGAGTCGCGGTGAAATATCGAACGACCAGAAACGGGAAAAAAAAAGCTGTTTAAAATGGCCCGAAATCACCCGAAATGAGAAAAAAAATGGAAAGAAAGATTCCGAAACTAAAAAAAACCCTGTGCACAAGTCTACTATACAATAGGAAATAAAAAAGGCTTTCTGCGTACTAATTACAACAATGAACGTTAAAGTCCCTGTGTTACCAGGGGTGCTAATAAAACCATTCACGTTTTGACTTTAAAGGGACTCTCTACTCATTAGACATGTGCACAGCACAAAATTTCGTTTTGAACTAATGGATTAGTCCTAAAATGCAATTTATTTAGTTACTAAAGAAATTCGTTTTCAGTTCTTTAGTATGAAAACTAATTTCATTCATCCGAAAACCAATGGATACAATTACTATTTCAGTGGCTCCTCAGAGGGCTGAGATCGCTGCTTGTTACAGTATCTCTCCCTCTCAGCACAATGTGGGCCATATTACATAGTTGGTGCTAACATAACCAGAGCTGTTGTAAACTTCCCAGAGCCATTATAGCCAATGGAGGTTTTCAGTTTACAACAGCTCTGGTTAAGTTAACACCAACATTGGAATACTGCCCCGTGTCAGGCAAAGCTGTTACAGTAACTGACTGCTGCTCATCACAGCGCTCAGAGTTTCAGTAAAACTAGTAAATAATATTTTCATATATAAGAGGTTAGAACAATATTATTTCCTTGTTTTAATGAAACTCTGAGCGCTGTTACAGTCAGTTACTGTAACAACTGAGCCTGATACATTGTACTGAGAGATAATGTAACAAGCAGCCGATCTCAGCGCTCACAGCCACTGGATTTAAAGGGCTGAAAAAAAAGGATCCTCTCTGTTTAATGTTTAGAACATCCTCCTGCATTAATTAATACCCCTCTCTGTATAATGTATAGAACATCCTCCTCAATTTATACCTTTCTCTGTATAATGTATATAGCATTAATACCCCTCTCTGTATAATGTATAGAACATCCTCCTGCATTAATTAATGCCACTCTCTGTATAGAACATCCTACTGCATTGGCATGTGGAGGGTGCAGATCTTCGGATGTTGCGATGTTGCATTCTTCATTGCTGGTCTCCTTCACTCATCAATGTAATATCCCAAAAAGGACTGAAACTAAAATGTAGTGCATTTTATTTTAGTTTCTTTCATTTTTTGTACTGAGCAGTTTCGTTTCTCTTGAGTCATACTAAAACTAAATTATCCCAAAATTCTGACTAAATCGTTTTAGTACTAAAACGAATGCACATGTCTACTACTCATCATGACCACTTTTTTTTGTTTAAAAGTGCTCTGGAGGTTAGGAGTGCCCCTGCTCCCCCCCCCCTACTGCTCCGATCTGGAGAATTCGCTGGGTGAAGTGGAAGAGTTTCCTCCACCTAACCAGCGTCACCAGCATCCGGGATTTTGAATTTTCCGGCTGTCTATCATCGGATTGGTCACTAGTGATGTCAACAAGGAAAGAGCATGCCGACTTCACCCTCTGAGACCGTCAACGATAGCGAGTGGCCTCTGTGAGACAGCAATGGATCGGATCCGTGCATGCAAGTGCAGCTCCAATCCATCACTCTGCGTAGGCGCTACAGAACTTGTGTACGGAAAGTGTGCAAGTCCAGAGTGGTGTTCAACTTACAGTTCCTACACTACACAATTTTCATAGCCACACAAACTGCGCAGAAAAACTACAGGGACGTCCGGGTTCAGGAGTCCCTGAGCTGAAGAGGAGGAGCAGCAGCAGCGAGGGACAAAAGGTAAGTAAAATCACCTAAAAAGAAAAAAATATATAGAAAAGGCTGAGGGCCCTATTACATTCTTCGCGCACAATTGTACGTGTGCGCAAAAATGCATTAACGCAAGGGGCAAAACCCTTTGCGCTGAATGTCGTATTACGACGTTCGTGCACAAAATGCGCGTTAACGTCTAACGCAAGTGACCCTGCACGAACCCTTTGCGAGCGCAATTTAGTGCGCGCATCCTATACTTAACATTGTGAGCGCAAATGCGTTTCTGCGCTGGTGTGCACATGGTATTACAATCTATGTGCAAACTTTAACGGAAAACGTTTGCGCGCATAATTTTAACGCCTTTGAAAAGCTGGTGGTAACGGCAAATTGTAACAACCTGACCGTACCAAACTGTGGATTCACAACGGATGCGCACCTTTTTTTTACTAGATCCGTCAAAAATGACGGCCACTACCTTGTCTTCCGTCAAAACGTACGAATGTTGTACTTTATAAATAAATATAGTACTCAGAGGATGAGCACCTTATTTGTTTCTTGTGTCAGACAGAGGTAGATGCAAGCAATGTTTTTAAGGTGGAAACACGTAATTTGGTCACTGGATGTTTGGAGTAAAGATAAGGACAGAGTCAACAGTGAGGCCAAGGCAACAAGCTTGAGATGTCGAGCTGGTGAAAGTCCCATTCTGCCAAGAATGCCGTGACAGAGTGTCTTGACTTTGGTAGCACGCTGCTTGAGATATGTCTCCTGCAGTATTACAGGGCATAGGCGATGGCAGCCTTGTCTATGGAGATGGACAGCCCTGAGACCTTTCATTTTATGTGGATGAGGAGCTTTGTGACATTTTGAAGACTAGCCTCCGTGCAAACCCCCCATCCGCCTGGCAAATTTAGTCAATTATTTCATATCCTGTCAAGTCTGATTTGTTTAATAAGAAGGGAACTTGTCTACTCTTTGACATTATTGTATTTGGCAAACCTTTGCTGAAATGAGACTCGTTTGTGAGTGCCGTGACATTATGTCCCGAACTTCCTGAACCTATCTCTTAAAAAGTCAATTACAGCAATATACAATGTAGCAACACCATTTCTAAGCAAAAAATAATGATACCTGCTTAATATTCAGTAGTCTACTGCTTGACCCTGGCGTTATCCGGATCCATTAGTGTGTACAGCCATGGGTGTGAATACTTCACTTATTATGCTTATTAGAAATCCACATCCAGCTCTTGTGACA
This sequence comes from Leptobrachium leishanense, assembly GCA_009667805.1. NCBI lineage: Eukaryota > Metazoa > Chordata > Amphibia > Anura > Megophryidae > Leptobrachium > Leptobrachium leishanense. The sequence goes on along the minus strand of CM019067.1, from coordinate 37,833,846 downwards.
ATTATTGGTCATGCTCGGTATGGCAGAAGATTTTGGATTGTGTTTAAGGCTAGGGTCAGAGTGGGGCAGTCGGAACGCGCGTGCAGGCGCACTAAATCACGGCGGCAGTAGCAGCACATAACGGCCAATGACGGCCAATATACGCAGTACGTGCGTACGAAAGTGCCCGACACCACGCAACCAGCAAATGAACGCATTTTTATCAGAACGTGAAACCGCTGCTACTGACGTACAAAGTGCGCTGCGGCCGCATAGCAGCGTGTGTGCGTGATTAGGAGACGTCAGACGCTGCTAGTGTGCGGCCAACATAACGTTCAAACAGCCGGATTTCCCTAGACTTCTTTTTACCCCACCGTCATGAAATACGTCCAGAATTGCGCATCGTCTGACCACTTAAGCGTATTCCGTGAAAAAATGCGTGCGCACGCATCGACGTACATTTTGACGGTGGCTGCAGAAAATGCGCTCATCTGTCCCTAGCCTAAGAGGCTGGTGAGGGATCAGAAGAAATGTAGTATACAAATGCTGGTCACCACTTACCACAGCACAAACCCGGTATCCGAGGTCGAGGATATATTTAAAGGGACTCTCTACTCATCCTGACCACTTTATCTGTTGAAAGTGGTCAGGATGTGAGCAGTGCACCCCACCCTACCTGCAGTGCCGATCTCTGGTTATCGCTGGGTGAAGTAGAGGAGTTTCCTCCACCCCACCCAGTGTCGCCAGCAGCCAGGATTTTTGAATTTCCCAGCTGTCGGTCACCAGATCGGTCACTAGTGACATCAACTCGCAGAGAGCTACTGCAATTGGTCTCAGAGATCAGAGAGGCAGCGATGGCTCAGATCATGCGTGTGCAGCTCTGATCCATCGCACTGTGGTGGTGCTATGGATCTCGTGTACATAAATGTCACAATGGGGGTACCTGGCATGCACCAAGGTGAGGCCCTGGTTCCTGGGAAAGCCCCTATATGCAGACAACTGATACAGCATAACACAGAGTACCACAGTATAAACCATAGACCTCTGCACAGCGAATATACCACAGCAGCCCTGCTCTGATAGATCGGTCTTTAGAGAATAGCCGGATCTGCTCTATAGATGAAATATTACTGCAGCGCCGTGCAGAGTCTAGGAAATACAGGGGAGGCAGGATATCAATAACAACAGTACAGACTAGGATAAAGCAAGAACGTGGTCAAGCGGAAAAGCCAGGAATCAGAACCAGAACAAGAACCTAATACATATGCCAGGAATCCAGAACCAGGAGGGAAGTCAGCCAGGCAAAAGGGTCAAAACCAGGTAATCAGTATAACATATAACATAAACAGGAAACCAATAACAGCAAGGGAAACAACTATGAACTAAATACACAGGAATAACTAGACATGAACCAGAAAACACAGCGGCAAGAGATACAGACAAACGGGAAAACAGAACAAAAAGCATAAACCAAAAATATACAAATTAGGACTGGAAATAAACAGCAAAGAGCTCAGAACACAGCAGACTGGATACAAAAGCAAACTGGAACAATGACAGAGCAATGGGTTCTGGGCTCACTGCTCTAAATGGGGAGCAGATCAGCACATAAGGACCAACAGGTAAGCTGCAGCAGACAGGAAGCAATTAAACCTTAAGCTGCAACCTAGCACTAGCAGCCTGGGGTAATGCCCGCACATGAATATGCAAGAATACAGAGGGCAGACGAAATGTGACAATAAAGTGCTCAAGTCCCGAATGATGTGCAATTTCCAGATCCTATGCTTTGCAATTTGTAGATTAGGAAGTCCCTAAACTGGCTGGAAGGAACTGTGCGCAACAAGGGAGAAAAGGTGAGTATATTCACCTAAAGTATAAAATAATTGGGCAGAGACTGTCAGCAGGATCGGCTCAATTATTGAAGTGCAAAAAAATGGAACTCTTGTTTTTAATACTGTGTCAGATTAATTACAAAATCATGTGCAGTTTCTATATACGACCTGTCAGGTCTGCCGTCAGAAAACCCTTACAGGACAACTAAAAGAGACCCCCTGTAAAACCCTCTTACCCCCACCCCCAACAACCTCCCCTGGAAGCCCCCCTCTCCCTAGTTACAGGTACACAAGTATTTTTGGCAAAATGTTTTTTTTTTTAATGTAAATCCGTAGAAACCCCACTGTCTTTCAACCAGTATGTCCCCATAACATCCCAAACACCCCATCCCCCTTAGCCCAGGTCACAATAAAGTCCCAAGCACCCCATCCCCCTTAGCCCAGGTCACCATAACGTCCCAAGCACCCCATCCCCCTTAGCCCAGGTCACCATAACTCACATTATATTTTTCGAGAACACAGCCTCCTGGACCGCATAACTTCCCAAGCCCCCCATTCCCATTAGCCCATGTCCCCATAACCCTCACCACCCCGTAACCACCAGATCCCCATAACCCCCATTAGAATCCAGCCCCCTTTGCCATATTGCCCCCATTGTCCCCTTAGCGCAGATCCCCATAACCTCCCCAGCCCTCATTAACCACCAGGGCTCCCATAACCCCTCAGTACCCTTAGACAAGTAGTCCCCATTGGCCCAATATCCACCAAGTCCCCATAATTCCTCCGTACCTTTTAACCTTCAGGTCCATATAACCCCCCATTACCCTTTGCTACTAGGACCCCTAACCTCCCCTGCCCTCTGTAGCCACCAACCCCTCAAGACCCCCAAATCCCCTACATCATTATCCAAGCCCCCCCCCTGCACACTGTGCTACCTTTTAAAGACAGGCTGCACAATTGGCAACTCATTTCACCCTAGGGCGGGCAATGTTCTAGACAGCTGAAGGGTCCTCGACAAGATTGTGATAGGAAGCTATTGAGGACCCCCTTGGCTGTTCGTCGCCATGCCTGTTCCAGGTTAATAGAATACCGCCAATCGCGCTGAAGGTCTCTATAGGCAGCTTGGATTGCAAGGGGTCCTGGCAATGAGAGAAGAGGTAGAGGAATTTTGTGACACGTCAGGAATCTCTGCTGCTGCCGGACCCTCTGAAGCTCCTGGGCCCAGGACGCTGTCATCCCCTGTACTGCGATGATGGCAGCCCTGCGAACTGCGCATGTGCTGGCTGTATTTATGGAGTTTCTGTACAGCAGTGGCGTCCTTCCCGAGTTTGTGCAAGGCCGCATCTAGTTAGTATTATCTGTACAGAGTTTCCGTACTGTCTGCGAACGCACTAGCTCGCTTTGAGCTACTTGCAGGGCAGCATTACGAGGTTTATAGTGTGAGATGTGATTAAAAATAATAATGAATAAATTATTTTATGTAAAAAAAAAAAGTGTCCCATGCCTGTTCCAATAAACAGATAAAAAAAAACAGATTAAACAAAAATTGTTGGATTTCTTTTTTGCCTTTTTGCCTTCACCAGCGATTTGGAAAACAAGACCTGATAACGATAATTCCTCTAAGGACTTTCATTTGCACTATACGCACGTATATGCACTTATATCCGCATTTGCACTTTAGGTGATTTTTATGTGACCTATCTGACTACATTAGGACACTAATTGACGTTTTGTAATATATGCATTTTCTGCACAGTGGCACTATTGCACATAGATTTTTCACGGCAGCACTTTAGTGGTCGTTCCGACCGTGCACTATTTGGAATAGTGGGAATACTACACCCATTTATTTTAGGCACAATATGTACCGCATGTATTTTAAGATTGTATATTGATCACTCTCAAAAGAGACTGCGCCACTAGGACCCATCTCTCTCTCCTACTGTACATCTACACATTTCTGTCGAGGTTTTGTGTTTTATTCCCAGTCGGCTGCATAACATAAACACATTCATCTACCAATTATTAGCGCCTCCACTGTATCCCCCCCTATATATCAGTCAAGCCTCCAGGGCCACCCCCGCCCACTGACGTCATCGCCATACGCGCGAGGACGTCAGCTGGACAGTTAACCCCTAGCTGCCAAGTGGAGATAGGGGGTCTTTTGGACCCCCATATCTCTTTATCGGTGGCAGCTAGAGGGTCATGTTTGGTGTCATTGGAAAGGCCAGAGCCAAAATATAATAAATAAATAAATAAATAAAAACGTGTGTCTGGGATGTATAATAGAAATAGGACTTTTATCACGTTTAAACATTATGCACACAAAATGGTCAAAATGAGCTGAGCACACAGTGGTGAAATGGCTCAGTAGTGAAAGGGTTAAAATGCAAAAATATTGTAAACAGTGTGTATATTTCTAATTTCAGGACAAAGTTTCGAAGCTATTTAGCAGGGTCTTTTTTGGTGGTTGTAGATTTTGGGGGGGGGTCAAAGTTGAAAAAGTGTCTTTTTTTCCATTTTATTCATCATATCTCATAAATGGTTTTATAGTAAATTATAATATATGATGAAAATAACGGTGTCTTTAGAAAGTCCATTTAATGGCGAGAAAAACGGTATATAATATGTGTGGGTTCCATAAACAATTAAGAGAAAAATTAGAGCTAAACACCAAACAGCGCAGAAACGTAAAAACAGCAGTGGGCACTTTCGGGCAGACAATGGTAAAACTGGCTGGTCACTATGGGGTTAATGGTGAGATCACTAAGGGGTTAAATTATAGCTGCCCGAGCCGATATTTGATCCGAAGCCTTGCCAGTAACTGAAATGCTAGTAAACACACATGTGTTTCTCCCGAACTGAAAAATGGCTAAAAATCGTACGAAAAAGGTCTGGATTTCAGCCTTTGGCCAAATTAAATTAAGTTCCCAGAGAGTTCTCCTATTTTGTTGCCAATTTACTGGCCGTAGTCCCCTTAAGGCATGAACATATATGTATATAATCAAAAGAAAATAAATTTAAGCTCTTGTACAATTATGAAATAGTAAATGTGAAAATTTGTTCAATCTTTGCTACTTTCAATTATGATGTTCACTCGATAGAAACATATAAGGGTGATTTTCGCTCAGTAATTAAACGTCGGACCCTTCATAATAAGGCAGTAATGCATCGGTTTGCAGGCTTTGCTAATTGCTAACTAAATCACACTTCCTTTGTCCTCGTCGCGGGCCAAGACTGGCCACTGGATTATATATAGAGACAACTCGCTGCCGTCTTGAGTTAATTAGCTTATTTTTGGGATCGTGAGATTTCATGTCCAAGACGTGTTGCAGCATTCTACACTCAACCAGTCACCATCTGTCGACGGTAAAGAAGATTTCAGAACCTGTAACGTTTCATGAGAATGTCAAAAAATTCTTGCCTTGCTGCGTTTATTGAAGAAAGCTAGATAGAAATAAAAAGAAACATAAAATAATAGTAATAATAGAAAAATAAATGGCTCTGCAGGCGAGTATGAAAGTAGCTATATGTGAAAATGGACAATAATAATAATAATTTGACTAAGGCGATTTGATTTTATTGCTTCAACTTTGTTCTATGATTTTATATGTTACGGTTAAAGCCCGAAGTGCGGTTAATGTTAGGATTCCCCGGGCAATCCTGACAATACCCAATCGTCGTTAGCAAAAGTCCGATGTGAAATGAAACATCGGACTTTATCCGGGTAAACTGCAAAGTATCCAAACGCCTCTTGGTTCTCCACTTTTCTTGGGTTTTCTGCAGGTTACAGTTGACTGAATGCCGAGGATTATCCTGGTAAAGCTGCAAACTGTTATCTGACCGATTTAAAAAAAGCAAACGAACACAAAACACAATTTTGTTGTTTTTTTTAACCAAATTGTATCCACAGTCACAAACCACACTAAATAACCGTTGTGTAACTCTGTGCGTTATTTGTCTGAAAATTTATTTACGAAGATAAAGATATTATATGAAGAGTAACCTGATGGTTATTATGTTTTATAAATGATATATTTATTTATTTATTTATTTATAAAGGATTTTACCAGGAAGGATACATTGAGATTTCTCTCGTTTTCAAGTATGTCCTGGGTTCAAGAACATTGAAGTGTTACAGTTTCAGAAATACAAAGTAATACAATGCAAGATATTAAAAATATATATATATATATATATAAGCACATATGACACATAATAAAGATCATGTAACTCTTTAACATTCATATAAGAAACATATCCTGTCACTCTGTATATTCATTATATCCGCAATACATTTTAATGTTTGTCTTTTGCCATTTTCATTGATAAAATCCATAGATAATAGCAAAATTCACTGTTACCCAAGTGGGGTTGGATGCTCTACAGTTTACCCATTGTGAAGCTGTGGATAATCATCAGATTACCCGGGTGAAGCTGTGGATAGTCCTCAGATTACCCAAGTGAAGCTGTGGATAGTCCTCAGATTACCCGGGTGAAGCTGTGGATAGTCCTCAGATTACCCAAGTGAAGCTGTGGATAGTCCTCAGATTACCCAAGTGAAGCTGTGGATAGTCCTCAGATTACCCAAGTGAAGCTGTGGATAGTCGTCAGATTACCCAAGTGAAGCTGTGGATAGTCCTCAGATTACCCGGGTGAAGCTGTGGATAGTCGTCAGATTACCCAAGTGAAGCTGTGGATAGTCCTCAGATTACCCAAGTGAAGCTGTGGATAGTCCTCAGATTACCCAAGTGAAGCTGTGGATAGTCGTCAGATTACCCAAGTGAAGCTGTGGATAGTCCTCAGATTACCCAAGTGAAGCTGTGGATAGTCCTCAGATTACCCAAGTGAAGCTGTGGATAGTCCTCAGATTACCCAAGTGAAGCTGTGGATAGTCCTCAGATTACCCAAGTGAAGCTGTGGATAGTCCTCAGATTACCCAAGTGAAGCTGTGGATAGTCGCTCGTCAGATTACCCAAGTGAAGCTGTGGATAGTCCTCAGATTACCCAAGTGAAGCTGTGGATAGTCTTCAGATTACCCAAGTGAAGCTGTGGATAGTCGTCAGATTACCCAAATGAAGCTGTGGCTAGTCGTCAGATTACCCGGGTGAAGCTGTGGATAGTTGTCAGATTACCCAAGTGAAGCTGTGGATAGTCGTCAGATTACCCAAGTGAAGCTGTGGATAGTCGCTCGTCAGATTACCCAAGTGAAGCTGTGGATAGTCCTCAGATTACCCAAGTGAAGCTGTGGATAGTCTTCAGATTACCCAAGTGAAGCTGTGGATAGTCGCTCGTCAGATTACCCAAGTGAAGCTGTGGATAGTCCTCAGATTACCCAAGTGAAGCTGTGGATAGTCTTCAGATTACCCAAGTGAAGCTGTGGATAGTCCTCAGATTACCCAAGTGAAGCTGTGGTTAGTCCTCAGATTACCCAGGTGAAGCTGTGGCTAGTCCTCAGATTACCCAAGTGAAGCTGTGGATAGTCCTCAGATTACCCAGGTGAAGCTTCAGACTTTTATCTGAACGATAACAAAATTCGGTTTTAACCACACGGGGTTGGATAGTCTGCAGATCATCCGGGTAAAGTGCGAATTTTCAGCTCTTCCAGACTGTTACCCAAGGGCGGTTGGTTAGTCCTAGGATTACCCGGGTAAAATCCGAATTTTTCCTTTTTTTTGCAGGTTTACCCGGCGGTTTTGTCTAATGTCAGGATTACCCGGGTAATTTTAAGATTAATCGCACTTCAGGCTTTAACCGTAACATATATATATATACAACAAACCAGCTCAAGCATTTTAAAGATTTACATTTTTTTTGACCATTTTAAAGATGTTTAGCAAATTTTCAACCCTAATCTAAACTGTTGATAACTGATGAATGCATTTCACAAAATATTGCCATATATTGCTTAAAAAGATACACTATTCAAAAATAGACTTTCACATTTTTGCCCCTATATAATTGGGCAGCTGCTGCTGACAGTCTGTGCCCAATTATTTTTTATTATTTTCAGCGATTTTACTCACCTTTTCGCCTTTGCCGCGCGCTGCTCCTTCTCTTCGGCTCAGGGATGCTCAAAGTCCCTGAAGCTTTCCTGCACCATTTGCTCTGATCCATCTGCTGCCTCTCTGAGACTGCTCGCCACAGCGATTGGTCTCAGAGGGTGACGTCGGCCTCTCTGGTCATTAGTGGTGTCACACTCGATCTGGTGACCGGCAACCAGGATATTCGAATAACTCCTGGCTGCTGGTGACGCTGGGTCAGGTGGAGGAAACTCCTCCACTTCATCCAGCGATTTCACCAGATCGGGGGATTTGGGTTAGGGGGAATAAAGGCACTCCTCATATCCTGACCACTTTAAAACAATAAAGCGGTCAGGAAGGATTAGTAGAGTGCCCCTTTATGCCTGTCACACTGTCAATGACAGGTCCTATTCTAGTCATCTGCTAACCTCTTGTTGTATGTATCTGTCTTGAGAAGCAATTTTTTGTTATGCTTAGTACAGGAAGATATATAGTGTGATTAGGGGCAGGGTAATATACCACAGGTTTTTTAGCAGGTGAATGGAGAATTCCATTTCCCCACTATAGGGTTAACTCACAGCTGGTGCCTGATTAGGACTGCCCTGCTCTTATAGGAGCTGTGGTTCCCTCTGAGAGGGTAGTCTTGGTGCTGAGTGCAGAAGAGAATTAGGAAAGACCTGAAGTTAAGTATATTCTGTTTTGTTTTGTATTGGTAAGCGGCTTAGCCGCAACATACTATGGTTAGGTATACCGAATGTTTAGTTAGACTCCACATGAGGAGTAGGCTTTACTTTATGTTTGTTATATTTTTTGTTGAAACGAGTACCCTGCATGTGCTGTTGCTGCTCAAATAAAAAAATACTGAAGCACAGACTCGTGTGTCCATTGGCCATACAACAAATTTATACACATATAAAATCAACTTGATATAATCACATTTTCTGCCATACTCTGTAGAATTGAAACTTTGCCTGCTATTGTGGAAAAAAAACCTTTATTGGATGGCCGATGTTCACTGTAGCTGCCTGGAGATTAGCACATGCACACACACCACTCACTGGATGAACATTGACCAGAAGCTTGCTTTGTTTTGTTTGTGTGGATGGTCTCCACTCATATCTATGTGGTTGGAAGCTACGTAAATGTGCCAGTACATACCGATAAACACAATATGATGTCAAACAGGTAGACGGGGGTTTTAAAGCCAGAAGAGATAAATCTATTTCTGTCCTCTTACCTCTGTATTCCTACTTGGATGGAAAACCCTGTGGTTAGTCAAACTTTTTGTATTTCGCATGCCGGTAAGATCTGCCCGGGGTGTCCTCTTGGCCGCAGAGTGCTCCGACTCTCTCGACGCACGCCTCTTGGAATTTTAAGACGCTCACTCGGTTCTAAAAGTTATTTTTTTTTATTTTGGATTCATTTAAATCACCAGGTTTGTTCCTGCCGGGCATCAGCGCTGAATCATACCTTCTCTGTCAACAAAACTTCACACCCACAGCTTGTACTTACTTTAGCTGCAAGGCTAACACATTTTAATCAAAGAGCATTGTGTGTGAATTCGATGAGCAAATCCATATCTGCCTGTTAAACCTCGCTGACTTTCCCACCCACATTCTACATCTACGTTCACTCGTATCCTGTCGAGGTGACATTTGCCAACGCTCAAAATGAATCAGGTTCCTGCACATCACCGATTCTTCCCCCCCGCCCTGCTTTGTTGTGCGATCTCTAGACTCCGAGCTAAATTGTGCTTAATTTAAGCATATAGTTCAGGTGGTGTTATTTTGACATCTGTCACCTAACACGTCGTCACAAATAATTTATCCTGCAGCATAGTCACCTTTTTTAGTATATAATATGAAAATATCCTGATTTACACCCACACGCATTTCCATGCCAACAGAAGCAGTTTTTTTTATCTTTTTTCACCGTGGTTCGTCCAACAACATCTCCAGGATACTGACCAGCAAAGTCAATACTTTTATTCATATGGCATGCCAATAATAGGCATGTGCATTTGCTATCGCTATCATTTTTGAATGAATTATTGGCATTTTGATGATTTGGGAGCATCTGAAATTCCGAATTGCCAAAATTGTGAATCGGCCAAAAACTATATATGATTTTATGAAATCGATCCGAAAATTTCATTTTCATCAATAATCAATTTGAAATCACTTCCCTAACTGAAAATAATTGCACTCTTTGTGTAATACTCGTCCTAACCCTAACCCTAATACTGTTACAGTTATAAGCATTTATAAAGCACCGAAAAGTTCAGTGGCACTGTAGAATGGGAGAGACAGAATAACAAATATGCATGCACATTACACACAGAACAGTAGGAGAGAGGACCCTGCTCAAGAGCTTACAATCTAAGAGGAGAGGGGAGACATGCTAGGTGAGGGTGAGTAGAGAGCATGAAGTATTGGGGCGCATGTGGGCTGGGTGGGAAGATGGGGCAGGAAATGAACCATGGGGATTATGGAGTGAGCCGATAGGCTTCTCTAAAGTAATGTGTTTTCATAGATGTCTTGAAGGACTGGAGAGATGGGGAGAGTCTGAAAAATTGGAGGCAGTGCTGAGCTACACACATACACAGTATTGTAACCCTAAATATAACCCTAACACAAATAGAATCAGTAAGTTTAACAGTGACCTCAACTCTAAGAATAACCAACCCTAGAAGTAATCCTAAACCTATCCTTTGCCCTACCCCAAATACAAACATACACAGTTCATGTAACCCTAACAGTGACCCTAGCAATAACCCAACGCTAGAAGTAACCCTAATCCAAACTCTAGCCTTAACTGTAACCCTAATACATACAGTTAATGTAACCATAAAAGTAGCCCTAACATAAGCAGAACCAATAAGCCCACCAGTGACCCTAACAATAACCCAACACTAGAAGTAAACTTAACCCTAGCCTTAACTCTAACCATAATACATACAGTTAATGTAACCATAAAAGTAGCCCTAACATAAACAGAACCAATAAGCCCAACAGTGACCCTAACAATAACCCAACACTAGAAGTAACCCTAAACCTAACGCTAGTCTTAGCTCTAACCCTAATACATACAGTTAATGTAACCATAAAAGTAGCCCTAACATAAACAGAACCAATAAACCCAACAGTGACCCTAACAATAACCCAACACTAGAAGGAACCCTAAACCTAACCCTAGCTCTACCCCAACTAACATTGGGGGTTAAAGGGGATATTGGGAGTAGTAAAAAAGAGGGTTGGAGGGGATAAAGGTATAGAGAGGGCATAGAGGCTAAAAATATGTGCACCTGCAAAATTGCAGGTAATTTCTAAAAATCTTCAGATTTGTCTGAAAAATATTGGATTGATCCGATTCGGCAGATTGGAACATTCCAAAATCCGAAAATTTGGGATTCCAGAATTTGCCGAAACAAAGCAAATTCATAAACTGTGCCCATGTCTAGCCAAAATTTATCTTCTCATAGCAAAGCCAATATTTGTATTCCTGAGTTTAATATATGTTAGACTACCCATCCTCATTGACTTCTGAGTAAAAATGTAATCATGGCAGGCCTGAGAATTGTGTCGTGTAATTGGAGGTTGGTCAGTTTGGAAGTGGCATCGGATGATTCACCCCATTTGCATCCATTTGCTCTAATTTTATTCAGAAGTGGTGAGATCACACTCGCAGGGTGTAATGTGGCTGGTGTTGCACAGGCCATTCAGAAAGATTTGTTTGGCCCAGTTGGCCCAAGTCCTATGGCTCTAGTGACCAACCAGGCTTTTGCCCATTCTTTCCGATGGGCGGTCCGTGTCTGTTGCTTGACTTTCTATCACCAAGAGAATGTCCTGCTTCAAACAAAAAATGCATAGCGCTTTAAAATAAAACTAAAATAAAATACGCAGTCCCTTAAAATGGCATATTTTTACTTATACATTACATAAGACATATGCTTAGATTTGGTTTGTTGTGATTAACTGATAAATTTGGATTTAAAGCAAACAAAAACAAACTCCCTATAATAATTACCATTTTAGGAAATTTCAATAAACCTTTTTCAAGTTTCTTCTTATATATCAAAGTTGAAAACAGGGCGCGGCGCTGCACCATGGCGAGAGGCAACAACATCGGCCACAAAGCAATGTGGCGTCAGTCCTGTCTGAAATATCCTTCCTTAGACAGGCTTTTTATTAGATTTCAAAGAATTTATAGCCAATCAGCATACAGATACATTTCTACGTCAGAGTTTAACCAACTGTGAGACAAAAATTACTACATTTGATTCAGAGATGGCTTTTTCTAGCATGCACTGTTCACACACCCTTTCCTGCACACAAAGGAAATGGCTAAATTCCACAGGCTAACATCCTATGCAAGTAAAAGACTTGCAGGGTTTGACACTTATAATGGGGGGGTGGATTTCACACTACCTATCATATTAAAATACCTTTCAATCGTCTCATTGATCACATATACAATCGTGATCACAAAAAGGGATGAAACAAACTAGACAATTAAACTAATTATACCTGGGGCCATAGTATCCTCGCCTAATACCTGTACGATATACGAAAGGGATTCCCCAAGGAGGCCCTTTATGAACATAAAATACACTTATCTATCTAGATTCACTCTTCCAGTGAACCACACTTGGAGCGTAGGCAAAAATACCTAATCTAGACATTAAATAACTATTTATTCCCATTTCCCAAAATATAATTCACCGAACAAGAAAAGTATAATAACTTGAATGTAAAAGTTCATTTATCTAATAAATCAACATGAGTCAGATCTATATCTGTGTGTTTTCCTATGTTCAGCTTCACTCCACAGACCGCATACACACCTGCATTCACACACACTCTCAAGAAATACATTCTCATTTTCACAAATCAAATCCTTTCTCACACTTATCTAGGGGATTAAATAAAAAAAATAATATTCCATAATCTAATACCGTAGTCCACAGTGCAAGATCAAGGTGTGGTCTTTTTTTCAACATCCCAGCTTGAGACACATAATCATTGAATGTCATCAGAGCTCCCACCATAGGGACTCCTGAACAAGCTGTCTCTTTGTGCTGGTTGCTTATTACCTGTGACCTTTGACCTTGACACAAAATGTCCATGATTCGTTCCATATGCAGTCATTGTGACTGTCAGGTTTCTTGATGATGTGATACGGTTTTAGCAACAATAAAGAAAATAAAAAAGAAAAGAAAATATGTATACCCCGCTAATCATATACATCCATTCATTGTCACTCACAAGTGCACGAAAACAATAAAAATGTTAATTTACACAAGAAAAGACACAGATAATAAATTTCAAAATGTCCCCGCGAAGCCTATCGGCCTCACGCAATAAAAAAATTATACTACTTCTGACTCATTGTTAGAGAAAAATATATATACGCAACTTTGGCTCAAAAGGGAAATCGCCGAAGTGCATATTCCACCCATTTTAAATATCAAAAAAAATATTTAATTACTATCCTATTCAGTCTTGTTCGGTGTTTTGAAACAAACCTGGTGTTTCTAAAACACACCAATCCTCAAATGAAATTAAAAAAAAATTAAAACAGCATTAATTTTACCGAATTAAAACTTTCCATTTACCACTATATATGTCATGAAACGTATTTATGCAAATGCATTAAATTATATGTTCCTAAATACATTAATTAACTAATTTTAATTGGATGTGATCTTCAATAATCCTAAATGTGTCAGGGAATTTGAACAATATTGATTGTAACCAAACAACAAAAATAATAAAATATAAAATCATAAAAGACACAAAATGATTATCACTTAGACGACAACACAAAGGTAATCCATCAGCATATAAAAATACATTATCTTCTTTCTTTGTCTTCTGTCTTATTGGTTGAAAATAACTGTTTTGTAAAACTGACATGTCTTAAGTTTTATTTCCAAATCAATGATCTTCTTTAACCACTTGGATGCTGAGGACGCGCTCAGCGCGTCCTCAGCATTCCCGCTGGTATGCGGAGGACGCGCTGAGCGCGTCCTCCCATTGGGGTCAGCGTTCGGCCGGGTTCCGATCGCTGGCCCCCCCGGTGCTCGATGTCAGCCGCGCATCCGGGACCGCAGCCGCCGCAGATCGCGGCAGCGCGATGACACCTAATTCAGGCGCCCCCCCGCATGTGCGGAGGAGGCGCCTGAAAGGGAGGGGGGGAGGTCCTTCGGACCTCTCTCCCTCCTGATCGGCGGCTCTGCGGGGGTTAACCCAGGCATCATTTGGAAGGGCACAGCCTGCCCTTCCAAATGATGCCTGGCATTAACCCCTGGGGAGCTGGATCGCGAATCGGCGCTGAAAAGCGCCGGTTCGCGATCCTTTCTCGGAGCTGGCCGACATCTTGGATGTCGGCCAAGCCTCCGGTAACTCCCCCTGAGGACTGGCGTCATCGTGCGTAGCACGATGACGCCAGTCCTGGACTTAACCCTTAACTGCCACCAACGGTGGAGATAGGGAGTTCCAATGAACTCCCTATCTCCCGATCCGTGGCAGCTAGGGGTTAAATTTTGGTATGGTTGGATCGGCCAGAGCATGGCCGTTCCAACAATACCAAACATGAAAGTGAAAAATGTTGTAAAAAAAAAAAAAAAATAAAAAAAAAATTATAAAAAAAAAAGAAACACTTTTTTTTTATTTTTTTTGGTTTGTTAATGCAGCAATATTGTTCCCATTTCAATTATAATGTGAACAATGATGCTGCACTAACGATTTTTGTATGTGGTGCGTTTGTTAAAAATAGTGTAATTTTCCCCAAAAATAAAATGTAACGAGACCCCATCTCTAATTTTTTTAACAAGCGCACCCCATACAAAATATAACCGCAATTGCTCGCATGTTAAAATGTGAAAAAAAACACTTTACACATTGTAAATTATTGAAAATACATATTTTATTGCATTTTTTGTTATAATATACAGACATGACATAACGTATACATATAATAATGACATATTATGAATCTACCGAGTCTGACGGAAAGAACGATATATAATATGTCTGGGTCATATACTAAAATAAGCCTTCAAAACACGTTTAAACATGATGAGCAAAACCGGTAAAAATGACCTCAGCACAGGGGCGGGAAAAGCCTCAGCAGCGAAAGGGTTAATCGCATGATTTATTGATGTTTTTCAAGTTTCTTCTTATATATCAAAGTTGAAAACAGGGCGTGGCGCTGCACCATGGCGAGAGACAACAAAATCGGCCACAAAGCAATGTAGCGTTAGTCCTGTCTGAAATATCCTTCCTTAGACAGGCTTTTTATTAGATTTCAAAGAACTTATAGCCAATCAGCATACAGATACATTTCTACGTCAGAGTTTAACCAACAGTGAGACAAAAATTACTACATTTGATTCAGAGATGGGTTTTTCTAGCATACACTGTTCACACACCCTTTCCTGCACACAAAGGAAATGGCTAAATTCCACAGGCTAACATCCTATGCAAGTAAAAGACTTGCAGGGTTTGACACTTATAATGGGGGGGTGGATTTCACACTACCTATCATATTAAAATACCTTTCATTAACCAAATGTTTAACCCCTTCACTACCAATGTATTTTCCAGAAAACCACTGTCAGGAACCAGTGGCTTTTTGGGAAATAATTAATTATACAGTAAGAAATATTTGAGAACATTCCCAGTGTATTCCTTACTGATGTTGCTATCTGCTGGCCAAATGAGGTTACTGCAGTTCTAGTCTCTGGGCAGGATCAACTGGGGAGATGTCATCCAGGCACATCCCCAGCTGCTATTTTAAAAGTGTTAGCACTTCAGGTATCATACCCATTGTGCTAAAATTTAGGGGCATGTTAGGGAGTCCTAATGCAAATGATTTAATTTGCAATAAATTAAATTCTTTTGCATTTCTCCATATTGACTATACACCGTGTCGGAGCACCAGGAGGTGCCTTGCAGCTCGAGTATATGTAAACTTGATAGTGAAGGGGTTTGTACTATTATGTCATTCTAATTATGAAGGAATAGAGTGGGGAATAATGTTCTGTGTGCGCTGTTACTTTGAACAGATCATAAAATGTACACTAGTAAACACGTAGACTGGAGTCTGTCTGCCAGGGGTATAAAATACGTTGTTCTGGAATAATGGTTGTTACCTTGATAGCTGGGGATTGTTACACATCTGTAATTTAATTGCACCAGGCAATCAAAACAAACAATCAAGAGCAGCTTATGTTAATTGGAAAATAAATTATTAAAACCAGAAAACTCCGCCATATTAAAAAAAACAAAAAAACAAGGAGTACATTGTGCTTAAACTTAACCCCTTAATTTTCCATGCTTGGGTTTCCTGTCAGTCTCTTCCCAGCTTGCAGTTCCCGTCTCCTCATATTAAACATTGACTGCTCTTCTTTTCTATATACTCAGTACATGTTCATAAAGTCTATATCAGTGGTGTCCAACCATGGCCCCCCAGAGGTTTCAGAACTACACATCTCATCTCCCATGATGCTCAGCCACTCACTAGTTCAAAGGAGCATCATGGGAGATACAGTTCCAAAACATCTGGAGGGCCAAGATAGGACACCACTGCTCTATATGGACAAAAGTATTGGGACCCCTGGCCATTATTACAACATCAGGTTTTTTATGCGACGTGGCATTGGAAATACACAGACATTAACCCTTTCGCTGCGGAGGATGCGCTCAGCGCATCCACCCGCAGGTAGCGTTCCTTGCGGAGGACGCGCTGAGCGCGTCCTCCCTTTGGGGCCAGCGACCGGCCGGGTTCTGGCTGACATCCTCGATGTCAGCCCAGCACCCGGAACCGCCGCCGGCACAATTAGGTGTCTTCGTGGCGCCGCGCGCCGCGCTGACATCTAATTCAGGCGCCCCCCCGCATGTGCAGAGGAGGCGCGTGAAAGGGAGGGGGGGAGGTCCTTCGGACCTCTCTCCCTCCGATCGCCGGCATGCAGGGGGTTATACCAGGCACTGTTTGGAAGGGCACAGCCTGCCCTTCCTAATGGTCCCTGGAATTAACCCCATGGGGGCCGGATCACGAATCGGCGCCGAAAAGCACCAGTTCGTGATCCTTTCCCGAAGCTGGCCGACATCTTGGATGTCGGCCAAGCTTCCGGGAATGTCCCCTGAGGACTGGCATCATCGTGCATAGCACGATGACGCCAGTCCTGGAGTTATCCCCTAACTGCCACCAATGGTGGAGATAGGGGGTTCCAATGAGCGCCCTATCTCCCGATCCGTGGCAGTTAGGGGTTAAAGTTTGATGTTGTTGGATCGGCCAGAGCATGGCTGTTCCAACGATACCAAACATGAGTATGAAAAAAGTTTTTTAAAAAAAAATAAAATAAAAAAATTATTTTAACCCTTTCGCTGCTGAGGCTTTTCCCGCCCCTGTGCTGAGGTCATTTTTACCTGTTTTGCGCATCATGTTTAAACGTGTTTTGAAGGCTTATTTTAGTATATGACCAGACATATTATATATCGTTCTTTCCGTCAGACTCAGTAGATTCATAATATGTCATTATTATATGTATACGTTATGTCATGTCTGTATATTATAACAAAAAATGCAATAAAATATGTATTTTCAATAATTTACAACGTGTAAAGTGTTTTTTTCACATTTTAACATGCGAGCAATTGCGGTTATATTTTGTATGGGGTGCGCTTGTTAAAAAAATTAGAGATGGGGTCTCGTTACATTTTTTTTTGGGGAAAATGACACTATTTTTAACAAACGCACCGCATACAAAAATTGTTAGTGCAGCATCATTGTTCACATTATAATTGAAATGGGAACAATATTGCTGCATTAACAAACCCAAAAAAATAAAAAAAAGTGTTTATTTATTTATTTTTTTTAATTTTTTTTATTTTTTATTTTTAATTTTTTTTTTTTACAAAAATTTTACACTTTCATGTTTGGTATCGTTGGAACGGCAATACTCTGGCCGATCCAACCATACCAAAATTTAACCCCTAACTGCCACGGATCGGGAGATAGGGAGTTCATTGGAACTCCCTATCTCCACAGTTGGTGGCAGTTAGGGGTTAAGTCTAGGACTGGCGTCATCGTGCTACGCACGATGACGCCAGTCCTCTGGGGGAGTTCCCGGAGGCTTGCCGACATCCAAGATGTCGGCCAGCTCCGAGAAAGGATCGCGAACCGGCGCTTTTTAGCGCCGATTCGCGATCCAGCTCCCCAGGGGTTAATGCCAGGCATCATTTGGAAGGGCAGGCTGTGCCCTTCCAAATGATGCCTGGGTTAAGCCCCTGTGCGCCGCCGATCGGAGGGAGAGAGGTCCGAAGGACCTTCCCCCTCCCTTTCAGGCGCCTCCTCCGCACATGCGGGGGGGGCGCCTGAATTAGGTGTCATCGCGCCCCCGCGATGACACCTAATTCTGGCGGCTGGTGGTCCGGATGCCGGGCTGACATCCAGGATGTCAGCCCGCACCGGAGGGGCCAGCGATCGGCCGGAACCCGGCCGAACGCTGACCCCAATGTGAGGACGCGCTCAGCGCGTCCTCAGCACACCAGCGGGAATGCTGAGGACGCGCTGAGCGCGTCCTTAGCATTCAAGTGGTTAAAAAAATTATAAAAATAAAAAAAAAAGTGTTTTTTTTCTTTTTTTTTGGTTCGTTAATGCAGTAATATTGTTCCCATTTCAATTATAATGTGAACAATGATGCTGCACTAACGATTTTTGTATGCGGTGCGTTTGTTAAAAATCGCGTAATTTCCCCCCAAAAAAATGTAACGAGACCCCATTTCTAATTTTTTTAACAAGCGCACCCCATACAAAAATATAACCGCAATTGCTCGCATGTTAAAATGTGAAAAAAAAACACTTTACACATTGTAAATTATTGAAAATTCATATTTTATTGCATTTTTTGCTATAATATACAGACAGGTCATGACGTATACATATAATAATGACATATTATGAATCTGCCGAGTCTGATGGAAAGAACGATATATAATATGTCTGGGTCACATACTAAAATAAGCCTTCAAAACACGTTTAAACATGATGAGCAAAACCGGTAAAAATGACCTCAACACAGAGGTGGAAAATGCCTCAGCAGCGAAAGGGTTAATATAGAATCGGTCTCCCTTTTGCAGCTACTCTTCTGAGAAGGTTTTCCATAAGACTTTGGGGTGTTTGTGTGGGAAACTTTGCCCATTTATCCAGTAGAGCGTATGTAAAGTGAGTCGCTGATGTCAGACGGGAAGGCCTTACTCACAATCTCCATTCCAGTTCATCCCAAAGATGTTGGATAGGGTTGTGGTCAGGGCTCTGTGCGGCTGGTCAAGCTATTCCACCCCAAACTCATCCCACCATGTCTTTATGGACCTTTCTTTGTGCGATGGGGCTCAGTCATGCTGGAATTGTTAAGGAGATCTTCACAACGACCCATGTTTGTCACAGATGTGTGTAAAGGCAGACTGCAGGGCTATGGGCGCGATTTATACTCCTGATTGAAACACCTGAATTCAATCATTAAGAGAAGTGTCCCAATACGTTTGTCCATATAGTGTATTAGTGTATTTCTGATTAGGCTTGTGCACCGATTTTTTTTTTCGGTTCGTTTCGATTTTTCGGATTTTTCAACTTTTCGATTCGGCTCGTTTCGACCGATTTTCTGTTTCGATTCGGTTCGGCTCGACTCGTTTTCCGTGTACATATTTTTTTCGGAATATCGACCATTTTTCGTATTTTCGTGTCACTTAGCTCGTTTTTTGTATCGACTTTTCGGAAATTTTTATTTTTTCGGAACGTCTGTTCTCCTCGTTTCAAAGCAATAAATTTCGATTTGACACATTTCAAGTACATTCGAAAATTCCGAAAATATTTAGTTTCGGCTCGGAAACCTTTTCGGATCTGCCATTTTCGGATCTAAAAATTTTCGGAAAATCGGCCGCATCCGAAAACACGAATCGGGAAATTTCGTGAAAATTCCGAAATTCCGAAACCCGAAACGCACATCCCTATTTCTGATTGTTTTAACATTCAAACTCACACCAATCGTTTTCTATTGTATACACTGTCACTGGCATCCAACACTCTTGTAGATAGACATGTTCATAATGAAAAAATTTGTTTTGATTCGTTCCGTTTTTCAATTTGTTTCGGTGCGTTCATTATATTACCATGATTTGTATTACAGATTGATTTGTTAGTTCAGGCAATCAGTAATTCGTATTTCGGATTGATTCGTTATTTCATTTTTATTAGTTATTTCGGAATGTGAAATGGATGAATTAATTACTTAGATTAGGATAAAAAAAAAAGATATGTAATCCCCCAGTCTTTGGTGCTGCAGGGCTCTGGAGCCTGGCAGAGCTGCTATTCTTGGTGCTACTGCTGAATAGGTTTCAGCACCATGGATAGCAGCTCCACAGGGCTCCGGAGCCCCGAGAGGCTGCTGTCCTTGGTGCTGAATAGGTTTCAGCACCATAGCCAGCCCCGCCAAACTCAGTCAGACTAAAGGAATGAAGAAAAAAAATGCTGCATTCGACAAAGAAAAAAAAGCCTTGTTGTGTTAAAATAAATTAGGAACCCAAAATTTCACCAGAAAAATCCAGAAAAATGCCTAAAAAATCCTAAAAAATAAATAGACTTTTTGCTGTAAGTGAAAAGAATAAACGGTTGAATAAATATTTTTAAAAAACGGTGAATAATTTTTACATTGAAACCTATGGGATTCACCTGTTTAAAGCCGTCAAATAAACCACCGAAAATAAGAGCATTTCGGTGCTGTTCCACGCTCTCTGACTAGATTAACCAGTACTTGTCTATGAGGAATTTCACTGCCACCGAATCGCACCTAACGGCACCGTGGCGCTGTCCATGGCCTGTGGTGCTGAAAACAACAGATTCATCAGCACCACGGCCAATGGACAGGGACGCGGTGCCGAGCCTAAGTGAAACGTTATAATGAATTGATCGATATAAACCGTTAGAGACGCACTTCCGAAATACGAATTAGGAAAATTTCATCCGAATTTTAATTCGCAACGAAACGCACATCTCTTCTAATATCTTCTAATATACCTACGCTAAATACCATTGTTTTTATTTCATGTTTTACCGGAATTAACCAGATATCTCACGTGCTTCCCACAGTTTGTCACTCCACCGTCTTCCATTTTACCAGCTCCATCAGCAATGCCCAACTCAAACTTGTTCAAAGCCTTCACCAACCTCTGACTTTTCTTCCATTATCTTTACTATCCACTGTTTAAAAATGTTACCATCTTCTTAAAGTGAACCCGTACTCTACAGGGTCACTTCCCCAGCGATGTCCCATCATTGGTCATAATTTTAAACAGGGGTCAAAATTATCAGTGTGGGACTCACATCACAAGATTTCTGTACCCCAATTAGTAATTGCCATCTTATATGTACCATAAACATATATTCAAATCTTATATATTTACTATATATATGTGAATTTTAGCAAAAATATATAAGTGTCTATATATGATTTACCAGTGAAACATATGATTGATTGATTGACACCTGAATACAAAAATTATAGTGTACGGGACCAATGGGAACTCCGTTCCCTTGGCAAAAATAGAGGAGAAATTGTGTTCCCACATGTTCCCCCACGACTTGACCCCTGGTCATAGAGATCAATGTGATATCTCATCCCTTGATGATGTACCACTGACTTCACTTACTCCGCTCATTCTCTGCCGTTGTCGGTTACCGAGGGCTATCGAACAAAGATATACGGTAGGTCCCCAGTGGTGATGTCGGCATGTTGACTTATCAGACTTATCCGCATGCCAACATGCAACCAGGTCCCAAGATTGAGCAGAAGGCTGTCCTGTAGAATTTCTCTCGCTAGAATTACCCAAAGATAGAATTACCCAAAATGTGTTGACACATATCTAGGGAGTGATACCTAACAAAATGGCCCAGTGTAGGTTGGACATGATAGGTGCACTTTAAAGGTCTACACTACATGCCTATCTGTGGAGTGACAAACTATCTTTTCCCCATGTTGTCTGTGCCCACTTTCTATGCCTATCTCTTTTGCCTATCCCATTTCCAATTTGTACTTCCCCCTGTTGACAGCTTGGCTGTGCAGAGAAGCTGTTGAGAGCACGTCAAGACAATGGGTTGTTTTTGAATCTGCTCCTGCTGAGGCCAGGATGCCATCATCACAAAACCTCACCAGTTTCCACTGGTCGCAACCTTTCGTTATTATACTAGCAATGGCTTGTTATGCACTTGTGACCACTCTTGCACAAAGAACAAGAAGACTGGGTTAGTTTAATCAAAGACAGACATTTTGAGAAGCTTGAGGTCCTCCAGTGACTCTCTTTTCCCTTTAACCAACTTATGGCATTATCAAAGCAATGTTTGTTGTTTTTAATTCACTTTCAAATACCAGGAAATGACACAATGGGTTTTTATTGCTTTTGGATATAAAATATACAAGCGTAACGGAACATTTTCTCTTGGGAAATGGTAATTTTTCCCAACTTCCAATCATCAATGCAGGTTATCCAACCGAGGAACTCTACTGGATATAGCAAAGGCATCAAAGTATATATCCAGGAGGGGGATATTTATCTCAAATGGTAAAATGCACAATTTTGTTATTTTTTTATAACGCCTTCACTACCAAGATCAAGCATACTCGATCCTCAAAACAGCTGCTGGTGCCCCAATAACGAGCATGCTCGATTTGGTCTAATTCTGAAACAATGCAGAGGAGTTTCATTTATTGAAAACAAAATTAATTTGCGCTCCAGAATGAACCCCTAAAGTTTCAACACCTCAGCAACACAGCTGAGGTGTTAAAACCATTTAAACAGCTGGGACACTGTGTCTTAAACACATATCCCCAGCTGATTCAGCGCAGAGCCCCATCTGTAGTAGCGTTTTTGGGCCAGCAGATGGTGACGTCGTAGTGAAGACTTAGTGAAGAATACGTTGTGAATATTCCCAATTATTTCTTACTGTACAATTAATGAAAAAGGGGTTTTCCAAAAAAAAACACTGGTTCCTGGCAGTGATTTTATGGAAAATCATTTAGCAGTGATTTTATGGAAAATCATTTAGCAGTGATTTTATGGAAAATCATTTAGTTGTGATTTTATGGAAAATCATTTAGTTGTGATTTTATGGAAAATCATTTAGTTGTGATTTTATGGAAAATCATTTTTTATTAGTGAAATTAGTTAAGAACATGCTGGGTTCTCAATGTTACTATCACCCAACTTTAGTATTATTTTGCCATCTTATTATTAGGCTTGTGCACCGATTTTTTTTTTTCGGTTCGATTCGATTAAATTTTTTGGATTTTTAAACTTTTCGATTCGGCTCGTTTCGACCGATTTCTGTTTCGATTCGGTTCGGCTCAACTCGTTTTTCGTGTACATTTTTTCGGAATTTCGACCATTTTTCGTACTTTCGTGTCACTTAGCTCGTTTTTTGTATCGACTTCGGAAATTTTTGTTTTTTCGGAACGTCTGTTCTCCTCGTTTCAAAGCAATAAATTTCGATTTGACACATTTCAAGTACATTCGAAAATTCCGAAAATATTTAGTTTCGGCTCGGAAAACTTTTCGGATCTGCCATTTTCGGATCTAAAAATGTTCGGAAAATCGGCCGCATCCGAAAACACGAATCGGGAAATTTCGTGAAAATTCCGAAATTCCGAAACGCACATCCCTACTTATTATGGGTTTACGTCGCCTGAAATGTAACCTGGTGACTGGGACACCTGCCGACTCTGCTTCCTCCGCTAGCTAAATATAATGGGATAAAATCCAATTAATTGTGCTTTAATTGCATAAAAATAGCAATCACAGAAAGATAATTCGGGGAGTTGAAATGTAAGGATAAAAAATGTACTTTTTATGATCTTCTTAATGGAGCTTTTCTAATTACTATCTGTATAAGTGGAATTACTTTGTTTTGTATAAAACAAATAATTACACTAATGCCTTTGTTCCCATTGTGCTCCTAACCAACTTATTAACCGAAAAAACAGCTCTCACTTGACTGGTCTGGAAATGTATATAATGATTGAACTCATGCATGTTTAGATTTTGATTGCTTCCAGATAAATAATTTATCTTGCCGGAATTAGAACATTAAATTGATCGGTCACAGCTGAAACATATTCATCTCTGTATGTGACCTCAGAGGATTATTTTCTGTTTAAAAAAAAAAAGTAAAACTGCTATTTAATCAGTCACTGACAGGATAAAGGAAACTTTTATTTCTGAATTGCATATGAGAGTAAGCTTAACTCGAAAATGGCGGTTATTTAACCCCTTCGCAGCCAAGCGCTTCTTGTTCAACACGTTTTTATCATAACATTTATTTGAAACATACAGAGTTATTCAAAGAGATCCGAATGGCTGCCGAAAGGGAACCGAACGCTAGACATGTGCACAGCACAAAATTTCGTTTTGAACTAATGGATTAGTCCTAAAATGCAATTTATTTAGTTGCTAAAGAAATTCGTTTTCAGTTCTTTAGTATGAAAACAAATTTCATTAATCCGAAAACTAGTGGATACAATTACTATTGTAGTGGGTCCTCAGAGGGCTGAGATCGCTGCTTGTTACAGTATCTCTCCCTCTCAGCACAATGTGGGCCAGATTACATAGATGGTGCTAATTTAACCAGAGCTGTTGTAAACTTCCCAGAGCCATTATAGCCTATGGAGGTTTTCAGTTTACAACAGCTCTGGTTAAGTTAGCACCAACATTGTAATACTGCCCCGTGTCAGGCAAAGCTGTTACAGTAACTGACTGCTGCTCATCACAGCGCTCAGAGTTTCAGTAAAACTAGTAAATAATATTTTTATATATAGGAGGTTAGAACAATATTATTTCCTTGTTTTACTGAAACTCTGAGCTCTGTTACAGTCAGTTACTGTAACAGCTGAGCCTGATACATTGTACTGAGAGATAATGTAACAAACAGTCGATCTCCGCGCTCACAGCCACTGGATTTAAAGGGCTAAAAAAAAAGGCTCCTCTCTGTATAATGTTTAGAACATCCTCCTGCATTAATTAATACCCCTCTCTGTATAATGTATACAACATCCACCTGCATTAATTAATACCCCTCTCTGTATAATATATAGAACATCCTCCTGAATTAATTAATGTCCCTCTCTGTATAGAACATCCTCCTCAATTTATACCTTTCTCTGTATAATGTATATAACATCCTCCTGCATTAATACCCCTCTCTGTATAATGTATAGAACATCCTCCTGCATTAATTAATGCCCCTCTCTGTATAGAACATCCTACTGCATTGGCATGTGGAGGGTGCAGAACTTCGGATGTTGCGCTCTTAATTGCTGCTCTCCTTCACTCATCAATGTAATATCACAAAAAGGACTGAAACTAAAAGGTAGTGCATTTTATTTTAGTTTCTTTCGTTTTTTGTACTGAGCAGTTTCGTTTCTCTTGAGTCATACGAAAACTAAATTATCCCAAAATTCGGACTAAATCATTTTAGTACTAAAACGAATGCACATGTCTACCGAACGCTGAAAATCAGCATTCGGTTACCTTTCTTGGCCATTCGGCTATCCAGAGAGCAGGCAGTTCGGCAATTAATGGCGAATTGCCTGCACATACGGTGCCTGTTCGGTGCTTGTTCGAGGGCAGTGAAATCCCCATAGAGAAGCAATGCTTCGGCTATTCAGAGAACACAAACCAGCAGTGAAAAGTTGCAGAATTGCCCTGCCATTCAGTGGTTTCATTCGACAGGTTTATTCAGGAGAATCCCATAGGCTTCAATGTTAAAAATACTCCCGTTTTAATTCAATATCTAATAAACCGTTGATTATTTTTTTCTGCAGTAAAGAGTCTCTTTATTTATAGATTTTTTAGGATATTTTAAGCATTTTTCGGGATTTTTTAAAAAACAAAATCAGATTTTTTTTCTTTTTTTTTTTTTAACTTATTTTTTCTGTAACAGCCCTTTTTATTATCATTCATTGGATCTTATATGTAAATTTCAGACATTTTCGCTCAGTAGTTTCTTTGCAAACAGCGTTTCACTTTTCAAACATTCAAACAAACTGTTTTTTTTTTATTTATTCACTCTATTCGACTGTGGTGTTGGCTTTTTCCGGCGGCTGCTCTGCATGTGATCGGCTCCTGCTCAGGTTTTTCTGGTGTTTTCCGCAGGGTTAATCCAGATGTTTTTGCAAGTTTCGGTGTGCGTTCGCTCTCGTTTTGCGGTGAGTTTTCGGTGGGTTTGAGGCGACTTTTCCCTGCATTACGACGGCCCTGTGGTGCTTGCTGAATGCACCACAGGGTCGCCGAAATGGGATCGCTAAATCGCACCGAATTGAAGAGAACGAAAAGTCACCGAACGTGCGGTGACTTTTCGATTCTCTTTGAATAACCCCGATAGTATGTGAAGTTAATTATATGTAGAATAAAATAGAAACTTTGCACAGAAATTGTTGTTCTGAGTTAGTTAAAACATTAAAATAATTTAAGTTTTGCTCATTTTTAAATTTTTTGTGTGTTCGTTTTTCATTCCTATATTGCTGGGATGAAAAGATTCTAAACTCTAGATGGCATCTCATCTGGCACAATGTCACACAGGGTCTGCATTCTCAGCATACAGGCAGAAATGGCCCTTGTGTCAGATGCAGTAAATGTGCTGCAGACAGATAATAAAATGGTGAGATCTCCTGTTTATGGGGGTTTGTAGTGATCATAATGAGATTATTAGCAATGTAATATCTGTATGTGATGCATAATGCCTGTGTATGGCAATTACAGCAACACCTTGTATCTGTGTGTGCTTCATAATGCCTGTGTATGGCAATTATTATTATTATTATTATTATTCTTTATTTATAAAGCGCCAGCATATTCCGCAGCGCTGTACAATAAGCACAGTATAGACAGGGTTACAATACATTGAACAACATTTGACAAACAGTACAGGAGGAGATGAGGGCCCTATTCCCGTAGGAACTCACAATCTGGGACTGCCTTCATCTGTCCTTTGCTCACCCTTTTCTATTACCCCTGCCCCTCCCCTTTCTGTTATCTGCCCCCGAGACCCAATCCCAGCGATCCCCTGAAACAAAAGGGGAACCATTGTAACTCCTCCCAACTTTCAACTCTTTTCTTTAAACAGGGAAATTGCTTAAACATGTTTCGTTCCCAGTCAGTCACTCATCAGTACTAAGCATTTACCCTTATTTCTCCTCCACCATTACCTTTCTCTTAAGTTACCTTTCCTTCCCTTCAAAAACCCCCCAAACCATCCCCCCCCACCCCTCTCCCCGTAAATAAACACATGACAAAAGTATTGGCGGTTTGAAAAGGTCACGTCTTTTATTTATAATCAAGGCCAAACCATTATTGCCACAATTATCTCCAGAAGGATATAGACATCTTAGAGAGAGTTCAGAGAAGGGCTACTAAAATGGTGTACGGCTTGAAGGAGAAAAGTTACCAGGAAAGGCTTAATGATCTTGCCTGTGTATGGCAATTACAGCAACACCTTGTATCTGTATGTGCTGCATAATGCCTGTGTATGGCAATTACAGCAACACCTTGTATCTGTATGTGCTGCATAATACCTGTGTATGGCAATTACAGCAACACCTTGTATCTGTATGTGCTGCATAATGCCTGTGTATGGCAAGTACAGCAACACCTTGTATCTGTATGTGCTGCATAATGCCTGTGTATGGCAATTACAGCAACACCTTGTATCTGTATGTGCTGCATAATGTCTGTGTATGGCAATTACAGCAACACCTTGTATCTGTATGTGCTGCATAATGCCTGTGTATGGCAATTACAGCAACACCTTGTATCTGTATGTGCTGCATAATGCCTGTGTATGGCAATTATAGCAACACCTTGTATCTGTATGTGCTGCATAATGCCTGTGTATGGCAATTACAGCAACACCTTGTATCTGTACGTGCTGCATAATGCCTGTGTATGGCAATTACAGCAACACCTTGTATCTGTACTGTACAGGGTTTGTCACTCATTATAACACACTGAACGTTATCTCTGTAGAGCAGCAAGTGAACCCACAGCTCTCCCTGTATTCTGCCAAGTCCCTGGCTGTTGAAATGCAGCAGTAAAGCTTGTTGAGATTTTTGTTACAATGAGGGTAGAGGCTGCTATTTGCAGTTTACTTACAGTGATACAGGGTGACCGGAAAGAGATAAAACTCTACTGCAAAATCACCAGGCTAAGCTACCTGCTTTGATATCTCCCACTGTTCCTGATCATATGCAATCAAATACATCGCATAGAAAAATCTTGAGAACATGCTTTGGGGAAACACACGTAAAATCCACATTTACATCACATTCACTCACATTCACTCAAAAATCCTGCACCATGCTGCAACATTTATCTGGTACCAGATCGGCCCTAATTTCCTGGACACGTATTACTCCTTCATTCCGAGCAAAGCAACTGGCTAATAACATGTTCTGATCAACGTTCTCAAACTCTAGAACTCCAGATGTCTCTGAACTACAACGCTCATGAGTCTCTGGCCATCTGATGCATTCAAAGAATTCTGGGAATTGTATGCCACCAACATCTGGGGGGCAAAGTTTGAGATCCCTGAGGTAGATTGTATCTATGTGCACTTCTGTATATTCCTGCAGGAATCTGTGACTGTGTGTGCCCAGTTGATATTTGAAGCAGGAAATGCAATTGCCTGGGTCTGTAATTGACTGGCTTCTGGGTGGAATTATAATATTGTTAATATGAAGCATTTTGTTCATAAAAAAATAGTTTGTGAAACCTGGATTCGAAAGACATGATCCCTTCACTAAAACCACCCTACTAGTTGACATTATGATGCTTAGGCTCTCCCTTTAATAAGTGATGCCGTCAACATGTGAGCAATTGTAGTGTTTGTATCACATATGGTTTGCTGGACACATGCTGTATCACCTTTGTATTTTGTTTCCCAAATATTTGATGTTTAAAACCCCTGATACATCTATTTTTTTTTTCTATTAGGAACATCACTGCCTTAGAATTAAGATCTTAGGAGATTGTTATTACTGCGTGTCTGGTCTCCCTGAACCTCGACAAGACCATGCCCACTGCTGCGTTGAAATGGGACTCAGTATGATCAAGACGATTAGGTAAATGATCCGTGTCATGCTTTGTCGGATGTGTGAGTCTGCATATATCCTGAGCATACAGTGACACATTTCATTGGCATCTTCTCACTGTATTGTTTTGAGTGACCAAGGTAACAGCATGAATAATGTAACAGGCACGGGTGTTGACACGTTTATGAGGGTTGCCACGTCTTTGTTCTTTTACACTTACGATGTTGGTTCAATTTTCAAATTGAACATCACCAAAAAGGCTTTTAACCTTATGATCTGGATCATTAAAATTTCTGTGGATGCTTTGTTTTAGTTCTGAGAATCGTTATTCTATTTTTTTATAAAAAAAAAACACAATTACCAATCAAGTTATGTGGCAAGAAAAACAATGTGTGTGTGTTATGTAACGTTATATTAACCTTCTTAATACTTGCCTTTCTGTTTATCGTTTCTACATACTGTCTGGCCAATAAAACTCACACGCTGTGTTAGGTGGTGTTGCCTTTTGCTGTGATTGCGTCACGCATTCGCCGCGGCATCGTGTCGATAAGCCCATGCGATGTCACGGCATTTATTTGCGTCCAGAGCGGCATTAATTTGTGGCCAAGATCTTGTGTTGATGATGGGAGAGTCGCGGCGCTGCGTAATGTCTTCTCCAGCACATTATCCCAAAGATTCTCAATGGGGTTAAGGTCTGGACTGTGCGGTGGCCAATCCATGTGCGAAAATGATGTCTCATGCTCCCTGAACCACTCTTGCACAATTTGAGCCCAATGAATCCTGGCATTGCCATCTTGGAATATGCCCGCTGTGCCATCAGGGGAGAAAAAAACTATTGATGGAAAAACCTGCGTCACATGACTTCATTTTTTGGGCACATAACGTTGCTGAACCTAGACCTGACCGACCGAAGCCACCCCAGATCCCAACAGGCTGGTACAGGAGGTGGTGACTTTTTTTTTGGCCAGGCTGTGTGAATGGGTACATTTTCAAATCATGCTTCTTGTGAAGACATCATGCGATTATACACGTAGCATTCCTCAGTGTCTGACATGGAATAAATCTGCAGGTTCCTGACAAAGGCTTTTTCTGTATGATTTACCAGAGATTCGAGAACGTAAATGATCTTATCTTCCAGCTGGTCAAGTAACGTGTTAATTGTATTTATTTATTTGTTTATTTCACATTTCGTTTGAAGGTATGTGAGGTCACGGACCAAACACGACATTGATATGAGGATCGGGATACATTCTGGCTCTGTTCTCTGTGGAGTGCTGGGACTGAGGAAATGGCAGTTTGATGTGTGGTCATGGGATGTGGATATTGCAAATAAACTGGAATCAGGGGGAATACCTGGGTAAGTCACATTAATGTTAATTTAAAGGGCCAGTACCACCACAAAATGCAATGTCCTTATTGTGTTTATTTGATGTCTTTAAAACTGTAAAATATTCAGGATGAGTAGAGTATCCCCTTAATGCGTGTAATTGCACAGGAGTTTATCAACAAAAACTCAAGTTATTATTTCCTAAAGCAAAAGAATGACCAGCTGCACCACAACCAATGGGTTTCTCAAGTGTTGGTGCTTTTATAAGGAAAAAAAAAATAATAAAAAAGAAAGAAAAGTAACTGAATATGAAAGAGGAAAAAAATCAATATAGAACATCAACATATTTTTAATTAACCCCTTCACTGCTGAGACATTTCACGTTTTTAAAAAACACATTTTTCTTTTTTGTATTATTATTGTTGTTATTTTTTTCTTTACTGTAAACATGGTCATGTTTGGTATCATTGGAAAGGCCATGCTCTGGCCTTTCTAATGATACCAAACATGACCCTGCTAGCTGAAAACAGTTGGGAGATATCGGGGATAAAACGGACCCTTATCTCCACCCCTATCTTTCCTTAGGAGTCAATGAGGACATTCCCCACACGTCCTCAGCAGTGAAAGGGTTAAAGACATAGGACAGTAACCAGCGCTATCCTCCTCTGTGTTCTATGAAAGACTTTTAATGTACTTAAAAATATTGGTCTGAAGAGAATTTGGGGGGGGGGGAGCCTTTCAAAGAATTCATTTTATCAGTGCAACAATAAGCCTTCGTACAATGGGACATCATTTTTCTTTGTGGATAAGTGCAGAGCTATCGAGGCTCCACGGGATGTAAGTGCTTCAAAGGGTTCTTCTGCAGTAAAACGTGTAGGAGGTATTATCGGCCGCAGTCAATGTCCTGCTCTCCGCGGCCAGTCTAGTAAATAAGCACTTATTTCTGATCTCACTATTCGGACTCGGTGGTGACTCTCTCTCTCTGTAGGAGTTTATAGTTACAAAAGAAACCGTGGACCACAAATTTTTAAATGTGAAAAAGGAGGAAACCTGGGCTAACAAACATGGTGGGGAGCCTAGACCTCAAAACTGGTGCATCAGGTGTTTAGTAGGTAATTTACAGCAGTGTTTCCCAATCCTGATCCTCAGGTCCCCCTATCAGGCCAGGTTTTAAGGATTACCTTGGGGAAATGCAGACTGAATCCTGCAATGACTGAGCAGCCAATCATATCACCTGTGCTGTGCTGCAGATATCCTGCAAACCTGGCCTGTTAGAGGGACTTTTTTTTTTGAGAAAGGATTTTACCAGGAAGGATACATTGAGATTTCTCTCGTTTTCAAGTATGTCCTGGGTGGCGAGTATGTACCGTTAGGTGTCTTGCCCAAGGACACTTACTGGAGAGGTGCTTGTCGGGATTGAACCCATGTCTCCACAGGCTCTCTCCATGCAGAGTGGTGACATTACCTCTACTCCACCCAGCCGGTACTTGAGGGCCAGAGTTGAGAAAAACTGATCTAGAGTGACTGCCATCTTTATGCGACTAGAGAGTTGGGCTGAAATGTATGTGTCTTACACAATTACATGTTGTTTTATATCTCTGTCTTTATGTGCCTAGTTAATGCTTCTAATTTATTTGCATAGCAAGCGGGGCAATCTTAAAGGGACACTCTACTCATCCTGACCAATTCATTGATTTAAAGTGGTCAGGATATGAGGAGTGCCCCTCCTTCTCACCTCCCTCCGTGCTGCCCCGATCAGGTGAAAATGCTGGGTGAAGTGAAACAGTTTCCTCCTCCAACATCGCCAGCAGCTGCGATTTTGAATTTCCCAGCTGCCGGTCACCAGATATGTCACTAATGATGTCACACCAGAGAGCGGCCGACGTCACCCTCTGAGACCAATCACTATAGTGGGCGTATCTCAGAGAGGCAGCCAATCGATTGTGTCACATCCTCACCTCCTGCGGCGCTCCCTGGGGGGTCTGGACACCAGGCAGCGTCGCTGGCTGGCCGGGTGCCAGGAGTTCCAGCTGATCGGCTGGCATCTGGAGGGGCAGGGCTTGACATGATGATGCGGAACTGCCGGCCTTAAATGCAGGGTGCCAGATTCAGCTTGTCTCCCTGATGTGGAGTCATTCCCGCATCGCCAACTGTGTTCACTCTGTGCTTCACTGTTTACCTTGCTAAATTGCCGATTTTGCCTGTATGAGGACCCTGTTTTTGTTTGACCCTGACTGCCTGCTTGACCATTCTCTCTCTGACTCCTTATGTATATTCATTCTGCTCTCTGCTGACACTGAGTTTAAGTGTAATAGAAATCACGCAGCCTC
This sequence comes from Leptobrachium leishanense, assembly GCA_009667805.1. Taxonomy (NCBI): domain Eukaryota; kingdom Metazoa; phylum Chordata; class Amphibia; order Anura; family Megophryidae; genus Leptobrachium; species Leptobrachium leishanense. Next base: position 37,801,219 of record CM019067.1, on the reverse strand, counting down.
CGAGTGTAGGTCTGCCCTGCAGGGTGCTGAATCTTTTAACCTCTTGTTATACATTGCTGACACAAAGTTTATGAGTGTCTTCTCTGTTGCCAAACCTGCCTGTATGACTACCCTCTCTGTTGCCAACCCTGCCTGTACGACTACCCCCTCTGTTGCCGAATCGGATTGTATATTTGACCATGCTTATGTTAACCCATGGTGTATGAAACTTCTGCATAATCTCTGTCCATGCATAGTTAACTTGTTTTTGCTCAGTAGACACTTGGTCTCGAAATCATTTGCTACTGAGTGGTACTTAGTGTTGTTATTCTGTCTGAACTCCCTGGCTGGGAGTGCTAGGGCTGGCAGTCCTGACTGCTTGCAAATCGAGAAGTACAGAAGTCTGTCCAAAAGGATCCACATCACGGTTAACAGGGGTGAGAGCTACTGCGAACGTGACAGATTGGTTCTGTGCATGCGCACATGGCTCTGATCCATCGCTCTGCACAGTCGCTATGTAAAGTGTGCAAGTTCATAGCGGTAGGCAATTGTTGGTTCCTACTCTACGCAAGTTGCATAGGAGAAAAAATTAGATAGCTTCAGGAACTTCGGGGTTCGGGAGTCCCTGAGCCGAAGAGGAGGAGCTGCGTGCGGTGATGGTCAAAAGGGGAGTAAATTCACCTAAAATAACAATAATAATTTTAAAAAAATAATTGGGCAGAGGCTGTCAACCCTGATGGTGGCCCTGAGGCAGAGGAGGCTCTAGGGTCAGTGAGGACTTAGGCCAAGCTCAAATTTAGCCCTTCATGCTGTGCACAAAATTTATAAATTAATCAAATAAATTTGAATTATTATGGCTAATTCATCTCTCTTGGTAGATGTGTATTTGTGCGGACAGGAGACCAGTGACATTCTACATACGTTTCTTTACAGTGGGAGCATGGCCTTAGACGGCTGCCTATTTTGGCTGATTAGAGAGCCGCCTCTGCCAACGGGACTCATAAACATAAAGTCGCCATGGCCCACATTTTCCCTGGTTTTTCAGGTGGCTGCCAACCTGACAAATGAAGAGTGTATTACCTGATGGACACGTTTTCCAAGGGATGTGTACACTGCAAAATACGTCCCCAACCTTTTGTAAGTTTTTCACCAGAGCACACCTTTTTTGCAAGAGGTGTGACAACCAGGGTTTACACTGCTCACCTCTCAATGTGCGTAGTCCCTGGATCCCCAGGGAAAAAGACCGGAGGGGAGCTCTGCTCGGTCTTGTGACTGACTCATCATGCAAGTCCTCAAGGGTGTTGGTTCCTGCTCTCTTCTCCAATACAAACATTCCAGCCGTTAAAATGAATTGAGTGTAGAAGCGAGAACCTCAGGGTGGTTGTAAATACTCACTGTAAATACGTAATACTACAATATGGCGGCCAAATTAGTACCATCAAACCAATTCGATCACAACCTTATCAATCTGATCAAAGAATTATTAATAGAAGTATTAATACCCGAAGATTAAAAAACAACAACAATGCTTCATGCACCTCCCTGCTGCTCCTGCTAAGTTGACCTGCAATGTGTTCCTCTGCACCAGTGAAGGACATGCTGCACAGTGCCGTTGAGGGACATTCCAGCATGCCTGTGCTCCAGTGCACAAACCAAGCTCCATACAGACATGGCTGGATGAGATTGGTGTGGAAGAACTTGACCAGACGCACAGAGGGCCCTATTCTCAAGTAAACGATCGGGTGAGTAAGCGTTAACGTCAGAATAAGTGACTTTAACGCATGCCACCCATATTACATCCCTAACGCTAATCAGGGGAGAAAAATCAGTTTGGGCTACGGCGATTGCGCTAGCTTGCAAGAGCATAGTGTACTTTGCGCATCCTATACTTAACACGGGGAGCACAATCAGTAATTAGCATTAGGATAAGTAAAGTATTGCAAAGTGCTACCTCTAATTACCACAGCGAAACGGTAACGAAAATGTTACCATCATCTAGAAGCTGGTGCTAACTGATTCCTCTTTTACACAATCAGTCAACACCAGTTAAACCCCCCCCCTCTCAAAAAATAAGGTACTCACCTCTCCGGTGAGAACGGCGGCCTGATTTGCCGCTTCTGACCATCGGGAGCAGAGTGAGACTGGGAATAAATAGTACCCAGTCTCCCTCTGCTATCACTCCACGGCCCTGCGCGATAACGCAAGAGCGAGATCACACAGGGCTTGAGGCCCCACAGCGTAAACCTCAATGGAATCCTAAGGACTCCAGGAGGTGATACTTACGGTGGCACGGAAGCACTACCGCGAGTATCACCTTGGGTAGCGCGTGGTTCCGGGGTAAGGTGCTGAAGTAGCGCCTGCCATGGAATCTCACACTAAAAAGGGGATACTACAGAGAAACCTGCAGGTTTTCCATGTTGGCATCCCCGTTTTAGCGTGAACATAGGAATAGGGCCCTGAACCCTGACCTCAACCCCTTCCAACATCTTTGGAATGAACTGGAATGGAGATTGTGAGCCAGGCCTTCACGTCCAACACCAATGCCTGACCTAACAAATGCTCTACTGGATGAACGGGCAACAATTCTCACAGAAACCCCCAAAATCTTGTGGAAAGCCTTCCCAGAAGAGTGAAAGCTGTTATAGCTGCAAAGGGGGGGCCAACTTCATATGCCAATGCCATGTCATAGAAAATGGTGCAATGGTGCAGAATACTTGGTTGTGTAGGGAGAGGTATTAGCAGTAGGAAAAGGGAAGTGCTCATACCACTGTACAGAGCACTGGTGAGACCTCACTTGGAGTACTGTGTGCAGTACTGGAGACCGTATCTCCAGAAGGATATAGACATCTTAGAGAGAGTTCAGAGAAGGGCTACTAAAATGGTGTACGGCTTGAAGGAGAAAAGTTACTAGGAAAGGCTTAATGATCTTAACATGTACAGCTTGGAAAAAAGACGAGACAGGAGATATGATAGAAACATTTAAATACGTAAAGGGAATCCACAAGGTAGAGGAAGGGAGTATATTTAAACGGAAACAAAGTAGCAAAACAAGAGGACATAGTCTTAGATTAGAGGGGCAAAGGTTTAAAAGTAACATCAGGAAGCATTAGGAGAGGGTGGTGGATACATGGAACAGTCTTCCAGTAGAAGTGGTAGAGGCCAAAACAGTGATTGAATTTAAGCAAGCATGGGATAGGCATAAGGCTATCCTAAACAAAAGATAAATCCAGGTAAAGTATCCATGTAATTGGGCAGACTAGATGGGCCGAAAGGTTCTTATCTGCCGACATTTTTGTATGTTTTCTATGTTCTATGTTTTCTATGGTCAGGGGTCCCAATACTTTTCTCAATGTAGTGGATGTATACATGTCGTTATCGTACATTGAAGCCAATTATTATCTGATCTTCACTGCAAATGCCTTTTAGAATAACCCATCCAAAATTTGTATACATACATGTGACATATAACCGCACAAATTTCATGTCATCATTGCCATGGTTACTGGTATTGTAATCTTAGTGTAATGTTGTCAAAGGGGTCATTCACTGATTGCCATTGTCTACCATTTTTGCAAACACAATACACTTTGCCGATCCAGAGAGGGAAACACAAACAATGGCAGGCAAAGTGATGACAACGATGATGAATAAACCCTTAATCTGTTTCATTGTTATAACTATTCTTTCCCCATTATTTTGTGTAGGAGAATCCATATCTCTAAGGCTACTCTAGACTGCCTCAATGGAGACTATAACGTAGAAGAAGGCCACGGGAAGGAGAGAAACGAGTTCTTAAGGAAACATAACATTGAAACCTATTTAATAAAGCAACCAGAGGAACATCTGCTCACCTTACCTGAAGACATAGTCAAGGAGTCGGTTAGCCCGACTGACCGGAGGAACAGTGGTGCCACGTTCACGGAAGGATCGTGGAGTCCAGAGCTCCCTTTCGATAACATTGTGGGCAAGCAAAATGTAAGTCAAACTTTTCTCGATGTCAACAAGTATAAAGCATGCTTGAACGGAGCTCAGTAATGGAAGCCTCGGAGGAAATAAGTCAGTCTTTAACCTTTTATCTAACATGTTACTTGAAATGATTATGCAAACCCCCGAGGATAGAATTAACCTACTGGATGTATCAGTTAAAAGAAAATGCCAGCCCTGCGCGCCTCATCAAAGTGAAATAACATTAAAAAAATTGAGTGATCAATTAAAATTCTATACGCGTAGGAAAATTACCGCAAATTAGTGGAAAATAATAAAATACATACTTTCTATGCATTACTAATTCTCTTCCTTTTGTGTGCCTATTGCATGAATGGAATGGAGAGCACGGGTCAAAAAATTACATTCTGGATGCATGTGTTCCAGAGGTATAACTCATCACACATTCATTAGGAAACGTCCATTAAAAATTCAACGAACAACACTGTTAGGTACGCCGACGCGTTTTTCTTCAGACTGACATATAAAAGCTATTTAGAAAACACTCCACAGACTGTTTATTTTTTTCGGTTAATGTTCTAGATAGGTTTACAAGCCTACTAAAAGCCGGCGCTTCACCGTCACACAACTTGGGTTGAAGACAAAGTCAAGAAAACCGAGACTGGCCTATTATTCTGTAGGTCCAGCGTTCCTGTAACTGGGGGTGGGGGGGGGGTAAAAAGCCCGAAACCAGGTTAGTTGAGTTAAAAATGGCAAAACAAAATGGCACCCGTATTATAGAGAACAAAATCCATTCCAAAAATGTATTGGGTGGAAACACTGTTGTTTGGTCTACTATAATGACACGGCCTACAACAGGCATTGCAAACGCTGCCCCCCCCAGATCTTTCTGAACTGAAACTCTCATGATTTTCTGGCATCTTTTGCATTCGAAGAATTCTCCGAATTGTAGGCTGAAGTTTGAGATCCCTGGTCTACAACAGCACATCCTACATTTTAGATGTTCGGTTTTGGATTAGATCAAGGAGGATTGGGCTAAGGGTCTTCCGTAGATCACCTGTACGGTTTAAATACATGGTCCCTGGGAAGTAGGTACATTTACTCCTCCACCACCCCAAGAAAATCTGAGATCTCCCTAAATCTATGTCCCTCTAGTGCCAGTGCTGGATTATAAACTTCATGTGTCTAAAGATTAGACATGTGCATTCGTTTTAGTACTAAAACGATTTAGTCAGAATTTTGGGATAATTTAGTTTTAGTGTGAGTCAAGAGAAACGAAACTGCTCAGTACAAAAAAGGAAAGAAACTAAAATAAAATGCACTACATTTTAGTTTCAGTCCTTTTTGTGATATTACATTGATGAGTGAAGGAGACCAGCAATGAAGAGTACAACATCGCAACATCCGAAGTTCTGCACCCTCCACATGCCAATGCAGTAGGATGTTCTATACAGAGAGGGGCATTAATTAATGCAGGAGGATGTTCTATATATTATACAGAGAGGGGTATTAATTAATGCAGGTGGATGTTGTATACATTATACAGAGAGGGGTATTAATTAATGCAGGAGGATGTTCTAAACATTATACAGCCCTTTAAAACCAGTGGCTGTGAGCGCTGAGATCGGCTGCTTGTTACATTATCTCTCAGTACAATGTATCAGGCTCAGTTGTTACAGTAACTGACTGTAACAGCGCTCAGAGTTTCAGTAAAACAAGGAAATAATATTGTTCTAACCTCTCTGAGCGCTGTGATGAGCAGCAGTCAGTTACTGTAACAGCTTTGCCTGACACAGGGCAGTATTACAATGTTGGTGCTAACTTAACCAGAGCTGTTGTAAACTGAAAACTTCCATAGGCTATAATGGCTCTGGGAAGTTTACAACAGATCTGGTTATGTTAGCACCAACTATGTAATATGGCCCACATTGTGCTGAGAGTGAGAGATACTGTAACAAGCAGCGATCTCAGCCCTCTGAGGAGCCACTACAATAGTAATTGTATCCATTGGTTTTCGGATGAATGAAATTAGTTTTCATACTAAAGAACTGAAAACAAATTTCTTTAGTAACTAAATAAATTGCATTTTAGGACTAATCCATTAGTTCAAAACGAAATTTTGTGCTGTGCACATGTCTACTAAAGATGAAGATTTTAGTAGGCCCTTGTTTTACCCAGTTCCTCCAACCTCTATTTTTTTCCGCCCCTTCACTCCGACACTTTTAAGGCTTCTGCCCAATCACTTTCACTCTCATTTCTCAGGCCTTCTCCATCCCTCCTCTCTCAGTGTTTCCCAGACACATCTCTCTCACTCCAATGTGGTGATGTTTTTCTATCCTCCCTTTTTTGGTGATAGTATCAGGCATATTAGTTAACTTTATCTAACCCGAATAACCCCTATGTTAACCCAGCTCCGTCTAACTCAAAGTCTACATCAAAACTAACCATGACCCTAAATAATTTTCACCCCCATTAAATGCCCTAGAGGTAAGCCTCCTTGTTACCATGTGCATTTACCATTGTCTTAACCCCTACCAGTGGATTTCCACTACCAGTGGATTTCCCAGAAAACCACTGTAAGGAGCCAGTGGTTTTTGGAAAATGATTTTTAATTAATTATACAGTAAGAAATATTTGAGAATATTCCCATTGTATTCCTTACTGTAATAACCTATTTGGCAGTGAGATGTCGCCATCTGTTGGCCAAAAGGAGTTACTGCAGACGCTGTACAGGTCTCCTTGCAGGATCAGCTGGAGAAACATCCATTAGAGGCACCTGCTGGCCAAATGGAGTTACTGCATTTTTGATCTCCATGCAGGATCAGCTGTGTGGAGATGTTACTTCAGACGCATACCCAGGTGGTTTTAAAAAGTGTTAGCACTTCAGGCATCATGGCAATGGTGCTAAACTTTTAGAGGAATGTTCTGGGGCCTTAATGGAAATGAATTTCATTCGCAATAATCAAAATTCCGTTGCATTGCTCCTGTGGAACACCACATTGACTGTAGTCAATATTGGGCACCAGGAGGTGCCTCGCAGATCGAGTATTGTTGAACTTGGTAGCGAAAGGGGTTAATGGTACAGCCTTCATGCTGATACATACCTGAATGCGCTCCCTCGATGTCCTCCCGCAGTCACCTCTATCCGATCGCGGCATCCTGCTTCCTGGTTCCCTTCTCACGAGAAGGGTACCAGGAAGCAGGACGCCGCGATCGGACGGAGGTGTATGCGATTGCGGGGGGACATCAAGGGAACGCAGGTACAGGTATGTATCCAAACCGAGTGTGGCTCGGAGTTACCGTTTTCAGCATTGAAATTTAACCCCAAGCCACACTCGGGAAAACTGCCAGGGAGGTTTAAACACAAAAGCAACAACATCTGAGTTATTATAAACAATCTTTGGGTTTTGGGTTCCCCTGCCAGGCTCCTTGAATGTTTAATAAGTTTAGTTGCGTCCATAAACAGCCATAAAAGCTATTAACGTGCCTGTGCCCATCACATAATACATTTAAAAAAAATATTAAATTATTATGTAAGTTTCTCTGCATAGACTTTAAATACAAATACATCTGTCTCCAACATATACAGCTTCAATGTGTAACGTACTATTCTGAACATAGTAACATACAGGTTGAGAAACAGACCAATATGCATCATGCATTCACCCAACATACCCCAAAAAGGGATTAACCCTTTCACTACCAAAATCGAGATAACTCGTTTTGTATTGAATACACTGAAAAAGCAATTGTTAGCATATCAAGACCCCGATTACATACCTTTTATTAAAGCAAGATTAGTGAGATTAAATTCTTTGTTTTGTTTCTCTCCAGTCAGCCTGTATTACTGTAAACAAGCTGCAAATAGCAGCCCTAAACCACACTCTAATAAAAAGCTCTACAAACCTCCCTGCTGCATTACAGCAGCCAGGGATTTGGCAGAATACAGGGAGAGCTGTGGGGTCAGTTACTGTTGTACAGGGATAAGATTCAGGGGGTTATAATGAGTGTAAATCCCTGTACAGTACAGATACGAGGTGTTGCTGTAATTGCTATACATAGGCATTATGCAGCACATACAGATACAAGGTGTTGCTGTAATTGCCATACACAGGCATTATGCAACACATACAGATACAAGGTGTTGCTGTAATTGCCATACACAGGCATTATGCAGCACATACAGATACAAGGTGTTGCTGTAATTGCCATACACAGGCATTATGCAACACATACAGATACAAGGTGTTGCTGTAATTGCCATACACAGGCATTATGCAGCACATACAGATACAAGGTGTTGCTGTAATTGCAATACACAGGCATTGTGCAGCACATACAGATATTGCATTGCTAATAATCTCATTATGATCACTACAAACCCCCATAAGCAGGAGATCTCACCATTTTATTATCTGCCTGCAGCACATTTACTGCATCTGACACAAAGGGCTTTTCTGCCTGTAAACTGATAATGCAGACCCCGTGTGACATTGTGCAAGATAAGGGACACCATCAAGAGTTTAGAACCTTTCACCCCAGTACCATTTCTGTAAACGATAAACAAGTACGTGTAAAATAATGACATACGTGCAAATTTGCATTAGTTAATTTTTTTTAATATCTGGGCAAAATTTCTATTCTATCCTATATTTAACTGCTAACTTCAAATCATGTTTTTCAAATAAATGCCATGATAAATATTTTCAACAAAAAAAAGCTCTTGTAGTGAAGGGTTAAAACATCCAACGTTTTAACGGTATTTTCCATTATGTTTCTTAAATGAATCGTATCTCTGCAGAAGTAAGAGAAGTGTTTGGTTCTGAGTAACAGATGCTTATTAATAAAACATTTTTTTATGATTTTGAAAAAAAAATCTGGAGTGAGTACAGTGACTGGCGTGACGTCACTGCACAGAGCTTAGCAACCTGCTGCGGCTCGATATAGCTCGGGACTAATTCCTGTACAGGCAGTGTTTGCTGATATTCTTCACATTAAAGCTTAATATTCTAAATGATTCTCCAAAGACCAATACTTTCCTTTTCTTTTGGTTTCCCATTTGCCAGTTCTCTTCTCTTCTACTAAATCCTTCCTCTCTTTAACCAGTCTTCATATTACACACTAATATCTCACTCTCAGCCGTCCTCAACGACTCTTTACTTCAAATAGCAAGGGATGTCATTTCTTACCCTTCTCCTATCTGTTCTCCTCAACATACCACTAGCAGCCCCACTAATATTACGATCCTTCCATCTCCTCCCTGCTCTCCCTTTTCATCCCAGATTCTCCCTCTACTGTCTGTAATGAACACCTCTGCCAGACTCCTCTACCTCACATCCTGTACAACTCACGCCTCACCTCTCTACAGTCTGTAATCAATGCCGCTGCCAGACTCATCTACCTCACATCCGTATCTCTCACACCCCATCCCTCTACTGTCTGTAATGAACACCTCTGCCAGACTCCTCTACCTCACATCCTGTACAACTCACGCCTCACCTCTCTACAGTCTGTAATCAATGCCTCTGCCAGACTTATCTACCTCACATCCCGTACCTCTCACACCTCACCCCTCTACTGTCTGTAATGAACGTCTCTGCCAGACTCATCTACCTCACATTGCATGCCTCTTACAACTCAGCCTTCTACTGTCTGTAATGAACACCTCTGACTGCCAGACTCATCTACCTCACATTCTGTACCTCTCACACATCACCACCACTCTACAGTTTGTAACGAACACCTCTGCCAGACTCAACTACCTTACATCCTGTACAACTCACACCTCACCTCTCTACTGTCTGTAATGAACGCCTCTGCCTGCCTCGTCTACCTCACATTGCATGCCTCTTACAACTCAGCCCTCTACTGTTTGTAATGAACACCTCTGACTGCCAGACTCATCTACCTCACATTCTGTACCTCTCACACATCACCACTCAACAGTTTGTAACGAACGCCTCTGCCAGACTCAACTACCTCACATCTTGTTCAACTCACACCTCCCCCTCTACAGTCTGTGATGAATGCCTCTGCCAGACTCCTCTACCTCACATCCCGTACCTCTGACACCTCACCCCTCTAGTCTGTAATGAACACGTCTGCACTCCTCTACCCGCACCTTTCACACCTCACCTCCCACACCTCTTACACCTCACCACTCTACAGTCTATAATGAATGGCCATGCTAGACCTAATTAGTGTCCCTTTATTCAAAATGGCTTTACGGATGCGTTGCTTTTTGAGATGCCGGTCAGCTTGCCTGATAATTCCTCTGTTTTTGCACCCACTTGGATACACACCCTTCATAACCCCAGAACCATGCATTCCATCATTTCTTATATTCAGCTCTCAAATTCACCCTGATCTTTGTGTTTCACTCCAGTCCTGTAAGACTATAAACTCATTCAGTCAGGGTCTTCATACCAATCATTCTCTGTGTGTCTGATTTATTGTTTAATGTATGTCTGTCTCACCCATAATTTGGTAATTTGGATATGTTGGCACTTTATAAATATTTGTTAATTAATTCAGTTTTTCATCTAAGGTTCAAGCAGGTTTAATTTTTTTGATAGTATAAAATATATTTTTTATAACGTCAAACTCTGTCACATTATATATTCTTGTATCATTAAGTTTCAAACATTATTAAATGTCTCCTCATTGTGGCAGTCCATATAATAACACAATTACCTCTCGTAATCTGTCCTTGATGGCAGTCACAATCGTGTATTTTCCTTTCCTCTTTCTTACCATGTTGGGTTTATGAAATGATGAGCCAAGGCCAGAATTCTATTATACATTAGCCAGAGCAAGGTTTGTGAGGGTCCTGAGAACGAGCAACATCACTAGTGGCCTGCTCTACGGTGAGTGTTCACTCAGGTCTCACAAGGCTTTAGCTCGATGGTGCTATTACAGAGGAGGCTGAACCATGTGCAAATAAGACTGTTATCACCAAAAATGGCAGCCAGAACTGAAATGCCAAGGAAGTCATCTCTGCATGAAAGATGCAGCCACCCCATACTTTTGTTTTGGCCTCCTTAGCCCTCATCAGGAGGGTATAGCTGACACCCCTTGTCACGGTCCCAGCCCTGAGCCCTATAGGTGAGCCGATGCAGGCCGACTCTTACCCTTGTCTGGTCCATACCTCATTGCCTTCCACTCCAGGCTTTCCTTGCAGCCTGTCAGATCTCTGACCACCTGACCCATGAGCAATGACCTACTCCCTATATAAGGGAGCCTCTCCCATCCTGCGCTGCTCTATTATAGGGTTTATCCTGCTGCCTGTTATTTTGTCTTTCCTGCTACCAGTTTACACTTCTGATTCTCCCTTTGTATATTTTGTTCTGTTTATTTTGGTTCCCTGTTTCCCTTGCATGTTTGTCCCTTGTTCTTCCTATTAGTCCATTTGGGTTTTCCCTTGTTGCTTTTTCCTTGTTTCTTAGTTTGTTAGTTCTTCCCCTGCTTTTTCCCTTCCTGCTCCTGTGTGGTTTAATTTTGCGTATTTATATCCTGTGTATTTATGCTTCACCCAGCAGAGCTATTTCCCATCAATTAGCATTAGATCCGGCAGCTTTAAGGACCAGGCCTTTAGTTTAGGGTGTCCTTTGTGTGCTGCTGAGTGGCTGTGTATTTGGCATTCCCCATAACCCTTGCTCTTCTTTTCGGCTGGAACTGTGTCATCTTTATTTCTACTGCTTACCCTGCCCAGCAATGTGGTGTCTTTACCTCCTGTCTGTCTGAAATTCAGCCAGCGGCACTCCTGCCGTTTGAGCTCGTAGCCCCGTATGTGAGTCCCACCTCGGCTCATGCTTGGTGCCCCCCGTGATACCCCCCCTAAGCACCTCTAACAACGGGTCTGGATTACCCTATATACTTAAAGTGAGCACAAACAAGGTTTGAGAGGGACCTGAGATTGAGAAACAGCACTTATGCTGTTTTCCATTCTCAGAACCCTCACAAACTTTGTGATGTTGCCCGTTCTAAGGGCCTTCACAAGATGATACCAAACTATATTTCTCAGTTTTCGACCAGCTTGGGCTCAATTGCAGCCTAACCTTTAATAGCAACTCACAAATGGAATCATCCTGAGTGAGCAGTTTTCCTTTTGTAGCTCACCGTTAGCGGTTTTATACCGACGATACCGATAGATGCCGGCAATAGGTCCATGTATTGCCACTGGCATTGGCTCCGAGAGTCTGTAAGACTCTATGTAGCCAAGCATGATCCTATGTGGTCTTATGTATACAAGTTTGCAACGGAGGAACGGAGGAGAAACCGCGGAAGGACACCATGAACTGTTTGTTCGCATTCTTCTGCTTCTCACACCTAGAGGAAGTGGCAGATCATGCTACCCTCTGCACCGTGGGGTTAGAGATCAGTTTGCTATTTTTTGGGGAGGTTTTTTTTTTTAGGTGTTAAATGATTTTGCAAAAGCATAATCACTTAACACCAGGCTCTGAAACCTGGTATTAATTACTGGGTACTAGCTTGAGTCGCCAGCCATGAGCTACCCTGGAGTATGTTGTTTTCGCTTGGAGCAGTTATTAACGGTTCCTATACTAAGCATAAGAGACATTAATATCAAGTAAGCTGCTGCAACCTCCAAGACTCTCAAAATTAGGTATAGTTACTGCTAAATCACCCATCTCATTATACAGTCCTTTGCATGGCGATAAGAATTTCCCACTTAGAGATTGAGCTACTGAGTCAAGCACTAAACAAAGCCCTATGACCGCCTCACTTAAATTTTTAACTCTTTAATTACACAGCCTTGTTTTGCTTGTTTGACACTTAAGTACTCAAACGATCTTATGTTTTTTGCTATATACAGTATGTGTTCAACTACAATTTCCACTTATTAAATTTTTGTCATTTACCGAACCCACACATATTATATACCATTTTTTAATGATAGAGGGGCTTTAATTTGATATGATATATCATATATAGAAGATACAATTTTTTTTATATATATATATATATATATATATATGTATGTATGTATGTATGTATATACACTGAGTGGCCAGATTATTATTTAGGCAAATTAGCTATAATTTGGCGCTGAAGTTGCTAGAGGGCCAGACCATTATAAATAGGGAAGCAGGTTGTTTACCACGACAGTAGAAGTGATTTTTTTCTGATGATATGGGTAAACAACACGATTTAACAGCCTTTGAACGTGGGATGATTGTTGGCGCTCGGAGCCATGGAGCGAGTATCAGCAAAACAGCAGAATTCGTTAAACGTTCAAGAGCAGCTGTTGTTAAAGTGTTTAAAGACTGGACTGTCAGCCGAAAATCTGGGTCTGAACGTGCGAATTGTGGCTGTAAGCGACTAGACAATGTTAGGGCAGAACGGAGAGTGGCAAGACTGGTACAAGACAACAGAAGAGCAACAGTGCATCAAATTACTGCAGATCTTAATCGGGGATCCTCTCAAATGATCTCTGAATGCACTGTTCGCCGTACACGGCATCGTATGGGATATGGAAGCTGAAGGCCTGTTCGAACACCTTTGCTGTCTGCAGTTAACAAGATAAAACGTCTCCAATTCGCACAGGAACACAAGGATTGGACAGTCGAGCATTGGAAAAAAGTCATGTGGTCCGATGAATCACGTTTCTTCCAGTTGCATCATGCAGATGGCAGAGTGAGAATTTGGCGGAAACAGCGTGAAAGCAGCACCCCACATGCATGAGTACATCCCTTCAAACTGGTGGGGGCAGTGTTATGGTTTGGGGCCCTTTAATTCATGTGGAACAACGTCTGAATAGCACAACATACCAAAGCATCGTTGCTGATCAAGTTCATCCTATCATGTTGATGGCCTATCCCAATGGAGATGGCTTCTTCCAACAAGACAATGCACCATGCCACGGTGCTCGTATTGTGCAGGAGTGGTTTCAAGGACATGAGGGAGAATTTACCTTGCTTAGGTGGCCCCACAATCACCAGATCTCAATCCAATTGAGCATTTGTGGGACCAAGTTGAAAGAGCCATCAGGCAGCTGGTTCCACAACCATCAAATCTCACAGAACTGGACAGTGCTATTCATCAGGCATGGTGTCAGATTCCTCGCATCACCTTTCAACATCTCGTGGAGTCAATGCCAAGAAGAATCGCCGCAGTATTGAAGGCAAAAGGTGGCCCAATGAAGTATTGATAGGGTGGTCATAATAATCTGGCCACTCAGTGTATATACCTTCTCATTTCATTTATAATCAAGAAAACGAAAAGAAAAATAACACTTTTCCATTTTTGGCAATGATAATGAAATATGTAATTCAGCTAAAGAACAGTTAAATGTATTCATTTGTTTTGATTCATATTGTACATCATATTCTCAGAATTTCAATTTATTTTGGTAGTTACTTTTGAGAGCGTCATTTGGCTGTAAAAAATTATAACTGTGTTGGGATATTGCGATTCACCTCTGCTGGTGTGCCACAGATGCCAAATAATCCAGCAACAGCATTAGGCTGACTGTGCACTGGGTCTGTAGTCTGACGACCGACTTGATCGTCCTAGGTCGCACGAATAACTCAGACTAGGGTCGTCCACTGCAAGCGACTACGGTTGACCCAGGAAGACCGGACTGCAGAAAGAAAGAAAAAAGTGTGTCGCGACCAGGGGTGGACTGGGTCGCGGGGCAAGTGCCCCCAGGCCTCTCTAATGCCTGGGACCCGCTGATGCATCTTACCTGCCGCAGTGGGTCCCAAGCGGCGTGGCTACCTCTGAATGTTCCCAGGCGCCACCTGGGACCCGCTGCATCAGGTAAGATACTCTGAAATGGCAAGGTGGGGGGGATCTGTAATGGGAAGGTGTGGGGTTGGACTCGGTGACAGGTGGCACGCTCTGTACTCCCAACACCAAGAGCCACTGTGCACAATGCACATCTCAGTGAAGCAAAGTATATTTATATAGGCCAGCCTCCCATGGTTTTGTTTTGTGAATGGCTTGGACCAATGGTGCATTCACATTGGCCCAAGCTATTCCATTGCTCTTCAGTGTCTCTGAGGCACTGAAGAGCGTAGGTTCAGGAAGTAGGCAGCGCCAGACGCGTGCTGCAGATTTCTCAATCTCGTGGGCAGCTTGAGTTTATGTGATTAGTGTAGCGTTCAGCTACGCAACTTGCGTAGGCTCAGGGAGGGCAGGCTGCTGCGAAAAAATAATGTACACAGCGGCAGAGACAGACGGCGAGGGAGCGCGGAGCAGATGAGTTTAAGTTTTTTATAATATTTTATTATTTATTCATTAGTGATTTAAATAAGAGTTGCTTTGTCTACCATCACCCCACACTTATTAAGAGCAAGAAGCATCACCAGTTTTCCCTTAAGTTCTAATTATTTTCATATGTTTCATTTACAGTTTATTTTATTGGGTTTTTGCCTCAACAGCACTTTTCATTTTCACTAGTGCTGAGATTACTGCACTATCCATCTTGGAAAGAATCCCTGTTTGTTTACAAAATTGTTTACACAGTGCATACATTGTAGAATATTGCACACATTGTTTTGTGGAATAAATTATAATGTTTCAGAAATTCAATTATTATTTTTGGGTCGGGACTTAATGACTAAGGACAATTGTGGGTCCTGAGGGTCCACAGGTTGTAACCACTGCGCTAGAGGGTCATGTATGATATTATTGGAAAGGCCTGATCATGGCCTTTCCAATGATACCAAACATGACCAGGTTTGGTGTAAAAATAAAATTAAAAAATAAAATGTTTTTCAGGGGGGGTTAATTTAAATAGGACTTAAGCTGGCATCTAAAAATGATGAGCATAAAATGGTCAGAATGAGCTCAGCGCACAGAGGTGAACTGGCTCAGCAGTGAAGGGGTTAAAAAGCAAAAACATGTAAAAATTGGGTATTTCTAATCTCAGGACAAATTTTTTTATCTTATCATATTTCATATTTTTTTATAGTAAATCATACGATATGATGGACATAAAGGTATTTTTTAGAAAGTCCATTTAATGACAGAAAAAATGGTTTATAATATTTGTGGGTTGCATAAACAAGTAAGAGTAAAGTTTGACCTAAACACAAACAGCGCAGAAACGTAAAAACAGCTGCGGCCACTAAAAGGACGGATTTTCGTAAAACCGCCCGGTCACTAAGGACTTAAAAGTCTGTAGTACAGTCTCTGACCCAACCACCTCAACAGGCAGATAATTGTATTAAAAAGTATTCTGGAAAGATTCCAAAAAGAATTCTGAAGAACTGACGAGACCTAATTAATTAAAAAAAAAAAAAAGGATTAAAATCGAATTACTAGTAGATGAATTGCAATGTGATGTGTACAAGCCTAAAGCTTGGTATTTATACGCAGGAAATATAATAAATATGTTCATACATTCCATCCATGAATAATCCGCTATGCATAGATCTTGCAGAATAGTCTAACAGATGGCATTTAATGAACCGTATCAAACCTTTCTTTTAATGAATTAAACTAGTGAAGTGAACACTATTTCTTAATAAGCAGCTCCTGAAATTAGTCACTGTGTCTTTAAGAAAAATAAACATCTTCAGATTACAGCCATTTATAATATTTTAACAGAGCAGATAATGCCAATTACCAGTGAATGGCAGGAGGCAGAAACAACGCGCAAAAGGTGGCATTAAAAATATGCTTTAATGAACGAACAGAGAAAGAGGTAAATTGATCAGCGGGTCCTTAAAGAAAGAGAACAAAGTGTGTGTTAGGGATGTGCATGGCTTCGGAATTTCGTAACTAATTTTGTTTCGTATTTCGTTTCATTTTGTTTTTCGTATCGATTTTGTATCGATTCTAATTTCATATATCAATTCGACAGTTGATATCAATTAGAATTTTGGATCACTAAATAAAACCCCAATTAATCAAATCTTGCTGTTAAAAGAAAAGCTGGGGTTAAATTTTAAGCTGTGTCACAGATTTAGTATTTGAGTCAAATTAAACAGTGAAACAAAATTAATTTGTTTCATAAAGTCCTTTGCTGACTATTACTTGTATTGTAAGTTAAGATCAATTCGATAGTTGATATCGATTTGATAGTTCATTTCAAATTCGATAGTTGATATCAATTATTCAAATTTTTCTTTTATGATGATGACACAGTGTAAAACTAAATAAATTGGTTATATACCGTTTCAAATTTGTATCGATTCGTTATTCGGAAGTACTTCCGAATACGAATTATCAAATTTCGTTCCAAATTTTTCAGAAACGAATGCACATCTCTATAATTCGTTATATACCATTTTGTTTCGAATTCGTATCTTATCGATTCGTTATTCGGAAGTACTTCCGAACTACGAATTATCAAATTCTGAATTTTTCCGAAACTAATGCACATCTCTGTGTAAAGAAAGGGTACAGCGCACTCAAGATTTTGGGTAAATACCACATACACTTTAGAGTTCTTGTTATTGTGGTTTCTTCCTCTCCACACACCATACATGAGAATAATCGAGCCCGATTCTGTGGGCTTTATCCAGGCTTGAGTATATTAGGTTTTATGGGTATTTCTTCTAATATTCACAGTAACCTGATAAAATTTCTCTTCTCCCAATCTCTTACATAAGTAGGTGAGAGAAGAAAACAGAGACCCCAATCGAGCCTAGTGTGATACTGTAAAGCTGGCCTTTAAGTATAGAAAGTCGCCAATTTTGTACTCACTCTTGACGGAGCCTCCAGGCTCTTGGAGTATTCACCTATGAGTTATTTCGTAAAAACTCAAAAAACCTCTCCACAACGACACCGGAACAGCAGGATGGATAAAAAAAGGATTTATTAAAACAATCTTAATCCAGCTGACTGCACGCTTTCGGAGTGCACATCTCTAGTGTGTGTATGTGTGTGTGTTTACAGCCATTCTAGTTTTGTGTGTGTAGGTATATATATATATCTACACACACGCTATGGACTAAGTGTTTTTTTTTCACATTTTATCATGTGAGCGTTTGCATTTATATTTTCTATGGGGTACGCTTGTTAAAAAAAAAAATGGGGGGAAATTACATTTTTGGGGGGAAATTACCTGATTTTTAGCAAACACCCCCCATAACAAAAATCGATAGTGCAGCATCATTGTTCGCATTATAATTGAGATGGGAACAATATTGCTGAATTAATAAAACAAAAAAAATAATCTTTATTTATGGTTTTATTTTTACACTTTTTTCTTTTCATTTAACATGGTCATGTTTGGTATCATTTCCAACAATACCAAACATTAACCCCTAGCTGCCACGGATTGGGAGATAGGGGTGCATTGGAACCCCCTATCTCCACCGTAGGTGGCAGCTAGGGGTTAACTCCAGAACTGACGTCATTGCACTATGACGCCAGTCATCAGCAGGAGATCCCGGAAGCTTGGCCAACATCCAAGCTGTCGTCCAGCTCTGGGGGGGGGGGGACTGCGGTCCGGCGCCTGTTGGCCCGGAATCGTGATCCAGCCCCAAGGCCTTGTGTAGGTCTACAATATTGACCCTGACATTTTTTTTTTTTTTTTTTTGTGAAAGGATTTTACCAGGAAGGATACATTGAGATTTCTCTCATTTTCAAGTATGTCCTGGGTGGCGAGTATGTACCGTTAAGTGTCTTGCCAAGGACACTTACTGGAGAGGTTGCTCGCTGGGATCGAACCCATGACTCCACAGGCTCTCTCCATGCAGAGCGGTGACATTACCTCTACTCCACCCAGCCGGTGCATCCTTGGAGAGCTCTTTGGTCTTGGCCGTGGTGGAGAGTTTGGGATCTGATTGATTGCTTCTGTGGACAGGTGTCTTTTATACAGGTAACAAGCGGAGATTAGGAGCTGTCCCTTTAAGAGAGCGCTCCTAATCTCCGCTCGTTACCTCTATAAAAGACACCTGGGAGCCAGAAATCTCGCCGATTGACAGAGGATCAAATACTTATTTCACTCATTAAAATGCAAATCAATTTATAACTTTTTTGAAATGTGTTTTTCGGGATGTTTTTGTTGTTATTCTGTCTCTCACTGTTAGAATAAGATGACCATTAAATTATACATTGATCATTTCTTTGTCAGTGGCAAAACGTACAAAATCAGCAGCGGATCAAATCATTTTTTTTCTCACTGTATGGGCTAAATTACAATCTTCACGCAAACGTTAACGCTTACTTGCCTGAGCATTAACGTTTGCCGCGTTATTTACCGCATATTACAATCCAAACGCAAACGGGTTAAATTAAGTAACCCGTTTGCGTTTGGTACCTTGTGCTTTTCAGCATGAGGTTACTGCCCTTTGCGCTCCCTATACTTAACATGCGGAGCGCAAAGTGTTAATCAGTGCTGGATTACAAAGTCCTAGCGGTGATTAATGCCTGGCTCTGGTTAGCAGAAAGTTAGCCACAGCCTGGACTTGGTGTTAACGGATTCTGCTTCTGCAGAATCCGTTAACACCAGCCTAAAAAATAAAAAAATTAATACTATACTTACCTCCTGTCCCGCGGCGAGGACCGCGGCTCCAACCGCCTCCTCCATCCGGCGGCAGCAGGGAAAGACTGGGGGGGAAAGTCCCCCAGTCTCTCCCTGCAGATCACTACTCCGACTGTCCGGATCTCGCGAGGCTGGTCATGTGACCGGCAGGGGGAAATTCAATGGTGTCCTATGGACTCCATCGAGTGGATGCTCGCGGCTGCGCTCAGCGCAGCCGCGAGCATCCCGGATTTTACCGCGCGGTAACAATGCAGGCAGCATTTTTTGTGCCTGCATTGTAATCCAGCGTTAAAACGCGGGCGCAAGGGGGAAAACTGCAGGCACAGTTTTTCCTCCCTTGCGCCCGCGTTTTAACGCCAACAGCGTAATTTAGCCCTATATTTGTTATTCTGTCTCTCCCATTGTACAGCGCTATAGAACTTGTTAGCACTTTATAAATACCTGTAACTGTGTAGCCATTCTGGTTTTGTGTTTGTTTGTTTATATTTAGACACACTATGGGCTCTATTGCAAGTTTTAAAAGCAAAAATTAAAATAAAGTGTGTGTATATATGTATATATGTGTATATATATATATATATATATATATATATATATATATAATTAAAAATTTTATATTTTTAAACTTGCAGTAGAGCCCATACAGGGTAATTCAAAGAGAATCGAAAAGTCACCGCACATTCAGTGACTTTTTGTTCACTTCAATTCGATGCGATTTGGCGATCCCATTTCGGCGACCCTGCGGTGTATTCAGCAAGCACCACAGGGCCGTCATAGTGCAGGGAAAAGCCGCCGCAAACCCGACGAACACTCACCACAAAACCAGGGCGAACGCAGACCGAAACCCGCAAAAACATCTGGATTAACCCCGCTGAACACGCCGGAGAAACCCGAGGAGCTGCTGATCACAGCGGAGAGCAGCCGCCGGAAAAACCCGACACTGCAGACAAATGCAGTGAAAAGAAAAACAAAACAGTTCGCTTGAATGTTTGAAAGTGAAACTCTGTTTGCAAAAAACTACTGAACGAAAATGTCTGAAATTTACATATAAGAGCCAATGAATCATAATAAAAAGGGCTGTTACAGAAAAAATAAAAAACGATTTAAAAAAAAAAACGAAAAAAAAATGTTTGCAAAAAAATCCCAAAAAATGCCTAAAATATCCTAAAAAATCTAGAAATAAAGAGACTTTTTACTGCAGAATATTATAATAAACGTTTTATTAGATATTGAATTGAAACGGGAATATTTTTAACATTGAAGCCTATGGGATTCGCCTGAATAAACCTATCGAATGAAACCACCGAATGGCAGGGCATTTTGCCAACTTTTCACTGCTGGTTTGTGCTCTCTGAATAGACGAAGCATTGCTTCTCTATGGGGATTTCACTGCCCTCGAACAGGCACCGTATGTGCAGGCAATTCGCCAGGATTTGGCGAACTGCCTGCTCTCTGGATAGCCGTATGGCCAGGAAAGGTAACCGTATGCTGAATTTCACTGTTCGGTTACATTTCTCCAGCAATTCGGATCTCTTTGAATAACCCTGATAGTGTATGTAAGTATATATGGCTGCACTCATCCTGAACATGTATTTTTCATAAGGCTGTATCTCTGAGTCCAGTGAACGCAACATACAAAATTCAGAGCACTCCTCTTTAATATAGCTACAACAATGTTAAAACCCCTGATTTGGGTTTAAATTATGGGGATGTGGTTACAAATCTGATCCTGCCACAACATCAAACTAGTCCATTGCAGCAGGACCTATCATCCCTAACCTAATGACTCCTAATGAGATTAACCAATTTACTTGAGACATATACACCCCTGGGCCTCTCTACGAAGTAAGGGTTAAATAGGTCCTGCAATGAGGCACCTTTAAGAAAGGGAAGACTGATAGATGCGGTGACAGGCTTATGCAAATTATGGCCATTATTTGTAACCAAATCTCCACCATTTGTTCCTAAATCTGGTGTTTTTAAAAATGTTAAAGCTATATTTTCATGGTTACATTGTAATGTAGGATTTAAATAGACCAACATCCATCAAGTTCAATCTTTTACATATCCCTCCCTATGGCTGCTGTTGATACAAAAAAAGGCAAGAAACAACTTGCATTGTATTTATTTTTTAGATCTTTTTGCCATTTTCGCTGGATTTTTTCAAAATTTTTGATTCCGATTTTTTTTTAAAAAAAAAAAATAATAATTCTGTAGCAGACCTTTTAATTCACTGCAGGGTCGGCAAATTCAGCTCGCCGAAGTGCACCGAAGTGAAATTTCGGCGCTCTTTGAATAACCTCTATAGTATTTATCTCCTCCACCTTTTTTTTTTCAAGGCTGAACAACATAGAAACATAGAAAATGTCGGCAGATAAGAACCTTTCGGCCCATCTAGTCTGCCCAATTACATGGATACTTTACCTGGATTTATCTTTTGTTTGGGATAGCCTTATGCCTATCCCATGCCTGCTTAAATTCAATCACTGTTTTGGCCTCTACCACTTCAACTGGAAGACTGTTCCATGTATCCACCACCCTCTCAGTAAAATAATGCTTCCTGATGTTACTTTTAAACCTTTGCCCCTCTAATCTAAGACTATGTCCTCTTGTTTTGCTACTTTGTTTCCTTTTAAATATACTCCCTTCCTCTACCTTGTGGATTCCCTTTACGTATTTAAATGTTTCTATCATATCTCCTCTGTCTCGTCTTTTTTCCAAGCTGTACATGTTAAGATCACTAAGCCTTTCCTGGTAACTTTTCTCCTTCAAGCCGTACACCATTTTAGTAGCCCTTCTCTGAACTCTCTCTAAGATGTCTATATCCTTCTGGAGATACGGTCTCCAGTACTGCACACAGTACTCCAAGTGAGGTCTCACCAGTGCTCTGTACAGTGGCATGAGCACTTCCCTTTTCCTACTGCTAATACCTCTCCCTACACAACCAAGCATTCTGTCAGCATTTCCTGCTGCTCTATTACATTGACTACTTACCCTTAGATCCTCTGCAATAATAACCCCTAAATCCCAACCCTCAGATGTATCAAATATTCTATATTCAGCCCTTGGGTTTTTACGCCCCAGGTGCATTATCTTGCACTTTTCCACATTAAAACTCAATTGCCACAGCTCCGACCATTGTTTTAGTTTACCTAAATCATTTGTCATTTGGCTGATCCCTACAGGAACGTCAACCCTGTTGCAAATATTTGTGTCATCAGCAAAAATACATACTTTACCATTAATACCTTCTGCAATATCACTAATAAAAATATTAAAGAGAATGGGTCCAAGTACTGACCCCTGGGGTACCCCACTGGTAACAAGACCTTGCGCCGAATAAACTCCATTTACCACAACCCTCTGTTGCCTGTCACTCAGCCACTGCCTAATCCATTCAACAATATTGGAATCCAAGCTCAAAGATTGCAATTTATTGATAAGCCTTCTATGCGGAACAGTATCAAAAGCCTTACTGAAATCTAAATAAGCAATGTCTACTGCACCACCTGTGTCTATTATTTTTGTTACCCAATCAAAAAAATCAATAAGATTAGTTTGGCATGATCTCCCTGAGGTAAACCCATGTTGTTTCTGATCCTGTAATCTATGTGTTTTTAGATGTTCAACAATCCTTTCCTTTAACATGGTTTCCATTAATTTCTCCACTACTGACGTAAGACTAACTGGCCTATAGTTCCCCGATTCCTCCCTACTACCCTTCTTGTAAATGGGCACAACATTTGCTAATTTCCAGTCTTCTGGGACGACTCCCGTTAACAAGGATTGGTTAAATAAATCTGTTAACGGTTTTGATGATCTCCCTGAGGTAAACCCATGTTGTTTCTGATCCTGTAATCAATCAGGGTTATTCAGAGAGCGTGAAAAGCAGGAGAATGACTGGAGAATGGCTGGACAATGAAAAATTCTAGGTCAAAATAGCCGATTTGGAAACTGAGATGAAAGGGAGAATTTTTCTGGTTTGGCTATTTTGACCTAGACTTTTTCATTCTCCAATCATTCTCCATTCGTTCTCCTGCTTTTCACGCTCTCTGAATAACCCTGTATGTGTTTTTAGATGTTCAACAATCCTTTCCTTTAACATGGTTTCCATTAATTTCCCCACTACTGACGTAAGACTAACTGGCCTATAGTTCCCCGTTTCCTCCCTACTACCCTTCTTGTAAATGGGCACAACATTTGCTAATTTCCAGTCTTCTGGGACGACTCCCGTTAACGAGGATTGGTTAAATAAATCTGTTAACGGTTTTGCTATTACACCACTGAGCTCTTTTAATAACTTAGGGTGGATCCCATCAGGCCCCACTGACTTATTTGTCTTTAGTTTAGACAGCTGCTGTAGAACCTCCTCCTCTGTAAACTCATATGTAAATGTCTCTTTAGTGTTTCCTCCTAACTGAGGTCCCTTTCCTTCCTTTTCTTCTGCAAAGACTGAACAAAAATATTCATTGAGGCAGTCAGCGAGACTTTTATCCTCTTCTACATACCTTCCTTCCTTTGTTTTTAATCGAACTAATCCTTGTTTTACTTTTCTTTTCTCATTTATGTATCTAAAAAATGTTTTGTCCCCCTTTTTTACTGACTGAGCTATTTTCTCTTCTGCGTGTGCTTTGGAAGTTCTTATATATTGCTTTGCCTCTTTCTGCCTAATCTTATAGGTTTGCCTATCTTCTTCACTCTGACTTTTTTTATAATTATTGAATGCTATCTTTTTGTTCTTCACTATTTTGGCCACTTCTGTAGAGTACCACAGTGGTTTCTTCCCTTTCTTGTTTTTGCTAACAAGCCGAATGCAAATGCCTGTGGCCTTCAATAATGCCTCCTTTAAATAATCCCATTTCTCCTGGACTCCCTTTAAACTCCTCCAGTCTGATAATGACTCATTCACACAAAATCTCATTTTAGAAAAATCTGTTTTTTTAAAGTTTAAAACTTTTGGTTTTGTGTGGTGCGGCTCCATCCCTGTTCTTATATTAAACCACACTGACTGGTGATCACTAGATCCCAAATTTTCACCTACAACAATGTCTGATACCAAACCTCTATTTGTGAGTATTAAATCCAATATGGCCTCTTTACGGGTCGGCTCCTCAAATACTTGTGTTAGAGATAATCCCAGTAGGGAGTTTAGAATATTTGTACTCCTGGTGCACCCAGCTATTTTGGTTTTCCAGTTCACATCAGGAAGATTAAAGCCCCCCGTGATAATAACTTCCCCCCTTCATTGTCATTTTGGCTATTTCCTCAAACAGAAGATTATCTAGCTCTTCTACTTGTCCAGGGGGTCTATAGATCACACCTACACGAGCTACTGTATGATTGCCAAATGTTAGCATAACCCAAACTGACTCTATGTTCACCTAGCTCACTTTTATTTGGTGTGTTTTTATGTTGTTTTTCACATACAGGGCCACTCCTCCTCCTTTCCTACCTTCTCTGTCTTTTCAATATAAAGAGTACCCCGGTATTGTTATATTCCAGTTATTTTTCTCACTGAACCATGTCTCAGTAACCGCCACTAAATCTACTTTTTCAGCTGCCATCATTGCCTCCAGTTCATTGATTTTATTGAATAAATAGCGAGCATTTATAGACACGACTCTGAGCTTGACATTTTTTACCCCACATGTTGCTTGCACCCTCAATATTAGTTTTGGGGGACAATCAGGCAGATTGTTTTTTACCCTTTTGTCCCCCCCTCCTAGTTTAAATATTCCTTTGTGAAACCTTTGAACCTCTCACTGAGAACATATGTTCCCCTATGAGTAAGATGCAAACCATCTTTTTTATACAGTTCCTTTCTGCTCCAATTACAGCTATCATGGGACACAAAGCCAAATCCTTGCTCCCGACACCATTCCAGAAGCCACAAATTAAATTCCCTGTTGCGCATCTGCCTATCCTGAATGTTATGCACAGGCAGAACTTCAGAGAATGACACAGTGGACGCAATCTGCTGTATTTCACCTCCAAGAACACAAAAATCTTCCTTAATCTCAGAAGCCTCATTGCTAGCCAAGTCATTTGTCCCTAGATGGACTAGAACGTCCACTTTCCCTTCCTGCTTTGCTTGTTTGACAATATTGAGAATACGTCTCCTGTCTCTACGAGCAGTAGCCCCAGGAAGACATCTCACCAAACCACTACTCTCCAGCTCAACACCTCTGATAGAATCATCCAGCAACAATTGCCTTCTATCAAGTCCCACCTTTTCCTTTTTGTCCTTGGTTGCAGTCTTGCATACCTTAGGCATAGGGGATTGTGGTTCCTCAACTTTGGTGTCTGAGCCTACTTCCATTTTACCACTACACTCTGAAAGTGCCTCTAAAGAATTAAAAAGAGCCACAGACTGTGGGACATGCCTTCTATCCACAACTCTAAATCTACCAGATCCTACAGTAGTCCATCTGCCGCTCCTAGGAGGCCTCTGTGGCAGTGGCTTTGTAACAGTCATAGCCTGAGTTTGTCTAACAGATAATTTACAAATCTCAGACATCAAACAGGCAATTTCCTGCTGCAATAAAGAGAACTGCCTATATATCAGGCACACTCCAAACCTCCAAAAATTGGATCTAAAAACAAATGCATGACAGCTCTTACACTGGACCAAGCCTGCCATTATAAAATGAAAGAATGGATTTAAAACAAGCAAATTTTACCTTTTGTTAGGTTTTCTACCTCCTGTCTAACTTCAGACTACCTCCAGAGTATCTCCAGAATATCTTTAAGTGCCTCACTTGGAAGGATTGCACTTAGAAGGCTTCACAAGTGCAGTGTCTGTAGTTTCTCTTCATAAGCAAAATCCTCCATTCCTTTTATTAGCTTTGTAGTCACCTCTGCACTTTCTCCAATTCCATGATATTATTATTTTTATTTGTTAAGCGCCAACACATTCCGCAGCACTGTACAGAGGTACAATGGGTAACAAGACAATTTTACAATACACCAAACGGGCAAGTCAGTATTTCACCAACTGATACAGGAGGAGATGAGAGCCCTATCCCCGTGGGAATTTACAATCTAGATGGGTGGAGGGGTGAGA
Source organism: Leptobrachium leishanense (assembly GCA_009667805.1). Classification (NCBI taxonomy): domain Eukaryota; kingdom Metazoa; phylum Chordata; class Amphibia; order Anura; family Megophryidae; genus Leptobrachium; species Leptobrachium leishanense. The sequence goes on along the minus strand of CM019067.1, from coordinate 37,774,772 downwards.
AACAGGAGGGGATCATATCCTTCAATACAGGTGACCAAAGCTGCACCGTGTATTAAAGATGGCGTCTTACCATTGATTTGTAAAGAGGTAAAACTATTTTTTCATCACATGAACTAATGCTACTTTTTATGCATGATAGGATTGTACTTGCTGTTGCAACCTCTGTCTGGCGCTGTGCACACTGTTGCAAAGTGTATGGTCTACTTCAGAGTTTTCCAACTCAGGTCTCCCTAACAGGTCAGGTTTGCAGGATATCTGAAGCACAGCACAGGTGATATGATTTGCTGCTCAGTGATTGCAGGATTCGGTCTGCATTTCCCCAAGGGAATCCTTCAAATCTGGCGTGTTAGGGGGACCCAAGGGCCGCGTTTGGGAACCATTAGTCTATTGTATATAACCAGATTCTTCTCATTCACACACAGTTTATTAAAGTAGAATGCTCTGAATCAGTGTGATATGAGATATAGATATATATATTAGGGATGCATCAATACCGATACTAGTATCAGTGCCGATACTGGCATTTGCACAGATACCTGGAAGCCAGCGCTGGGCAGCCTTGCCGGTATCTGAGGGTCTTCTAGCAGAATGCATTGCGAGATCACGGCTGGAGGCCGCGTCACACCCCGGCCAAGGGCCAAGTGACGCGGCCAGCCGGCTCTCGGACCACGCGGACAGCCAAAGGACAACGTGATGCGGCCAGCCAGTGTTGCCTGGTTTTCCATCTTGCCTACTTTTTCAGAACATCGGCACTTGGACCACGCGGAGAGCCGGAGGGGAATGATAGCGGAATGCTCTTCATGCATTCCGCTAGCAGTGAGGTCTGTGTGGGGTATACAGAGAGGTCTATGTGGGTATACATGTATCTGAGGTCTGTGGGTTATACAGAAAGGTCTATGTGGGTATACATGTATCTGAGGTCTGTGTGGGGTATATATATATCTATATATCTAGTGTCTGTGTGTGGTCAGGGTGTGTGCAGGCAGTGGGTAAAAGGCATGTCTGGCCACACATTTCAATATTAACATAAACAGGACAGGCTTTCAGCAAAATCCTGAATTATTTATCGGAAAGTGGTCACATGACCTTAAATAAAAGTATCAGTTCTCGGTATCGATAAGTACCTGAAAAAAAGTATCAGTACTTGTACTTGGTCTTAAAAAGGTGTTATCGGTGCATCCCTATTATGTATATATGTGTATATATGTGTGTATATATGTATATATGTGTGTATATATGTATATATGTGTGTATATATATGTTCTATTGCAAGTGCATCCTGCTGCAGATTGAAAGACACAGAAAAAATGTCATTATCAAGCTTGTGTCTGCTGGCTCAGTGCAAGCCTGTAAGATCACAGTATTATTCTATTAGCAGTGGTCTCTTGACAAAGAGTATCTGTAGGTAATGTTATTAATCATCAGAGAAATTATATCAAGAGACTGCCAAGAAGAGCATCAATAGGGCATATTGCACTGTAACAGACAGAATTATAGCAAGGTGAGGTGTTTCCTTATCTTAAGAGGACTCGTACTCATATAGAGAGATTACAAACAAGGCACAGTGTGTTCATATCATGTGCATGCAGGCTGTTATCATGTTCATTCAGGCTCATATCATGTGCATGCAGCTCATATCATGTTCATTCAGGCTCATATCATGTGCATGCAGCTCATATCATGTTCATTCAGGCTCATATCATGTTCATTCAGGCTCATATCATGTGCATGCAGACTCATATCATGTTCATTCAGTCTCATATCATGTGCATGCAGGCTCATATCATGTGCATGCAGGCTCATATCATGTGCATGCAGACTCCTATCATGTTCATTCAGGCTCATACCATGTGCATTCAGGCTCATATCATGTTCATTCAGACTCATATCATGTTCATTCAGACTCATATCATGTGCATGCAGCTCATATCATGTTTTTTCAGGCTCATATCATGTGCATTCAGCTCATATCATGTTCCTTCAGGCTCTTAATCTGCATGCAGGCTCATATCGGGTGTAAGCAGGCTCATATTATCAATCTGCAGGATTACATTATGTGCACGCAGGCTCATATTATGTACATGCAAGCTCATATAATGTGAATGCAGGCTCATATTATTATGTACATCCAGACTCATATTATGTACATGCAGGCTCATATAATGTGAATGTAGGCTTATATCATGTGCAAGCAAGCTCATGTTATCATCATACAGGCTCATATTATCTGCATTTGGGCTCATATTATCTGCATTTGGGCATATATACACATATACTGTATATATAAAACTGTTGGTGTAATGTTTTAACTTGTTAGCACAGCATAGTCTTTGATATTCCAAAAATTATCCAGGGTGTCCTATTGCATTCTTCTGCAAGGACAAGCTGCTTCTTCCTTGAGTGGGTTGAATGCTCACACATGTTTTCAGACAATCCAATGCCTCTCATAGCAAACACATTGACAGCAGACACTGGCTTGTCTGCAAAGAGCAGAGCTATCCATTACTAACCTAAACACCAGAAATATGTCAGCATGAACTGATTGACTGCCTTCCTGGTCGAGGAAAACCCACCAGTTATGGTGGTTAGAGGATCCCTTTAGGTCTTGGAGATATCACCAAATAATAGCAATAATAAGCACGTGCCGATCGCGATTTTTGGGTTCCCTATTCGGGTCATGCGGTATTTATCATCAGCCGATATTGAGTCCCAATTTGATACCGCATGACACACAGCTGAAGCAGTGGCTCCCTTGCAAAAGGAAATCCCAGACCTCGGCATTCACTTGCGAGACGGCAGGACTCCAGTTGGGGAGGTTGAGAGTCTCGATGCTTGGCATGTTTCGGACTTGGTGGTCGAATTGGCTGGATAAAGTTGACCCCTGAAAAATGCCAAAATCGGGTCCCATGAAAATGATATTTTCTAATTGACCATCTTCAGTGAGTAGTCTAACTTGACAACCATTATATGTCGGTAGTTGATAAAGAAAGTGTATGCACCTAGTAGTGGTGCACCGAATTGGAAATTTCCGTCCGATACCGAAACCAAAAATTTGGCATCGGTACGGCCGAAAAACCGATACTGAAACTGAAAATCAGACATGGGAACCCGGGTCTGGAGGCCGGGCCAAGGCAGGGGCTCGCCTAAGCCTGGAGAACGTCCGGGCAGCCTGCTCGGGCGTGCCTCCAGGCCCAGGTTCGGATGGCTGATTGCACCTACATACTCACATACATCCTCCTACTTCGACCCTGAGCTCCTTCAGCGGTGGCAGTCCCGTGGTGACAGTCCTCCGCCAGCCAGTTCCTGCTCTCCGTCAGATGCAGGGATGACGTCGCGGAGGTGGAAGCCTTTGACCCTGCAGACAGACTGTCACCACGGGACTGCCACCGCTGGAGCTCAGGGCCGAAGTAGGAGGAAGTAGGTGAGAATGTTGCCTACACATACTCACCTTCATCGGCCCTGAGCTCCTCCAGCGGTGGCAGTCCTCCTGCATCCAGTGTCCACTCTCTGTGTCAGCCTCCGGTATGATATCATTGAATCCTTTGACCCAGGGTCACCCCGGCGACCAACGGAGAGAGGACACTGGATGCAGGAGGACTGACACCACTGGAGGAGCTCAGGGCCGATGTAGGTGAGTATGTGCAACGCTCTCATCCCCCCAACAAAATCTGTCACATGGGCCAGGAGGCCCGCCCGAGCCCCCTGCTCGGCCGGCCTTCAGACTGAGGCGAGCCCCCAGGGACTGGCCTGAGCCTGGCCGAGCAGACAGGCGAAATTTCAGTGCATCCCTAGCACATAGTCAACATTTCCTTTAGAGACGACTCAAGCCAGACCAACACGCAAACTGTTATAACAGCCGAGAGGCACCTTGAAGTGTTAACTCAGGTGTTAGTGACCGATGCATCTATTACATACCTTCTTTGAGTCTTTTTAATGCTGAATCATCCATGAGATGATCCTAGGTACATCCTTCTAGTTCAGTGCGGTTTTTATTTGAAAGATAAGACCAAGCCAGTGACCACATGTTAAACTAATCCATAGGAGATGGGTTGATAGTGATGCAGGGGTCAAGTCCAGCAGGAATGTCTGGGAACACGTTCCTCCACTATTCGTGCAAAAGGAACGGAGTTCCCATTTGGCCCATGCTCTGTGAAGCTTTTGTTGAGTAGGTAAGTCATATGTTTTATTTAAATATATGATATTTTTTATAATGATTACCTAAATCCCAGCTTACTTGTATACATTGTGTTATAGCCAATGCACAGACTCTTTACTGTTTGAAGGCTTTACTTGTTTTTTGAGCCGCGGGACATACAGAGCATCCAATAAACAAAAAATAAAATACAACAAGCATAAATCAAAAGCCCACTCCTTCATTCAGAGACTAACTAAACATTTGTTCTCCCCTTGCTTATAATACTGGGCGGCTAAGCCGCTTACCAGTAAAGTAACCACTAAAATAAATATTATTTACTCCCTTAGGAAATGCAGGGCTTTACTGCTCGGCGAAAAGTCTTCAGAGTTCAGAGGGGGCCAAAGTACTTTATAAAAGATAGGGCAGTTTTAATCAGCAGGCAGCTGGGAGTTAACTTTATAAGGGAAAGGGCCTTCTCCATCCCCCTGATGACAAAACAATGATCTACCACCCTGCCCCTAATCCCACTGTCACAGCATGTGTGCCCACTTATAATCAATTTAAGTGGGAGATGGTTGGTTACCTATGAGGTGGCTATACTTAATTTGGGGGCAGAAAGACTGAGGAGTCCTCACACTTATTTTTGTAGGACTTGACCCCTGTAGTGACGCATGAAGAAACTATAGGTACAGTTCTCATAAATGGAATTCTGAAACCGAGACATCAACACAGTAACACTGGCAACAATGATAAGAAATGACAAGCAAACATAAACAACACAATCGTCTACATCCTTCTACAGATCAGCGTCATCATGTCAGCACACGTAAAAGGCACAAATGACTATGTCTCCACCTGATCATTGTTTTGTAACTTGGCTGGGTAGCTGAGCAGCGTTGCTAGCAGGCAGCTGCAAACCTTCGCCCGACCTTCCCGTTGTAGATGTTCAGTGTTTCCAATTCTATGTGTAACATTGTACAGCATGCATGAGTAAGTGTCTTCATGTATAATGCATTAGTGAATGAGGAAGTTTCAGTGCCCTAATTTAAGAACCATGCGGAGAATAACATTTAGACCTCTAAAGAATTAATGGAAATACGGCCTCCGTCATATAAAAATAGCAGGGTGGTTGAATGGGTTTCAATGTTTGGCAATATTCCCCATATGCCAGTTTACCCAGCTTATCCTAATCACCCTTGGGATTACGTAATCATAATTTATATTTTCATAAATTTATTTGATATCACATATTTTTTACCCCACAGGAAAATATAACTTTGGGTTATATATTTTATATTACTATATTTAGCTTAAAATAAAAGCTCCTGTATCGCTAAAATGACAATGTAACAAACACAAGAGCCGGTCACTCCGTGCCACAATAAAATGAGAGCTGATTTATTATTGGAGCAAGGTGCAATGTTTTGGTTTCTCTTGGAACCTATCAAGTGTCCAAGAGGAACTGAAACGTTGCACCTTGCTCTTACAATAAATCAGCTCTCATTTATTTACACAGTGGGGTGACCGGATCTTCTGTTTGATACTCAAGCTGTTGCTGGGCTGACTGCCTTGAATTGCCTGGAACCCTGGTATTATGTGGGATTTGAATACATGTGCTGTATAATTTTTCACTACATAAAATTACAGTGTATGCATGTTAGAAATAAAACTGTCAACCCTTGGCCCTATATCTGTTCTAATTAATATATAAAGAACACTATCGAGATTAAAACACTATCAAAGATAGATGGCTAGGTAGATAGATACGGATAGATAGAAAAGTAGGTAGGTGGATGGATGGATAGATAGATATGGATAGATATGGATGGATAAGTAGGTAGATGGATGGATAGATGGATGAATAGATAGCTAAGTAGGTAGGGAGATGATAGATATGTATTTATGGATAGATATGGATGCATGGATAGGTAGGTGAATGGATAGATAGATATGGATGGATATATAGATAGATATGGATGGATGGATAGGTAGGCAGGTGGATGGATAGGTAGGTAGGTGGAGGGATAGATAGATACGTAGGTAGGTAGATGGATGGATAGATATGGATAGGTAGGTAGGTGGATAGGTAGGTAGGTGGATTGGTAGGTAGGTAGGTAGGTGGATGTATAGATATGTAAGTAGGTAGATGGATAGATGGATGGATGGATAGGTAGGCAGGTGGATGGATAGGTAGGTACTAGGTAGGTAGGTGGATGGATAGAAAGATACATAGGTAGGTAGATGGATGGATAGATATGGATGAATAGATAGCTAAGTAGGTAGGGAGATGATAGATATGTATTTATGGATAGATATGGATGCATGGATAGGTAGGTGAATGGATAGATAGATATGGATGGATATATAGATAGATATGGATGGATGGATAGGTAGGCAGGTGGATGGATAGGTAGGTAGGTGGAGGGATAGATAGATACGTAGGTAGGTAGATGGATGGATAGATATGGATGGATGGATGGATGGATGGATGGATAGGTAGGTAGGTGGATAGGTAGGTAGGTGGATTGGTAGGTAGGTAGGTAGGTGGATGTATAGATATGTAAGTAGGTAGATGGATAGATGGATGGATGGATAGGTAGGCAGGTGGATGGATAGGTAGGTACTAGGTAGGTAGGTGGATGGATAGAAAGATACATAGGTAGGTAGATGGATGGATAGATATGGATGGATGGATAGGTAGGCAGGTGGATGGATAGGTGGGTAGGTAGGTAGGTAGATGGATAGATAGATAGATACATAGGTAGATGGATAGATAGAGATAGATATGGATGGATGGATAGGTAGGTAGGCAGGTGGATGGATAGGTAGGTAGGTAGGTAGATAGATAGATAGCTATAATAACATATACTGTATATGGATAATTAGATATGTAGATTGGATAAGCTGTGTTAGTCCAGATGTCAAATCACCTTAGTATAGAAGTACATAGTTACATAGGCTGAAAAAAAGACCTGCGTCCATCGGGTTCAGTCTTTCACACATAACCTACTGCTGCTGATCCAAAAGAAGGCAAAAAAAAATAGTGATACCTTTTTTATTGGACTAACATTACATTTAGCTTGTCTTTTAAATATAACGTTAGTCCAATAGAAAAGGTATCACTACATACTGCTATATCCTGCTGATAATTAGTTACATTGATAAATAGATACCATATACTCTGCTCCATTTGCATTCATTGCAGAGTTTTTTTATGATTACTAAGAAAAAAACATTTCTCATTTTTAACCCCTTCACTACAAAAAAGGCAATGTCAAGAACCATTGTTTTGTTTTTTTAAAAATAATTTCTTATTACTTACACAGTAAGAAACATCTGGGAATATTTCCAATGTTTCCTTACTGTAATAGCCTATTTGGCAGGTAGATGTCGCCATCTGTTGGCCAAAAGGAGTTACTGCAGACACCGTACAGGTCTCCTTGCAGGATCAGCTGGAGAAACATCCATTAGAGGAATTCCCCAGCTGGTTTTAAAAAGTGATAGAACCTCGGGCATCATGCTCACAGTGCTAAAACTTTAGGGGGCACCTTCTGGAGCCCAAATGCAAATGAAATTTGTTTGCAACAAGTGAATTTAATTTGCAATGCTACAGCAGAGCCACAGATCATGTTAAGAAGAGCTTGGCCTTTTGTGGCTGCTTTTGCTGATTGTGGAGCTGCTCCTCCTAACATAATTCCTACCGTCACTTTCAAAAATAAAACGTATTAGTGCCAGGTAGCTGTTTTTAATTTTAAAAAAGAAGATAAGGACATTAAAGTATAGTACATACTTTGTCTAACATGTCCTGCAGTGGAAGCTATTGTCTTTTACTTCGTGATTTATGCGCCCTGTCTATAAATCCTGTCTCAATCCTGTAATGTCTCATTTTCTTCATATTCCCTCTGTGTTGTGCCTATAACTCCTGAACCTCTTGTTGTGAAACAATGTCATCCCTAGAAGCAAACCATAGCCCCTATCTCTTTTGGTGGCATAGCCTAACCTGTCCCAGTGCAATGTGAATAACAGATGTCAAAAATTCCTTCTAGAAGCAGACTGAGCATGCCCAAAGAGGCCTCAGATAGGGCAGTTGTTAATAACGCCCCAAGAACTTGATCTGCTCTGTTGCTCGAAACGGCTTCCCCAGGCAGTCTAAACAAGGGGGCGGAGTAACAGAACAAAAAAAAAGATAAAGCACAGTTTATTTTAACATTATTTTATTTTAATAATCTTCATTTTAAAGATTATTGTTTGCCATTCCTTTTTAACAATACCTGGAAAATGAATCCTCACCCCCCTCCCAATATTCAGTAGCCATGATCATGATAAACTTTATCTCCAAACCTATTTAGTTATACATGTATTAATTGTTTAAAAAAACTTCATTTACTCCACTGATTGGTCTTAAAAGGTGTTACGAGACACAACTTTAGCAGCCATTCTGGAAATAGACAAAAAGAGTTAGATAATGCCATTGACTGATAATCCCATATGAGCATGAAGGGTCTACTGTTAGAACATTAATAATCAGCATAAGCTATGAAAAATACACTACCTGGTCAAAAAAAGTCACACACTCTAATATTTCGCTGGATATTACGGCACGCATTCGCCGCGGCATCATGTCAATAAACTCATGCAATGTCACAGCATTTATTTGCGTCCAGAGTGGCATTAATTTGTGGCCAAGATCTTGTATTGATGATGGGAGAGTCGCGGCGCTGCGTAAAGTCTTCTCCAGCACATTATCCCAAAGATTAACCTCAATGGGGTTAAGGTCTGGACTGTGCGGTGGCCAATCCATGTGTGAAAATGATGTCTCATGCTCCCTGAACCACTCTTGCACAATTTGAGCCTGATGAATCCTGGCATTGCCATCTTGGAATATGCCCGCTGTGCCATCAGGGGAGAAAAAACCCATTGATGAGAAAACCTGCTCATTCAGTATATTCAGGGCGTCACATGACAGCATTTTTTGGCCACATAACGTTGCTGAACATAGAACCGACCAACTGAAGCCACCCCAGATCATAACAGGCTTGCAGGGCAGGTGGTGACCGTTTTTTTGGCCAGGCAGTGTATATGCTAGTTGTGCATTAACACTAAAGGAAGCTCAAATTTCAACAACCATCCAATACTTATACGGCCAAAAAAAACCAACACATTTTATAGTAACAGGAACAATGAGGAACACCATTTTTTATGCAGATTCACAATATTTTTACAGAAACCGTGAAAGTGTATCGGGGCTGTTTTGTTATAAGAGATCGTGTGACAAAGTGACCCTTTTCCACGCTATGTTATTACAACATTAAGAATAATATCGGACGCTTTTAGGAGCCGTTAATGCATTTTCTCTGCTGATTAGATTTTTTTCCAGGCTTGTTTAATCACACTTGGATTCAGGTTTAATCTCACGTAGCACATTCTAAACAGGTTCCCATTTGCATATAATTATTTGCCTTTATTATCAATGTTATTATTATTCCTGCGGAATAAGGTTTTCAGTGCGATGATGTTTTAAATCTCATTTGCAAACCTCCCAAACACGTCTACATCCCTGCGCTTTTTCTCATTCTATGTAGAACAGAGAACAGATGGTGAAATGATTCTTCAATAAATAAATAGAATACAAAATAGGAGCCTGAAATTAGTTCAGAAATGTGTGTCCTCTGTGTCTCTATGCTTACTTAAAGTGCATTGTGCTAATGCATATTAAGGGCACTGTCAGCTGCCCCTCACTAAAAGCGGGACGCAGAGGGGAAAAATGAGTTTCCCCTAATCCTGCTTTGCCCAAGTCCGGCAACTTGCCCCTTAGTGATCGCTAAGCACCCGGATGCTGGGGATCCTTTTGGATCCCTCTCCCTCCCGATCGGGAGGGTTTACAGTAAAAGAAAAGGCACCGCTTTGAAGGGCAGTGTCTGCCCTTTGTAGCGGTGCCTTTTTTTAACCCCTTACATGCCAGATCGAGATCCAGCTCCGGTGGGGGCCGCCATCTTGGATGGCGGCTCCACCTCCGGGTTCTCCCTCGCCTCCTGACATATCGCGCATAGCAAGGAAATCCCCTGGTGGAGATAAGGGGTTCCTTTGAACCCCTATATCTCCAGAACAGTGGCAGCTAGGGAGTCATGGAGGGTGGTATTGAATGATACCAAACATGTTCAAAGTAAAAAAAAAATAACATTTTTTAAAAAGATTTTTTAAAAAAACCATGTTGGTTTTTTTGTGTGTTGTTTTTATTAACCTCCCTGGCGGTATTCCCGAGTGTGACTCGGGGTTAAATTTCGCTACTGCGAACGGTAACCCCGAGCCACACTCGGGCTGGATGTTTACTTACCTCCTCCTGGCTCCCTCGTTGTCCCCGCAGTGTGATCGCAGCGAGCTGCTTCCTGGATGGCTCCCTGCGAGTCACATGATGCAAAGGGGCTGGACCGCAGCAAATTTCATTCACAAAACTCACTGAATACAAATGGAAATGTTTATGAACGGCCACTAGGTGGCAGTACAGGATAAGAAATAGACCATACATCATCTCACCCTTGTTCTCAGACAGATTTCAGTGTTTTTTGTTGTATTTTATTGAATATCATTTATTTGCATTATTTTGGATAATTATTTTTGGGATAATAAATTATTATTTCGTGTTTCAAACTTTATCGGACTCCGTGTATTTACTATTTTTTTTAAATTAATTAATTAATTAATTTATAAAGGATTTTACCAGTAAGAACTCTTGATTGCACGGATTTCAGTGCGTGATTCCTAATTATTAGAGGCTAACTATGTACAAAAACACGTTTCCTTTAAAAAAAAATTGATACGCTTTTAGACACAAAATTTTGAAAAAATTAGACCGCCAGGGAGGTTAATGCAGCAATATTGTTCACATTTCAGTTATAATGTGAACAATGATGCTGCCATATTGATTTTTTTCTATGGTGTACGTTTGCTAAAAATCACGTAATTCCCCCCCAAAAAATGTCCCCATTTCTAATTTTTGTACAAGCGCAGCCCATAGCAAATATAACCGCAAACGCTCATGTGATAAAATGTGAAAAAAAACACTTTACGCGCTGTAGATGATTAAATATTCTAATTTTATTGCATTTTTTGTTATAATATACAGACAGGACATGACATATACATATAATAAGGATATATTATGAATCTGCCGGAAAGAACGATATATAATATGTCTGGGTCGTATAATAAAATGTGGCTTCAAATCGTGTTTAAAAATGATGAGCGAAAGCGGTAAAAATGAGCTCAGCACACAGCGGTGACATGCCACAGCACTAGTGAAGGGGTTAAAGGGGCACTCTACTCATCCTGAACACTTTATTGTTTTAAAGTGGTCAAGATGTGAGGAGTGTTCCCTTTCTCCCTCCTCCCACCCCAGCAGCGACGACCTGGCAGTTTCCTCCACCTCGCCCAGCAGCCGGGATTTTTTTTAATTTCCAGGCTGCCGGTCACCAGATCGGTCACTAGTGACATTGATTGAATCGCCCGTTATTCTGCGTTAGTTCTTCCTATACAATGCGTAGGAAATGTTAATGTACAGTAGGCAGCTGTAACAACCAAGTCGCGGGTGGAGTTTGCGGCTCGTCTGGAATAGCAGGGGTCGTTAGTGTTAACGAGTGGCTCGTTCTTATATGCTAACAGCTTGGTGGATACAGAGCTCGTGATGTCATATGTGTTGTTTGTTATAAAGCTTCCGTTCATCATATTGATTTATTTATTCTACATTAATTCCATTATTCCATTATAAAGACCTAGGATCAACCCCCGAACATCCATTTGTTATTTAGAAACCCATTCACACACCTGGTGGTTTCTAGGGGCACTGACCGTGGGTCCATCGTCATTAACTGTTTCATGCACGATAAGAAAGACACTTCAAGCCGTGCACGTTAGGGTCCGCGTGCTAATAAAGAATGACATCCAGGTCAAAGGTAAACAGGAAGTAGAAAGCAGTGCAAGAAAACAGTGTAAAAATTAATACATTACATATAAAATCCCACAATATTAACCCCTTCATGCACATTTACGCATTCAAATACAGAGGGAAAATGTATTTCTGGCGAAGAAAGGCCTCACATACTTTTGATACATATCACTAATATTCACCCTGGGGTGAAGCAAAATTCTCAGTAAGATCAATCCTGTCACCTTGTTTTGCAGGAGGAATCTGGAAGGAGATGCTCCCACCTGCACTGTAAAAACCGTTCAACAAACTTTATTGTCACATTACAACAGCAGAAAGAGAACAGGCAGAGCTTTACGCTCACTCACCACTACTGAACAGATTTAAGTCCTCATAAAAGATGAAAATGCCTGAGAGATATAGATAGACATATAGACAGACAGGTTCATAGATAGATAGATAGAATGATAGACGGGTACATAGCTAGATAGATAAACATATAAATAGACAGACGGATGGATAGATAGAATAATAGACAGGTACATAGATAGATATATTGACAGATAGATATATAAATAGGCAGACAGATGGATAGATAGGTAGATAGACAGACAGGTAGATATATTGACAGATAAATATATAAATAGGAAGACAGATGGATAAATAGGTAGATATAATGATAGACAGACAGGTAGATAGGAAGACAGATGGATAGATAGGTAGATAGAATGATAGACAGACAAATAAATATATAAATAGGAAGACAGATGGATAGATAGAATGATAGACAGGTAGATATATTGACAGATAAATATATAAATAGGAAGACAGATGGATAGATAGGTAGATAGAATGATAGACAGACCGGTAGATATATTGACAGATAAATATATAAATAGGAAGACAGATGGATAAATAGGTAGATAGAATGATAGACAGACAGATAAATATATAAATAGGAAGACAGATGGATAGATAGAATGATAGACAGACAGGTAGATATATTGACAGCTAAATATATAAATAGGAAGACAGATGGATAGATAGAATGATAGACCGACAGGTAGATATATTGACAGCTAAATATATAAATAGGAAGACAGATGGATATATAGGTAGATAGAATGATAGACAGGTAGATATATTGACAGATAAATATATAAATAGGAAGTCAGATGGATATATAGGTAGATAGAATGATAGACAGGTAGATATATTGACAGATAAATATATAAATAGGAAGACAGATGGATAGATAGGTAGATAGAATGATAGACAGACAGATAAATATATAAATAGGAAGACCGATGGATAGATAGAATGATAGACAGACAGGTAGATATATTGACAGCTAAATATATAAATAGGAAGACAGATGGATAGATAGGTAGATAGACAGACAGGTAGATATATTGACAGCTAAATATATAAATAGGAAGACAGATAGATAGATAGGTAGATAGAATGATAGACAGACAGATAAATATATAAATAGGAAGACAGATGGATAGATAGAATGATAGACAGACAGGTAGATATATTGACAGCTAAATATATAAATAGGAAGACAGATGGATAGATAGGTAGATAGACAGACAGGTAGATATATTGACAGATAAATATATAAATAGGAAGTCAGATGGATATATAGGTAGATAGAATGATAGACAGGTAGATATATTGACAGATAAATATATAAATAGGAAGACAGATAGATAGATAGGTAGATAGAATGATAGACAGACAGATAAATATATAAATAGGAAGACCGATGGATAGATAGAATGATAGACAGACAGGTAGATATATTGACAGCTAAATATATAAATAGGAAGACAGATAGATAGATAGGTAGATAGAATGATAGACAGACAGATAAATATATAAATAGGAAGACAGATGGATAGATAGAATGATAGACAGACAGGTAGATATATTGACAGATAAATATATAAATAGGAAGACAGATAGATAGATAGAATGATAGATAGACAGGTAGATATATTGACAGCTAAATATATAAATAGGAAGTCAGATGGATAGATAGGTAGATAGAATGATAGACAGACAGGTAGATATATTGACAGCTAAATATATAAATAGGAAGACAGATGGATAGATAGGTAGATAGAATGATAGACAGACAGATAAATATATAAATAGGAAGACAGATGGATAGATAGAATGATAGACAGACAGGTAGATATATTGACAGCTAAATATATAAATAGGAAGACAGATGGATAGATAGGTAGATAGACAGACAGGTAGATATATTGACAGATAAATATATAAATAGGAAGTCAGATGGATATATAGGTAGATAGAATGATAGACAGGTAGATATATTGACAGATAAATATATAAATAGGAAGACAGATGGAGAAATAGGTAGATAGAATGATAGACAGACAGATAAATATGTAAATAGGAAGACAGATGGATAGATAGAATGATAGACAGACAGGTAGATATATTGACAGATAAATATATAAATAGGAAGACAGATGGATAGATAGGTAGATAGAATGATAGACAGGTAGATATATTGACAGATAAATATATAAATAGGAAGACAGATGGATAGATAGAATGATAGAATGATAGACAGGTAGATATATTGACAGCTAAATATATAAATAGGAAGACAGATGGATAGATAGGTAGATAGAATGATAGACAGGTAGATATATTGACAGATAAATATATAAATAGGAAGACAGATGGATAGATAGGTAGATAGAATGATAGACAGACAGGTAGATATATTGACAGATAGATATATAAATAGGAAGACAGATGGATAGATAGGTAGATAGAATGATAGACAGACAAATAAATATGTAAATAGGAAGACAGATGGATAGATAGAATGATAGACAGACAGGTAGATATATTGACAGATAAATATATAAATAGGAAAACAGATAGATAGATAGGTAGATAGACTGATAGACAGACAGGTAGATATATTGACAGATAAATATATAAATAGGAAGACAGATGGATAAATAGGTAGATAGAATGATAGACAGACAGATAAATATATAAATAGGAAGTCAGATGGAAGGATAGGTAGATAGAATGATAGACAGACCGATAAATATATAAATAGGAAGACAGATGGATATATAGGTAGACAGAATGATAGACAGACAGATAAATATATAAATAGGAAGACAGATGGATATATAGGTAGATAGAATGATAGACAGACAGATAAATATATAAATAGGAAGACAGATGGATATATAGGTAGACAGAATGATAGACAGACAGATAAATATATAAATAGGAAGACAGATGGATATATAGGTAGATAGAATGATAGACAGACAGATAAATATATAAATAGGAAGACAGATGGATATATAGGTAGACAGAATGATAGACAGACCGATAAATATATAAATAGGAAGACAGATGGATATATAGGTAGATAGAATGATAGACAGACAGGTATTTTGCAAAATACGAAATGGTCACATACCGACCTGTAATGTTGGCCTCGCAGGGCCAGACTATTGACTCATAAAATAAACGAAGGGGGCTCAGAAAAAAAGTTGCAGAATGTCCAAAAACTTGGGGGGGGGGGTAAACAGTAAGAATTCTTCAGAAAAAAATAAGTAAATAATATGGGGGTCTCAGCAGGATCAGAAAATCTGCAAAAAGCGTCTCTGAATGCGGGGGAGAGAAAAAACACAATGGGAGCTTATGAATACAAATTTTCCCCTGCCGGGGAATATCATCAAAAGCCAGCAGATTTTGTTAGTCCACATTAACAAGCATATGGTAAGGTCATCAAAAAGGAAGAAAAATAAAAACAAAAATAAAATAAAAAGATCAATCAAAATGTCTCACAAGGAAAAAAGAAAAAAAAAGGTATGCTCAGCCGGTGTCCCGGAAAGATAGCAAACATAAGGCAGGCAGGGTGACGCCAATATTGCCAGGCAGGTCTGCAAGTAACACAGCCTACAGGACAAGTGGGTCCCCCCCTGCGTCGCGATACCTTCCATCATCCTCACGGGGTAAGGCCATAAGCGGCGCTGCAGTGGGAGACGGTAGTAGGGGTCCGAACGGAATCTCTGGCATCTCAGATCCAAGGGGGGACTCTGCCACCATCATGCACCGGTCAGCACCAGCAGGCATTGCAGCACGCCCCGGCGACTCTGACCGGACAGTCACCCTGCGGCAATCTGGGTCTCCCGGGTCATGCCATGTCGACAGCTCCTCCGTTGGCGCATTAATCAGCCGAATGCTGTAATTCGGTGCCCCAGCTCCGTCTCGCAGTACTTCGGCCTCCGTCCCTTCAGAAATCTCACATCCGCACAGGACAATATCCAGCGATCCTTCACCGGACACATCATCACGTATAGCTTCGGCTGCCTGGCCGGTGCGCAACACGGCCATGATGCGGCGCATATCTCCTCTTGTCATGTGGCGCTCATCACCTTCCAGTAACTGCAGAAGTGCATCCAATACACCGGGGAGATGTGGGCCCTCCGTCTCCGCAGTCCTCATCATGATCCTCAGCGGGAGCAAAACACTCAAGGCAGAACAGTCAGGAAGCAACGAGTGCAGGAAAGTGGGCCGCAAAATTGCTGCCGGCCTAACACTCCAGCCGGAGATGACAGCCTGCAGGCGAGTCTCTGGACCGGAGGGGGGGGAAACAGGCTCCGGTCAACACAATCCCGTTAGCCAACCGCTCAAGGGCCTCATGTAGGGGTTCTCAGTGGAAAAAATCTGTAAAAATGCCCCGGGGGGAGATAGGCGCCACGGAGCTCTAAAAAGACACTTCTTCTCCCTTCGGCGGTCGGCCACGCCCCCAAACAAGAATCTTTTAACCATTTTTTTGACCAAAGCCCCATGCATCCCATACTTTTCGGATCTGTACATTATTTTTGGATTCGTTTGCACCTCGGCACTTATCAAACAGCTGGTATTTGCAGATACTATGTGGTTGATAATATAAATATACAAATAGGCAGACAGATGGAGAAATTGATAGACAGAACAATGGACAGACAGGTAGATATATAAATATATTGATAGACAGGTAGATATATAAATATATTGATAGACAGGTAGATATATAAATATATTGATAGACAGGTAGATATATAAATATATTGTTAGACAGGTAGATATATAAATATATTGTTAGACAGGTAGATATATAAATATATTGTTAGACAGGTAGATATATAAATATATTGATAGTTAGACAGGTAGATATATAAATATATTGATAGTTAGACAGGTAGATATATAAATATATTGATAGATAGACAGGTAGATATATAAATATATTGATAGATAGACAGGTAGATATATAAATATATTGATAGTTAGACAGGTAAATATATAAATATATTGATAGACAGGTAGATATATAATTATATTGATAGACAGGTAGATCTATAAATATATTGATAGACAGGTAGATATATAAATATATTGATAGTTAGACAGGTAGATATATAAATATATTGATAGATAGACAGGTAGATATATAAATATATTGATAGATAGACAGGTAGATATATAAATATATTGATAGACAGGTAGATATATAAATATATTGATAGTTAGACAGGTAGATATATAAATATATTGATAGATAGACAGGTAGATATATAAATATATTGATAGATAGAAAGGTAGATATATAAATATATTGATAGTTAGACAGGTAGATATATAATTATATTGATAGACAGGTAGATCTATAAATATATTGATAGTTAGACAGGTAGATATATAATTATATTGATAGACAGGTAGATCTATAAATATATTGATAGTTAGACAGGTAGATATATAAATATATTGATAGTTAGACAGGTAGATATATAAATATATTGATAGATAGACAGGTAGATCTATAAATATATTGATAGACAGGTAGATCTATAAATATATTGATAGACAGGTAGATCTATAAATATATTGATAGACAGGTAGATATATAAATATATTGATAGACAGGTAGATATATAAATATATTGATAGATAGACAGGTAGATATATAAATATATTGATAGTTAGACAGGTAGATATATAAATATATTGATAGTTAGACAGGTAGATATATAAATATATTGATAGTTAGACAGGTAGATATATAAATATATTGATAGATAGACAGGTAGATCTATAAATATATTGATAGACAGGTAGATATATAAATATATTGATAGTTAGACAGGTAGATATATAAATATATTGATAGACAGGTAGATATATAAATATATTGATAGACAGGTAGATATATAAATATATTGATAGTTAGACAGGTAGATATATAAATATATTGATAGTTAGACAGGTAGATATATAAATATATTGATAGACAGGTAGATATATAAATATATTGATTGATAGACAGGTAGATATATAAATATATTGAGCGATAGTTAGACAGGTAGATATATAAATATATTGATAGACAGGTAGATATATAAATATATTGAGCGATAGTTAGACAGGTAGATATATAAATATATTGATAGACAGGTAGATATATAAATATATTGAGCGATAGTTAGACAGGTAGATATATAAATATATTGATAGACAGGTAGATATATAAATATATTGAGCGATAGTTAGACAGGTAGATATATAAATATATTGATAGACAGGTAGATATATAAATATATTGATTGATAGACAGGTAGATATATAAATATATTGAGCGATAGTTAGACAGGTAGATATATAAATATATTGATAGACAGGTAGATATATAAATATATTGATTGATAGACAGGTAGATATATAAATATATTGATAGATAGACAGGTAGATATATAAATATATTGATAGTTAGACAGGTAGATATATAAATATATAGATAGACAGGTAGATATATAAATATATTGATAGACAGGTAGATATATAAATATATTGATAGACAGGTAGATGTATAAATATATTGATAGACAGGTAGATATATAAATATATTGATAGACAGGTAGATATATAAATATATTGATAGATAGACAGGTAGATATATAAATATATTGATAGACAGGTAGATGTATAAATAAATTGATAGACAGGTAGATATATAAATATATTGATAGTTAGTCAGGTAGATATATAAATATATTGATAGTTAGACAGGTAAATATATAAATATATTGATAGTTAGACAGGTAGATATATAAATATATTGATAGACAGGTAGATATATAAATATATTGATAGTTAGACAGGTAGATATATAAATATATTGATAGACAGGTAGATATATAAATATATTGATAGACAGGTAGATATATAAATATATTGATAGTTAGACAGGTAGATATATAAATATATTGATAGTTAGACAGGTAGATATATAAATATATTGATAGACAGGTAGATATATAAATATATTGATAGACAGGTAGATATATAAATATATTGATAGACAGGTAGATATATAAATATATTGATAGTTAGACAGGTAGATATATAAATATATTGATAGACAGGTAGATATATAAAATATATATAGATAGACAGGTAGATATATAAATATATTGATAGACAGGTAGATATATAAATATATTGATAGACAGGTAGATATATAAATTATATTGATAGACAGGTAGATATATAAATATATTGATAGACAGGTAGATATATAAATATATTGATAGATACAGGTAGATATATAAATATATTGATAGATAGACAGGTAGATATATAAATATATTGATAGTTAGACAGGTAGATATATAAATATATTGATAGATAGACAGGTAGATATATAAATATATTGATAGTTAGACAGGTAGATATATAAATATATTGATAGTTAGACAGGTAGATATATAAATATATTGATAGACAGGTAGATATATAAATATATTGATAGTTAGACAGGTAGATATATAAATATATTGATAGTAAGACAGGTAGATATATAAATATATTGATAGTAAGACAGGTAGATATATAAATATATTGATAGATAGACAGGTAGATATATAAATATATTGATAGATAGACAGGTAGATATATAAATATATTGATAGACAGGTAGATATATAAATATATTGATAGTTAGACAGGTAGATATATAAATATATTGATAGACAGGTAGATATATAAATATATTGATAGTTAGACAGGTAGATATATAAATATATTGATAGATAGACAGGTAGATATATAAATATATTGATAGACAGGTAGATATATAAATATATTGATAGATAGACAGGTAGATATATAAATATATTGATAGATAGACAGGTAGATATATAAATATATTGATAGTTAGACAGGTAGATATATAAATATATTGATAGATAGACAGGTAGATATATAAATATATTGATAGACAGGTAGATATATAAATATATTGATAGACAGGTAGATATATAAATATATTGATAGACAGGTAGATATATAAATATATTGATAGTTAGACAGGTAGATATATAAATATATTGATAGTTAGACAGGTAGATATATAATTATATTGATAGTTAGACAGGTAGATATATAAATATATTGATAGACAGGTAGATATATAAATATATTGATAGTTAGACAGGTAGATATATAAATATATTGATAGACAGGTAGATATATAAATATATTGATAGACAGGTAGATATATAAATATATTGATAGACAGGTAGATATATAAATATATTGATAGACAGGTAGATATATAAATATATTGATAGACAGGTAGATATATAAATATATTGATAGACAGGTAGATGTATAAATATATTGATAGACAGGTAGATATATAATTATATTGATAGACAGGTAGATATATAAATATAATGATAGACAGGTAGATATATAAATATATTGATAGACAGGTAGATGTATAAATATATTGATAGACAGGTAGATATATAAATATATTGATAGACAGGTAGATATATAAATATATTGATAGACAGGTAGATATATAAATATATTGATAGATAGGTAGATATATAAATATATTGATAGTTAGACAGGTAGATATATAAATATATTGATAGACAGGTAGATATATAATTATATTGATAGACAGGTAGATATATAAATATAATGATAGACAGGTAGATATATAAATATATTGATAGACAGGTAAATATATAAATATTTGATAGACAGGTAGATATATAAATATATTGATAGACAGGTAGATATATAAATATATTGATAGATAGACAGGTAGATATATAAATATATTGATAGACAGGTAGATATATAAATATATTGATAGACAGGTAGATATATAAATATATTGATAGACAGGTAGATATATAAATATATTGATAGTTAGACAGGTAGATATATAAATATATTGATAGTAGACAGGTAGATATATAAATATATTGATAGTTAGACAGGTAGATATATAAATATATTGATAGATAGACAGGTAGATATATAAATATATTGATAGTTAGACAGGTAGATATATAAATATATTGATAGACAGGTAGATATATAAATATATTGATAGACAGGTAGATATATAAATATATTGATAGTTAGACAGGTAGATATATAAATATATTGATAGTTAGACAGGTAGATATATAAATATATTGATAGACAGGTAGATATATAAATATATTGATAGTTAGACAGGTAGATATATAAATATATTGATAGTTAGACAGGTAGATATATAAATATATTGATAGTTAGACAGGTAGATATATAAATTATATGATAGACAGGTAGATATATAAAATATATTGATAGACAGGTAGATATATAAATATATTGATAGACAGGTAGATATATAAATATATTGATAGACAGGTAGATATATAAATATATTGATAGACAGGTAGATATATAAATATATTGATAGATAGACAGGTAGATATATAAATATATTGATAGATAGACAGGTAGATATATAAATATATTGATAGTTAGACAGGTATAATATAAATATATTGATAGATAGACAGGTAGATAATAAATATATTGATAGTTAGACAGGTAGATATATAAATATATTGATAGTTAGACAGGTAGATATATAAATATATTGATAGATAGACAGGTAGATATATAAATAATGATAGTTAGACAGGTAGATATATAAATATATTGATAGATAGACAGGTAGATATATAAATATATTGATAGTTAGACAGGTAGATATATAAATATATTGATAGACAGGTAGATATATGAATATATTGATAGTTAGACAGGTAGATATATAAATATATTGATAGATAGACAGGTAGATATATAAATATATTGATAGACAGGTAGATATATAAATATATTGATAGACAGGTAGATATATAAATATATTGATAGACAGGTAGATATATAAATATATTGATAGTTAGACAGGTAGATATATAAATATGTTGATAGATAGGTAGATATATAAATATATTGATAGATAGACAGGTAGATATATAAATATATTTATAGACAGGTAGATATATAAATATATTGCTAGATAGTTAGACAGGTAAATATATAAATATATTGATAGTTAGACAGGTAGATATATAAATATATTGATAGTTAGACAGGTAAATATATAAATATATTGATAGATAGACAGGTAGATATATAAATATATTGATAGTTAGACAGGTAGATATATAAATATATTGATAGACAGGTAGATATATAAATATATTGATAGTTAGACAGGTAGATATATAAATATGTTGATAGACAGGTAGATATATAAATATATTGATAGACAGGTAGATATATAAATATATTGATAGTTAGACAGGTAGATATATAAATATGTTGATAGACAGGTAGATATATAAATATATTGATAGATAGTTAGACAGGTAGATATATAAATATATTGATAGACAGGTAGATATATAAATATATTGATAGTTAGACAGGTAGATATATAAATATATTGATAGATGGACAGGTAGATATATAAATATATTGATAGACAGGTAGATATATAAATATATTGATTGTTAGACAGGTAGATATATAAATATATTGATAGACAGGTAGATATATAAATATATTGATAGACAGGTAGATATATAAATATATTGATTGTTAGACAGGTAGATATATAAATATATTGATAGATAGACAGGTAAATATATAAATATATTGATAGATAGACAGGTAGATATATAAATATATTGATATATAGACAGGTAGATATATAAATATATTGATAGACAGGTAGATATATAAATATATTGATAGACAGGTAGATATATAAATATATTGATATTTATACAGGTAGATATATAAATATATTGATAGATAGACAGGTAGATATATAAATATATTGATATATAGACAGGTAGATATATAAATATATTGATAGATAGACAGGTAGATATATAAATATATTGATAGATAGACAGGTAGATATATAAATATATTGATATTTAGACAGGTAGATATATAAATATATTGATAGATAGACAGGTAGATATATAAATATATTGATAGTTAGACAGGTAAATATATAAATATATTGATAGTTAGACAGGTAGATATTTAAATATATTGATAGTTAGACAGGTAGATATATAAATATATTGATAGTTAGACAGGTAAATATATAAATATATTGATAGTTAGACAGGTAGATATATAAATATATTGATAGTTAGACAGGTAGATATATAAATATATTGATAGTTAGACAGGTAGATATATAAATATATTGATAGTTAGACAGGTAGATATATAAATATATTGATAGATAGACAGGTAGATATATAAATATATTGATAGACAGGTAGATATATAAATATATTGATAGTTAGACAGGTAGATATATAAATATATTGATAGATAGACAGGTAGATATATAAATATATTGATAGATAGACAGGTAGATATATAAATATATTGATATATAGACAGGTAGATATATAAATATATTGATAGATAGACAGGTAGATATATAAATATATTGATAGATAGACAGGTAGATATATAAATATATTGATATTTAGACAGGTAGATATATAAATATATTGATAGATAGACAGGTAGATATATAAATATATTGATAGTTAGACAGGTAAATATATAAATATATTGATAGTTAGACAGGTAGATATATAAATATATTGATAGTTAGACAGGTAGATATATAAATATATTGATAGTTAGACAGGTAGATATATAAATATATTGATAGTTAGACAGGTAGATATACAAATATATTGATAGTTAGACAGGTAGATATATAAATATATTGATAGTTAGACAGGTAGATATATAAATATATTGATAGTTAGACAGGTAGATATACAAATATATTGATAGTTAGACAGGTAGATATACAAATATATTGATAGTTAGAGAGGTAGATATATAAATATGTTGATAGACAGGTAGATATATAAATATATTGATAGTTAGACAGGTAGATATACAAATATATTGATAGTTAGACAGGTAGATATACAAATATATTGATAGTTAGACAGGTAGATATATAAATATATTGATAGTTAGACAGGTAGATATATAAATATATTGATAGTTAGACAGGTAGATATATAAATATATTGATAGTTAGACAGGTAAATATATAAATATATTGATAGTTAGACAGGTAGATATATAAATATATTGATAGATAGTTAGACAGGTAGATATATAAATATATTGATATAGACAGGTAGATATATAAATATATTGATAGTTAGACAGGTAGATATATAAAATATATGATAGTTAGACAGGTAAATATATAAATATATTGATAGTTAGACAGGTAGATATATAAATATATTGATAGATAGTTAGACAGGTAGATATATAAATATATTGATAGACAGGTAGATATATAAATATATTGATAGTTAGACAGGTAGATATATAAATATATTGATAGTTAGACAGGTAAATATATAAATATATTGATAGTTAGACAGGTAGATATATAAATATATTGACAGATAGACAGGTAGATATATAAATATATTGATAGTTAGACAGGTAGATATATAAATATATTGATAGTTAGACAGGTAGATATATAAATATATTGATAGATAGACAGGTAGATATATAAATATATTGATAGTTAGACAGGTAGATATATAAATATATTGATAGTTAGACAGGTACGCAGACAGATGAATATATAGGTAGATAGAATGAGAGAAACACAGGTACATAGATAGATATAGTGGCAGATAAATATATAAATAGGAAAACAAATGGAGAAATATGTTGGTAGATAGAACGATAGACAGACCGCTACATAGATTGATGGATATAGTGATAGATAAATAGATATGTCACTGTATCCTTTCTTGTGTGTAGATATTATCTTTGTGTTTGCCAATTTTTGAAAACTACGTTGCTAATTAAAATGAATAATACAAACACCCTTAAGTAGGGTATCTGACCATTTTATTTATCTATAACATGCGCAAGACAAGGCAGACCATCTAGTGACTAGAACTTCTCCTCTCAAAATGATCTATACATAAGATAAATGCATATTAAAAAATGTAAACTATTCTAATCTTTCACCTATCTCAGGATAACAGTATAGATGTAAAATTTCATTTTTATTCAACGTATTTTGTGTTAACTGCACATCCCATGTTTCAGACAGATTTTACACTAATTATTAAATTTTAAAAAATGTATTTTAATTTAAAGGTTCTTAGCATTGACGTGATATAAGATCCATGGGAAAGCAGTTAAAGTCAATTTAAAAAGTGACCTGTACACATTCTGTCTGCTTCCTTTTAGATTTTGTTTTTAAAGAGTTTTATTTTGAATATTCCATAAAAAAAAACGTAAAATTGGAGTGGTAGTTGGCGAAATTTCAGATCATTTAGATCATTCAAGTACACATATCTCGGCATGAATTTTTTTAAATCTTAAAAAACAAACCCCACAATTAAATATATAAGGATGACATTTCTAGAGGCTTACGTTAATAATGTTGTGTTTATTATTATTATTTTTTTTAAAATAAAATAAATCCTTTCTTACTTGAGCTTTTTTCAAGAATGCAATGACGGTTGTGATGAGAAATTCTGAAAAATATATATATTTATTTGTGTGCCATGTAGACTGTGTAAAAATAACCTAGAGCTTGCAGAACTTCAGAGTCATCATGAGAGCTGCAAAAAATTTTTTTTTAAATTGATAAATAAAAATTGCTTGTTCATACTGTACATCATTAAAAATAAAAAAGACTGCACATACATCATTAAAAGTGACACTTTCATCCTGGATTCCTGACAAGCTCTAATGTGCTTTTCGGGATTGGGTCATATTTATGAATTGCATGGAATGCTGTTATGACTTGCAATGCAAGATGTCCGAGAACATTGCATTTAACCCAAGGGGACATATTCTTTTTGCATGTGCTTCCCCCTAGACTCTGGCTGCTCTAACAAGAAATTCAATAAATCTGCTTCCAAATCATCTTGCACAAGCTTTGCATGTCCAGTCTGGGCCTGAGGAAATTAACAAGCGAATAGAGCATACCATCGACTTGCGAAGTGGCGATAAATTACGAAGAGAGCATATCAAGCCTTTCTCACTGATGTTTAAAGACTCCAGCCTGGAGCATAAGGTAGCTGGGTCTTTGTAGCCGCTGTGTTCAAATCCGATTTTCTTAATGTCCACGTGATTAGTGGAGAACAAGACCTGATTTACTCGTAGTCCGTCCATACATCACACTCTCCATGAAGTCTAAATGGTCTGAAGGCATCGGCTCTTAGGTTATTGTCCTCGTTGACTCGTTGAAGAATGTCGACCAGTTTGTATAAAACCTGGACTTAACGCAATATCCCCCCCCCCCAGCTCTGCTCCGCAAGCTAGGACATTTGTGATCTTGATGTAGGGGAAAAGAAAACACACATCTTTGCTGTCGTGAAGTGTCTATGTTCAATGATTTCATTTTATTTCAGGTGTAAACGGGTAAATGAACTGCGCTCATTCTTCTGTCTTGTCATTTGTAAGCATGCCTGCTGTCCTTGATTTACGCCAAAGGCTGGTCCACCGTGACGACATTTCTTGTAACATTGGCTTTAAAATGTGAACTTGACATTTATTCTTTTGTTTATATGCAGGGGCGGATTGACTTTTAGGGCAATAGGGCACTGCCCGAGGGCCCTGGCATAGGAGGGAGCCCCATGTGGGCCCTCCTAAGGCTTGGTCTTTCAGCAGGGTCCCACAGCACCACAGATAAAATTGTGGGGGACTAGTCTCAACAGCCAGCTTTAATGCTGTCCACTGTTTAACAGTAAAGAGAGATGTAGAGGGTCAGTGCGCCATGCTCCATGCCTGCCATGCTTGTGAATGCACAGCAAATGGCCAGTCTGGAGAAGGCCTTGTACGCACTGCCTTTTACAATTCACCAAAATGACTGTAAGTGCTGCCTGCGGTTAGTTGGAGCCACACGCAAGCAATAAGCTCAGGGGATGGCCCCCTTACATGCCAGAATCCCACAATGGGGGGTCCCCATTATCTCCTATTGCCCCAGGGGGCCCAAATATTGTCAGTCCGCCCCTGTTTCTATGTTTTGTTTTACACTGCTGATTTGAAAGGTTGTATTGGTTTATGAGATGTCCTACTTTATGTCCTAGAACAGTGGTTCCCAACCGTGGTCCTGAAGTACCCCAACAGGTCAGATTTTCCAGATATGTGAAGCTCAGCACAGGTGATATGATTTGCTGCTCAGTGATTGCAGGATTCAGTTTGCATTTCCCCAAGGTAAACCTTAAAACCTGGCCTGTTAGGGGTACCTGAGGACCGTGGTTGGGGACCACTATCCTAGAAGACTGGTGTCCAACCATTTGAATGCCGTACGATGGACTTGTTCTGTCATAACAATGCAGGTTTTAATGTTCCGATACAAAAATCGATAACTCCCTTTAGAGTGATAGATATCTAGCTAAACAATCACTATGTATCGACATGGGGACTCTGGGGACAGAACTGGACAACATTGTTAGCCATCAAGAGGTCAACAATTCCAACTGTGCAAACAGAATGGGCTTCATGTTGGAAAATGAAGATGTTCGGCTTGGCAGGGTTATTGTTTCAAACCATTAACACAATTCAAAAATAGTTATATGTGACCAATGTATGGTAGACAGTGTTTGTTCCAAAATAGGGAATGAGTTGGATCTGGTAGAACCTATAGAAGGTGAGTACGGTTTAACTTATGTTAAGGAGTTTAGTTAGTGGGAATTAAAGTTTTGATATATGAACACTAGGAAACGCACTCAGAGACTTATAAAAAAATTAAGCAACACTATTTCATCTTTTTAAAATCATGAAGCTCAGCGTTTCGGCTCAAAATGAGTCTTTATCGAGTTAAAGGTTCAGAATAAGCCGGAAAGTCGGGCTTCATGAGTTAAAAAAGATGAAATACATTTTGTTGTTTTTATTTTTTATCGGTCTCCTCGTGTTCAAGTATACATTTTCTTGCACTGGGCAAGTTGTTTTCTTTGATAAGAGAGTACTGAACAATACGTTGATGTATATATATTTGATTATATATATATATATATATACATACATAGAGCCCTATTACAATCTTCGCGTTAAAACGCTCACGCAATTTGTGCGCCAAGCGTTAAACGTTAATGCGCGTAAATCAAAGCTGGAATTACGATCCTCGCGCATTTTTTCATCCGTCGAGCAATATCGCGCGTAAAGCGGACGCGCACAAATACGCGCGCAGCAACGTTGTGCGCAGAAATCAGTGTGCGGACTGTTTTTTTCACGCGATACAGCCAATCAGAATTAAGAACCACAATTATCTCACATTAAGTTTTTGCGCCTGTCAAAGTCAATCTGTGCATATATGCTGCAGCAATAATACATGCACACACAACTTCTCCATTTTATTGGTTTGGGTATGAGTAGAATGTGTAACTATGCTTTGCTGGGTATTTTTTGTTGGGCTGGTGTATTTGGGTTCGGCAGGTTGATAGAATTTGCCATTAACACCATCTTTCAGGAGTCGCTAAAATTATGCGCGCAACGGCTGTGCGTTACAAGCTGCGCATAGATTGTAATACCATCCGCGTAGCAGCGCACAAAAGCATTTGCGATCACAATGTTAAGTATAGGATGCGCAGTAATGTACGTTCGCGCAGGTTCACCCGCGGTAGACGTATATGCGCGTTTGTTGCGCTGAACGTCATATTACAATGTCAGCGCAACAAATGCGCATATTCGTCTACCACGGGTGAACCTGCGCGAACGTACATTACTGCGCGTCCTATACTTAACATTGTGAGGGCAAACGCGAATGAACGTTGGTACGCGGATGGTATTACAATCTATGCACAGTTTGTAACGCACAGCCGTTGCGCGCAAAAGAGTTTTACCCCTCGCGTTAATGCGTTTTTGCACCGGCGCAAACGTTTGCACGAAGATTGTAATAGGGCCCATACTTTGTTATATACCTACATGTATATGTGTGTGTGTATTCAGGTAGTTGTTGACTAGTTATTTAAAGGGATTATTTGTATTTGGGGTTAGTTTGGTATATATATACTCATTTCAGTTGTGGTGAAGGACAAAAAATGAGATTAAAAGCCTCCACACAGCAAATAATAAACTTCATTATTACAGAAGTCATTTACACATCCCAGCGATTCAAAGAACTGCACCACAGAGCTCATATGCTACATTCCCCATATGCAGCACAGAACTCTGGGTAAGACATGCAAATGACATCTGCAATTTCTCATTATTTTGCATCCTGGGTCTGTTTTTACACAGAACCATCTAATCAATGTCATGTCATACTAGATGGCTTCTTTTTAGCAGAGATCAGGTTTATGCGACAGGTCACAGCCACTCCTAGGACAGCAGTTTTGGGTTTATTGGCCCCTCCTCTATATATATGTATGTGAGGCTGCAGGATTAATGCAGTTAGTTTTGGGGTAAATGTGGATTTATATAGGGAGTTGTCTCTATGTTTACATATAGAGGTGAATCACCATTTATCCAGGACTCTGATTCTGTTTTCAGGTTCTTCTGGACATGATTGTTCATTATCTCACTGCCGCTGCAGACAGGTCCTCCTTCATTCCCGCGCTTCTCCGTGAGCTGCAGCACCAGTGAGATGACTATGCGCAGCTGCAGCACATCCCTCGCAACGAGCTGTGCAGCATCTCCCAGCGTATATTTTGCTGGTGCTGCAATAGCATGTGTGTCACAGCTCACCTGTCGCGTCCTAACCTTCCCTCCGGCTTTGTTATCCTAGCTAGGTTCAGAAAACGGGAAGAATCCAAAATCCGGATTGCTCGGGTCTTTGGCTCAACCTGTAGATATACACGTGTGTTTATACAAAATGTACATACATGTGTGTTGGTGCATATATATATATATGTACTGCCCCCGGTGTAATCGCTATCAGTGACACTTTGAAGTTAGAAAATAGGGATACGTTTAGGGTTTGCAATTAGGCTTAGGTTTAGGGTTAGAAATTAGGGTTACGTTTAGTGTTAGTAATTAGGGTTAAGGTTAGGGTTAGAAATTAGGGTTACGGTTAGAAATTAGGGTTAAGGTTAGCAATTAAGGTTAGTTTTAGGGTTAGCAATTAGGGTTAGGTTTAGGGTTAGAAATTAGGGTTAAGGTTTAGAGTTAGAAATTAGTGTTAGGGTTAGGGTTAGAAATTAGGGTTAATTTAGGGTTAGCAATTAGGTTTAGGGTTAGAAATTAGAGTTGACAATAAGGGTTAGGTTAAGGGTTTGAAATTAGGGTTAAGGTTAGGGTTAACACTTAGGCTTAGGTTTAAGGTTAGCAATTAAGTTTAGGTTTAGAGTTAGAAATTAGGGTTACGTTTAGTGTTAGTAATTAGGGTTAAGGTTAGGGTTAGAAATTAGGGTTACGGTTAGAAATTAGGGTTAAGGTTAGCAATTAAGGTTAGTTTTAGGGTTAGCAATTAGGGTTAAGGTTTAGAGTTAGAAATTAGTGTTAGGGTTAGGGTTAGAAATTAGGGTTAATTTAGGGTTAGCAATTAGGTTTAGGGTTAGAAATTAGAGTTGACAATAAGGGTTAGGTTAAGGGTTAGAAATTAGGTTTAAGGTTAGGGTTAACGCTTAGGTTTAGGTTTAAGGTTAGCAATTAGGGTTAGGTTTAGAGTTAGAAATCAGGGTTAAGGTTAGGGTTAGAAATTAGGATTAAGGTTAGGCTTAGAAATTAGGGTTAATGTTAGGGCTAGCAATTAATCTTAGGTTTGGATTTAGAAATTAGGCTTAGGTTTCTATTTCTGCTGTATTAAATTTAGAGTTAGGTTTACCTAAATATAACCCTAATCCTAAAACAAAGCATAAATAGTGGCCTAACCCTAACCTTAATTTCTAATTCTAACCCTTACCCTATGGTTATGGGGCGCAATGTGGAAACTGGTCTTGGGGCAGCAGAATTGATAAATCCACCCTGATAACATTATTACACTAGACATATATTTAGGAAATAATACTCAACGTCACTCGATATGCGTATAACATGCTCACCTCTGCTGCTGCTTCTCAAACCCTTCACACCAGGCCATTATCATTGCGCCTTTTTTTCCGCAGCGCATTAGCATGTGAGGAAGCCCGCGGCTTGCGCACAGCGCTTTACGCCTCCTGTGTTTTCGGGGCCAGTTGTCATTATTTTAAATCTGACATTTTTCTCCGCTAGATAAGCTCATCCAGAAGTAAAGTACATAGCTCACAGAACTGGCAAAATAAAATCTATCATTTGTGATGAAATGAACGCTCTGTTAAACTGACATCAGGGGGTGCGGGGCGGCCCGTATCGCCACATTAAGACGGTTTATGTAACCTTGCCCGGGGATACGATTAAAATATCGCCATCTGGTTGAAGGATGTACATCAAGTTCATACGATCTGCAGGATCTCACTATCTGTGTTGTTGAACCAAAAAAAGGCTCTAAGATTAATATATATATTTTTTTTTACTAAATTATTCAAATGGACCAAAGGGGCACCTACCATTTACTAGAAAAGGGGGAGTAGTACTGGAAGAGAGAGAACGTGTTTCAGTCCATGGGATGATACACTGATACGTTAATACATTTTAATATTATTAATTTCATTTTTAATATACAGGTTGAGAATCCTGATTCTGGATTGCTTGGGACCCCGAGCATTCCGGATTCTTCTGGATTCAGAATCCAGGAAAATCCGACGTTTCAGAGGAAAGAGATCGCATTGTGAGATCCGCCGCCCCCTTCCTGCTGTAGCTCCAGCCGTGTGAACGTGGTGGGTGCTTTCTGAAGCGTTCATACACAGACATGCTGCATGTAGTCAGCATGACCCCGGTCAGCATGTCACACGTCGGTGCTGCCCAGAGGCTCCCAGCATGTGCCACAGTCTGCTGCAATGCACGTTCCCAAACGGCAGTGGTCGAATGAGGTGCCCCTTATCCGGAATTACTAAAATCCTGACTGCGCTTCCGGATTTTAGAATTCCGGATTAGGGGTGCCCAACATGTAATTTTTTTGGGGGGTTATTTTGGTTCTTTTTATGTCTGTAGTTTTTCGAATACTTAGGGGTTATTCAGCAAACGCCGATGTTTCACAAAAGAATGATCCAAACAGCGGAAGGAGGAGTCGTTGGTCATTGTCGCAACATTGTGTTTTCAACTTCGACAAACACTGCCGTTTGCTGAATAAGCCTCAAGGTTCTGTATTCAGTACACTAATATAATGGCACAGCATGACATCTGAACCACGTATCTCATAAGTCCTATCCCGTGTTAACCCCTTCACTACAAAGTGGTTTTCCATAAACTCACTGGCAGGTCCGGGTGGTTCTATGGAAAATGACTTTCCATTACCCTCACAGTAAATATAAACATAGTTGTCCCTCTATATAGGTTCAATGTAGGTAAGCCCTATGTGACAGGCAGAGTGCCCCCTCTGCTGGCTAAAAAGCGCTACTACATGTACATTAAAGCTGGAGCTCCGGATCTCTAAGCTTTATAAATAATTTCAACACATCGGCTGTCAAGACTGAAGTGTTAAAATTTCAGGGGTACGTTCTGAAGCCCCTTTGCAAACGGATTTCATTTGCAATAAACAAAATTCCTTTGTGTTTAGAATCAGAGCAGATAGTGTATGCACAATATCGGGGCACTAGCAGGTGCATTTGAAGGCTGCCCGTACCCGATCCTGGTAGTGAACAGGTTAAATGACTGACCTAGAGAATTCTCACGCACCAGGATAATCATTGACAAACCAACGCATTTCACTTACACTAGTACTAGTCTGCTGCATATCTTTATCATGTGCCTCACAAGCCTTTCGCTTCTCCATTTCCCAGGGCTTTGGAAGGCTTGAAATGCTGCCCAATTTTTAGAAAAATCAACATAGATAAGCCCTCTCCTCCTACATACAGTCAGGTCCAGAAATATTGGGACATCGACACAATTCTAACATCTTTGGCTCTATACACCACCACGATGGAGTTGGAATGAAACAAACACAATGTGCTTTAACTGCAGACTGTCAGCTTTAATTTGAGGGTATGTACATCCAACTCAGGTGAACGGTGTAGGACTTACAGCAGTTTGCAGATGTGCCCCCACTTGTTAAGGGACCAAAGGTAATGGGACAGAATAATAATCATAAATCAAACTTTCCCTTCTTAATACTTGGTTGCAAATCCTTTGCAGTCAATCACAGCCTGAAGTCTGGAACGCATAGACATCACCAGACGCTGGGTTTCATCCCTTGTGATGCTCTGCCAGGCCTCTACTGCAACTGTCTTCAGTTCCTGCTTGTTCTTGGGGCATTTTCCCTTCAGTTTTGTCTTCAGCAAGTGAAATGCATGCTCAATGGGATTCAGGTCAGGTGATTGACTTGGCCATTGCATAACATTCCACTTCTGTCCCTTCAAAAACTCTTTGGTTGCTTTTGCATTATGCTTTGGGTCATTGTCCATCTGCTCTGTGAAGCGCCGTCCAATGAGTTCTGCAGCATTTGGTTGAATGTGAGCAGATAATATTGCCGAAACACTTCAGGTTTCATCCTGCTGCTTTTGTCAGCAGTCACATCATCAATAAATACAAGAGAACCAATTCCATTGGCAGCCATACATGCCCACGCCATGACACTACCACCACCATGCTTCACTGATGAGGTGGTATGCTTAGTATCAAGAGCAGTTCCTTTCCTTCAACATACTCTTCTCTTCCCATCACTCTGGTACAAGTTGATCTTGGTTTCATCTGTCCATAGGATCTTGTTCCAGAACTGTGAAGGCTTTGTTAGGTGTTGTTTGGCAAACGCTAATCTGGCCTTCCTGTTTTTGAGGCTCACCAATGGTTTACATCTTGTGGTGAACCCTCTGTATTCACTCTGGTGAAGTCTTCTCTTGATTATTGACTTTGACACACATACACCTACCTCCTGGAGAGTGTTCTTGATCTGGCCAACTGTTGTGAAGGGTGTTTTCTTCACCAGGGAAAGAATTCTTCGGTCATCCACCACAGTTGTTTTCCGTGGTCTCCCGGGTCTTTTGGTGTTGCTGAGCTCACCGGTGCGTTCCTTCTTTTTGAGAATGTTCCAAACAGTTGTTTTGGCCACGCCTAATGTTCTTGCTATCTCTCTGATGTCCCATTACCTTTGGTCCCTTAACAAGTGGGAGACACATCTGCAAACTGCTGTAAGTCCTACACCGTTCACCTGAGTTGGATGTGCATACCCTCAAATTAAAGCTGACAGTCTGCAGTTAAAGCACATTGTGTTTGTTTCATTCCAACTCCATTGTGGTGGTGTATAGAGCCAAAGATGTTAGAATTGTGTCCATGTCCCAATATTTCTGGACCTGACTGTAAATCCTGAGACGTCAACCTCTAGCCTACAGTCCCCATTATTGGGGTTCCGCAGTAACTCAGCAGCCCGCATTCAGGGATAGGGCATGGAGGCGCCCACCGACACCCACAGGAATACCTTGGAATAATGGATTGTTGCGTTTCTAATATGCCCCAGGATGATTGACAAATATACAAAGATAATAGTTTGAGTCTGTAAAAGGATGCAAAAAAAAAGTAAAAATCTTTGCAAAGGGCACATTTAATCCAGCTGAATACCCTTGACATGACCTTCATTCTCGTAGCTCGTACAAGCTCATTGCCACGTGGCTATTGTAACACAGGTTCATAAAAAGCTTCCACATAGAAAATTTATTTTTAATTTTTTTTATTTATTTAAGGCATAAGGGAAGAATCTCAAAGGCTAAAAATATATATTATGAACCACGTAAATCTGTGACCATGGGTTTAATGATTTGATTATTTATAGAATGATGTATAGCAGTATAGGTTCTGCTTGCAGCCGGTAATACAATATTATGCAATCCATACTGGAACCATATAAATTCTTTGGTTTTAATTTCTTCTTATTTTAACTTTAGACTTCAAGTATTATAACTTTTTTTATTTATTATATATATATATATAATCCACGATCTCCTCACTCCACCCGAATCAATAACCTCGTGCTGGGACTTGGTCAATTAAAATCCAGATCAACGTTGATTATTTATTTTTAATAAAACTTTTTTATTTTTGTGAAGTCCTGTGTTCTGGGTTATCGTGTGTGTGTATATATATATATAACAATCTTTTAGCTTTCACACACATTTATTTTGTAGTTTAATCGCCCGGGTCTGTGGTCCTGATAATTGGTGCAAACAAAAATTAAATAGAAGGATGCACTGTGTGAGTCCGTCCTCAAGTTTAATGTAGTTTGATTCTGCACAAATTCGCCATTTGTGGATTTGTACAGATTGAAACAAGTTTAACCCTTTCACAGCCAAAATCGTGATAGATCGATTTTTGCATCGTAATACATTCAAATGCAATCATGAGCATATCAGAACCCCATCTGCTTACCTTTTAAGACGAGATGAGTGTGCCCCCAGTGGAGAAACTGTAAACAAGCTGTAAATGGCAACCCAAAACCTCACTGCAACAAAAAGCTCAACAAACTTTACTGCTGCATTAAAACAGCCAGGGAGAGGGCTTTAAATATTTCAGAACAACAATTTATGTGCAAAATTTCAATTTTACCCTATATTTAATTGTTAACGTTGCATCCCGTGTTTCAAATAAATGTTATGGTAAGAAACCATTTCAACAAAAACAGCTTGGTAGTGAAGGGGTTAATAACCTATAGAGTTCCACACTCACAGCCTGTGTGCCCTCTGATAAGACACACTTGAAGTACTTCCTTCTACAAATAAATATACCTGTATATATATATATTAGAAGATTTGGACGCACACAGGGTCTTCAGAAAATATATAACCTTTTTATTTTGTTCCATAAAAAACACTGATGTTTCAGCTCATACAAGAGCATTTTTCAAGGAACCTTGGATGGATCGTTCCTTGAAAAAGGCTCTTGCATGAGCCGTAACGTCTGAGCTTTTTATGGTCCCAAATAAAGGTTATATGTTTTACGAAGACCCTGAGTGCGTCCAAATCTTCTACATTATATATATATATATATATATATATATATATATATATATATGAGAGAGAGAGGAATTTATGCAGCGCGCCAGAACTTTTCATAGATGGTGAGAAAGTGGAGTACCTTTTCCTGGTAAATATATATATATATATATATATATTAATGTGATTCTCAAAAAAGCATAATTTTTTATTCATCTTTTAAGACCCTGACATCCACCTAACTCTTTGATATATATATTATATATATATCTCAATTAATAAACATCTATGATTTTTTCCAAATCATTTTTAATGCTTTGAATCTAATTATTATTTTTTTCAAATGTATAAATATGAAAAACAAAATAACTATATAAGTAAAAAGGGAAACAAAATTGAAAATCTAATAAAAGAACACAAGGAATGTGACAAAATACGCCACAAACCCACAAACTATAACTCAAAATAAAGCCTAAGGACCCACTCACTTGTATGGACTACCCTTTAAAGAAGAAGGATGCTGTTCTTGATATTTGATAAACATATTTTTAAGCCTTATTTCCGTTTGAATAATTAATCCAATAGTTTTTTTTTAAACTCTTTTATATTGCCTTTCTTTTTATAGCTCATATATGTATACGAAACGCACGTTCTTCATTGTGTGAGTTTTGGGAATACCAAAGTAATATAATAGGCACTTCTTAAGACCTGCATGGATAATCGGCATTTGGGAAATGTTTAAAGCATGTATTGACTGATTGATTTATTTATGTTTTGTTATTGGTTTCTGTGGCATTGTCATCTTGTTGTCATACGGAAAGTAGTGGATTTTTTTTGTGCATTCTGCTTGTGAGATCATGCACTTGCTCGGTGTTTATTTATTTAGTAAGTGTGTTTTCTTTTCCCCTAAATACATTTACGTCGTGCGATTTATTTCCTGAAATTATATATGGGAATGTTTCATTTTTATTCAAATCTTTTTTAAAACATAGATAAGATTCAAAAGAACACACAGTATTAATCTACATCTTAAATAAATTGAAATGCTTCTTATTTTTGAGTTGTGCTCTGTCGGTTTATGCTTTTTGTTTTCTTTCTCCGCGTTTTCTTTTAGCTGACACATCGACAGCTGACAAGTTTCACTTCTGTCATTTATTTACTGTCTTGTAAAATAAGAATCACCCGGCTTGTTGTTTCAGACTGTTAATGTCCATTGTTTTCATTTCAGTATTCTCAAATGAGGGATGAAGTGTTCAAGTCAAACTTGGTCTGTTCATTTATTGTTCTTGTGTTTATCACGGCGATCCAAAGCTTACTTCCTTCATCCAGGTACGTATTGTGGTTTGCATGATCCCTACTAATCTGTGTCTGTTATAAAGATGTTTGGCATCATCTGTATTTCCTATGTTCAAGAGTTTGTGAATTTTCACGCAGTGTTGGAATTTTTTTGATTTCGTTTTAACCCCTTCACCATCATAGGTTTTATGGAAAACTACTTTCCACTGCAGAGAGTGTATAACTGAACGTACCCTTCAGACATTAGATATGTGCGTTTTCGTTCCGTTCCGAATCGCAATACGGACAACATTTACCTATTCGTATTTCAGAAACACTTCTGAAATAACGAATCGGTTCCGTCTGAAACGGAACGAAACAGAATGTAACAAAATGATTCAGTTTTTACAAATCAATTCGTTATTGATGTTTAACCACTTCAATGCTAAGGACGCGCTCAGCGCGTCCTCAGCATTGCCCCTGGTATGCGGAGGACGCGCTGAGCGCGTCCTCGCATTGGGGTCAGCGTTCGGCCGGGTTCCGCCGATCGCTGGCCCCTCCGGTGCGGGCTGACATCCTGGATGTCAGCCCGGCATCCGGAGCAGTGGCCGCCATTATTATGTGTCATCGCGCCCCCGCGATGACACATAATTCAGGCGCCCCCCCCGCATGT
The DNA here is from genome assembly GCA_009667805.1 of Leptobrachium leishanense. Classification (NCBI taxonomy): domain Eukaryota; kingdom Metazoa; phylum Chordata; class Amphibia; order Anura; family Megophryidae; genus Leptobrachium; species Leptobrachium leishanense. The sequence continues at coordinate 37,736,364 of CM019067.1, read as the reverse complement.
GCGGAGGAGGCGCCTGAAAGGGAGGGGGGGGAGGTCCTTCGGACCTCTCTCCCTCCCGATCGCGGCTCACAGGGGCTTAACCCAGGCATCATTTGGAAGGGCACAGCCTGCCCTTCCAAATGATGCCTGGCATTAACCCCGGGAGCTGGATCGCAAATCGGCGCTGAAAAGCGCCGATTTGCGATCCTTCCCGGGAGCTGGCCGACATCTTGGATGTCGGCCAAGCTTCCGGGAACTCCCCCAGAGGACTGGCGTCATCGTGTGCAGCACGATGACGCCAGTCCTAGCATTAACCCCTAACTGCCACGAACTGTGGAGATAGGGAGTTCCAATGAACTCCTATCTCCCGATCCGTGGCAGTTAGGGGTAAATTTTGATATCGTTGGATCGGCCAGAGCATGGCCGTTCCAACGATACCAAATGAAAGTAAAAAAAAATGTAAAAAAAATAAAAAAATAAAAATAAAAATAAAAAAAAATTAAAAAAAAAATTAAAAAAAAAATAAACACTTTTTTTTTTTTTTTTTGTTTTGTTAATGCAGCAATATTGTTCCATTTCAATTATAATGTGAACAATGATGCTGCATTAACGATTTTTGTATGCGGTGCGTTTGTTAAATGGTGTCATTTTCCCCAAAAAAAAAATGTAACGAGACCCCATCTCTAATTTTTTTAACAAGCGCACCCCATACAAAATATAACCGCAATTGCTCGCATGTTAAAATGTGGAAAAAAACACTTTACACGCTGTAAATTATTGAAAATACATATTTTATTGCATTTTTTGTTATAATATACAAACATGACATAACGTATACATATAATAATGACATATTATGAATTACCGAGTCTGACGGAAAGAACGATATATAATATGTCGATGTCATATACTAAAAAGCCTTCAAAACAGGTTTAAAACATGATGCGCAAAACAGGTAAAAAATGACCTCAGCACAGGGGCGGAAAAGCCTCAGCAGCGAAAGGGTTAACTAGTTTCACAGATTAAGCACCGTGTCCCTGTCCATTGGCCTTGGTGCTGAATCTGTTGTATTCAGCACCACAGGCCATGGACAGCGCCATGGTACTGTTCGGTGCAATTCGGCAGCAGTGAAATTCCCCATAGAGAAGTAATGGTTAATCTATTCAGAGGATGCCAAACAGCAACGAAATGTCAGTAAAATGCCCTGATTTTTGATAGTTTGTTCAACAGGGTTAAACAGGCAAATCCCATAGGTTTCAATGTAAAGAAAATCCCCGTTTTTACTAAATATTTTTTCAACCGTTTATTCCTTTTCATTTGCAGCAAAAAGCCTTTATATTTATTGATTTTTTTTTAATTTTTTGAGTATGTTTTTGTATTTTTGGGGGAAATGTTTGGATTCCTAATTATTTTAAAACGATGGGGCTTTTTTCTTTGCCGAACGCAGCATTTTTTTTCTTTCTTTCAGTCTGGCTGCGTTCGGCTGGTGCTGTTCTTGGTGCTGAAACCTATTTCAGCACCAAGGACAGGAACCCCGTGGAGCTGCTATCCTTGGTGCTGAACCCTATTTCAGCACCAAGGACAGGGGATCTTTTGCTCCAGAGCCATGCGGAGCTGCTGTTCTTGGTGTTGAAACATATTTCAGCACCAAGGACAGCAGGCTCCGGAGCCCCACAAAGCTGCTGTTCTTAGTGCTGAAAAATATTTCAGCATCAAGGACAAGGGGATCTTTTGCGCCGGAGCCCCGCAAAGCTGCTGTCCTTGGTGCTGAAACATATTTCAGCACCAATAACAGGGGGATCTTTTGCTTCGGAACCCCGCAGAGCTGCAGTCCTTGGTGCTGAAACATATTTCAGCACCAAGGACAGGGAGATTACGTTTTTAATAAATCTGTTTCACATTCTGAAATAATGGGGAAAAAAACGAAATAACTAATAAAAATGAAATAACGAGTGGATACAAAATGCAAATTACTAATCTCCCGAATTAACGAATTAATCCAAAATACGAATCACGGTAACATAACGAACGCACCGAAACAAACGAAAAAATGTAATGGACCGATCCGAAATGAAACTAAACAAATATTTTCGTTGTGCACATGTCTATCAGACAAGCATTCTAGAGACAGAAAACGTATTTGACACACAGAGGGATCAACCTGCTGGCCAAAAGCACTGCTACATGTATAATAATACAGCTGGAGTTCCGTGTTTATTTAAAAGTAAATTAATCTCCGAGCTGTTCAAACAGCTTCAGCACCTCAGCTGACATGTCCAAGGTGCTGAAAATTTGGCTACACATTCTGGAGTCCATTTGTAAATGAGTTTAGTTGGAGCAAATGAAATCCCTTTGCATTGCTCCAGAAAATGACCAGATCTAGTTGGGTTTATGAAGATCAAGTATACTCGACCATTGTAGTGACTGGGTTAACCAATGTTTAAATAATATCTATACTATAAAGATTATGCCTGACTGTGACACTATCAATGACAAAATAGAAGGAAAATCCTAATTTTTGCTAAATAAATACTATCAATTAAAAAAAATGTATTGTCTGTATTTTTCGTGATGTCATTGATTTTAAAGTTATATAGGTTTTGTACATAAATATTACACATTACACAGCACATAACTAATAACATTTTAAAACTAATATTTGACCGAAATGATTATAAAAACAAAGTAGTAGAAAGATACACTAGCACGTTTTTAAAATATATTTTTTAGTAATAAGTGCAGTGATCAATGTTTATGATCAAAACAAATTAAATTATCTCACGTTAAACCTAAACAAAAATACATATCAAACACTTAAAAAAGTTTGGCAAATGTAAGCTTATTAATTATTCAGGACATCTTATTAATTATTCAGTAAGGAAAGAATAAATAAAACGAAGTTGTAAGGCAAGAGAACATTTTGAGTGAACTGCTTAGATAAAAGTCAACATAACAATATGTGTTACGGCGTTGAGAAACTCCATATAATACACAACGTAAAAAAATAAAATAAATAAAAAATCAGCATAAGCTCTCCCAGAGGGAGAAATCTTAGGAGAGGCATATGTCATTTTGGCATAAACTAGTTTATAAATTTGCCAAAAATAATATTGTGTATATTTTCTTGATGTGATAATAAAGTCTATATTTTTATCCTAAATATAGTGATATTGTTTTATTATCAAATACAAAAATAATGAAATCATTAATAGATAATATAAGAATATATGATGAATAATTATGCTTTCTACAGAACGCTGTAATAATTAGTTACAATGGAGTTCACTCAAAGTTCGATGATTTGCAAATAAATACCCTCTTCTCTACCAAAGGATTTTCCAGAAAACCACTGTCAGGTACCTGTAGTTCATTTTTTAAAAAAAAAAATTTTTTAATTAATTGTACAGTAAGAAATATTTGAGAATATTCCCAATGTATTTCTTACTTTAATAGCCTATTTGGCAGGTAGATGTCGCCATCTGGTGGCCAAAAAGCAGTTACTGCAGTTCTAATCTCCATGCAGGATCAGCTTTGGTGATGTCATTCAGACACATTTCCAGCTGGTTTAAAAAAGTGTTAGCACCTCAGGCATCATGCCCAGGGTACTAAAAATTTAGGGGGATGTACTGGAGGGCAGATGCAAATGAATCTTGTCTGCAATAAATGGAATTCCTTTGCATTGCTTTTGAAGAACATCATATTGACTATACTTGATATCGGAGGCACCAGGAGATGCCTTACAGATCGAGTAGAGTCGATCTTGGTAGTGAAGGGGTTAAAGAGCACACATGATGTTAATGCATGAAACTATCTTGATGTAATTCACAAGTGAGGGTTTACTAGACACGTGAGCTGGCTAAATATTAGGTTCATAACTTTCGGTTCATCTGAATTCCATTGGACCATTGAGTTGGTTAGTTCGGAGTTCGAATGAAATATTTTGTTTTGTTAAAGTCAATTAGTTTCTGTTAAACATGCGTAAATTTACCACAAAATTCTGATCGATGCACTGGACAGCTAATGAATTATTGGCAGCGGGTGAGGAGTTAATTGGCAAATCGGGTGGGTTGCCAAGAAGCCCATCAGCTACAAAACCCCAAATATGGGGAACTCCTAGCTGCCTACATCCCCACCCATGGCCAGCAGGTGAGGGGGTAAATTTACAGCAGTTCTTCTCTGATTATACTCCCCGCCCATTAGCCATGGGTGGGGGAGTATGGTGGTAGGAAGAGGATGGGCTGCCAACCAGAGACTTCATTTTATCCCAAAGCGCTTACAAACAAAAATCAATCCCATGCGAATTGTTTTTGGGGTCACACATTGAGGTGTACTTTCATAGACACATGTTTCGAAACCGTTCGACAAATCTCCAAAAATTCAGACGGATCAACGACTCTTTCAAAATTCAGGCGTCTCTCAATACGTCCAAATTCGAATGCACATGTCAAGAGTCTACTATTTCTGTCACCTTTAGTTATGATACAGAAACGTATAGCATAATACAGTATCTCGCAGACAGACGACAGTAAGTGACCTACATGGAATATGTTGTGTGTAACATGGACATCTAAATAAGTTATACATATAAAAAATATCAAAAGACCTACATTTTGACCTAGTTTATCAACATCATACCATCCTCATTTTGTCCACTGCAGGGCAAAAGGCTCACCATGATGCCATGAATATGTAGGCCCTGTAAAGGCCACCAACTGATCTCTACATCTTCGTCACATGGCGACCCCTTCTGTGCTTCCCACCCCATGATCTCCATTCTGTCGTAAGTGTAGTTCATCTCCATCTGTTCTTGTGATGCTATAAACTCCATCACTATTCCCAGTATGTGTAGACTTCAACATTATCTTGTCCTGAAACATTTTACCCCCCTACATAATCCATTTTCCCATCCCCTGTGTCCTTCAGAAACCCCCCTAAACTTTGCTTTCTAGCTGATAGTTTTACTAGTTGCATACCATATCGAGATTGTATTGTCCGATGCAAGATATGATGCTGCATTGTCGTTGAAACTAAAAGCTATTACCTAATCAATTTCTTTCTTTCCCAAACAGTATACACTCCTCTGCTCACGATACGGCAGAAATTTCATAAAAAAGCGACTTTACTTAATATTCTCCATGATACTTGGGGTCTATCTGGTACGTTAGGGCTCGTTTTGTGGCTGGATTCGTTTTAATTAACGTGTAGATGGAAGGAGTTTATAAATATTTATTTATCTTCTACATTTTTGATTATTCTTGTGAACCGGAATGACCTCGTGTAAAGTAATGGGAGGTCTTCTTTGGCAAGAGGTGAATAAATTGATGTTCGGTGTTATCTTGAAACCCTTCGTGAAATCTGTTAATATAACACAGTGTCCCCGAGAATGAAATATTTCCTTAGAAACACCATATTGCACTTGAAAAAACAAAGATCCCACACCATTGAGTCACTTTGTAAGCTCAAGACCAATTAACCCAAATTTCTATTTCTCATACCTTCTGTAAGTGGCTTTAATAATGTGATCATGGGGTGGAAGTACAGGAGCCAGTCTGCAGGTCTGTCGTTAGAGAGATTTTTCTTCTGACTTTTTAGGGTCAATTGTTTTGGCTACAAAAACTACTTACATTGCATTTATCTCAACTCATTTCTCGCCAAAAATATATAAATATAAAAAAAAATAAGAATATAGTCAATACTGTGCACGATATTGCATACCAGCATACCCTCAAAAAAGTAAATATTTATGCAAATAGAGTATCCCTCATCCGAAATCCAAATATGTTCAAAAATCCAAAAACGTTTTGAGTGCCCACATGACACCACAAGTGGAAAATTCCATCTCTGACCCAATGTGACGTGGAGAAAATGATTAAAAAAATCCTGTATAGAATGCCCTTCAGGCTGTGTGTATAAGGTGTGTGTAGCTGCACAGGTCTAAAGAAATGGCATGCTTCATGCAGATGTCTCTGTGCTCTTTATTTTGTCACTCTCTTTTTAGCTGCCACCGTGAAAACTTCAAGAAGTAAAACCAAATAATGTTCAAAATATGCATAAACACAGTCCTTTACAAGTCTCTTGTGCAAAATGAACATGTCTTTCTAACAGAAATATGATAAATCCAGTTACATTATTAACAGATCACATCGTACATGTAAAGGGATATAAAAAAAACTGCGTTATACACCATATAAAACAAATTACCGTGTGCGCCTCTAGACCAAATTCAGATAAGTTCTTTTGAGGAGTTATGCAACGCACTATTCTCTCCTTCAGCAGCTGCAGCAACTTTCAAACAGGAAGCTAGTGAGCAATCCTGCCTACTGTCTCTGGTGTATACAGCTCTTGAAACCAGGAAGTGCTAGTTCCCATACCTTTAACCCCTTAAGGACCCGCTGACGTACCCTGTACGTCCTGTCCATGGGTCTCCCTTAGACCCGTGGACGTACAGGGTACGTCAGCGGCGCCTAACCCCCCTCCCGCCCGATACTTACCTCCCTCGCTGGATCCCTCGGCGATCTGGCAGGAAGGAAGCCTGCCCATGTGATTAACATGGGCAGGCGAGGTTGATGACGTCGCCATGCTGTGTGGTGACGTCATCAGCAGGCGTCCCCATGCAAATCAATAGAGGGGAGGGTGGCTCCTTCGGAGCCCTCTATCTCCCCAACCATTGAAGCTAGGGAGATGCTTTTTGCACCGCTGAAAAGGGGAGAGTCTCCCCTTTTCAGCGGTGTATAGCATTAACGATTTCACCGCCGAATCGCAATTCGGCGCTAATTGGCACCAAAACGCGATTCGAACCTGGAGGGGGGCTGACATCATGGATGTCAGCCAAGCCTCCAGGTCCCCCCCACCCACTGACAACCTCACCATATGCGTGAGGATGTCAGTGGGCCAGTTAACCATCTAGCTGCCATGTAGAGATAAGGGGATCCTAAGGATCCCCCTATCTCCCGATCCATGGCAGCTAGATGGTCATATTTGACATCATTTGAAAGGCCTGATCATGATATGATCAAACATGACCAGGTTTGGTTTAGAAATTTCTTTAAAAAAAAAATCAATAAAATAAAAAAAAAAAATGTTTTTTTTAAAAAGTTTTTTTTGTCTGGGGGGGGTTTCACATAGGTGAACTGTCTCTGCAGTGAAGGGGTTAAAAAGCAAACACATGTAAAAATTGGGTATTTCTAGTCTCGGGACAAAATTTTGAACCTATTTAGCCAGGGTCCTTTTTGGTGGTTGTAGATTTTGGGGATTAAATTATGAAAAAGTGTGTTTTTACCATTTTTTCATCATATTTCATATTTTTCTTTATAGTAAATTATTCGATATGATGGAAATAATGGTATTTCTAGAAAGTCCATTTAATGGCGGGAAAAAGGGTGTATAATATGTGTGGGTTGAATAAAGAGTAAGAGGAAAATTTGACCTAAACACTAACAGCGCAGAAACGTAAAAACAGCAGCGGTCACAAAAGGACGGATTTGTGTAAAACCGCCCGGTCACTAAGGGGTTAAACATGCAGGGGGCAACACATCTCTAAAAAAAAAAAAACATGTCCCTTCACAGTTACAGTATGTATGAAACATAAATGAATTTCCTGTTTAGGCTTTGGTCCCATCCTCAAGATAACTCATTATAATATGTAAATATCACCAAAAAATCCCAAATCCAAAACACTACTGGAACCAAAGAGTACGGGTAAGGGATACCAAAGATACTGTGTATATACTTTCCGCCGGCACTAAATTCCTTTAATAAATCGCCTGTCTTTTTCAATCATAGAACAGAGTAATAGTATTCATATTACTCTAAGACTTGCCTTCTAAAGTAAACCACTCACGTCCAGTGCGGAAACCAAACATAATTACCCATGGATCAACAGTCGTGGTTAATTTTTTTTTTTTTTTTAAAACCGGTTTTAATTAACTGGATCCATTTTCAATATGGCAGTTTAATCTATCAGGTCTTCACCTGATTACATTTTCCGAATTGTGTAAAATTGGATTATTTTAATACAAAAAAAAAATGGAGCTGTAATAATTGAAATTTAATGGGACGCTCCGAGAAGCGGTGACCAATACAGAATTCAATAGAAAAAAATGACCATTTTTTTTCATTTTGTTCTTAGTCATGTCAAATGCATGTTAGGTTTTCCTCATAATTTAAAGTGAAAACCTTTCTATAGCATCTTCTTCCCTGAAATGCCAACCTTTAAAGGGACGCTCTCTCCCTTGCCGTTCTGTAGACATGGATGAGTGAAGCGTAGGAGTTTTCACCGCCCACAGCTGCAACTTCCTTTTCGTTCTCTTCAATTCGGTTCGATTTGCCGATCCCATTTCAGCGACCCTGCAATATGATATATATTCTGACCGTTAACCCCTTCACTGTTGAGCCATTTCTGCCCTGTGAAAAAAAGAAAAGGTTACATTTTTATTTTATTATTTCATTTTTACATATATTTTTCATATTTTACAATATGGTTATGTTGGATATCATGGGAAAGGCCAGACTCTGCCCTTTCCAATGACACCTAAATCGACCATGTATGGAGAGATGCATGGACAAAGATACAGCAGTCCAAAGAAGTGGGGTAATCTGGATGCTGATCCCTGGTGGGGGACACACTGGGGGCAAGGAATAATCTAGGGGGATATTGGTCCTCCTTCCCCCCTCTAGTGACACCTATGTGAATGGGTTAAGGGCTGAAACTTCGCCATTATCTGTGCTCCAATAAAAATCCATGTACACTACACCAGGAGTGCCTCTCATTTTCCTGGAATACTATATGTGAAAAAAAGAATTGTAAATCCAGCCGAGAAGGTCAACTTCATTTATGGGGTTCCAGGTACGTGAAACAGTAAAAAAAAATAAAAAATTAAAGAGAGACAAGACAAAAAACAAAATGTCATCAGCATACGATTCCGGATTCACCGCCATACCCTGTATTAAAAAGTAAATAATAAGACACAAGCTATTTGAGCCTCAGAAAATAATAGCCCTGCCCAAAGTATGAAAGCAGACTTTGGTATGGTTTGATGTTGGTCAACGACAGTCATTGGTCTTCAAGAAGCATTGTATGAAAGGTTTGCACACTGTAATGGTGTTTTCAGAGAGTTGTGCATATTAGTCCTTAATCCCTTCACTAACAAGTGATTTTTGCGAGTTGCTTATGGGGATTTGTAGTGATCATTATTAGCAGTGCAATATCTGTATGTGCTGCATAATGCCTGTGTATGGCAATTACAGCAACACCTTGTATCTGTACTGTACAGGGATGTTCACTCATTATAACCGCATGAATCCTATCCCTGTACAGCAGTGAGTGACCCCACAGCTCTCCCTGTATTCTGCCAAATCCCTGGCTGCTGTATTGCAGCAGTAAAGTGTTTCAACTTTTTGTTACAGTGAGGTTTGGGGCTGGTACTTGTAGCAGGTTTTATCTCTCTCCAGGGTAACTGGAGAGAGATAAGATAGTGAATTTCATTTCTCCACAGGTGGCCCACTAATCTTGCATTAAAAAGTTGTGAAAACAGGGTTGTGATATGGTTAATGATTGCTTTTCATTATATCACAATGCAAAATCGAGTTAACGCGATGTTGGTAGTGAAAGGGTTAATGGAATGGCTGTTTCGAAAGTGCTTGGTAATAATTTTCCATCTGTTTCACCGCACTTTCCACGGTAGTGTCTGCCAAAGTTATCTAGTGTATTTTTCAGTGCTGTTTTCGATGGGGTTTCCTCCGTACTTTCCACTGTTGTTTCAGTTGAAGTTGTCTAGCGATGTTCTTGCCGTTGTTTTCATCAGTTTTCAATGAAGATCTCTGCTTTAAATCGGCAAACTATATTCCCCTGTGTTTCAAACAAGGGCAGAACAGCGCTGAACATAAAGTAGCGGCAGGCTGTACATTTTTTACTAAAGAATAACAGTGGTACCGCTGTCGTTCATTGTTTGTATCACCTTTGCTTGCCGGTGTTGACATTTGCTTATCTGGATAGCCGAAGTTCACAGTAGATGCAACAATGGTGATTTTTATCGTTCTTAGCAGCTACCACAGCTGACACAACAGGGCTTGATGAATAACCCCTATACTAGGTGTCAGCCATCTTTGGCCTCCAGTTTTGGAACTACATTTCCCATGATGCTCAATCAACCAAATAAATGGCTATGCATCATGGGAGTTGTAGTTCCAACACATCTGGAGGGTCAAGGTTGCCGACTCCTACCCTATTCTATGATAACTGATGTCTGTTCTCGACAAAGTCTAATAATGTTCTATACGACAGCTTATGTAAGGGACACTACCACTAATATAAACTGTAACTAGATTACATGTGCATTACAAACAAAACCACCACTATAAAACAGATAATAAATCACTTGCTGCTGTTTTTCTTTCTTTGTTTGAAGTATTTGCATGTAAAAAGGAAAAATAAAGTTAGTTTTTCTATCTCCTGCTTCCATTTTGTGGATTTTTCCCGTAATGCAACAGTTACCAAAATCTGTGCAACATTTTTTCTTTACTGCTGTGATTTATATTCTACAGTAATTAACAGTGAATGGGGTGGAGGGGGGTGTTTATATAAGGCAGCAGAGGGTGTATTGTTCTCCAGGCTAACTGAGATAAGAGCTGGCAGCTGAATGAGATAAGACAGGGAGCTTCAAAGCCTTCCCATTCTACACCCTGGTGATCTCCTTTGAATACATCCCACACAATACAATGATATGAGTCGGTGACTGACCCATTCACTCCATTCTATGGCCAAAGCCACACAGTGAGGAGCAAGTGATGGAAAGATACTGGGCGGGGGGGTTTACAACACAAAATATCACACAATGAATGCACCCAGTGACACATATAGAGGAAAATATCACACAATGGATGCACCCAGTGACACATATAGATGAAAATATCACACAATGGATGCACCCAGTGACACATATAGAGGAAAATATCACACAATGGGTGCACCTAGTGACACATATAGAGGAAAATATCACACAACGGATGCACCCAGTTACACATATAGAGGAAAATATCACACAATGGACGCACCCAGTGACACATATATAGGAAACTATTACACAATGGATGCACCAGTGACACATGTAGAGGAAAATATCACACAATGGATGCACCCAGTTACACATATAGAGGAAAATATCACACACTGGATGCACCCAGTGACACAAATAGAGGAAAATATCACACAATGGATGCACCCAGTGACACATATAGAGGAAAATATCACACAATGGATGCACCCAGTTACACATAAAGAGGAAAATATCACACAATGGATGCACCCAGTGTCACAAATAGAGGAAAATATCACACAATGGATGCACCCAGTGACACATAGAGGAAAATATCACACAATGGATGCACCCAGTGACACAAATAGAGGAAAATATCACACAATGGATGCACCCAGTGACACATAGAGGAAAATATCACACAATGGATGCACCCAGTGTCACAAATAGAGGAAAATATCACACAATGGATACACCCAGTGACACAAATAGAGGAAAATATCACACAATGGATGCGCCCAGTGACACAAATAGAGGAAAATATCACATAATGGATGCGCCCAGTGACACATAGAGGAAAATATCACACAATGGATGCACTCAGTGACACATATAGAGGAAAATATCACACAATGGATGCACCCAGTGACACATATTGAGGAAAATATCACACAATGGATGCACCCAGTGACACACATAGAGGAAAATATCACACAATGGATGCACCCAGTGACACATATAGAGGAAAATATCACACAATGGATGCACCCAGTGACACATATAGAGGAAAATATCACACAATGGATGCACCCAGTGACACATATAGAGAAAATATCACACAATGGATGCACCCAGTGACACATATAGAGGAAAATATCACACAATGGCTGCACCCAGTGACACATATAGAGGAAAATATCACACAATGGATGCACCCAGTGACACATATAGAGGAAAATATCACACAATGGATGCACCCAGTGACACATATAGAGGAAAATATTTTCATAACTAAACATACAAGAAAAAAAAAAAACACACGTAAGTTATCAGCAACATCAAATAAACACAATAAGGACATTTCATTTTTTTGGTGGTTCTTTAAGCACAACATTATATCTGTTTTAGTTAAAGATGTGACTTTGGTGATTGGCAAAGCATATCCTAATAAAATGCTTCTAAAAAGGAGTCACAGCCATTAGTGTGCACAATAACAATTAAAATGAATAGTGTTATTAAAACAATAAAAAGAATAAAATTGATTGCAGAAATTCTATGATCAATTATAAGGAAGTAAAAGAACATTAATTCATTTCCTCGATAATCTTTTGTAATTAAATATTGATTTGCCTGCACTGAATGACCTATCACATCGGAATGAAGCCTTTATCCTCCCGATCGATTACATCTAATTGAGAAGTTACAGGCTGTCTTAGATCTGAAAATAACGTTTTGCACGATGGGTTTTACAGAACTTCAAAAATGCAAATTAATTATATGGAAAGAATGTTGGTGATTTCATGTATTAATAGTTTAATTTTGTTTTCATTTTGGCAAATGTATCAGAACACTAAATGCTCTATCACCTCCTTAAAGCTAACACAAGTGCTCACATAAATGCTCTATCACCTCCTTAAAGCTAACACAAGTGCTCACATAAATGCTCTATCACCTCCTTAAAGCTAACACAAGTGCTCATATAATTGCTCTATCACCTCCTTAAAGCTAACACAAGTGCTCACATAAATGCTCTATCACCTCCTTAAAGCTAGCACGAGTGCTCATATAAATGCTCTATCACCTCCTTAAAGCTAAGTCAAGTGCTCATATAAATGCTCTATCACCTCCTTAAAGCTAGCACGAGTGCTCACATAAATGCTCCTATCACAACCTCCTTAAAGCTAACGCGAGTGCTCATATAACCCATGCTTCTAATCTCTACACTCCTTAAAGCTAACACAGTGCTCACTCAACATAAAGCTTCTATCACCTCCTTAAAGCTAACACGAGTGCTCATATAAATGCTCTATCACCTCCTTAAAGCTAACGGAGTTGCTCATATAAATGCTCTATCACCTCCTTAAAGCTAACACAAGTGCTCATATAAATGCTCTATCACCTCCTTAAAGCTAACACAAGTGCTCATATAAATGCTCTATCACCTCCTTAAAGCTAACACAAGTGCTCACATAAATGCTCTATCACCTCCTTAAAGCTAGCAAGAGTGCTCATATAATGCTCTATCACCTCCTTAAAGCTAACACAAGTGCTCATATAAATGCTCTATCACCTCCTTAAAGCTAACACGAGTGCTCACATAAATGCTCTATCACCTCCTTAAAGCTAACACGAGTGCTCATATAAATGCTCTATCACCTCCTTAAAGCTAACTCGAGTGCTCACATAAATGCTCTATCACCTCCATATCTATCTATTCGTAGCTAACTATATCTATCTATATATCTATGAATATCTATCTAAATATATCTATCCATACCTATCTAACTATATCTATCTATCCCATATCTATCTATCTATCTATTCATATATATCATCTATCTATCTATCTCATATCTATCCATCTATCAAAATATAAATTTCTCACTTCATCTCTTTATCTATCTATCTATATATCTATCTATCCATCTATATCCATCTATCTCTCTATCTCTCTATCCATATCTGTCTGTCTTTCTATCTACCCTAATCCATTTACCCATATCTATATCTAGATATCCATATCCATCTAAATATAAATTTTTATATCTCTTTATCTCTCAATCCGTCTACCCATATCTGCCTGTCTGTCTACCTGTCTCTCTTTATCTATCTCTTTATCCTTCTTTTTATCTTTCTGTTTTATCTCTAGCTATCGTTCTACCCCTATGATAATTTAGTTTTTGCTTTGTTTAAGATACCTTATAAAAACCCCGAAGCACTATACAAAATAAAAATACAGTAAATAATGACACTATAGATGTTTCTTTACGCTTAATTCCAGTTCCTTTCTGAGTTCCCCTTGGTTATCAGTGTGAGATCACTCTGTACACTCCTAGTGACAGCAGAAGTCATTAAAACATTTTTATGTGTGAAATTAAACCATACTAACACTCCTAAATATATGTGATGTGTCTCATGTTAGCGACAGCTTGAAGTGCATTTGATGAAAGTGAGCGACGGTGATGGCGAGAGCCTCTTGACTATCAGTGCACTTAGCTTAGCGTGAGCTCGTCATATTTGCTTTGATAATAAACATGTCTAACGGTCAGGTAAGTCAAACGTAAGAACGCGGCTTTGTGGATCTAAAAAAAAAACATTTTATAGTATCGTTGCATATTTAGGACACTATAACATTGTCATGTCGGCTACAGGATGGTTTTCATAGGAAACACGTGAATTTGTCTGTTGTTTACACAGTGACCTGAATCATCTGTTCTTCTTCTACAGGATGATGCCGATAGTGATTCAGTTTTCTGTTTTGATTATGCTGCATTCTGCTCTTGTATTAATAACGACAGCCGAGGATTACAAATGTTTACCCCTTGTACTCCGGAAGACCTGCTGTTGGATTAACGAGACGTACTTGGCCCGGAATGTCATCATCTCGGCTTCTATTCTGATTAATTTCCTCGGAGCTGTGATCAATATCGTAAGCTATCTTTCGCTATCATATCATTACTGTCTGCTTTTTATGAGTGGTGGGTGGAAAGGAAACACGCAGGGCATGCCATTCCTCGACCTCCATCGAGAAGGCCAATACGATTCAGTTTGCGAAGAGGTGAATTGTTCTTCTTCCAGCATTGAGGGAAAGTGTCCTCTTCTTATTCACTCCTCTGTATTTGCTCTTTAACTTAAGAACTCGATTTCCCAACCATGGTAAAATGGGGTGATAAATATAAATATAGTCGATAAAGTTCTCAAACCTTGGCTTGAGAAAGGTTTGAGACGAGCTGAAACATTGCTGATACATGTGCTGCCATTTTTTCCTGCCAAGGAGAAAGTTGTGTGCCCATTCCCCATTGTATGATTGTATGCTGGTCAATGTTCATGTTGGCACCCATCTGTCTTTTCCCATCACTGGCCACTAGTTCCTTTGAGGGAGTGCCGTTTGTCTGTTTCTCTAACCCACCCCGGGCGAGTGTAGTCAGTCGTCATTGTCGAAAACAATTCAGCACTCAGTTGGCCACTAGACTTGTGTGATTCTTTTTGGAACGAGTCCCAATTCGTCTGAAATTTCAGCGATACGTATTTTGGAAGAATTTCTGAAAATTCTAATCGCATATCGGCTACATCAGAAACGAGACGAATCGACATATAACAAATCGATTCAGATCGATTCAGTACATAATGAAATGAATTCCTTATGCTGTAGCAAAAAAATGGCTTTTTAAAAAATACAAAAAGGTCTTTTACAAAATAAAAATAATAAATTATCTTTAAAAAAAATTAAGAAAGAGATTAATTTTATTACATTAAAACCTTTTAGATTCTCCTGTGCAAACCTGTCGTATTGAAACACTGAAATCCGGTCATTTCGCCACATTTTCGGTGCATTTCGGCGTTCTGTGAATAGACAAATCGTTAGTTCTCTAAGGGATAGTATCAGTGCCTCTGAAAGCTGCTGAATTGTGCCAAATTGCGCTGTCAATACGCCTGTATATCTGGTGTCCGTATCGAAACAAAAAATCGGATGAAATAAATCGATATTTCAGTGAGTTTTCTGTTTGAACAAAACCAAAGCAATTTTTTTGTTTGCACATGCCTATTGGCCACTAGTCTGACTTAGAGGTTAACACCATTAATTTGGCAAAAATCTCCTGATATTTACAAGAATTACCATTAAAAATAAATAATAAAAACCATCCATTATGATTACAATACTACTAATCTGAAACCAGAACTGTCCTTAACTGGGCTGGTCGCTCATATGCTTTTTGTTGCATAATTGTCCATTTAAGTGGTCAAAACCAACACGTTAATATTGCATTAAATAACCTATAAATATGGCACAAGATAATCCCAGCCAAAATGTCTCTGTCACAGGAAAAGACAAGGGAATTATATCCAAAATATAGGCTCAACAGCCAATCAAAAGTTGTTAAAAGTATTATTGCGTTGCATTGTTGCATATTACATAAAGTCCCATGACAGATGGCGATCTTCACATGTTGATGTATTTGGTTTTCAGTGTTGTAATGAGGCATTGGTCGTTGTTTGACATATTATTTCGATAACGGATTTGCAGTGTATGCAGGCTATACAGTAGATGTATCAGTAAAGCGCAGTGTTTGATTGTTTGGAGGGTTTATTGTGGACCTGTCTGATCCAGTGTCTCCAATTCAAGTCACTATATCAGTCGCTTATGCGTTATCAATACAACAGTGAGCGCTACAGTTGTCAATCTGTTTCTGGCTTCTTTCATCCCTTTTGTTAAAAAATAAAATCAAACCAATCAGTTTTCCTATTCATAGTTACCAGAGCATATTTCCAGAAAACGTCTGTCATTTCCTTCTCATATAATCAAGAATAAGGCAAGACGCTGCGCTTACGCTATAGCGGAGGCAACTGAAACAATGTGATGCTTTTCTGGCTTGTCTTTGTTCATGCCAGACTTTTTATTAACACTTAAACAAATTTATAACCAATGAGATTGTTGCACACAGACATAGTTAATTTCTGTCCCGAAACAAGAATGTGATATAACAGCCAATCAGTATACAGATATATTATCACGTCAGAGTTAAAATGGCGTGGATACCTATGCCACGTTGGAGATGTATACGCTTAACCACATATGGTTCACATTAATAGTAAAAAGACGTTTCTTCACTATATCTGCCCCGGTTACAGAGTTTTTCGGGTGCTTTTCTACTACGCTTAGTAACGAGAGCTTACACAGGAAGTCTGCTTCTAATTAAAATTCTTTGGCTAGCTTCGAGAGGAGATGTTTAGTTAGAAAATATGTGCACGTAGTATTTATATGTATTTGAATCACAGTATATTTATATATATATATTCATACAGGAAATTAAAAACTAATTATTTTTCACCTTTGATACGAGTCTTATCAACTTGACTGTAATTGTTCGGAAGCAGAAAAACTCTTACCAGAAGCTGAAAAATGGCAGATATGTATTATCAATTGAATTGTATGCTCCTTTTTGCTTTCACCTCCATGTTTGTTTTTATATACATATGCAGTCATTTTAAAAGGGACACCCAACTCATCCTGACCACTTTATCTTATTAAAGTGGTCAACATGTGTAAAGTTTCTTCCCTCCTTCACCCCCTCCCTGAGGGCCGTTCTGGTGTAATTGTTTGGTGAAGAGGAGGAGTTCCCTCCACCCCTCCCAGCATCACCAGCACCTGGATTTTGAATTTCCAGGCTGCCGGTCACCAGATAAGTCACTAGTGACGTCAGCGTTGAAATCACCGTCTCTGAAACAGCTCTCTATCGCACCGATGGATCGGAACTGCGCATGTGCATTCACAGCTCTGATCCATCAAGTCTGAGCAGGCTCTATGGAACTTTCTCACGTAAAGTGTGCAAGTCCTGTAGAGGTGCGCAATTTGCGGTTCCTACGCTACACAAGCTGTGCCGGTGCGTAAATTTCACAGAAAAGCTTCATTGACTTCCAGATTTGGGAGTCCTTGAGCCGAAGAGGAGGAGCTGCTTGCGGCAAGGGACAAAAGGTGAATAAAATCACAAAAAAATAAAAATAAGAGGGCAGAGGCTGCCAGCAGCTTCTGCCCAATTATTTGAGGGCAAAAATGGGAACTCTGTTTCTCAGTAGAGCGTTGCTTCAATTTTATTTTTTTTAAGTAAGGTCTGTCACAATATCCTTTTTTTAAAAACACTAATAAATGTTCTGTTTTCAGTAGTAGTAGTAATAGTATAACACTATTAATAGTAGAATTCATAATGAAACAAACAAGCAAAAATTGATCATTTTATATATATTATATTATTATTCTTGTATTATAATTTTATTTTAAATTTGTTTTGCTTGTTTTGTATTATTATAGATATATACATACAGTTGTGTTCAAAATTATTCAACCCCCACTGAAATTGAGTGTTTTGGCCAGTTTGACATTGATTTTGATCATTCAGTCATCTTGCTTACAATTAAATCAAAGAGGCACGTGTAGGTCAGACAAATATAACATAACATTTATAATGAAATAACCACAAATGTCTTTTCTGTGCTCACATCATTATCAGTTTTATTCAACCCCCAAGTGACATTCAATCTTAGTACTTAGTACAACATCCTTTTACAGTTATAACAGCTTTTAAACGTGAAGCATAGCTTGACACATGTGTCTTGCAGCGATTTACGGGTATCTTCGCCCATTCGTCATGGGCAAAAGCCTCCAGTTCAGTCACATTCTTAGGCTTGCGCACTGCAACTGCTTTCTTTAAGTCCCACCAGAGAGAGGTTCTCAATCGGATTTAAGTCAGATGACTACGATGGCCACTCCAAAATGTTCCAGCCTTTAATCTGCAACCATGCTCTAGTGGACTTGGAGGTATGCTTGGGATCATTGTCCTGTTGAAAGGTCCAACGTCTCCCAAGCCTCAGGTTTGTGACGGACTGCATCACATTGTCATCCAATATCTCCTGGTACTGAAGAGAATTCATGGTACCTTGCACACGCTGAAGCTTCCCTGTACCTGCAGAAGCAAAACAGCCTCAAAGCATGATTGACCCCCGCCATGCTTCACAGTAGGCAAGGTGTTCTTTTCTTCATAGGCCTTGTTCTTCCTCCTCCAAACATAGCGTTGATCCATGGGCCCAAACAGTTCTAATTTTGTTTTATCAGTCCACAGAACACTATCCCAAAACTTCTGTGGTTTGTCCACATGACTTTTGGCATACTGCAGTCGACTCTTCTTATTCTTTGGAGACAGCAAGGGGGTGCGCCTGGGAGTTCTGGCATGGAGGCCTTCATTACGCAGTGTGCGCCGTATTGTCTGAGCTGAAACTTCAGTACCCACATCTGACAAATCTTTTCTCAGTTCCTCAGCAGTCACACGGGGACTTTTCTCCACTCTACGCTTCAGGTAGCGCACAGCAGTCGAAGTCAGCATCTTCTTTCTGCCACGACCAGGTAGCGTTTCAACAGTGCCCTTTGCCTTGAATTTGCGAATGATGCTTCCTATGGTCTCTCTTGGTATGTTTAACATCTTTGCAATCTTCTTATAGCCATTGCCCTTCCTGTGAAGAGTAATCACCTCTTCTCTTGTCTTCCTGGACCATTCTCTTGACTTCACCATGTTTGTAACCACACCAGTAAATGTCTAGAAGGAGCTGAGTATCACAGTCATTTTAAAGATGCCTAATTGGTGCTTATTATGCTTTATTGCTGCTCCGTGACATCCACAGGTGTTTTCAATACCTGATTGAAAACACTTGAATGAACCTCTGTTCTTCAGAGTGGTAGTCTTTAAGGGGTTGAATAATTGTGTCAATGAAGAATTCACAAAAGAAACATTTACTACTGTATTACAAAACCAATTGATGTCATTTTAGTTGCATATGGTTCTTTAAAAAGTCCTTGTAGGATTTCATTCTGAATACAATTACAAATGTACACTAAATTCCCTAAAACCCTTTACAGCATTGGGGGTTGAATAATTTTGAACACAACTGTATATATATCTGGACACAGTGTTCGCAGACCTAACACTCACCAGCCATAGCAAAACGCATTTAGCCGTGCTGCTGAATAATTCTGTTCGCTTGATTATCAAGGGAATTTGTAAGATTTTCTACATGACTCTGCCAATTCACTTCAATTTTATCCCGATTAAACTTTTGCCATTTCAGCCTCTGAACTGCGCCGCCTACCCGAGCTGATCTGCAGCCCGTGCACGTAGCACGACGCGGGCACATATGGGACAGTAAATTGCATGTGAACACACGTGGAGAATATGCGTGTTAGAAATATATGAGAAACAAATGTACAGATTAAAATTAGCCGTGTATGTCAAAATGAAATTTAGAAACGAGCAGCTGTATTTTCTAATGGATATATAATTAAAGCTATTTTTTTTCCACATTCCAGTTTAATTTTTAACGAGCGCAGAATGCTTTATTAGCTCTAAGTATGACTTGAAATTACATGTCACTGACTGCTGTCACAAGTTCTCACAGCTACTTAGTTCTGCTTTTTCTGTATTTTTTTTTTAAGGGATGCAATGAGATTTTAACGCCCCCACCCAGAAGCCCTTTCATTATGAAAGCCGGGCAATTAAATTTCCTGACTTTTGTTCCAATGAGATCATGTGACAGGTACTTTTAGGCGCTAGAGTAGAATATTCCATCCCAGTTGTAAATATATTAATGTGTGTGAATGTGGCATAGAGTAATTTTATAGATTTGCATCCATATGTGTTATTAATACATTTGCCTTGTATTCCATTCTTTTGTGTGTTAAATGATATATGCATACCGATGGCCTAAAGACAAAGTACCAGGCAGAATTCTTATCAGGCTGCCAAGATGCTGACCTTGTGGAACAGACTAGATATATACATTTTGCCTTTGACATCCAGTTTTATTAAACGAGCTATGGTTGTTCTTAACATAATCTCCCTTTGTTTTGTCTGTCTTTTGACTGTGAATAGAGGGGTGACGCCCTGCATCACTATAATATATGACCTCTAAAACCAGTAAATGCCTAGAATAGTGATGATGAAACTAGGCAGCCCTCTTGTTTTTGTACTATATGCCCCTCGACGCTCAGTAACCCATATCTGTACTTAAGCATCATGGGGCATGTAATTCTGAAACCTCTAAGGCAGGGATCAAGTTCTGGGGAATACATGGGAACGAAGATCCACTAATTTTGCAGAGGGAACTCAGTTTCCATGGAACCCATACGCTATAAAGTAATAAATCATATTTTACCGTCATATCATAGATTTATTGTCACTTATATATTTTTGCAAAAATCCACTCATCTAAATATATATATATATATATATTCCTCCAGGAATTCCGTACACGGAGTCTTCAAGTACAGAAATAATATATGAAATTTTATTCAGAGTAGTCGACGTTTCAGTCCATGTGGACTTTCATCAGGACGAATGATATATATATATATATAGAAATTCTCAATATTCCGCCACTCAGAGGCTCCTTTTAAGTAAGAAGATATTCTTTTATTAGGTCGATGTTTCATATATATATACACAATTTGATTGTATATTTTATGCTATGTGTACTCAGGGCTGTATTTATAACTAGGCAGAGTAGGCATGTGCCTACAGACACCTGCCACAAGGGGGCGCCTTGCTCTGTAATTAGTTTTTTTACAATTTACAATCATTTAGACCACTGTATCCCTGGAGCCCTAAGGGATAGAGGGACATGAGAGGTATCATTGGGAAGGTCAGAGTATGGCCTTTCCAGTGATACCAAACATTACCAGGTTAGATTTATGTAAAAATAAAATAAAAAATAAAATATTATTTTTCTCTTTTTTTTTTCTTTCTAACACAGCACTATTAAACACAGGTCAATTCAAAGAAAGGTGAAACTCAGGAGAATGACTTGAGAAGTGAAAATTCTAGGTCAAAATAGCCAAACCAGAAAAATTCTCCCATTTATTTCACTTTCCAAATCGGCTATTTGGTCTAGATTGTTCTCTTCTTCTGCCAATTCTCCTGGTTTTCAGTTCACCTCTCTCTGAATAACCCTGACAGTTTACAATTTTAAAGTGAAAAGCGATGCTGCGCTAACTCACCTTCTCATTTCCTACACTGCCAGCATGTGTGGCGCTGATGAGGCAACACATTGTTTCAGTGCCACCTAGACTGTGGCACTGCAGTGAGGAGAGACAGGGGGACTTTGGAACCTGCATTTCTGAATTGTACACCGCACATGGGTTAAGTGAGGTGTCATTGGAAAGGTCGGAGTCTGGTCTTTACAATGATTGGTATTGGTGACCATGTAATGTGTAAAAATAAAAAACTGAAAAAAATTAAATGCTAAATGTATTTTTTTCTCTGTTCTACGGCAGAGGCAATATATGCTTTTATATATAAAACAAACAATGCCACTGCACTAACTTAACTAAGGCAACAGATTCTGTCCCTTCTTTTGATTCGATGCAGAGAGAAACTGTTGTTTTTTTTTAATTTAGTTTGCCCCAAAATGAAAATTCTACAAGTCATTTTGGCATGTTTTGTTTTTATTGTTTGGGGGGGAGGGTAGGGACGCTGCACATTTCTGTGCCTACAGGCTCCTGAGATGCAAATCCGGCCCTGTATGCGTACAATGATAAGTACTAATTGGGGGTCAGAAATCTTGGTGCGTTCCCCCACTTCTTTTTTTTAGGACTTGACCTCTGCTCTACGGTATCAAGGTTCGCCATCTCTGGACCACACAGAAATCGGCACCCATAACTAGAATTGGACATATAGGTTAGAAATGAACAATCTGATCGCCATGTATTAACCCTTACCTCAAACCACATGGGTCGAAGAGATAGCTAGAGGAGCTCATTCATTTTTAATAACGTGTCTGGTGATTACAATTTTTTAAACACCCTCCAGAATCTCATAGTATGTGGAAAGGATCGAAAGTGCCTAATGCATAGGTAAAGGTTCTAAGTATATACAGTAGATTAACAGGGTTATTCAAAGAGAATCAAAAAGTCACCATACGTTCCCTGCACTTCAGGGGCGATTCGGCATCCTATTTCGCCGACCCTGTGGTGTATTCAGCAAGCACCGCAGGGCCCCCGTAGTGCAGGGAAAACTCACCGCACACCCGCCGAACACTCGCCGCAAACCCGCCGAACACTCGCCGCAAACCCACCGAACATTCACCGAAACCCGCAGAAAACAGCTGGATTAACAACGCCGAACACGCCAGAGAAACTCAACTAGCCGCCGATCACAGCGTAGAGCAGCCGCCGGAAAAAGCCAACACGCAGACGAATGAGGTGGAAAAAAACGGTACACTTGAAAGTTTGTAAACTGAAACGCTGTTTGTAAAAAAAACTACTGAACGAAAATGTCTGAAATTTACATATAAGATCCAATGAATGATAATAAAAAGGGTTGTTACAGAAAAAAGAAAAACTATTTAAAAAGAAAACGGAAAAAAGTTTGCAAAAGAAATTCCAAAAAATGCCTAAAAGATCCTAAAAAATCTATAAATAAAGAGACGTTTTGCTGCAGAATAAAATAATAAACAGTTTATTAGAAATTGGATTAAAACGGGAATATTTTTAACATTGAAGCCTAATGGATTCTCCTGAATAAACCTGTCGAATGAAACCACCGAACAGCAGGGCATTTCGGCAACTTTTCCCTGCTGTTTTGTGTTCTCTGAATAGACGAAGCATTGCTTCTCTTCGGGGATTTAACTGCTCTCGAACAGGCACCGAACAGGCAGTATTTGGCGAATTGCCTGCTCTCTGAATAGTCAAATGGCCCCGAAATGGCACCGTACACTGAATTTCAGCGTCCGGTTACATTTGGGGGCCAGATCGATTCTCTTTAAATAACCCTGAGAGTATATAAATTATGCATGTGTGAGCAGCTAATGTATAGAAGAAATGCACTTTGAACCAGGAATTTATTAAATCACAAATGGAGGTCCATTTTGCTGTCGTTACTCATTGTCTTAGTTCCAAACCCAACAGCACATAGACTGAAATAGTATGTTTGGTTGTTTCTAAGGTTTGCAACAATGTAATTTGGATTATAAGGGCCTATACTCACTTTTTGGTTCCCGTCTACTGTGCTCAGTCTGGTATATAAGAACCATACCAAACTGCTTTTTTATCTATTGGGGATTTTTTGTTTACTGTTACCATTTATTGGGAAAGTAATGCAGCCAGTTAGCTGTACAACAAACGGTGTTAAGGTTGGGATTTGTGAAGCATCCAATCTCAAACCTTGGCCAGCTGACTCGATTTATGTATACAAATAACAGATATTCTTTGCATTTGGGCTCCAGGACATGCCACTAAACTTATAGCCCTGTGGGCATGATGCCTGAGATGCTGAGGCTAGTGTTAGACGAGCGTCTTTGGAGAGCGGAAGGAACGTCCGTGAGAGTGGACGTTCCTCCCACTCGACGCCCGTCTGGCCACCTCGCTGAGCGCACTCTGCGCTCAGCGCTGCAAAGCACGATCCTCCTATGGAGCTCTGTGATACGCTCATACACACTGCACATTACTGTGTTTTATTGCTGTGGATTCTGTGATACGCTCATACACACCACACATTACTGTGAGTTTTATTGCTGTGGAGCTGTGTGATACGCTCATAAATACTGCACATTACTGTAACACAGAGCTCCACAGCAATAAAACTCACAGCAATGTGCGGTGTGTATGAGCGTATCACAGAGCTCCACAGCAATAAAACGCACAGTAATGTGCACTGTGTATGGGCGTATCACAGAGCTTCACAGCAATAAAGCGCACAGTAATGTGCAGTGTGTATGAGCGTATCACAGAGCTCCACATCAATAAAACTCACTGTAATGTGCGGTGTGTATGAGTGTATCTGTAACGTGTGCAGTGGCGCTCACACATGAGTAGCGAGGTTCAGATCCTTTTGGACGGATTTATCGGTTCAATATAAGCGAAATAAACAGTACTTTCAGACAAAGCCAAGGAATATGACAAGACAAGAGAACTGCTACTAAGCTCCAAAGGTTTTGAGACCAACTGACAATTTAGAGCACACAATAATACAGCAGATTGCAAGACAGAAACGTTAGTACTGAGATATTCGGTAGGACAGGCAATGAATTGATCAGACTGCAGGGCAGTCAACACACTGACAGATTTTGCGCTTTCAGACCACCTCGATCGGGTATTCTGTAACATATGATTACCAGGGTCTATTGATACACATACAGGTTTGTGGTTTGTACAAGCCTGGGTACTTTTGGCAAATCGAGCGAGCTGAACATAAGCTGATAAGCAACAGTCTTTAGTTTACGCAGATGGTACAAGCGTAACAGATCGTATCTCAGAACCCTTAGACCTGGAGCTAACCTCCAATAAGGCTGCGGTAAGAAAACCAGGGAGAGAGGGGAGTCTCCCCATGAATCGAGTAAAACCCCAAGCAGCATGCATGGGGTTAAACCAACGGCGCACAACACTAGTCACCGCTATAGCATGAAACATAAGACTGCAGGGCAGTCAACACACTGACAGATTTTACGCTTTCAGACCACCTTGATCGGGTATTCTGTAACTTATGATTACCAGGGTCTATTGATACACACACAGGCCCCGCCTCCTCGGACACTGCTTGGCCATTACAGGGTGCTGGCACTTGACCAACTCTTGGCACTGAACCATGCCCAGACCCCCCAGGAAGCACAGCAGGGGCTGAGGATGTAACAGCATCACAGAGCTCAACAGCAATAAAACTCACAGTAATGTGCGGTGTGTATGAGCATATCAAAGAGCTCCACAGCAACAAAACTCATTGTAATGTGCATGTGTATGAGCGTATCACAGAACTCCACAGCAATAAAACTCACAGTAATGTGCAGTGTGTATGAGCGTATCACAGAGCTCCACAGCAATAACACTCAAAAACAATTATTCTGTTTATTTGAATTATATTAATTAAATTATTTACTAAATGCAGTGTATTATTCAAATGTTATTAAAATTATAATATAAATAGCATATTAAAATATATATAATAAACGTTATATTAAAATATTTTAAATATATCAATTAATGCGGCAGCATTGTTAAAGGGGAGATGCTGCATTTAGAACAACAACAAAAAAGGAATATATATAATTTTATTTTTTTATATTTCCAACTATGTGGTCATGATGTATAAGCAATGGAAAGGCCAGGCTCTGGCCTTTCCAACGATACTTCAACTGTCCTTTTAGGACATACAGAAGCAGAGGTCCAAAGTACCCCAGCATCTCCTGTGGGATTCCCCTGCCAGTCAGTAGGGGAATCCCCATTTGTGATGTCATCGTGCACATACGCAAAGATGGCCGGGGGGAAGTCCCACAGAGTGGGCTGGGCTGACATCCCTGCTCGGTTGCCAGATCCGCACCAAGCAGGGACACAACAGGACGGGTGTGGAGCATCCTCAGTAGTAGGGAGGGAATCCCCAGGACGCTCCATGCACGTCCACACAGTGCAGGCCATTACAGGATACCGGAAGCACTTGGTGCTCAGCGCACACGCGTGCTGAGCAGCCAAAACCTCAGCAGTGTTAGTGAGATGTGGCTGCAGTGGATCCATTATACAACCTGTTTATCCAGGTGGATCCCACTGAATATAAACAACAGACTCTCATATCATTTCCCATTAACTGACATCCTTGGATGCTTTTCTGCCTACCTGAAACAGAGAAATAACTCAGGTTTTTACTCTGAACCTGCTGATTCTCTTCCTCTGCATTCAATGGCTGTCTCAGAACTAATAAACCACTGAGACATGCACATGGCAAAAATCACAGTCCCTGTGGCTGAGAAACACAGCGATCGCCATCTGCTGGTAGGAGGATAAGGCAGCAGCAACAGAGCTATTGACAATATAGTTATGGGCTTGTCAATAATGACAAACTTAAAAAAATGCTTATTACTTCATTCTGCATACTGTATTCTCTTTTGGGGTGCAATGTGTTTAATACACAGAGTGCCACACTTGCCGGAAACAGGGCTAAATAGGGGGAAGAAACCTCTTGCCCGGCCCCCAAAACTGCCAGTCCCTGGAGTCGGACGGTAGGATTTTCCAATTCTTGGACATCTCCCCAGCTGATCCTGCAAAGAGCCCAGAACTGCAGTAATTCCTTTTGGCCAGCAGATGGCAACATCTCACTGTCAAATAGGGTATTACTGTATGGAATACAAAGGGAATATTCCCAAATATGTCTTACTGTATAATCAATTAAAAATGATTTTCTAGAAATCACTGGTTCCTAACAGTGTTTTTTTTTAAATCACTTTGTAATGAAGGGGTTAATATATTAGTAACTTTTGATTACTCTCATTTTACTAATTGGAGTAACCTTTTCAAAAATTCTAATAATGGTAAAGTCAGTTTTAAGTGAAGATGTCAGAGTCCGAAGGTTCCAAACAATTCACACCAGTATCAGCTGTCAATAGGATGTGTTGGGTGTCCTCATGTTGGCTTGATAGCAAACTATCTTACAATAGTAAAATTATGCTTTGTCTTTTCATGAGTGTCTGTTACTATCTGTGTGCATGTGTATGTGTGGGTTTAATTACATATTCTTGTTCAGTCACTCGAGAACCGGTATGGAACAATACCACCTGGTTTCTATTTCAAGGAGATTTCTTGGGAAGCAGATGAAGGGAATAATTAATGACTGATATATTTAATTAAAAAGCAATACCAGATAGGAAAACTAATATAAAAATATGTTATTAGTTCTCTTTCCTTAGTGCAGCTATGTTACCTCCTTGAAGTTATCTTTAGTTCTCATTTCTTGCTGCAATCAGATTCCTCGACATCATATCTGATACGCTTTCCTCTGTATTCAAATCATTTTCATGTATTCCCTTGGTGCTGCCATATTCCATTCTTCAAGTCATCCAATGTTCTCTTTCCTCAGTGCTGCCATATTCCATTCTTCATGTCATCCAATGTTCTCTTTCCTTGGTGCTGCCACATTCTCTTCTTCAAGTCATCTCTATTCCTTTTTCTTTGGTGCTGCCACATTCTCTTCGTCAAATCATCTCTATTCATTTTTCTTTGGTGCTGCCACATTCTCTTCTTCGAATCATCTATATTCCTCTTTCCTTGATGCTGCCACATTCTCTTCTTCAAGTCATCTCTATTCCTTTTTCTTTGGTGCTGCCACATTCTCTTCTTCAAGTCATCTCTATTCCTTTTTCTTTGGTGCTGCCACATTCTCTTCGTCAAGTCATCTCTATTCATTTTTCTTTGGTGCTGCCACATTCTCTTCTTCAAGTCATCTCTATTCCTTTTTCTTTGGTGCTGCCACATTCTCTTCGTCAAATCATCTCTATTCATTTTTCTTTGGTGCTGCCACATTCTCTTCTTCGAATCATCTATATTCCTCTTTCCTTGATGCTGCCACATTCTCTTCTTCAAGTCATCTCTATTCCTTTTTCTTTGGTGCTGCCACATTCTCTTCTTCAAGTCATCTCTATTCCTTTTTCTTTGGTGCTGCCACATTCTCTTCGTCAAGTCATCTCTATTCATTTTTCTTTGGTGCTGCCACATTCTCTTCTTCAAGTCGTCTTTATTCCTCTTTCCTTGGTACTGCCACATTCTCTTCTTCAAGTCATCTCTATTCCTTTTTCCTTGGTGCTGCCACATTCTCTTCAAGTCATCTCTATTCCTCTTTCCTTGGGGCTGCCACATTCTCTTCTTCAAATCATCTCTATTCCTCTTTCCTTGGTGCTGCCACATTCTCTTCTTGAAGTCATCTCTATTCCTCTCTCCTTGGTGCTGCCACATTCTCTTTTTCAAGTTATCTCTATTCCTTTTTCTTTGGTGCTGCCACATTCGCTTCAAGTCATCTCTATTCCTCTTTCCTCAGGTCAGGTAGGCATACCGGATAACTCTCTAGACACCTTAAGCAAAGTGGTGTCAAGCTTGACAAAGGCTGGGTACAGCTAAAACATTGCTGTTTTGTGAAACCAAATCCAGAATGCCTGGAGTCCTATTTGTTATCTTTGATGTACTGGAAATGTCTGAATTGCTGGGACATGGTGGTGTCTCCTGTTGAAGACTAGTGAATGTACCAGGGTGTCCCAGCGACAATACCACATGATTTGGGTAGGAGAGGGAGCCGTCGGTCTGTCAAACAGGGCATTCAGTATGGAAATGCGCTGTAGTGATACTATAGCACGTTCTCACCGTGTGGGTAATGTAAAGTGGTTTTCCAAAATACGACTGGATCCTGATAGTGGTTTTATGGTAAACCACATGCTAGCGAAAGAGTTAAAAGTGTAGGAGTCTGAGCCAAGCCTTTAATTCAGGCTTCATGTTTACCTTTTTTGGCTTTTTCAGCTCATAAAAGAAACTTAATGTAATGCATCTTTTTCGGCATCTCTGGGATTTCCGAGAAATTCCGATTCAATACGCAGAGAGATTTCCATCAGGATTTTATCTTTATGAAAATCTCAGCAGTGACGGGTTATCCGCAATATCGTTTACAGCCTCAGCATTCATTTACATATTCCTATCAGACCGTTAAGTGCTATTAATGCATAAAACACAAAACTGAGTAAATTTCAGCCTTGACGGACAATTTAAGGAAAGAGTGGCTCGGTGGGAGCTACGCTTTGTGCTAGGGTTTTTTATTTTCCCTATTTCGGATTTCCATGCCGGTAAATCCTTGTTTATTGCTTTTTGCAAAGGTTACGTGCTTCACGGTAGAGTCATTTAATAGCGAGGTTATTAAATAGGCAAAGGGCCAAGCAATTCTTCGTATGTAATATAATACCTGCCAGAAAGGTGCTTGATTCTGTTCTCAACCTACCAATCATCCTTAATAGACTCGATCAGTAAATAAATGGTCGTGTTCCTGTATATCCATGCCAGTGTCTTGAAGTACCATGGTGGTACTACTTTTGCTTTTCATAAAGGCATGGCCGTGTTATTTACTGTATGTCTGCCGTTTCCAGAGCTCTTTCTCTGTCCTTTAATAGGTCATGCATTATCTTCTACATAGTGTATCATGGATGGGTGTCTTACTGATGGGCCAACTCTCTCTTGTTCTTCTCAAGGATGCATGCAATTCCATTCCCAATCCAGCCAAAAGCTAGGGCATCTCAATTTATTCCCATTATAAACATACCATGTATATAAATGCGATGGTGCACTTTTCCTTTTTTTTTAAACACAAATGTCTTGACAAAGATGGTCAGGTTGGATATCATTGGAAAAGCCAGGCTTTGGCCTTTCCAATGACATCTGAACCGTCCTTATAGGACACACAGGTCCAGAGTCTAAATGACCCCTACATCTCCCATAATGGGATTTCTCTGCCGTGTGTGATGACTCCAGCGGCCTCAGGGGCAGTCCCACAGTGAGGACTAACATCCAAGATGTCAGCCCAGCCTTTGTGGCTGCAGCCCCTGCTCGGTGCCAGATCGACACGAGCACTTCAGGGACACAGGACGTGCGTGAGCATCCTCCGCGCTGGGGAGGGAATCCCCATGACGCTCCATGCACATCCCAGCACTACAGGGGCAGCAAGGTAGACTGATGGTGCCCCAATCCGGGACCCTCCCCTTCCAGGCCATCGAGCACTGCCCGATGGGTCAGTCTGCCCCTTGTGGTGGCTGCTCCTTGTAGCTTCTTTACAGTAACAGAGGGTGACGGGAGTGAGCTGTCACTGTGATTTTCATTTCGCCAAAGGCAACGCACTAATGTTGCATAGATAAGGTACGCAAAGGGGAATTTATGTGTTAATTTTTGGTATTTATTCTACTACAATGCATTAGTTTATTCGTCTTGGGTATTGAAAGGCTTAAATTGGCGTTCAGAACTATAAACCGATGCGACGCAAACTTAAATATACATTTGGAAATGGATGAAAAAACAAAACAATGCCTAATCATGAAAATAATTAATAATAATAACAATTTTAAAATAATTTTATTTTATATTATAATATCAAAAACATTATGCATGAGAGCTTAGCGCTATGTACCATACAAGAGCCATAAGGGCACCTTTAATTAGCCACGGCGGCATGTTTTTTGTGGCATGCTGGCTCGATTTGTTTCTTTCTTTTTTAGGGTTAAATTCATACGGCCTGGAAACACATTTAAACATTTCCTTTACCCGCACAGACTCAGCTGAGTACATTGAATTATGACAAAGATTCCCAAACTTAATATCTGTATTGATCGCAAGAAAAAGAAAGTTCTGAGCGGCGAGCGAAAGAAAATAAAAAATAATAAGACAATGATATTTCATTTATATAGTACCATAAACTTCTGTGCGCCATAAGTCCCAGACCCCTAGTTATTGCAATTTCATTTCTAAGTGCAAACAATAAATTATTGAGAGAATATCAGTGTCACCGAAACCTGTCTCAGACAACCGAAAAGTGTTTTTACAGAAAGAAGTTTTCTCCTCCAGCGTATTTTCTTTTATTTTGACATTGTTTTTATTTGAACTTTTGGCTTGATTTCTAATGAATATATAAAGGTAACTAATATACACAGTAGGTGGATGTGACGTTAGTAAAATAAAAAAGGTATCACTACGTACTGCTATGCTCCTGATTTTTATTTATATATATACTGTATATGTATACATATACAGTGCTTTTTTTCTGGAAAAATAGGTTGGGGTACTCTCGCGGCCAGGGAAAAACAGTGATTATTATGACTATTTTTTGTGACCGAAGAAATACTCCTTGTATTAACCCTTTAAGGACAGAGGCAATTTTACAAGTCATTCTTACTTTGTGAAGTGCAGGCAGCAGATAATGTGGCGATTCTAGGAGCAATAACAGCCTTTTGGGATGCAGGGCAAGGGGGCAACACCGGACTGCGACAAGCACACAGATGCAGACTTTTACACACAGCAGCCTGTTTAAAGACAAATACATGCATTACAGCCAAGCCATAAATTCACAAACATAGCCATATATCACCCCGGTGGTATGTAGCATTGAAACTCACAGTAATGTGCAGTGTGTATGAGGGTGTCAGAGCTCCACAGTAATACAACTCACAGTAATGTACCAATATCAATTTATTCAATGCCTACGCCAACGCATACCAATTAACTAATTTCTCCTCCAGAATACCAATTACTTTCTCCCCCCAGCATATCAATTCCCAAAATCTATTTATTGCCCCTAATATCAATTTACCCCATATCAATTAATTTCTCCCCATATCAATTAATTTCTCCCAATGTCAATTTATCCCCAATATCAATTAATTTCTCCCCAATGTCAATTTATCCCCCAATCGCAATTAATTCCTCCCCAATATCAATTTATCCCCAATATCAATTAAATTCTCCCCCCAATGTCAATTTATCCCCCCAATAGCAATTAATTTCTCCCAATAGCAATTATCCCCCAATATCAATTAATTTCTCCCCCATGTCAATTTACACACATGGATATATTGCCCCAGACCAGCTCACACATGGATATATTGCCCCAGACCAGCTCACACATGGCTATATTGCCCCAGACCAGCTCACACATGGAATATATTGCCCCAGACCAGCTCACACATGGATATATTGCCCCAGACCAGCTCACACATGGAATATATTGCCCCAGACCAGCTCACACATGGAATATACTGTATTGCCCAAGACCAGCTTACACATAGATATATTTCCCCAGACCAGCTCACACATGGAATATATTGCCCCAGCAGCTCACACATGGATATATTGCCCCAAACCAGCTCACACATGGTTATATTTGCCCCAGCTCATATGGGTATATTTGCCCCAACTCATATGGGTATATTTGCCCCCAGTTCATATGGGTATATTTGCCCCCAGCAGATGCAGACCTTTACACACAGCAGCCTGTTTAAAGACAAATATATGCATTACAGCCAAGCCATAAATTCACAAACATAGCCATATATCACCCCGGTGGTTTGTAGCATTAAAACTCACAGTAATGTGCAGTGTGTATGAGGGTGTCAGAGCTCCACAGTAATACAACTCACAGTAATGTACCAATATCAATTTATTCAACACCTATGCCAACGCATACCAATTAACTAATTTCTCCTCCAGAATACCAATTACTTTCTCCCCCCAGCATATCAATTCCCAAAATCAATTTATTGCCCCTAATATCAATTTACCCCATATCAATTAATTTCTCCCCATATCAATTAATTTCTCCCCAATGTCAATTTATCCCCAATATCAATTAATTTCTCCCCAATGTCAATTTATCCCCCCAATAGCAATTAATTCCTCCCCAATATCAATTTATCCCCAATATCAATTAAATTCTCCCCCCAATGTCAATTTATCCCCCCAATAGCAATTAATTTCTCCCAATAGCAATTACCCCCCAATATCAATTAATTTCTCCCCCATGTCAATTTACACACATGGATATATTGCCCCAGACCAGCTCACACATGGATATATTGCCCCAGACCAGCTCACACATGGCTATATTGCCCCAGACCAGCTCACACATGGATATATTGCTCCAGCAGCTCACACATGGATATATTGCCCAGACCAGCTCACACATGGATATATTGCCCCAGACCAGCTCACACATGGAATATATTGCCCCAGACCAGCTCACACATGGAATATATTGCCCAAGACCAGCTTACACATGCATATATTGCCCCAAACCAGCTCACACATGGGTATATTTGCCCCCCAGTTCATATGGGTCTATTTCCCCCAGCTCATATGGGTATATTTCCCCCCCAGCTCATATGGGTATATTTGCCCCAGCTCATATGGGTATATTTGCCCCCAGCTCATATGGGTATATTTGCCCCCAGCTCATATGGGTATATTTGCTCCCAGCTCTCACCTCCTGTCTGCTCTACCCGATTAGATCCTGCCGGCGGCCGCGTGCTTTTCCCTCCTACGTGTGGCCGCCAGCATGAATATCTGCCGCTCGCCTGGGGTTCTATACACCAGCCAGCCGCGATCTTGCGAGATCGCGTCTGGCTGGTGTATAGAACCCCAGGCGAGCGGCAGATATTCATGGTGGCGGCCGCACGTAGAAGGGAAAAAACACGCGGCCGCCGGCAGGATCTTCTTGGGGGAGTGCTTGGATGCCCCCCCAAACTGGATGCCTGGGGCTGCCGCCCCCCCTCTGCACGCTGCTGCTGCCGCGTAATCTCCATCTGTGTTGGAGCACTGCGAGGAAGTGACGTATAGGATCACTTCCTCCCAGCGCTGCAGCGCACAGTAGAGAGGTCTTCAAGAGGCAGTGCTCGGCGGCCGAGATCAGTAACCTCTCCCTGCCAAGAGATGCCAGTATGCACCGAGAGGTCCCGGTACGCGTACCGGCTCAAAAAAAACCCTGTTTATATATATAAGAAGGGAAGGTAGCACTCCACCTCTACAAGCATTTGTGAGGGTGTTCCTGAGACCACCAAACACATACACATGCATCAGAGCTCTTCATCCAATAATAGTATCACAGATTTTAATTTTCCTATATTAGGATTAAATTGATGGGGGGGTGTACTTATTTATGTTGTGGTGGAAAAATGTGATTAAAAGCCTCCACACAACAAATTATAGGATGCCAGACAAAATCCCTACAGCCAGGTTCCCTAATGCCAACATCCCGACGGCCAACTTCCAGACAGTACAAGTGCCGGACATACCAAGTTCCCTACACGACCAACTTGCAGACATCCATAATCTCAGCGGCTAACCCTAATACTAACACCCTAACCCTAGGTTTAAGGGGGTTAGGGCTAGGTTTAGTGGGGTTAGGGTTAGGGCTAGGTTTAGGAGAGTTAGGGCTAGGTTTAGGAGAGTTAGGGCTAGGTTTAGGGGGTCAGGGTTAGATTTAGGGGGTTAGGGTTAGGGTTAGGGCTAGGTTTGGAGGGGTTAGGGCTAGGTTTAGGGGGTTAGGGCTAGGTTTAGGGGGTTAGAGTTAGATTTAGGGGGTTAGGGCTAGGTTTTGGGGGTTAGGGTTAGGGCTAGGTTTTGGGGGTTAGGGCTAGGTTTGGGGGGTTAGGGCTAGGTTTAGAGGGGTTAGGGCTAGGTATAGGGGTTAGGGCTAGGTTTAGGGGGTTAGGGTTAGATTTTGGGGGTTAGGGTTAAGTTTGGGGGTTAGGGTTAGGACTAGGTTTAGGGGGTTAGGGTTAGGGTTAGAGCTAGGTTTAGGTGGTTAGAGTTAGGTTTAGGGGGTTAGGGTTAGGGGGGTTAGGGCTAGGTTTAGGGGGTTAGTGTTAGCCGCTGGGATTTAGGATGTCTGGAAGTTGGCCATCAGGGAGTTGTCTGTGTAGGGAAGTTGGCCGTCAGGGAGTTGTCTGTGTAGGGAAGTTGGCCGTCAGGGAGTTGTCTGTGTAGGGAAGTTGGCCGTCAGGATTTTGGCATTAGGGAACCTGGTTCTAGGGATTTCGACCCAACCCCCAAATTATAACATTTATTATTGCAGAAGTCATTTACACATCACAGCAATTTAGAGAACTGCTTCACAGAGCTCATGTGCTGCATTCCCCATATGCAGCAAGGAACTCTGGGTAAGACATGCAAATAATGTTTGCAATTTCAAATTTTTTTGCATCCTGGGTCTGTTTTAACACAGAACCCTCATACCAGTGCCGTGCCACACTAAATGGCTTTTTAGCCGAGGCCAGGTTTATGCAACAGGTCACAGCCTCTCCTGTACAGCTGTTTTGGGCTTATTGTGCTCTCATCAGCAGGAGATAGGCCGTGACCAGTTGCAGTTTGATGATTTACGCAGAGTTCCTTGCTGCATATGGGGATTGTAGCACATGAGCTCTGCGATGCAGTTCTTTGAATTGCTGTGATGTGTAACTGACTTCTGCAATAATAAACTTTATTATTTGCTGTGTGGAGGCTTTTAATCTAATTTTTTGCCCTTCACCGCAACTTAAATGAGTATTGATTTGCTCTGGTATCTTCATACTCTATACCCTTCATAGGATGAATCGTCGGGAATGTTATTGGGTCTATACCCTTCACACACTAAACCCAGGAGGACTGAATGAGAGCTTCACATTCACTCCTTTCATTTAGTTTTTTGTCTTTCAATTATATGGTACTTAGTAAACTGTTTTTTGTACAGAGTCATTGAGGTTCACTCTTCATTTAGTTACTTTTTAAAGAATTTATGTCTCCTTGCAAGCCAATTATATAGTTTCCCCTGCCCTTCAAATTTTAAGCCAGATGCAAGCTATTTATATAGTAGGCAAGCACTTTGATAAAAATGTTGTGAGGTCCACTTATCCATTTATGGCTCCATCGGTGGTATACTTTATGCAGAGGCTGGTCTTCCCAAAAAAAAAAAATTAAGTACTGTGCTCAACCAAAATGGCAATGATACAAATAGACTGCCTTGCACCTTCTGGCATATAAATAGTTTTAGTTGCCCCCCTCTTCTTTACACATATGCGCATGTGTGGTGGCATAAGTGCCTGGTGTAAGTGCCTTGACAATAACCGTATCTTGTCCTGGGAATATATCACTCCAATATGGTTGTTAATTGTATGATTATGGATACAGCACCTAGGGAGAGAGCAGAAATCATCTGAATAGTAGGGCCTGAGTACAGAGGGTCTCATATAGCAGGCCTCAAAATTTCCACTCGCCTGCTCGCATTTGGCGAGTGGAAATTACATGAGGGCGAGTGGGAATGCAGAGGCAATGCTGGAAAGGGGTTAGGTGGGGCAACTAGTGGCGAGTAACTCTTAAGGCCTGGCTAGTAGCTCAGGACTTGAAATTTTGAGGCCTGTCATATAGCATATAGTTATTTTTACTCTCCATCTAGTGGATATGTGCATGTGTGGAGGCATCTAACTATTGAACCCTGCCATATAGGTGGCTGTAGGACACCACATATTCAACTTAGGGGTGGTAGACGTAGAGCATGTATCTCCCTTCTAGCACGTAGTCATATATGATATACAGAGCCCAGGTTGGTACTCATTTTTTTCTATTTTTCCTATTTCTTTTTTTTCATTATACCTTTTTTTTTTTACCTCGCACAATAATTGTTTCGTTCTATATTTGGCTTGTACATACATTATTTACACGAATAAAGTTGGTTATTATATGTACAGGTATACCCGGTAGCAGGGAGGCAGGCAAATATCACCTGAGCCTGCTCCCCAAGTTCATTTTATTTTTTTTACTTTTTTTGCTCATCTTAAGCCTTTTTTGGGGCTTATACTAAAAAAATCTTTTTTTTTCTTTTTACTTTTTTTGTGCTGTTTTAACTACTTTTTCAAGTAATGTCCCCTGATTATATTATATTTTTCAAAAGGAAAGTGTGTGTGTGTGTGTCACAGATATGCTTTATGTTAAAAGTATCAAATGTGAACTTTCCATTTTTAATTACGCAAACGACAACAATGTTACTGCCAGTTTCCATTAAACAGCTGTTACCATACTTGGCCCCTTCACTACCAGGGAAATTTCAGAACTAGTGGTTGTTTTATTTTTTAAAATCAGTTTTCATTAATTATTAAGTAAAAACATTCATTGGGGGAAAATTCACAATGTATATTTTTTACTATAGTAGTCCTGTTCGGCAGGCAAACATTGCCATCTGCTGGACAAAAAGAGCTACTGCAGCTGGGGCTCTGTGCTGAATCTGCTGGGGATAAGTGTTTCAGACACATACAGGGTTAGACAAAGAGAGCCAAATTGGCCCCGAAATTGCACCAAACAGTGAATTTTCCCATACAGTGCAATTTTGTGCCCATTCGGCTATTCAAAAAGCTGGCAGTTAGCAAAATAGTGACAAATTAGAAACATAGAAACATAGAAAAATGTCGACAGATAAGAACCTTTCGGCCCATCTAGTCTGCCCAATTACATGGATACTTTACCTGGATTTATCTTTTGTTTAGGATAGCCTTATGCCTATCCCATGCTTGCTTAAATTCAATCACTGTTTTGGCCTCTACCACTTCAACTGGAAGACTGTTCCATGTATCCACCACCCGCTCAGTAAAATAATGCTTCCTGATGTTACTTTTAAACCTTTACCCCTCTAATCTAAGACTATGTCCTCTTGTTTTGCTACTTTGTTTCCTTTTAAATATACTCCCTTCCTCTACCTTGTGGATTCCCTTTACGTATTTAAATGTTTCTATCATATCTCCTCTGTCTCGTCTTTTTTCCAAGCTGTACATGTTAAGATCATTAAGCCTTTCCTGGTAACTTTTCTCCTTCAAGCCGTACACCATTTTAGTAGCCCTTCTCTGAACTCTCTCTAAGATGTCTATATCCTTCTGGAGATACGGTCTCCAGTACTGCACACAGTACTCCAAGTGAGGTCTCACCAGTGCTCTGTACAGTGGCATGAGCACTTCCCTTTTCCTACTGCTAATACCTCTCCCTACACAACCAAGCATTCTGCCAGCATTTCCAAGCATTCTGCCAGCATTTCCAAGCATTCTGCCAGAATTTCCTGCTGCTCTATTACATTGACTACTTACCCTTAGATCCTCTGAAATAATGACAAATTGCGTGCAAACTACAGTGATCTTCGGCAGCAATGAAATCCCCATAGAGAAGCAATGGTTAATCTATTCAGAGACACCGAACAGCAGAGAAATGTTAGTGAAATTACCAGATTTTCGGTGGTTTCATTCGACAGGTTTAATCGGGCGAATCTCATAGGTCTCAATATGAAAAAAATCCCAGTTTTTATTAAATATTTATTCAACTGTTTATTCTTTTCATTTGCAACAAAAAGTCTCGTCATTAATATATTTTTTAAGATTTTGTGTTCATTTTTTGGGATTTTTTTGTCAAAATATTTTTACCGATTTGTTTGTTAATTTTTTTTTAATGGCGTTTTTTTTTTTCTGTAACAGACCTTTTTATTATTATTCATAGGACCTTATATATTATTTTCATGTAGTAGGTTTTTTTGCAAACACGTTTTAAAAGTTGCAGGGTTTTTCGGCCTTTTTTTACCTGTTCGTCGGCTTGTTGGCTTTTTCCGGCGGCTGGTCGGCGCTTTGTTCGGCGACTTTTTCAGATTGATACGGTGGTTTTGCGGTAGATCGGCGGATGCATTCGATGGGTTTTCAGCTTTTTTTTGTCGGATCGATTTGGTGTTTTTTCTGCGTTTTTTCTGATCGATTCAGTGGTTTTGCGTCAGTTTTTCCGATCGATTTGGCATTTTTTTGGCTGCTTGTTCCCAGCACTTCGGGAACCCGGCGGTGAATGCTGAATTCACTGCAGGGTTGGCGAATCGGACTAGCCGAATTGTGGGGCACGGGAGAGCATTGAAATGTCGGAGGCATAACCCTGCAAGTCCCAACTGCTGAAAATGTTTTTGCACCTCAGGTGTCATGTTTGTGCAGCTAAAAATTGGGGGACACATCCTGGAGTCCATCTGCAAATACATTTTGTGTGCAATAAGTACAATTCCTATGCATTGCTCCAGAATTAGACAAAATCAAGTATTCTCGATATCAGAGCAGCAGCAGGTGCTGTGAAGATTGAGTATACTCAAAAGTCTATTCAAAGAAAGGTGAAACTCAGGAGAATTGGCAGGAGATGTGAAAATTCTAAGTCGAAATAGCCAAAACAGAAAAATTCTCCCATTTATCTCACTTTCCAAATCAGCTATTTGGTCTAGAAATTGTTCTCTTCTCTTGCCAATTCTCCTGGTTTTCCCCTTTCTCTGAATAACCCTGTCAGTCTTGGCAGTGAAAGGGTTAGTAAATACCCTATATGAAAAGAAACAGAATCTGCTTATTTTTCAGATGGGAACCTGTCAGTTTGGATCTGTTACAAATACAATATAAATATACATGACTGCTGTAATCATACGCACATATACTGAGAT
This sequence comes from Leptobrachium leishanense, assembly GCA_009667805.1. Lineage (NCBI taxonomy): Eukaryota > Metazoa > Chordata > Amphibia > Anura > Megophryidae > Leptobrachium > Leptobrachium leishanense. Next base: position 37,696,850 of record CM019067.1, on the reverse strand, counting down.
ATCCATAGAGATGCCCCCGTGGCATATATATAAATGCAGCGCTTCCTTTATTTACACATTGTATCTGTTCGTACCTTCCTCCTGGATGTGTTATCACTTTATTATTTTTCTGAAATATTCTTATTTTTCTTTCCTCTATAAAATTATGTTAATGAGGCTCGTCTTCTGCATTTTTATGTTTTTTATTTATTTTTTTATGTTTCAGGTCTGGTGTGACTTTGACAAATCCATTACCTCAAAAAATCAGACCTTCAACTCTTCGACATCCATCACTGACATCTGCTTCTATCCGGAGGTAATAAACATATTGATGCTGCAGCCCTTCGGTAAAGGTCGTCTCGCGCTACATATATCCAGAGCATCCTTTGTGGGTAATAAGAAACAGATCAAGGAAAAAATAGAAACACGGAATGGAGAGTTTAACCATGTGTGCACTGAAAAGTGATTATTGCTACTAATAACTGTTTCAGCTCCAAGGTTCATCAATACAGTGGGTACCAGGGTGCGTTTCAGGGTGGGTACCAGAGTGGATTTCAGGGTGGGTACCAGAGTGCATTTCAGGGTGGGTACCAGGGTGCGTTTCAGGGTGGGTACCAGAGTGCATTTCAGGGTGGGTACCAGGGTGCGTTTCAGGGTGGGTACCAGGGTGCGTAAAAGGGTGTGTACCAGGGTGTGTACTAGGGTGGGTACCAGGCGAGACAACCTATGTGATCACACTGAGTGAGGACTACATCTCACTTGGGTTTCTCCCAGTATAACAGGAATGGTATTACTCAGTCTCCACCATAGCATTCTATGGAGCGCGAGGGGTCAGTTAACCCCTCAAAGACCAGTGCTGGGATATGACGTCCTAATAAATTCAGTCTTGAAGGAACTTATCCTAATTAGACTTCTGCACCAATTTTTTTTCGTTTCGTTTGGATTTTGTAAATTTTCGTTTCGGCCGATTTGCGTTTCGGTTCGGTTCGTTTTTCGTATCGACTTTTTTTTCGGGATTTCGGAAATTTTCGTGTTTTTCGGAACGTCTGTTCTCCTCGTTTCAAAGTGTCTATTCGTTTTGACGTAAACTAATGGTTTTTCGGATCCGATATTTCTGTCTATACAATATTTCTGTCGATACAATAATTCTGTCGATACGATAATTCTGCCATTGAGATTTCTCATGTTTTAGGCTAGGGTCAGACGAAAGCATTTTTCCCCGCGAACGTGAAAAAGTGTGTCCGAACACATTGACGTATTTTTTCACGGAATGCGCAAAAACGGTCAGACGACGCGCATTTTCGGGCGTGATTTTGTACGGATCGTCAATAAAACTCTTTTTGCGTCTGGACGTTATGTAGGCTGGACATTAGCAGTGTCTGACATCTCCTAATCACGCAAACACGCCGCTATGCCGCAGCTGCGCACTCAGTACGTCAGTACTAGCGGTTCTGCATTCTCAAAAAAATGCGTTCAAATTCCACTTGCGTTGCACAGCCGGACTTTTGTTCGGCCGTACATCGTATATTGGCCGTCATTGCCCGTCATCTGCGGCTAGTGCGGCCGTAATTATGTGTGCCAGAATGCATGTTAAAAGTGCGCTGGTCTGACCCCAGCCTTACAAGAAGGATACATTGAGATTTCTCATGTTTTACAAGAAGGATACATTGAGATTTATCTGGTTTCCCGGAAAGAATACATTGAGATTTCTCTGGTTTCCCGGAAAGGATACATTGAGATTTCTCTGGTTTCCCGGGAAGGATACATTGAGATTTCTCTGGTTTCCCGGGAAGGATACATTGAGATTTCTCTGGTTTTATAAGAAGGATACATTGAGATTTCTCTGGTTTCCCGGGAAGGATACATTGAGATTTCTCTGGTTTTATAAGAAGGATACATTGATATTTCTCTGGTTTCCCGGGAAGGATACATTGAGATTTCTCTGGTTTTACAAGAAGGATACATTGAGATTTCTCTGGTTTTCCAGGAAGGATACATTGAGATTTCTCATGTTTTACAAGAAGGATACATTGAGATTTCTCTGGTTTCCCGGGAAGGATACATTGAGATTTCTCTGGTTTTCCAGGAAGGATACATTGAGATGGGAATGATACAAAATTACAGAATCAGCGATATAACCGAAAAATACGTTGTCCATAATTACTGAAATGGAGCCGAAATCAGGAATGGAACGAAAATGATTTTCGATTTTACACATTTCTAGTCCATTCGAAAAATCCGAAAAGTTTTCGTTTTGGTTCGGAAATTTGTTCGGATCTGCTGTTTTCGGATCTGAAAATTTTCGGAATATCGGCCGAATCCGAATGCACGAATCGAGAAATTTCGTGAAAATTACGAAATTCCGAAACCCCGAAACGCACATCCCTAATCCTAATAATAGAATATTCTTAGAGTGTCCGAGCAAGCTGCGTATGAGTCTCTTAATTTCTTGGAACAAGTGTTCTAAGATTTCTCCCTTTTATAGTTGAATACCCTTCAGTTTCTGCTTGTTTCCTGTCACATTCTGACTCTGTAAAATGATCCGAGTGCTTCCTTCCCTCTCCTTCTCAACACCGATCAAAGTGGTTGGAAACGAAAAGAAATAAAATTATCTCCCTGCAGACCAGAGGTTAGCAACTTTAGCCCTCCAGATGTTTTAGAACTACGTCTCCCATGATGCTCAGCCATTCATTAGGTTGACTGAGCATGCTGGAATATGTAGTTCGAAAACCTCTGGAGGGCCAAAGCTGCTCACCCCTGCTGTAGACAGTAAATTAGTAAGTAGTTCTACATGCTTAAATGTTTTTTTCTTACCAGACTGGATTTTTCAGGCTGTCTTTAAAAAACGGCTAGAATTACAGAGGAACTAAGGGACAATGAGTTGGAAAATGGTGTAATGGCGTCAAGCAAATTAAGGCTTCATGACAGCAAGTTTGGGCTTTACAGCATCATTCATTCCTATACTCATTCCGGACAATTTTTGACTAATATCGGCCATGTCCAAATTTTGACCTCTGAGACGCAAAGGAGCATCAGTCACCAAGAGAAATTATGGTTAGGGCTAGGTTAGAAATTGTGGTTGTTTTAGGGTTAGAAATTAGGGTTAGGTTACAAATTGTGCTTGTTTTAGGGTTAGGGTTAGAAGTCAGCGTTAGGTTACATATTGTGTTAGGGTTAGGTTACTAATTGTGCTTGTTTTAAGGTTAGAAGTAAGGGTTAGGTTACAAATTGTGCTTGTTTTAGGCTAAGGTCAGACGAGCGCAATATTAACGTGCGTTTAGCCGCACGAAATCACGGCCGTGCTAGCAGCAAATGACGTCCAATGCCAGGTAACAAACGAAGAACGGCCGCACGAAAGTTCGTCCGCGCAACGCAAGTGGCAAACGAACGCATTTTTTGTAGAACGTCAAACCGCTACTACTGACGTACAGAGTGCGCTGCGTCCGCATAGCGGCGTGTTTGCGTGATTGGGAGACGTCAGACGTTGCACACGTCCGGCCAACATAACGTCCAGACGCAAAAAGGGTTTTATTGATGATCCATACGAAATCACGGACGAAAATGCGCATCGTATGACCGCTATCGTGTATTCCGTGAAAAAATACGTCCATTCGTTCGAACGCACTTTTTCACGGACAACGCAAAAAATGCGTTAGTCTGACCCTAGCCTTAGGGTTAGGGTTAGAAGTTGGGGTGATGTTACAAATTGTGCTTATTTTAGGGTTAGGGTTAAGTTACAAATTGTGCTTGTTTTAGGGTTAGGGTTAGAAGTTAGGGTTAGGTTACATATTGTGCTTGTGCTAGGGTTAGGTTACAAATTGTGCTTGTTGTAGGGTTAGCTTACAAATTGTGCTTGTTTTAGGGTTAGGTTACAAATTGTGCTTGTTTTAAGGTTAGGGTTAGAAGTTAGGATTAGGTTACAAATTGTGCTTGTTTTAGGGTTAGGTTCCAATTTGCGCTTGTTTTAAGGTTAGGTTACAAATTGTGCTTGTTCTAAGGTTAGGGCTAGAAGTTAGGGTTAGGTTACAAATTGTGCTTGTTTTAGGGTTAGGGCTAGCTTACAAATTGTGCTTGTGTTAGGGTTAGGATACAAATTGCTCTTGTTTTAAGGTTAGGGTTAGAAGTTAGGGTTAGGTTACAAATTGTGCTTGTTTTAGGGTTAGGGTTTGGTCACAAATTGCGCTTGTTTTAAGGTTAGGGTTAGAAGTTAGGGTTAGGTTACAAATTGTGCTTGTTTTAGGGTTAGGGTTATGTTACAAATTGTGCTTGTTTTAAAGTTAGGGCTAGAAGTTAGGGTTATGTTACAAATTGTGCTTGTTTTAGGGTTAGGGCTAGCTTACAAATTGTGCTTGTTTTAGGGTCAGTGTTAGAAGTTAGGGTTACGTTACAAATTGTGCTTGTTTTAGGGTTAGGGTTAGAAGTTAGGGTTAGGTTACAAATTGTGCTTGTTTTAGGGTTAGGGTTAGAAGTTAGGGTTAGGTTACAAATTGTGCTTGTTTTAGGGTTAGGGTTATCCCTTACTCTAAACCCTAACATTCTGCTCCATTTTTGCTTCATTTGTCAGTAAAAGATGTGACTTTGTTACCGCATCATTTTAAAATCCGCATCATTATCATAGGATTCTTAAAATATGCATTTTTTGTGGCTGTTTAGTTTAATTTAATTATATATATATAGTGATTTGGCCAAAAGTATTGGTGCCCTTCCATTTTTTTATTTGGGAAATGCACAGTTCTATGCCTTGATGATGATAGTCTTTTGGTTTCATCGTGCCTTGGCTGCACAGATTCCAGGCGCCCAGTGCCAAGGGCAGCAAAGCAACCTCCCAAACACTGCTGAGCCTCCTCCACGTTTCAGGATAGGCGCACTTATCTTGGAAAGCTTATTTTTTTTCATTCTGTAGACACGTAATTGTTGTAATTTTCCCCCAAAAGAAAAGCTCTCCCTTTTTTTTATCTGTCCAATGGAGGTTCTCTTAGAGCAGGGTTCGGTGTCCTTGGCCCTCCGGATGTCTTGGAACTACATTTCCCTTGAGGACCAGTCAATCAAAGAGCGCTTAAGCAACATGGGAGTTGTTGTTCCAAACATACGGACTAGGCTTGTGCACCGATTTTTTTTTTCGGTTCGATTCGGTTCGATTTGTTCGGATGTTTAGACTTTTCGATTCGGCTCGTTTCGACCGATTTCTGTTTCGATTCGGTTCAGTTCGGATCGTTTTTCGTGTACATTTTTTTTCGGAATATCAACCATTTTTCGTGTTTTTGGGTCACTTTGCTCGTTTTTTGTATCGGCTTTTCGGAAACTTCTGAAATTTTAATTTTTTCGGAACGTCTGTTCTCCTCGTTTCAAAGTGTCTATGATAATTCTGGCGATTCTATCGTGTTTTTTTTTATTACATAAAGATCCTTTTTTTCTTATGAATAATTGAATATACATTTCACAACTTTATTTAATCATATTAAAATGGTATGAAAGCCAAGGAACAAAAAAAATGAACAAAACGATTTAAAAAACGCTAAACTGACCCGAATGCCACAAGAAACAAGTGATACGCATTTACAAATACAAAATTTACAGAATCAGCGATATAACCGATAATAGTTAAATATACGATGTCCAGAATTACCGAAATGGAACCGAAATCACGAATGGAACCGAAATCATGAATAGAGCAAAAATAAATTTCGATTTGACACATTTCAAGTCCATTTGAAAATTCCGAAAATTTTTCATTTCGGCTCGGAAAACTTTTCGGATCTATCGGTTTTCGGGTCCGACCCGATTCGGAAATTCGGACAAATCTGAAGACACGAATCGGGAAATTTCGTGAAAATTCCGAAATTCCGAAACCCGAAACGCACATCCCTAATACGGACGACCAAGCTTGCTCACTAGAGAGACCATAGCGCATCAGCATGCATTTTGGTAAACTCCAAACGCGGGAAGAGAACAGTGCATTAGGTGATGAAATGCTCGGGTACCGATGCGTCCGGCCACATCTGTGCGTTTATGATACTTCAGCGCATCTCTCCGTAGAACGAGCGTAAAATGTGTCAACGCATGAGGTTTGACAGAGCCGTGGATCCTTCCTTCAATAAACAGAAGAGATGTGACACGAGGGATACTCAAATTAGCTCCATATACTCCGCGGCAAACCGAGTGTTTGGACTAATAATATGTTATTGACACAAAGTGCATCAATGCATAAGAATGAATGAGCAGCTAGGTGGAAAATAAGCTTGTTTAAAGCACTCTAAAGGAGGCATTTCAGCACAGCCAAGTACCTTCCTGACTTCTCTATGACAACACGCTCGTTCTGCAGGCTTTCTCTCCAAATGGCACGTTTGACCCTTCACGTTGCAGGAGGCTCCAAGCTGACGTTTCATTATATAATGGACTGCTGACCCCCCGCTGCCGCTGCACAAGGGGGTCATAAGCCGGAGCAGCTCCACAAAGTGCTACGTTTACAGCGATCACCATCGGGTTAGCTGCACCGATTGCTCCTGTTTGACACTTTAAACCCAATTTCTCACATTTTTCAACTGATCGAGGCTGTACGACCCATAGAACCTGTGTCATAGCATGTCTTGCGTCCTTGGTATTTTCTGCTCAATGCACACATAGCGTATATTAATATTTAACCCCTTCACTACCAAGTGATTTTCCCAAAAATCCACGGTCAGGAAACAGCAGATCTTTGGAAAATCATTTTAAATTAATTATACCGTAAGAAATATTTGGGAATATTCCCACTGTAATAACTTATTTGGCAGGGAGATGTCGCCATCTGCTGGCCAAAGGGAGTTACTGCAGATAGAACTGCAACTCGCGCCTCCGTGCGTCGGCTGGAGAACTTTCAATACACGACATTCCCCAGCTGATTTTAAACAGTTTTAGCACCTTGGGAATCGTGCCCACAGGGGGTAAAACTTTGGGGGCGCCTTCTTGAACCCAAAAGCAAATTGTGACGGAACGGCCGCCACAATGTTTATTTGCATTTAATTTTCTTACATTTATTTGCCCCTGTATTTAGGGTAGAGTGTTTGTGATACACACATGGAAAACAGCACAGTATATCTGTATGTAACAGTTACAAGTTTTTTAAGGCGCTAACAAGTTCCGTAGCGCTGTACAATGTGTGAGACAGAATAACCATATACATACAAGCTAAACACACAGAACAGTAGGAGAGAGGACCCTGCTCGAGAGCTTACAATCTAACCATTTGCTCGGCTTTTACCCAACCCACCCCCCAGTAACTGGTTTGGACTGGATATCCCAGCCACATTCCCCAGCCTTTGTTAGTAGACCAGAGTGTGTGTGTGTGGGGGGGGGCTATTGGGAGGTTTTGCAGCATGGAAACGCTGGGACATGCTTTTACTTTTTAATGTCTGTACTGAAAACCCCAAATAAAGGCATTGCGAGTTTGGGTTGCACGCTGCAAGGATCAGCTTCAACCTTTTGTCACAGTACTACGTGTCATTTAGTCTGTGGAGCTATGATCACCTACACACGCACCTCCTAGTACAGCGGAAGGGGCACCCGGACAGATGGACGTACCAGGCTTGAGGTACAAGGATCCGAAACACAAATGAATTGTGTCTGCTACCCCTGATCGTGTATAGTCGATCATGATAGTGAAGTGGTTAATAGATCATCATTTATGAAATATTATAATTTTTTTGCTGTATTTGGTCACTGGTCGCTTCAGAGGTTGATATATTATAGATGTTGGCACCGTGTCAGGAATAATATGCCTGTAATGTCCCGTTTTGTTCACTGATGCACTGGAGAAATAATGATCACTCAAATAGACGAGTTATTCGGATATGTAGGTTTACGCGCCACGGGCGCTCCTGGAACGCTGTGGAACATCGGTAGCCACAAGGAACGTCGACACATTGAATGTTATGCAATCTTTCTATAGCTCGGAGCGTTTCTGGGAAGTGGAGATATGACTTGGCTAAATAAACACGCACTTTCTTCCAGCTGCCAATACCATTTCTAATTGCAAACCTGATGGAGAAGAAATGATACATTACATGGGACTCCTGGGCAACACGGTGGTTACATCCAGAGGACCTGGAAGGGTCTCATTCTCTTTTATGTGACCCATTGCATATTCCTGGGTTATTAAGACGATGTGACCATGCCCAACCAGTCTGTGTGAATACATGTAGTAGAGAATGCTACAGTGGCTGCTTATCCATTCGTGACATGGGGCATATCAGTATGTTGTGTTACCTTGCACTAACCCCTTCACTACCATGATCATTTACACGATCAGCAATAGCAGACACAGCAGCATGTTAACACAATCTGGCGCTGTGCTGTATCATTGCAAATGAATTTCGCTTATTGCAAATAAATTTGTGCTCAAGAACATGTCCCTAAAGTTTTAGCATCCTGTGCATGATGCCCGGGGTCCTAACACTTTTTAAAGCCAGCTGGGGAATGTGTCTGACTGACATCTCCCCAACAAATCCTGCATGGAGCCCAGGACTGCAGTAACTCCTTTTGGCCAGCAGATGGTGACATTATGGGACACTCTAGGGCAGGGGGCAGCAGTCTTGGTCCTTAAGATGTTTTGGAACTACATTTACCTTTGAGGCTCAGCCAAGCTATTGATGAATGACTGAGCATCACGGGACATGAAGTTCCAAAACATCTGGGGCTCTATTACATTCTTAACGCAAGTTTTAACACATGCGCAAAAATGCATTAACGCGAGGGGCAAAACCCTTTGCGCAGAGCGTCGTATTACAACGTCCGTGCAAAAAATGCACGTTACCGTCTAACGCGGGTGAACCTGCGCAAACCCTTTGCGAGCGTAATGTACTGTGACCGTCCTATACTTAACATTGTGAGCGCAAATGCGTTTGTGCGCTGGTATGCGGATGGTATTACAATCTATGCGCAAAATTTAACGCACAGCGTTTGCGCGCATAGTTTTAACGTCTTTTAAAAGCTGGTGGTAACGGCAAATCTGAACGTCCTGGTCGAAACCAAATACACCAGCCCGAAAAAAAAATACAGCACAGTATAGTTACACATTCTACACATACCCAAACAATAAAATAGAGAGATTGTGCGTGTTTTTATTGTTGCTGCAGCATATATACTCAGATTGATTTTGACAGGCGCAAAAACTGAAAGGGAGACAATTGTGGTTCTTAATTCTGATTGGCTGAATTGCGTGAAAAAACAGTCTGCACACCGATTTCTGCGCACAATGTGCTTGCGCGTCTTTTTTAAGCGCCTTATTTTTTGACGGATGAAAAAATGCACTCGGATTGTAATACCAGCGTTAATTTACGGGCGTTGACGTTTAACGCTTCGCGCACAAACTTTTTTGTGCAAAGAATGTAATAGAGCCCCTGGATGGCCAAGGTTGCTGACTCCTGCTCTAGGCAAAAGAAAAGTGGCCCTGTTCCATTTGAGTCCTGCTTGTTAATGCTAGAGGCTCCCCTGCTATTACAGTAAAACCGCAAACCTCCGTTACAGCTCGGCTGGTTCACCAGGTAACTGTGCGAATGAACGTCCTATTCTTTATAAATTAAGTTAATGGGACTTGCAAAGTTATGTTTCTTGTAATATATATATCTCTTTTCTTAAAAATCCTGCCGTTCAAAAGATGGTGTTAAGTGATTTTTTATTTGACGTGGAAAAAAAGACACCAATCATAGTGTAGTCTATGCGCTGTATCTGGATGTAACTGAAAACAAAGTATCCAGAACATGCCGTGTTATGTTACATGCTGTGCAGCCCTTTTCATAAAATTTATGGTAAGTGGGTGAATAATTCCTGATAATGTTCTTGTTCTTCGTGTAGTACTTTGTCTTCACCGGTGTCCTGGCTATGGTGACCTGCGCCGTCTTTCTACGCCTGAATTCCGTTCTCAAGCTGGTGGTCCTGATAATTATGGTGGCAATATATGCACTGCTCACGCAAATCATCTATGCTTCCCTTTTCCAACGCTATGACAGCTTTCATCATAACGGAAAGTAAGTGGCACGTCGTGTTTTTGTGGCACATCATGCACGTGCATTAGAGTCATTTTTGGCCGTAGCTGCACGATTTGGGATTAGTTCCTGAAACGAACAATGCACCATCGTTCTAAGTGCCTCTAGTGTTATTGTTAGGTTTGTGTTAGGGTTACTTGTAGGGTTACAGTTACTGTTTGTGTTTGTATAAGGGTTAGGATTTGGGCTATGTCTTGTGTCAGGGTTAATTCTTGGGTTGGGTTGCTGTTAGAGTTACTGTTAGGCATACTGTTAGACATGTTGTGTTTGTGTTAATGTTATTGTTAGGTATGTGTTAGTGTTACATTTAGGGTTGCAGTTACTGTTTGTGTTTGTATAAGGGACGGGTTAGGATTTGGGCTAGGTCTTGTGTTAGGGTTAATTCCAGGGTTGGGTTGCTGTTAAGGTTAGTGTTAGGCTTACTTGTTCCGTTTGTGTTAGGGTTACTGTTATGGATGCAGTTACTGTTTATGTTTGTGCCTATGTTAGGTTAAGATAACCGTTAATGTGTAGGATTAGGATTAGGTTTACTTCTAGGGTTGGGTTACTGTTAGGGTTAGGCTTACTGGTTCTGTTTGTGTTAGGGTTACTGTTAAGGTTTCAGTTCCTGTTTGTGATAGGGTTACTGTTATGGATGCAGTTACTGCTTATGTTTGTGCTAATGTTAGGTTAAGCTAACCGTTAATGTGTAGGATTATGTTTATTTATAGGGTTGGGTTACTGTTAGGGTTACTGTTAGGGTTTCAGTTCCTGTTTGTGATAGGGTTACTGTTAGGGTTACAGTTACTCTTTGTGATAGGGTTAGGCTTACTGGTTCTGTTTGTGTTAGGGTTACTCTTAGGGTTTCAGTTCCTGTTTGTGATAGGGTTACTGTTAGGGTTAGGCTTACTGGTTCTGTTTGTGTTAGAGTTAATGTTAGGGTTTCAGTTCCTGTTTGTGATAGGGTTACTGTTAGGGTTAGGCTTACTGGTTCTGTTTGTGTTAGGGTTACTGTTAGGGTTTCAGTTACTGTTTGTGATAGGGTTACTGTTAGGGTTACAGTTACTATTTCTGATAGGGTTAGGCTTACTGGTTCTGTTTGTGTTAGGGTTACTGTTAGGGTTACAGTTACTATGTGTGATAGGGTTAGGCTTACTGGTTCTGTTTGTGTTAGGGTTTATGTTAGGGTTACAGTTACTATTTGTGTTAGGGTTACTGTTAGGGTTAGGCTTACTGGTTCTGTTTGTGTTAGGGTTACTGTTAGGCTTACTGGTTGTGTTTGTGTTAGGGTTACAGTTACTGTTTGTGATAGGGTTAGGCTTACTGGTTCTGTTTGTGTTAGGGTTACTGTTAGGGTTACAGTTACTATTTGTGATAGGGTTAGGCTTACTAGTTCTGTTTGTGTTAGGGTTACTGTTAGGGTTACAGTTACTGCTTGTGTTAGGGTTACTGTTAGGGTTACAGTTACTGTTTGTGATAGGGTTACTGTTAGGGTTACAGTTACTATTTGTGATAGGGTTAGGCTTACTGGTTCTGTTTGTGTTAGGGTTACTGTAAGGGTTACAGTTACTATTTGTGATAGGGTTAGGCTTACTGGTTCTGTTTGTGTTAGGGTTACTGTTAGGGTTCAGTTCCTGTTTGTGATAGGGTTACTGTTAGGGTTACAGTTACTGTTTGTGTTAGGGTTAGGGCTAGTATTGCACAAATAGAGTAATTTCTTTCAACTTGCAAACATTTTCAAATTGATCTGAACATTTTCAGATCGATTTGATAACGTCTTATCGTTTTCGGTCAGCTCTGATTTTCATATTTGTATTTTCCTGGTTGACATTCTTCAGAAAGTCATTTTTTTCTTTAACTAATGAATGCGGAAAGCAACACAAGAGCCAATAACATAATTCACACAATGCAGTTCGCACAAATTGATTAAAGATATATTTTCATTTTTCAATACCCCCCTCCCCCAAAAAAAGAAAATCAGGAAAATACATATAAGAAAATCAGAAAACCATCAAAACGGGCAATTTTAATTTATTTTCCTCAATTTTGAAATCGTGTGTTTTTCATATTTGGGATTTCATTAAAAAAATAGAACATAAACCGTACTGCAAAGTCAGAACTGCACGGCGAATTCTGAGTGATGCATTACATGGGTTTCTTTTTGATGCGAGGAGCTCTGACTTTGTCTGCGATCTCTGTTGTCAGATCAATAAACGCGCGCTGTCGCTGCTTTATCTTTTCCAGCACAGATTTCCTGGGAACGAAGGAAGCTTCCTTGCTCCTGATGATCATGTTTCTCTTAGCAGTATTTTATCACGGGCAGCAGGTAAGGCAAATATTCCCATCAATCCTTTACTACCGCCTTTGGGCATTTTGGTGCTAAATTGCTTTTTTTAAGACGCCTCTTCGGTCAAATCACTGTTCTCTTATCTCCCCAAACACTTGAAGTAGACATACAATAAAACAGATAGATAAAGGAATATGTGCAGGTTGTGAAAAAAAACAGGGTTATTCAAAGACAATCGAAAAGTCCCCGTACGTTCGGTGACTTTTCGTTCCCTGCACTTCGGGGCGATTCGGCGATCCTATTTCGCCGACCCTGCAGTATATCCAGCAAGAACTGCAGGGCTCCCATAGTGCAGGAAAAACCCACCGCAAACCCGCCGAACACTCGCCGCAAACCCACCGAATACTCACCGAACACTCACCGAAACCCGCAGAAAACAGCTGGATTACCAACACCGAACACGCCGGAGAAACCAGACTAGCCATCGATCACATCGCAGAGCAGTCGCTGGAAAAAGCCGACACGCAGACGAACGAGGTGAAAAAAAAACAAAAAACAGTACGCTTGAAAGTTTGAAAAGTGAAACGCAGTTTGCAAAAAAACTACTGAACGAAAATGTCTGGAATTTACATATAAGATCCAATGAATGATAATAAAAAGGGCTGTTACAGAAAAAAAAACGATAAAAAAAGGAGAAAAAAAGCTTGCAAACAAAATTCCAAAAAATGCCTAAAAGATACTAAAAAAAATCTAAAAATAAAGAGACTTTTAACTGCAGAATAAAATAATAAACGGTTTATTAGATATTGGATTAAAACGGGAATATTTTTAACATTGAAGCCTATGGGATTCTCCTGAATAAACCTGCCGAATTAAACCACCGAACAGCAGGGCATTTTGGCAACTTTTCACTGCTGTTCGGTGTCTGAATAGACGAAGCATTGCTTCTCTATGGGGATTTCACTGCCCTCGAACAGGCACCGTATGTGCAGGCAATTTGCCAGTACTTGCCGAATTGCCTGCTTTCTGAGTAGTCGAATGGCCCCGAAATGGCACCATACACTTAATTTCAGTGTCCGGTTACATTTCGGGCCAAGATTAACTCTCTTTGAATAACCCTGTATGTATCATTGACATATGCTTTGTTCAACCCTTGTAAAGTATATTATTTGCTATTAATGTGCTATTAGGGTTTTCATCCAACAAGTTATAAGCAATCCATATCATGCATGGTTTTAATGTCTTGGTTATATAGTATCAGTGTTTAGCAAATTGGTTTTGTAAGACACTTGGGTATTTTCTGGAAGTAACGAGTGTTTGCACAAAGTATGTATTCAGGGCTGCCATCAGGGGGTGACAGCCTGTGATACGTTCAGGGGCCCAGTGCCTCAAGCGGGCCCGGGACCATTAGGATACCAACAAATTTCCTGGCGTGCCAGGGCATCTGGGGCCGGTAAAAGCACTCTGGCTCATCACTAAGGGAGTGATTACTATGGTCTGCACCAAGTAGAGGTGCCGACCGAACACTCTTCCCACCAAGGAGCACTTTTTGTCCCATTGCTGTTCCACCAGAGATTAAGCCCACTCCCTGTAAAATACAGTAAGCAGGAGAGGGGGAAAATGTGTAGTTATTAATTCGTTTTCTGAAATGGGCAGCTGAGGGAAGGGGCCCCCGACCAGTGGTTCAGTAAGGGGCCCCAATATTTCTGATTGCAGCCTGTATGCGTTGACAACATTATTAAACAAAGGTGTTTACTTTATAAGTTATACATTTTGTGTCCAGATAAGGGATTCCATTGGTAATTTTACCCAACCATCCAGTTACCCAATTTTTAAACCCTTCACTATCAAGTGATTTTCCAAAAACACATTGGCAGGAGCCAATGGTTTTAATGCAAATCACTCACTTTCCATACTATTCACTGGCTGAGTATAGTGGTGGAAGTACAGAGTGTTCTGAGTATTTGTTCTTCTCTCCATGGACTCTATAGGATTCCATGAGATGATACCAACATGCAGAGACTATGCAAGTATTATGTAGTGAGCCCCTACTCTATGACTCAAGCTGTTCAGTTGTATTAGAGCTGCTAATACAACAGCTCGGTCGTAGTAGAGTCAGAAACCTGGGCGGCTTTGGGTTGGCGGCTTGTGCTGATATTTTGGCGGCTCTCTATTACCAATGCAATAGAGACCTGGGCCTCATTTTAATTTGGCTCCATTAGCCGAAATTGGCACCTTTTTCAGCTGTGTTGTGGCCATTTTTCAGATCAGTTATCGGTTCTCGCGGCTATACTTTTCAATGGAAATATCAGCTTTATCGATTCAGTTCAAGTTTTTTTTTGTGAAGTATTGTTACCAGGAAGGATACATTGAGATTTCTCTCGTTTTCAAGTATGTCCTGGGTGGCGAGTATGTACCGTTAGGTTTGTTGCTGGAGAGGTGCTCTGGCCAGGATTCTAACCTGGGTCTCCACGATTATAGAGCTGTGATGTTACCTCTACTCCACCCAGCCGATACTTATCAGTATGCCGATTACTGAAAAAATTACAAACGCTAAGGCTAGGGTCAGACTGAGGCAGTGCGAACGCGCGTGCAGCCGCACTTAATCACGGCCGCACTAGCAGCAGATGCCGGGCAATGACGGCCAATATACGAAGTACGGTCGCACAAAAGTCCGGCTGCGCAACGCAAGTGGAAAATGAACGCATTTTTTCGAGAACGTGAAACCGCAGGTACTGACGTACAGAGTGCGCTGCGGCTGCTAGCGGCGTGTGTGCGTGATTAGGAGACGTCAGACGCTGCTAATGTCCGGCCAACATAACGTCCAGACACAAAAAGAGTTTTATTGATGATCCGTACAAAATCACGGACGAAAATGCGCATAGTATGACCACTATCACGTATTCTGTGAAAAAATGCGTCCATTCGTTCGAACGCACTTTTTCACAGACAACATAAAAATGCGTTCGTCTGACCCTAGCCTTAAAGGTGCCAACAAATGGATTTTCAGGCAGTTAATTCGATTAAACCTAGTTTTAAACATCGGATTATACTAGTAGCCATTTTTAAAGGAACAAATGTATATGATGCTGGCTGAGGGTAAGCTTTTACGGGCGTTCTGCTGGCCCACTTTTTTCAGACCAGCAGCATGTTTCGAATATCTGCTCTGGCCGAGTTATTTTTAATTGAATCGGCCGATATATTTCTTAAAAAAACAATTCACAAAAAGTAGCCAATAGAATTAAATCGCGCCCTATGTCAGGGTTTTTATTGGATTTATTTTGTCAACATTGTCTGTAATAACCAATAGAATCATATTAGAGGAGTCGACCAGCCAAGGTTTTCTACCACCTGACCACAAAAATAAGTAAAGGCCAGATTAGGCGTCGCCTGTCCACCGGTCGGCTCCTCGCACGAGAGCTTGCCAGGAATATAAACCGACTCATTTGTTGCGCCACCGCCGGGCAGATGTCACTGTTACACTTTATCGTTTTTCATATGTATTAGCATACAAGGCAGCTGATTGTTTTGCATTAAATATGTGATAGTATCAAGGAAAAACCCATCCAAAAAAAACAAGACAACGGCACGGAAAGTGACCTAGCGCAACAAGAAGACGTCCTGCAACCTTAATCGCACAGATATCAATTTATTTATCATTTTTATCACTTATTGTATTGCACCTCGCGTATCCGAATGCTGTATATTTGTGTGGATGGGAACAGATTTCCTAAACCATATGCAAAGGCTTTTTATTTTCCTTCTCGGCGTTTCTTGGCACGCGATTTTGTTTTTCTTTAAAGGCTTTCGATTTCCACTATTTGCCTCATCGGCTGCAGCTGTTGAAATGACTTTAGTGGCAGCTATCCCAAGTTTGGGCTGTCAGGAGACACGATTCGAGCTCCGCATTATGCCGTGCGGTTTCAGAATAGGCAGCTGGGTAATGAAAATAATACATTTTAAAAATGCACTTTTTTAACGTTTACGTTCTGTTTCGGTAGAGCCGCTTCTCTGTATCTGATTCTCACAGCAACTAATAGCTTGCAAAGTAACCCGATGCCTTAATTAACCCCTTCACTACCACGGACGAGTTATCTCGATCTTGAAAAGCAGCTTCAGCTTGCGTTAACTCGATCTTTCCTTATTCTAGAGGAATGCAAGCACGTTTCCTTTAATGCAAACGAAATTCATTTGCATACGGTCTACAGAATATGCCTTTATCTTTCCAGTAAGGTGGACATAGTAGGTTGTACTGCTGCTCTTTGAATAACTGGGACTTTCATGTCACCTTCAGTCCCAGCAGAGGGTCAGCACTGTCTGTCAAACAATGTATACAGTTTTTAAATGCCCTGTAATGACATTACAGTGCATTTAGGAATATACAGAGGTTGGTGGAAGCATATGCTTAGATTTCCATCGTTACAGGTTCCACAGCAGGATAAGGCTACTAGTCCCCCAAATGTTAGTAGTCAAGGAAAAAGGAATACTGGCCACACTATAGATAAGGCTGCTTTAATCAGAGCAAGGAGAAGCAACGTTTCGGCTCAATATATGAGCCTTTATCAAGTACACCCTTTTTCCTTGACTCCAGTACATGTAGACTATCAGGGTTATTCAGAGAGAGCTGAACTGGCCCCGAACTTGCACCGAACAGTGAATTTCCCCATACGGTGCAATTTCGTGGCCATTTGGCTATTCAAAAAGCAGAAAGTCCGCAAATTTTGGTGAAATACAGTGCTGTTCGGCATCAGTAAAATCCCCCATAAAGAAGCAATGGTTAATCTATATTCAGAGACATCGAACAGCAGTGAAATGTCAGTGAAGTGCCGTGCTGTTCGGTGGTTTCATTCGTCAGGTTTATTCAGGCGAATCCCATAGGTTTATTAAATGAACTTTATTGATCTATACTTTTTCAATCACACAAAACAAATTTTTGTATATAAAAAACATATAACCGAGTGTAATAGAAACATATGGTGGAGACACAGTTGAAGCTAAATCATATTGGCCACGATAACCAGACCGGCCATAGGTTTGTTATCGTGGCCAATATGATTTAGCTTCAACTGTGTCTCCACCATATGTTTCTATTACACTTGGTTATATGTTTTTTATATACAACAATTTGTTTTTTGTGATTGAAAAAGTATAGATCAATAAAGTTCATTTAATAATTCGTTTATTGGGTTATGTCCATTTCTGCCAATTTTGGCTCACGTATTGGTTCCTTTCATATTTTTTTCTCCTAGAATCCCATAGGTTTCAATGTAAAAAATATTCCCCTTTTTTATACTATATTTATTAAACTGTTTCTTCTTTTAATTTGCCTCAAAATTGATTTTTAGAATTTTTTTTCAGGCACCTTTCAGGATTTTGTTTTCCAATTTTTTTTCTTTATAAATAGTGTTTTGTTTTTTTCTGTAACAGACCTTTTTATTATTATTCATAGGACCTTATATGTTCATTCCAGACATTTTCATCAAGTATTTATTTTTTTTGCTGACAGTATTTCAAATTTTTAAAGTTTCAAAGAAGGGACGCCATTGTGTCTTCATCAGAGTCACCACAGCAGGTATTTCTCATCCTAAATTAAGTTGAGCTCAGCTCTTAATTTTGCTGACGCCACCCCAGCTAAGACTGGAAAAGACTGACGTCACGTCAACTGCAACTGGCCTGGAGATTCGGTTCTCTGGTGGAGAATGTAGCGGAATTAGCAGATGCTTCCACGGTCAGTTCTATAGCCCAGACTCAGGTGGCCAGGTAGACGGGGGACAATGAAGAAATCGGGGAACAGACAAGGGAGGACATCTTGCCCTGTCAGCAGAAATGACCTGCACCCCATCGAGCTGGCTCGGTCATCCAGTGTCAGCAGTGGAGCGGGTCTTGAGGACATAGTTTGCAAAACCTGCAACTCCATGAAAATCTGTTTTGTTTTGTGATAAACCATAGAGATAAATAACTGAGATAAGCACCTATGGATATTTCTGCATCGGAGTCGAAAAAAGGGCAGGCTGTCAGTATATGCCGATGGTTTTCACATAAAATCAGACACGCGCTCTGTGATTTGTCATGGCGCAAGGGTCAGCAACCCTCAGGTGTCCTGCAACTACCTTTCCCGTGATGCTCAGTCAACATAATGAGTGGCTGAGCATCATGGGAGATGTATTTCTGTTCCAAAACGCCCGAAGGTCCAAGGCTGCTGACTCTGCCATTGCGGCACTGTAGGGTTGTGTCCTTCTACATGTGATGGTCATGAGGTCAGCAACCTCTACATGTTTTGGAACTGCATTGCCCGTGATGCTCAGACAACCTAATGAGTGGCCAAGGTTGCTGACCCCTGGCCCAATGAGATCCATGATTGGTAAATGTGTTTCCGAGCTTGGTGTGGGCCAATGCTGGTGCATACAGTGAGGGTAAAAAATGATTTGATCCGCTGCAGATTTTGTACGTTTTGCCCAAGGACAAAGAAATGATCAGTGTATAATTTTAATGGTCGGTTTATTCTAACAGTGAGCGACAGAATAACAACAAAAACATCCCGAAAAACGCATTTCAAAAAAGTTATCGATTTGCAATCAGATTCCAAACTCTCCATCATGGCCAAGACCAAAGAGCTGTCCAAGGAGGTCAGGGACAAGATTGTAGACCAACACAAGACTGGAATGGGCTCCAAGACCATCGCCAAACAGCTTGGTGAGGAGGTGACAACAGCTGGTGCGATTATTCACAAATGGAAGAAACACAAAATAACTGTCAATCTCCCTCGTTCTGGGGCTCCATGCAAGATCTCACCCAGTGGAGTTTCAATGATCATGAGAACCTCACTGTAGGTAAAGGTAAACATGGTTCAATGTAGCATCTGCAATGATGCAACCATAAAATGAGAGCAACAAGGCGTCTGTGCATGGATGAGTTAAAATGCTTGATGATATTTGGTTGGAATGCTCTCTTATACGACCTTACTGGGAGTCCATTTTCACAGCGGTTAATGAGATCTCAGGCACTGATCCGACCTCTTCCCCTCACATTGCATAGTTCCCCTCTCCCCGATTACATACAGGAAATCCCTAGCCATACAACTCTTTAATGTGGCCAAAGCCCTAATCCCCAGGAAATGGCGGAGCACCTCCTCACCGACGATTCGGAATGGATATTGACAGTAGGTAGAAGTCGTGAGGTGGAGGAATTGCATTTCTCTATGCACAATCAATACACTAAATACCACACTACGTGGTACTGGTGGCTAGATTTTTTGTCCAAGAACCGGAAGAACCCGGCCTGAGTAATACATAGGTAACCTGCATCTCTTGTGACATCTAGTTTGTGTATTTCGCTCAGCAACCTGAGTCGGATCTCGGACCCGATGACAACGTTGAGGTTTATCCAGCCCCCTTCTTCTCCTACACGACTCAAGAATTGACTCCCACCAGTCAATAGAAAGCTGTCCTATGCTTTGCATGCGTAACGTTCACATGTATATCACCTTATGCGTCTATCAGGGTTATTCAAAAAGGGATTGCCGAAAGGGAACCGAACGCTGAAATTCAGTGTACGATTACCTTTCCTGGCCATTCGGCCATCCAGAGAGCAGACAATTCGCCAAATCCTATTATTCTGTAGTTTCTTTGCAAACAGCGTTTCACTTTTCAAACATTCAAGCAAAATGTTTTTTGTTTTTTTCACTCCATTCGTCTGCGGTGTCGGGTTTTTCCGGCGGCTGCTCTGCGCTGTGATCGGCGGCTGCTCGGGTTTCTTCGGCGTGTTCGGCGTGTTCGGCGGGGTTAATCCAGATGTTTTTGCGTGTTTTCGGTGTGCCTTCGCCAGGTTTTGCGGCGAGTATTCGGCGGGTTTGCGGCGACTTTTCCCTGCATTACGGTGGCCCTGTGGTGCTTGCTGAATACACCGCAGGGTCGCCGAAATGGGATCGACAGATAGAACCGAATTGAAGAGAATGAAAAGTCACCGAACGTGCAGTGACTTTTCGATTCTCTTTGAATAACCCTGAATATCTTTTTCATTTTTTTTTATTATTTGTTTTGTTTTTTCTTTTTTCACTTATTGATAAATATTTGACACATATACTGATACCTAGCTTAGATTACTCAGTGATTGCAACGTTTAAATTTGCCATCTGTAACTTCCTTCCGTGATTATAATGTGTAACATGATGTCTTTCGGTATTTATTTGTTTATAAAGTATTTTACCAGGAAGGATATTTTGAGATCTCACTAGTTTTCAAGTATGTCCTGGGGTCAAAAACATTGAATTGTTACAGAAATATAACGTAATAAAATGTAAGATATTAAAAACAAAACACAAATATACAGATTAACACAGAAAATAAATATGTTCACTATGTTATTATTATTATTCTTTATTTATAAAGCGCCAGCATATTCCGCAGCGCTGTGCAATGGGCACAATATAGACAAGGTTACAATACTTTGAACAACATTTGACATACCAGTACAGGAGGAAACGAGGGCCCTATTCCCTGGGAATTTACAATCTAGAAGAATTGGGGTGGAAGCAGGAGGAGAGGGCTGCAAGGTGGGAGTGATCAGCTGCAAGGTGGGATTGATGGACTGCAGGGTGGGAGTGATGGACTGCAGGGTGGGAGTGATGGACTGGTTGCGTCAGTGAGTCAGGTTGTCGGCTTCCCTGAATAGGAATTTTTAAGGGAGCGTTTGAAGGAAGAGAAACTAGGGGAAAGTCTGACGGTACGAGGGAGAGCGTTCCAGAGAATGGGGGCTGCGCGTGAGAAGTCCTGCAATCTATCATGGGAAGAGGTGATGCGGGGAGAAGCTAGGGGCAGGTCACTGTTTGACCTTAGGGAGCGGGCTGGGTTGTATTTGGTGATTAGTGAGGACAGGTAGTTTACAGGTGCATTCTGTATATAGTCACTATGTTACATGTTTACAGGTGCATTCTGTATATAGTCACTATGTTACATGTTTACAGGTGCATTCTGTATATAGTCACTGTTACATGTTTACAGGTGCATTCTGTATATAGTCACTATGTTACATGTTTACAGGTGCGTTCTGTATATAGTCACTATGTTACATGTTTACAGGTGCATTCTGTATATAGTCACTGTGTTACATGTTTACAGGTGCATTCTGTATATAGTCACTGTGTTACATGTTTACAGGTGCGTTCTGTATATAGTCACTGTGTTACATGTTTACAGGTGCATTCTGTATATAGTCACTGTGTTACATGTTTACAGGTGCATTCCGTATATATTCACTATTTTACATGTTTACCGGCACATTCTGTATATAGTCACTATGTTACATGTTTACAGGCGCATTCTGTATATAGTCACTATGTTACATGTTTACAGGTGCATTCTGTATATAGTCACTATGTTACACGTTTACAGGTCCATTTTGTATATAGTCACTATGTTACATGTTTACAGGTGCATTCTGTATATAGTCACTATGTTACATGTTTACAGGTGCATTCCGTATATAGTCACTATTTTACATGTTTACAGGTGCATTCTGTATATAGTCACTATGTTACATGTTTACGGGCGCATTCTGTATATAGTCACTGTGTTACAGGCGCATTCTGTATATAGTCACTGTGTTACATGTTTACAGGTGCATTCTGTATATAGTCACTGTGTTACATGTTTACAGGCGCATTCTGTATATAGTCACTGTGTTACGGGCGCATTCTGTATATAGTCACTGTGTTACATGTTTACAGGTGCATTCTGTATATAGTCACTAGGGATGAGCTGTTCGGTTCAATCAGTTCGCAGTTCGATTCGAACATTGGCAGTTCAAAAGTTCATGAACTTCGAACTTTTTGCGATGTTCGCCAAAAGTTCGATTTTTTTTTTTAAATGTATAAAAAATGCTTAAAAAATACTAAAAAATCTAGTAATGAAGAGACTCTTTACCGCAGAATATTATAAGCAACGGTTTATTAGATATTGAATTAAAACGGGAATATTTTTAACATTGAAGCCTATGGGATAAAACATTCTTGTTACTAAAACATCAGACAGACACGGCCCTCTAATCAGGCACTGTAGAGGGCAGCCTGCAGGGGCCTCCCAAGGATCGCCTTGAGGAGCATTGAGGAGCAAGGAGCATGTGGCCGCCGGATGACAGAGCTGCGTCTGTGCGGGCTAGCCGCCCGGGTGCATGTGGCAGAGACAGGCAGCGCAGGGAGGGAGCCACTGCACCTGCGGCCACGGCAGACCCCCCCAGCCCCCACAGGATCCAGGGAGCTCCCACTGACCACCAGGCTAAGGTAAGGCTAAAAAAAAAAAAATCCGAGGACATTTTTAAATGTCCCCGGAACATAAAATAAAACTCTTTTTTTTTCTTTCTCTACCTGGCTGAATGTATTTAATTATATATATTAGATACATTCAGCCAGGTAGAGGGGGGTGGCATGTGGGCTGCGCGGGGTCTCAGGCAGTGGTTTGTTTTTTTGTTTGTATATATTTAGCAAATTTCTAGGGGAAGGTATGGGCAGGTATGATATAAATATATATATAGATAAGATATATATCTATATTCTTATAAATATATATATCCAGACTTGTATTACACACACATTTTGTCAACTAATTGCCCCCCCCATTTGGCTGATCCCTCCAGAAGAAATGTTGAACCCGATAGAGCAGAGAATTATATATATATTCTCTGCTCTGTCGGGTTCAACATTTCTTCTGGAGGGATAAGCCAAATGGGGGGCGCATTTATTTGAGATTGTCCACATGCCACCTGCCATGTGCGTATGTGTATATATGGTCTGAGGTCTGTCTGTGGGTGGGTGTATATATATATCTGATATATATCTGCGTGTTGATATATACGTGTGTATATAGGTCTGCGTGTTGATATAAAATTTTAGTTTCGGCTCGTTTCGTTCGTAATTCGACAATTTTCATTTCAGATCGTTTCGGCCAATTTCTGTTTCAGTTCATTTCGTTTCGGCTCGTTTTTGTATAGACTTTTTTTGTGATTTTGGACATTTTCGTGTATTCGGTGTGGGAAATGTTTTGCCCCATAGACTTCAATGTTAAAAATATTCCTGTTTTAATACAATATCTAATAAGCCGTTTATTATTATATTCTGTAGTAAAGAGTCTCTTTATTTCTAGATTTTTTAAACCTCACATTAATGTGCGCCGTGTATTATGAGCATTCAGTATTATATGGGAGTACTACTTTATGAGTAAGAGTATTTAAAAAAATAAAAATAAACGTAAAACTCTGTGGGTGGTGACACCATGAGTTACCGCACCGGGTGACACAAACCCTAGTGACGCCACTGATGGTGTGAAGGTACGTGCTGCCACCAAAGGCAAATTATTTGGGTGCACTGCCACTGACGCCTGTTCCAGATTCATATAATTTTAATATTGGACCGCAGGGTCCAACCCTGCACTCTTCCACAACAATACCACAGAGGGGTTACGGTGTGTGACGGCACTGTTGCCGACACTAAAGGCCCAATTTTAAAGCACCTATTGTTACTTTCATCCAAAGCCTGCATAAATTTCACCATAATTTAGCCAAAAAAATCACTAAACTTGTTCTGCATGTCCTAAAATGTCTCCTCTTTTAATACAGGCTGCCGCCTCAAGCAGTTGTTTATGAATAGATTAAAGGAAAACCGTTTACATTCATTTGAAACGCAATTTTTTTGTTTTTAAATGTTTCTATACATTCTACAAATCCGCCACTTCACGGGCAGGTTATGGGGACCTCCTAGGCACGATATTTGAAGGAATTTTTCGTTTTTATTTTTAGCCCTTATTTCATGGAAAATTCACTGTCGCTTTAAAAACATTTTTTTTAAGACTTTTTGTCCTCGTTTCCTGTCCCCAGAGCGCTACCCGGACCCCCATACACCTTTTATGGCAAATATCTTGCATATATGCCCTCTTGCAGGGCACTCTAAAAATCGAATTTTTGAGTCCCATTGACTTGCATTGAGTTCGGTTCGAGTTCGAGTTCGAACTCGAACTTTTGAAATTGTTTGAGTTCGAATGCGAACCGAACACGGGGGTGTTCGGCTCATCCCTAGTAGTCACTATGTTACATGTTTACAGGTGCATTCCGTATATAGTCACAATGTTACATGTTTACAGGTGCATTCTGTATATAGTCACAATGTTACATGTTTACAGGCGCATTCTGTATATAGTCACTGTGTTACATGTTTACAGGTGCATTCTGTATATAGTCACTATGTTACATGTTTACAGGTGCATTCTGTATATAGTCACTATGTTAAATGTTTACAGGTGCATTCCGTATATTATTATTATTATTATTCTTTATTTATAAAGCGCCAGCATATTCCGCAGTGCTGTACAATAGGCACAGTATAGACAGGGTTACAATACATTGAACAACATTTGACAAACAGTACAGGAGGAGATGAGGGCCCTTTTCCCGTAGGAACTCACAATCTAGGAGGGTTGGGGTTGGAAACAGGAGGAGAGGACTGTAAGGTGAGAGTGATTGATGGTTGCGTCAGTGAGTTGGGTGGTAGGCTTCCCTAAATAGGAACGTTTTACGGGAGCGTTCGAAGGAAGAGAAGTTAGGGGAAAGTCTGACAGTACGAGGGAGAGCGTTCCAGAGAGTGGGGGCTTCGTGTGAGAAATCCTGCAGTCTATCATGGGAAGAGGTGATGCGGGGAGAAGCTAGTCGCAGGTCACTGTTTTACCTTAGGGAGCGGGCTGGGGTGTATTTGGTGATTAGTGAGGACAGGTAGTGGGGAGCTGAGTTAGTGAGGGTTTTGTAGGTAAGGATAAGGATTTTGAACTTAATTCTGCAGTGGATGGGGAGCTAGTGAAGGGACTCGCAGAGGGGAGCGGCAGAGACAGAGCGGCGAGTGAGGTGAATTAGCCTGGCGGAGGTGTTCAGGATGGATTGTAGGGGGGAGAGGCGGGACAGAGGGAGGCCAGATAAGAGATTATTGCAATAGTCGAGTCGGGAGATTACCAGGGCATGTATGAGTTGTATATAGTCACTATGTTACATGTTTACAGGTGCATTCTGTATATAGTCACTGTGTTACATGTTTACAGGTGCAATCTGTATATAGTCACTATGTTACATGTTTACAGGTGCATTCTGTATATAGTCACTATGTTACATGTTTGCAGGTGCATTCTGTATATAGTCACTATGTTACATGTTTACAGGTGCATTCCGTATTGAGGTATGTTAATAGAGATCTCTTAAGGGACTTTAGACTGGGGGAAGATTTGATGGCGTCTGGGAGGTTATTCCATATTTGCGGTGCTCTGTAGGAAAATGAGGATCGAGCCACTGTCTTTTTGTATTCTGTTATTGCAAGTAAGTTGCAGGTACTGGATCGGAGGTTATAGGATGAGGGAACTGCTGGGGGAAGCAGTCTATTCAGGTAGGGTGGTAGCTTCCCAGAAAACCTCGTAAACACCAGATGGAAAGGTGAAGGGTGCGTCTAGATTCCAGCGATGGCCAGTTTAGCTCTTTTAACATGTCACAATGGTGGGTCATATAGTTACATTGTATCACAAAGCGGCAGAATGAGTTATACAATGTAGTAAGTTTCTGGAGGTGCGTTTGCGGGGCATCTGCATACATTACATCTCTGTATTCAATAGGCGGCATAAGCATTTGTTGTACAATCTGCTTTCCTATCGCGCGGCTCAGGAAGGATTTGTTTCTATACAGGGCACCTAGTTTGGGGTAAAATTAATCTAACCACATACAGTATATATTTGAGAGAACTGACTGTGGTCAGCGTGTCATTTGTATGTATGGGGAAAGAAGGGGTGAAGCGGCCACCGGAAATTAGTGTCTATCCCACTCGCTGAATGTTGTGTGTGGGGGTTGCTCTAAATACCCAAATGACAATTGGACAAAAAAATATACAACACAGCGCTAAAAGACCTGAGTCCGCAAGAAAGTGGGGTAGACACTTGATATGTCCATGAACAGTAGTCCTTATCTTCAGGAGCAGATCTTCTTAAGGATACAGATGGGATGTGTACTGCAGGAGAAAACACAGAGAGGACCAAAATTGCGCAGTATGACAGCACCCAAAATGAGAGTAACTTATATTGGTGTTTAACTCACATTCTGGGGAGCCTACAACCGGCTCTCAGGAGTGTACCAGACAGGGACTTATAGCAGGCGCCCATAAACCCTTCGATTCACTTCTCCGGGATTTACCAGAAGGAGAAAACTGCAGAAAAATTGACAGGAGGCCAAAAAAAGCACCTCTTGGTACGGTAAATCACAAATAATTTCGTGGTTGTTAGAGAAGAGAGCCAAATTCACACTTACAAACGGTTGAGCCTCTATTGGCTCTGTCACAATGTGCACAGGGAATCATAGAGGTGTTCCCCAAACCTTCAGGACGCGTTTCGCCATTAATGGCTTCCTCAGCTGGAGATTAACCTCCAGCTGAGGAAGCCATTAATGGCGAAACGCGTACTGAAGGTTTGGGGAACACCTCTATGATTCCCTGTGCACATTGTGACGAAGAGTGAAGAAGATAGGCAAACCTATAAGATTAGGCAGAAAGAGGCAAAGCAATTTATAAGAGCTTCCAAAGCACACGCAGAAGAGAAAATAGCTCAGTCAGTAAAAAAGGGGACAAAACATTTTTTAGATACATAAACGAGAAAAGAAAAGTAAAACAAGGATTAGTTAGATTAAAAACAAAGGAAGGAAGGTATGTAGAAGAGGATAAAAGTCTCGCTGACTGCCTCAATGAATATTTTTGTTCAGTCTTTGCAGAAGAAAAGGAAGGAAAGGGACCTCAGTTAGGAGGAAACACTAACGAGACAATTACATATCAGTTTACAGAGGAGGAGGTTCTACAGCAGCTGTCTAAAGTAAAGACAAATAAGTCAATGGGGCCTGATGGGATCCACCCTAAATTATTAAAAGAGCTCAGTGATGTAATAGCAAAACCGTTAACAGATTTATTTAACCAATCCTTGCTAACGGGAGTCGTCCCAGAAGACTGGAAATTAGCAAATGTTGTGCCCATTCACAAGAAGGGTAGTAGGGAGGAATCTGGGAACTATAGGCCAGTTAGTCTTACGTCAGTAGTGGGGAAATTAATGGAAACCATGTTAAAGGAAAGGATTGTTGACCATCTAAAAACACATAGATTACAGGATCAGAAACAACATGGGTTTACCTCAGGGAGATCATGCCAAACTAATCTTATTGATTTTTTTGATTGGGTAACAAAAATAATAGACACAGGTGGTGCAGTAGACATTGCTTATTTAGATTTCAGTAAGGCTTTTGATACTGTTCCGCATAGAAGGCTTATCAATAAATTGCAATCTTTGAGCTTGGATTCCAATATTGTTGAATGGATTAGGCAGTGGCTGAGTGACAGGCAACAGAAGGTTGTGGTAAATGGAGTTTATTCGGCGCAAGGTCTTGTTACCAGTGGGGTACCTCAGGGGTCAGTACTTGGACCCATTCTATTTAATATTTTTATTAGTGATATTGCAGAAGGTATTAATGGAAAAGTATGTCTTTTTGCTGATGACACAAAGATTTGCAACAGGGTTGACGTTCCTGGAGGGATCAGCCAAATGACAAATGATTTAGGTAAACTAAAAAAATGGTCGGAGCTGTGGCAATTGAGTTTTAACGTGGATAAGTGCAAGATAATGCACCTGGGACGTAAAAACCCAAGGGCTGAATATAGAATATTTGATACAGTCCTAACCTCAACATCTGAGGAAAGGGATTTAGGGGTTATTATTGCAGAAGATCTAAGGGTAAGTAGTCAATGTAATAGAGCAGCAGGAAATGCTGGCAGAATGCTTGGTTGTGTAGGGAGAGGTATTAGCAGTAGGAAAAGGGAAGTGCTCATGCCACTGTACAGAGCACTGGTGAGACCTCACTTGGAGTACTGTGTGCAGTACTGGAGACCGTATCTCCAGAAGGATATAGACATCTTAGAGAGAGTTCAGAGAAGGGCTACTAAAATGGTGTACGGCTTGAAGGAGAAAAGTTACCAGGAAAGGCTTAATGATCTTAACATGTACAGCTTGGAAAAAAGACGAGACAGAGGAGATATGATAGAAACATTTAAATACGTAAAGGGAATCCACAAGGTAGAGGAAGGGAGTATATTTAAAAGGAAACAAAGTAGCAAAACAAGAGGACATAGTCTTAGATTAGAGGGGCAAAGGTTTAAAAGTAACATCAGGAAGCATTATTTTACTGAGAGGGTGGTGGATACATGGAACAGTCTTCCAGTAGAAGTGGTAGAGGCCAAAACAGTGATTGAATTTAAGCAAGCATGGGATAGGCATAAGGCTATCCTAAACAAAAGATAAATCCAGGTAAAGTATCCATGTAATTGGGCAGACTAGATGGGCCGAAAGGTTCTTATCTGCCGACATTTTTCTATGTTTCTATGGTGCGTATAAAAAGTCATACCTTTCAAACCCCTTTTGGCTGTTCTCAGTCCTGGTTTTGTGAATGTATTACCTAAAATATGCATTTTTTACTGTATGCAAAATTCATGCTTGGTGTTTCCTCTTTGTATCGTGATTTTTTTTTTTATACGGAACAATGACCTAGTTCCTCCGATCTGAGCTGGAGGAAAAGATACGGTAATCGTGTTGTGTCATTCCGCGGCCGCTATCTCACAAACACAAAGCAGATTATTTGATATCTTTAAGTTACTACTCTGGAACCGATAAAAAGAAAGCAAAGCCTGTTATGTGCTTTATACTGTTGCCGTAAGACAGATTTCTCATGGAAGTGATGTCTTGTTGTTTTTAATATGGTGATTATTATTATTATTTTTTTATTTCATTCATTTTTTTTCCCCTGCGTTTTTGTGTCTTACAGCTAGAATACACGGCCAGGCTGGATTTCCTATGGCGCGTGCAAGCCAAAGAAGAGATCCATGAAATGAAAGATTTACGGGAGCACAATGAGAATATGCTAAGGAACATCCTTCCGAGTCACGTCGCCCGACACTTCTTGGAGAAGGACCGAGATAACGAAGTAAATGGCCTTTCATTATTCATTTCCTTCACTTTAGGCTGCATTAAGGGTGAGGAATTGAGGGCTGCACTGAGACGTTCTAGGCAATAAATCCTCTGTAGTCAGCGGTTAATTATAGAAAGGTGTCTACATAGGTAAAAATACATTTTCTGTGTTATTTCATTGTGATTTGTTGTTGCTAGGCAACCTGAATTTCTGGCTGGGGAAACAATTTTCTGGTTTTGGCAATGAGGCCGATGATCTTCGTATCAGCAGTCTTGGTGATATGCCCATAATTAAAATAGTTATAGGAAAGTCATATTTGTATTGCTTTTTTTTTTAAGTGCCTTTAGCTCTTGCGCTACCAAAATGTGCATATTCCATTTAATACAATGATTAACCAAAAATAGCTAATAATACCTATTTTGAATACCGTTTTAATGCCTGGTTAGTGTGTCCCCTGGAAAGAAATTACATTCAGTGAGCTCTCACTCCTCTCACCCTGTATTATTGTAAAGAAGCTGCAAGGAGCAGCCCCCACTCTCGCTGTAACAAAAAGCTCAGCCATTTCACTGCTGTATTACAGCAGCCAGGGATTTGGCAGAATACAGGGAGAGCTGTGGGGTCAGTCACTGCTGTACAAGGATAACATTCAGGGGGTTATAATGAGTGAAAATAGCTGTACAGTACAGATATAAGGTGTTGCTGTAATTGCCATACACAGGCATTATGCAGCACATACAGATACAAGGTGTTGCTGTAATTGCCATACACAGGCATTATGCAGCACATACAGATACAAGGTGTTGCTGTAATTGCCATACACAGGCATTATGCAGCACATACAGATACAATGTGTTGCTGTAATTGCCATACACAGGCATTATGCAGCACATACAGATACAAGGTGTTGCTGTAATTTCCATAAACAGGCGTTATGCAGCACATACAGATACAAGGTGTTGCTGTAATTGCCATACACAGGCATTATGCAGCACATACAGATACAAGGTGTTGCTGTAATTGCCATACACAGGCATCATGCAGCACATACAGATACAAGGTGTTGCTGTAATTGCCATACACAGGCATTATGCAGCAGATACAGATACAAGGTGTTGCTGTAATTGCCATACACAGGCATTATGCAGCACATACAGATACAAGGTGTTGCTGTAATTGCCATACACGGCATTA
This sequence comes from Leptobrachium leishanense, assembly GCA_009667805.1. Taxonomy (NCBI): domain Eukaryota; kingdom Metazoa; phylum Chordata; class Amphibia; order Anura; family Megophryidae; genus Leptobrachium; species Leptobrachium leishanense. The sequence continues at coordinate 37,666,382 of CM019067.1, read as the reverse complement.
TGCGGCACATACAGACACAAGGTGTTGCTGTAATTGCCATACACAGGCATTATGCAGCACATACAGATATTGCATTGCTAATAATCTCATTCTAATCACTACAAACCCCTATAAGCAGGAGATCTCACCATTTTAATCATCTGTCTGCAGCACATTTACTACATCTGACACAAAGGCCATTTCTACCTGTATGCTGATAATGCAGACCCTGTGTGATATTGTGCAAGATAATGGCCCCATCTAGAGTTTAGAACCTTTCAGCCCAGTGATATTTCTTTAAACGATAAACGAAAAAATTAAACTGTAAAAATAAGCAAATCAACGTTATTATTTTTTTTGTTTACTATCTCAGAATGGCAATATTTCTGGGCTCCAGAAAGTGTCCTTAAAGTTTTAGCATTGTGGACATGATGCCTGAGGTGCTAACACATTTTATAACCAGCTGGGGGAATGTGTCTGAATGACATTTTCCCAGCTGATCCTGCATGGAGCCCAGATCTGCAGTAGCTCCATCTGGACAGCAGATGGTGACATTTACCTGCCAGATATGGTATTACAGTAAGGAATAAATATGAAAAACAGAGAAATAGGGAATCCGGAAAACCATCACCATACAGAAAGGGGTGCTATAACAATGGATCCTTCTCCTAATGGACCCTAAATTATAGACATTGAAAAAAATGAATAGCCCTCCCAAAAACTTAATAAAAAAAATTATTATATGCATACAAAAATGACATACATGCAAAGTAAATATATAAATCTCTATAACATGGCGTAAAACTATGCATCAAAAAAGAACTATACACAGTAGTGGATTTACAGCTCATAGCAGCAGTGATGCAACGTGACACTTACATATGTAGCAATAGCTTCAAAATCACTGGTTCCTTAGAGGTTTTTTTTACATCCCTCGGTAGTGAAGGGGTAAACCAGATCCTCTATTCCTTATATAATTTCATCTTTATATGTGCTAGAGGAAAATTCCAATTCTTTTCCATTGTTGGGCAGTTAAGAGAAGTGTTTAGATGGAAAATGTATCAGGAGAAGAGCAGCTGGTGTCCAGAATGTGATCTTAAAGTTCCAGTACATTGGACATGACAACCAAGGTACTGGAAGTCTTTGAAGTGCTGGGACCGCGGTTTTAGAAGACTTGTGACGGTGTCAGATGTGTTACACCTGTCGTAGCGTGACTTGGTCAACGGAGGGAGCCTTCTGCCTGTCGAATAGGACATACGGCCTGTAAATGCACTGTAGGGACACTACAATGCATTTTCAGTGTGTGGGTAATACGAAATGGTATTCCCATAAAACCACAGGTTCCTGCCAGTGATTTACTGGTAAACCACTTGGTAGTAAAGTGATTAACACAGCAGTAAAAGGCATTTGTTTTGTGAGTGGGGAGCAGGTATGGAGGTGAGTTTGTTTACCTTAATTCACTTTTAACCCCTTCGCTACCAAGTGATTTTCCAAAAAAAAACATTGCCAGAAACCAGTGTTTTTTTTGTAAAATAATTTAAAATTAATTATACATTAAAAATACCCTGTCTATATCATGCCCATTGTTAAGCGCTGCGGAATATGCTGCCGCTATATAAATAAATAATAATAATAGCTATTACTGTAATAACCTATTTGGCCAGTAGATGGCGCCATCTACTGCCAAATTGAGTTACAGCAGTTTGAGCGGCTGGTCTATTTTCTTCTATTTCTCCAGCATCAGCTGCTGAAAGCCCGATGTTTCAGAGCAGCTGGTTTTAAAGTCTGGCTAAAACTTTGGGGGCACCTTCTGCAGCCCAAAAGCAAACGAAATTAATTTGCCACAAACAAATTTCATTTGCTTTTGGGCTGCAGATCAGCAGATCGAGATATCTCGATATCGTGGCACCAGGCGGTGCCTTTTGAAGCCCAAGATATCTCTATTGGTAGTGAAGGGGTTAATTTGTAATTTATATCAATACTTCTCATTCATGTCTGTCGGGTTTTCGGCTTACCTTGATTTTGAACAATGATAAATGAGAATTTCAAACATTCAAATGTATTTCCCTCTCGTCCCTCACATTAAAAGGATGGAAGATCCCGAATATCAGTAAATGTGCAAATTAATGTCACGCGGTTCAATCGTTCCCTGAGCTTCCAGAACATCTTTTCACCTAAAATATTTACCATTGATTATTACAGATTTTTTTAAAGTCAAAATTAAATATTCCCAGTGCTTGAAAACCTGCTTTTGACACAGAAAAACAAAATTAATGAGAATAATTACAAGCTGCATATTTTAATTACATAGCACTGGCACCTAACGCATTTCGCACGGGGAAATATTTATTATTTCAAATGCTTGCTTTGCCTTCAATTTTGTTCTGCTTGTAAACATGTGAGCTCCTAAATGCTATAGCCATACAAGATATATGTAATTATTATGTACATTTATGCCGATTTTTATGAATGTATTATCTATCCCTTTTGTATTGTGACCCACTCGCCCCATTTACTTTAACCCTTCATCTGCTTTTAGCAGCAGGTGAGGGATGCATAGGGAGAGTTGCTGATTTATCACCTCATTACTGTCACCCTGGTGGTTCCATCCCACCAGCTCCCATTACCGACCTTTATATCGCCAGACATGTGAGTGACTTGTAGAGTGGCAGCTTTACTTGTATCGGAGATATGGACACAGCGAAGTTGAAGCCACTGATTTATTTTTAATTTTTGGTCACGGATAAAACCACTCGTCTTATATGCCAATATAACATGAAATACCCTGCTTGTTACACACTGCCCGGCCAAACAAAGTCACCACCAGCCTGTTATGACCTGGGGTGGCTACAGTTGGTCGGGTCTAAATTCAGCAACATTATGTGCCCAAAAAATGAGGTCATGTGACTCCCTGAATATACTGAATGAGCAGGTTTTTCCGTCAATGTTTTTTTTCTCGTGAGAGAAAGGGGGGGTGAGGATCCTGAGGACAAGCAACAGCACTAGTGGTCTGCTCTACGGTGGGGCCCGCTCAGGTCTCACAAGGTTTTAGCTCTATTGTGCCATTACAGGGATGATTGCTCCATATGCAAATCAGTCTGCTCTCACCCAATGAGGGTGGCCAGTACTGACTGCCAAGGACGTGATCCCTGCACGAGAGGTGCAGCAACCCCCGACGATCGTTTCGGCCTTGTTAGGCCTCGTCAGGAGGGTATAACTGACACCCCTCTAGGCATATCAAGCAAGGGGTCCACGTCCATGTTGTTTCTGCTTCTTCGCGTTCCTCTCCTGCCCTAGACCTCGGCTCGGTTTCTGTTTTTTTCGCATTCCTCTCCTGCCCTAGATCTTGGTTTTGTTTCTGGTTTTCTGTGTACCTATCCTGCCCTAGACCTCGGCTCTGTTTCTGGATTTCCATGTACCTCTCCTGCCCTAGACCTCGGCTTTGTTTCTGATTTCCCATCTACCTCTCCTGCCTTTGGCCTTGGTATATGGGTTACCTGTTTTCTCGCTCAGTATTCCTTTACAAGGCTTTCTCTCTTTGGTTAGATACTGGCCATATTAAGGACCGGATGTATCAGGGCTTCCAGCTTTTCTATCTCTCGGGTTTGTGTGTTGGGTATAGAAATCACTACACTTTGTGTACCTCTCCTGCCCTAGACCTTGGCTCTGTTTTTGGTTTTATGTGAATGTCTCCTGCCCACGACCACGGCTTTTTCTTGGTTTTCCATGTACCTCTACTGCTCTAGACCTCAACTTTGGTTCTGTTTTTTGAGTACCTCGGCTTGGTTTTTGGTTTTCCATGTACCTCTCTGCCTTTGGCCTTGGTATATATGGGTTACCTGTTTTCTCTGCTCAGTATTCCTTTACAAGGCTTTCTCTCTTTGTTTAGATACCGGCCATATAAAGGACCGGATCTATCAGGGCTCCCACCTTTTCTGTCTCTCAGGCCTGTGTGCTGGGTATAGATATCACTTCATTAGACTCAGAATGAGTGTTGTGGTTATAATTACAATAGTGTTTTCCTGGTTTTTGACTTTGCCCCTTTTTTTTACTTTGTATACCTCTCCTGATCTAGACCTCAACTCTGTTTCTGATTTTCCATGTACCTCTCCTGCCCTAGACCTCGGCTCTGTTTCTGATTTTCCATGTACCTCTCCTGCCCTAGACCTCGGCTCTGTTTCTGATTTTCCATGTACCGCTCCTGCCCTAGACCTCGGCCCTGTTTCTGATTTTGCCCATGTACTTTTCCTGCCCTAGACCTCGGCTCTGTTTCTGATTTTCCATGTGCCTCTCCTGCCCCAGACCTCGGCTCTGTTTCTGATTTTCCATGTACCGCTACAGCTATAGACCTCGGCTCTCTTTCTAGTTTTCCATGTACCTCTCCTGCCGTAGACCTTGGCTTTCTTTATGGCTTTCCATGTACCTCTACAGCTCTAGACCTCGGTTCTTTGTCTGGTTTTCTGTGTACCTCTTCTGCCCTAGACCACGGCCTTGTTTCTGGTTTTTCGTGTACCTCTCCTACCCTAGACCTCGGCTTTGTTTATGTTTCTTCGTGTACATCTATTGCCCTAGACCTCGGCTCTCTTTCTGGTTTTTCGTGTTCCTCTCCTACCCTTGACAATGGCTTTGTTTCTGGTGTACTGTGTACCTCTCCCGTCCTACACCTCGGCTCTGTTTCTGTTTTTCCATCTACCTCTCCTGCCTTTGGCCCTGGTTTATGGTTTATCTGTTTTCTCTGCTCACTATTCTTTTACAAGGCTTTCTACCTTTGTTTAAATACCAGCCATATTAAGGACTGGATCTATCAGGGCTTTCTTCTTTTCTGTGCGTCAGGCCTGCGTGCTGGGTTTAGCAATCAGTACAGTTATCTCAGAATGAGTGTTGTGGTTATAATTTGAAATTCATTATTTATATATTTTTACATGAGACAAAGCAATGCAAATTTGAAAAGGAATATAGAAAAAAATAAAAAATAGTGTAGGAAAGGTAACTATAAAGCTCCCCCATCATGATGCATATCTAGGAAGTCAGCGAGCTTGCCCAGAAGATAATAAGATAGAAACAAAATAAAACTGTGTTGTTATAATTTAGCTTATTCTTGTCAACATAGTATTGAAAATCACAGCATGAATTTAACGAGCTATATCAGCCTCAACGATTTTTATGTAAAGTGCTGGTTTGAATACCATGATAGGCGTGCAATCTTATAAACATGCATGGAACAGCAACTGGGGTATATTGCTCTCCAGCTTGTGGACCAGACCCAAAGCTGCTACAGCCTCCGTCCCTTCTTTTCAGCCAAGCTGATTTGCAATTTTGCAGCAGCTTCTCTTCTCACAACCCTCAGCCAGAACTTGAGGGAGTGCAGTATATTCATATGTATCTCTCCCCAAAAAACAGACACAGCTTAGTTCAGGGGGAAATGAATGAATGGATATCTTTAATGAAAATGAGAGCAGTTTTATGGACAAGAGAAAGGGAGCTAACATGACACAATCAACCGAATACATTATCTACACGAGGGGGAGTTGAATTCCTAGACAAGACACTGAAACCTACAGGGCTATTCAGAGAGAGGTGAAACCCTTGAGAATGACTGGAGAATTGAAAATTCTAGCTCAAAATAGTCAAACCAGAAAAAGTCTCCCATTTATCTCACTTTCCAAATTGGCTATTTGGTCTAGATTGTTCATTCTCCTGCCAATTCTCATGGTTTTCACTGCTTTCTGAATAGCCCTGCTAGTTAGTTACACAATAGATGGGATTAACAAACACAGAGCATCAGACTAAACTAAGAACAAACAGTCAGAGAACAATAGTCTACATTGTATCACAAGCACAAACTAACTCCTAAAATACAGACAGCTTCGAGATAGAAATATCTCTTAACCTTTCAGATGCCACCTTATGCCCATTGTCTGTTGGGGTCATAATGCATTTATAACTAGGAAGATGCTGCAATTAATTCTCATTATATTGGTAGAGAAAACAAAACGTGTAGACTGTGAAAGGTTTTCGAATAACACAAAGTAACATTATATAAATTCTTTACGTGATGACACACTTGTCAAACTGTGATCGTAACGTGAGACTCAAAGGTTGAAAATAAATATGTGAGTGTGACAATAAAATAATATCAAAGGGTCTGTTCAGAAAGCAACAAAATTGTGTGCGCTTTCGGTGCTTTGTGTTTCGGCCCATTTCGGCAATTCCATTTCACAGAAAATACTGTGAATTCACTATTTAGCGAATGGTCACTGTACTTTTCCGAAGTTGAAGTCACCGAAGCAGTTATCGGACATCGGTGAATACCGCTGAATGCCAACGGTAACTGACGAATTGCACCAAATTGGCATCGACGAATTCCACTGAAATGCAAAAAATACAGTCTCCTATTCTCCTGATTATAAATTAGTAAAGATTGCCCAAGTAATAAAAAAATCCTTTAAAAAATTATAAAAAGGTGTTACAAAATAAAAGTCTTCTAGAAAATAAGGAAAACAAAAATGTCACCTAAAAATAAAAAGTTTTTTGCTGAAAATAAAATGAATAAACAGTCTTTAAAATTATTTTTTTTCTAAAAAAAAAGTTATTTGTGCTTCCTTTCTATGATTTCTGCTAAGACCAGAACCAGGCCATGCTGTCTGTCTCATTTCCTGGCCATTGATGTTCCTAGTCCAGGTTTATAAAGGCTTATCCTGCCTTCATCACTGCCCTGTTGTGTTTTCTCCCTTAAATGCATTATACTGTTTCTCTTTTGGATTTTATGGTTATTGTCTTTGGCTTGCTCACTATTGGTCTGTCTCTCTGTCCTGCCCTTGGCTAGCTTATTTGTTTGTGCATTACACTGCTGCCCTGACCTTGGCTTATTTACTTGTGTTTTTATTACTTTCCTATCCCTGACCTTGGCTGCTTTCTTGTGTGTGTGTGTTACTCTCTTGCTCTCAACCATGGCTAATTTACTTGTGTGTGTATTACTCTCCTGCCCTTGACCATGGCTAGTTTACTTGTGTGCATGTGTTTTTCTTCTGTCCTCAACATTTGGATAATTCACTTGTGTGTGTGTCTATTACCCTTCTGTACACGATCATGGCTAGTTTACTTGTGTGTGTATTACTCTCCTGTACATGACCATGGCTAGTTTACGTGTGTGTGTGTATTACTCTCCTGTACCCAACCTTAGCCAGTTTATCCACTTTGGTGCGGAGGACGCGCCCAGCGCATCCAGCCGCATCGGCACTTGGCTGCAGAGGACGCGCTGAGAGCATCTTCCCATTGCAGCCACAATCGGACGGGATTCCGGATGGTCGTTTCGGCCCCCTGGTGCCCAGCCTCCGGGACCCCAGCCGCACAAATAGACATCATTGCGCTGGGCACAATGACGTCTATTCCAGGCACCCCCCCCCCGCCAGTGCGGGGAAGGTGCCTGAAGGGGAGGTCCTTTGGACCCCTCTCCCTCCCTATCCGTAAGGGGCACAGCCTGCCCTTCCAAGCGGTGGCTGCCTTTAACCCCTTGGGGGCTGGATTGGGATTCGTCGCCAACAGGCGCCGGATCGCGGTCCCGTCCCGGAGCTGGCCGACATCTTGGATGTTGTCCAAGCTTCCGGGATCTCCCCCTGCCGACATCAGTTCAGGAGTTAACCCTTAGCTGCCACCTATGGTGGAGATAGGGGTTCATTGGAACCCCCTATCTCCCGATCCGTAGCAGCTAGGGGTTAATGTTTGGTATCATTGGAACGGCCAGAGCAAAAAAAAAATGAAAAAATATTGTTCCCAATTATGTGAACAATGATGCTGCACTAATGATTTTTTCTATGGTGGGGTGTTTGCTAAAAATCACGTAATTTCCCCCAAAAAATGTAACGAGTCCCCATTTCATTTTTTTTTAACAAGCGCACCTCATAGAAAATATAACCGCAAAAGTTCAGATGATAAAATTTTAAAAATAAACACTTTACATGCTGTAATGATTGAAAATTCTAATTTTATTGCATTTTTTGTTATAATATTCAGACAGGACATGACGTATACATATAATAATGATATATTATGAATCTGCCGAGTCTGCCGGAAAGAACGATATATAATATGTCTGGGTTGTATAATAAACCGTGATTTCAAATTGCTTTTAAACATGATGAGCGAAACCGGTAAAAATTAGCTCAGCACATGGGTGAAATGGCTCAGGAGCGAAGGGGTTAATTATATATGTATTACCCTACTTCCCCCTTACAGTAGCAAGTTTACTCGTGTATGTGTGTGTATTACTCTTCTGCCCCTGATTTTGATTAGTTAACCCGTGTGTGTATTACTCTCCTGTTTGACCTCAGCTTGTTATTTTTTCTCTATCCTTCTACCTAGCACCGGACAATTAAGGACTGGTAGTGTAGGCAGCATTGTCTAGCACCGGCCAATTAAGGACTGGTATAGGCAGCATTTTCTAGCACCGGCCAATTAAGGACTGGTAGTGTAGGCAGTATTTTCTAGCACCGGCCAATTAAGGACTGGTATAGGCAGCATTTTCTAGCACCGGCCAATTAAGGACTGGTGTTGTAGGCAGCATTTTCTAGCACCGGCCAATTAAGGACTGGTAGTGTAGGCAGCATTTTCTTGCTCTGTGTCTGTGTGTTGGGTCACTGGGTATCTGTGACACCAGGGAAATCTGATTTGAGAAATACCAGATCATTAATCAAATCTTAGCTTTATTTTCCTAAGAATATTAACAACATGTGACACTACTGATCCTGTAAGGAAAATACTTAACCTGTTTTTTTCAGGCATCTTCTCTTGAAATAAATATGTTAAGTAGCATCCACCTGTGTTGGATTGTTGATGTGTACTATTAGATAGAAAACGATAGATCAATGCAATACAGCTGGGGAAAAAAGTCCGTACGGACATAATTTTATTAATTAAAGTACTTGGGAAATGTCACTTTGTCATCCAGGGACTAATGAACCAAACCACAAAACAATTACAAGTCTCTGGGGTAAAGCGCGGCATTAAATCAAAGGTCTCCTGTAAAATACCCTATCCTTTACCTGTAATGACTCGCGAGAGGTCTCGTGTTACAAGGTACGTCCCTGAAGGTTCCGCTATATCGTGTTTAATCACCTGAAACCGTTAATTTGCGATTTTAAGGTTTTTAATGTTTGTAAATGAGCCTATTGGTCGTTCCCAGCGCAGGAAGCAATGATTCTCTCTATACTAACACACTAATGTACTGTATTGTCGTGCCTTTTTATGTTTTTCTATCGTTTTGGCTGGTGTTCAAATCATTACGATCATCCTTGTGTCATCCTCTTGTTTGTTTCAGGAGCTCTATTCCCAGTCCTACGATGCTGTTGGCGTTATGTTTGCTTCCATTCCTGGCTTTGCTGATTTTTACTCCCAAACAGAAATGAATAATCAGGGTGTTGAATGCCTCCGCTTGCTGAACGAAATCATTGCCGACTTCGACGAGGTAACCATCATTCTTCTTTAATGATCTCTGATGTCGGACAACTAATGCGCCTCTCTCCACAAAATCCATTTACTAGATACTCGAGTATACCGCTAGATTTTGGTGACAAAAATTTACCTTAAAATAGGAGGGGTCGCGTTATATTCGAGACATCTGCATCGCGTGTAAAAAAAAAAAACTTGTCTTGCTCTGGATGCCAAGTCTCCTGGAAGTTCCGGTAGTCTCGCTGAAGTGAATGTGGGCTCCCTAATGCTTGCAAATACTTCTGGAACTCCCGGATTCGGAAGAGGTGGGATCCGTTACGGCCAGAAGACAAACGCTTGGTTTAAGCCAATCATTAACCTCGCTTGCCTCCTCTGGCCATCTAATCGCTAGTAAAGAAGACGGGTGGCCGGTGGCTTCATACTTAGTAACAACTGCAATCATTCTAGAGCAGAGCGCCCTGGCCTGAGGGGTAGTCTGTGTTAAGAGAGCCTGGAAGGATCTTACTTGTTTACCGGTCCAGTAAAAATTTTTCCTCGCGTTATATTCGAGTAGTCTCTCATTTCCATAATAAATCTCTATCCATCCTGTTATATTCGGGTCGCGCTATACTCGAGTATCTACGGTAGTAACTCACATGGCAAAGAAACCTAAGGGGTTATTCACTAATGTCCGAATCTGTCACGAGTTGAACCGAATGGTGAATTTAATTGTCGATGCAATTTGTGTATTCACTAATATACAGGTGAATTGACAGTGAAATACAGTGTTTGTCGCCTCAGTTTGGTGCGATTCGGCGGCACAGAAATTGTCCCATAGAGAACTAACCATTTGATTATTCAGAGAAAACTGCAAAATGACCTGATTTTGGTGTGTTTCAATTCGACCGTTTTAAACAGGCGAATCTAATAGCCTTCAATGTAATAAATGTAATATCTTTATTTATGACCATTTATTTTTATAAACAGGGTTATTTAAAGAGAGTCAAACAGGCCCCGAGATTTGAACCGAACCGTGAATTTCCTCGTACGGTGTAATTTCGTGGACATTCGGCTATTCAAAAAGCTGGCAATTCACCAATTATTGGCAGTGAAATCCCCATAGAGAAGCAATGGTTAATCTACTCAGAGACACTGAACAGCAGAGAAATCACAGTGAAGGCTAGGGACAGATGAGCGCATTTTCTGCGGCCACCGTCAAAATGTACGTCGATGCGTGCGCACGCATTTTTTCACGGAATACGCTTAAGTGGTCAGACGATGCGCAATTCTGGACGTATTTCATGACGATGGGGTGAAAAGAAGTCTAGGGAAATCCGGCTGTTTGAACGTTATGTTGGCCGCACACTAGCAGCGTCTGACATCTCCTAATCACGCACACACGCTGCTATGCGGCCGCAGCGCACTCTGTACGTCAGTACCAGCGGTTTAACGTTCTCGAAAAAATGCGTTCATTTTCCACTTGCGTTGCGCGGCCGGACTTTTGTGCGACCGTACTTCGTATATTGGCTGTCATTGCCCGTCATCTGCTGCTAGTGCGGCCGTGATTATGTGCGCCAGAACGCGCGTTCGCACTGCCTCAGTCTGACCCTAGCCGAAAAGCACTGCCATTCGGTGGTTTCATTCGGCAGGTTTAAACAGGCGAATCCCATAGGCTTCAATGTTAAAAATATTCCCGTTTTTATTGAATATTTATGAAACTGATTATTCTTTTAATTTGCAGCAAAAAGTCTCTTTATTGATTTTTTTTTTAGGATTTTTTAGGCATTCTTTTTTAAATAGCGTTTATTTTTTTCTGTAACAGACGTTTTTATTATTATTCATAGGATCTTTTAGATTAATTTCAGCCATTTTCGTCCAGTAGTTTCTTTGCAAACAGCTTTTGAAAGTCGCGGGGTGGGTGTGTTTTTTTTTTTTTTGTCGTTCGTCGGTCTGTTGGCTTTTCGGCGACTGGTCAGCGCTCTGTTCGTCAGATAGTTGGCTTTTTTCGGATGCATTCAGTGGTTTCCCCGCAGATCATCAGGTGCATTTGGCTTCTTTCTGACGTTTTGCAGCGGTTTTTCCAATGTATGCTGTTTTTTCAGATGCGTTCGGCGGATTTTACCTGCACTTCAGGGACCCTGCGGTGAATGCTGAATTCACCGCAGGATTGGGGAATTTGATTCCCTGGAGTAAAGGGAATGAAAGAGCACCGAAAATCCAGTGGAATTTCGGTGCTCTTTGAATTTGAATAATCCTGATAATCTTTTTTATTTTTTTTTACTTTTTAAAAGACCTTTTTGTATTTTTTTTAAAAAAAATTTATTATATTTTGAAGGACTTTTTTTATTATTTAGACACATTTTTACTACATTTTTATTGATTTAACCTCCTATTACGAAAATAGGAGACTTTTTTTTCTTTTTCTCACTTCGGTGGAATTCACCTAGGCCTAGGCTAATTTGGTGCTTATCGTCGCTTTTCGCCAACGCCCGCTAACTACTTTGGCGACTCAATTTTAAGCAAAATATAGTGAATTCACCGAATTTTTGACGTAATGGAATCGCCGACGTGAAAAGCACCGAAATTTAATTTGGTTTTGGTGCTTTCTGCATAGTCCCCATAGTAGTGTGAGCCAGAGGTCAAGTCGATCAGAAACAGGTGGGAACTGAGTTCCCCCACTATTTTTGCAGAGGGACCTGAGTTCCCATTGGTCCCACACAGCATAAAACTCGGATTATTCAGGTGATCAATCTTGTCTGTCCCTGTTAAGTCACAATACATATATATGATTTATCTTATATTTTTGCTAAAATCCACAGTTATACTTAAGTGCCAGATTCTATGTGCTCTTTGGGGTACAGAAATCTTGGTGATTCCCACACTTCATGAGATCTGGTGTGAGCAAAGAACTCACTAATGTCCTTGTTGACCTTCAAACTTCAATTCATGGGAGGTGCTGTATATCCACGACTCTTTCCCCGACACACAGTTTGGAGGGGACATATTGAATAACCCCCCCATTATGTTGATTCAAAGCCCAACAATAGTAGCAAAAAATGTTCTAAATGCTAAAAAAAAAGGAATGGCATCCAGATTATTTTATCATATGTAGCGCTCACTCCCGGAGGAGCCGCTGAATTTAACCTCGGGTTAGTCTCTCCGCACTAGGGAATAAATATACACCAGCACTGTTGTGGATTTTATAAATTATATACTTTACTGGTCTCAATAAAGCGGCATATATAATGTAAGCACGGTGTATAGAAAACAGGATTTCGTAATGCGAGAAACGCGCAGCGGTAAAATAAAAGGTTAACCCCTTCGTTTCTGAAGTGTAAGTCCCGTGCAGGTTATGTCCCAAAAAGGTGTGTGTGTGAGCTCAGGTACCCGGGTACTAGATTTCAACTGGCCAGTGAAAGGATTGAGGAAATCTTTGACTAGTCACGTTGGGGCCCTGTAGATTTAAGCAATACTGCAGCGTGCTTCGTTGAAGTTTGACTGTGGCCTGGAAGACCTCTCACCCATCCGCCAGACACTCTGTTCCGCTGCCCGATCAAGGACGTCTCTCCGCTGGATTTCACTGGGACTCTGTGCCACCGGATCCGCTTCTCCTGCTTGTCCGTCTTTACAACAAGGTCTACGGCCTACCGCCTGCATTCCCTGTGGATCATCGCGGTCTCCTTACTCAGGGTCCAATCTGCTACTCTGCGTCTGTGCAAAACCTCTCCGCGGTGGATTACTAGGTCTCTGGCAAGTCACTGAATCGATCCCCAGCGTCGGCAAGGCAGCGCCTGCTCTCCGGCCTGGTAACAATCGCTCACAGTCTCACGAGCGTCTCACTCTGTTCACCCCTCGGCTCACACTGGCTCTCCTTTGCAAGAGGCTGCGGATGCCCCAAAGCATGCTGGAAAATGTAGTCCCATTGTGTCCAGTATAGTTTACAATGCGCTGTCTCCCTCTGGTGGCCAATATAAGTAAATGCAACAGAACACAGTCTTTTCAAAGCAGCGCTACACTCTCCCCCCCTAAACTCTTGGGTCCTCCCAAGGGCGTGTAACGGGTACATGTATCGATCATACATAACACAGCATAACATAACATAACATAACAGTTCTCACTTTAACCTATATATTCAGGGCTGACAACAGGCAGCAAATATCCTCAATCTCACCTAAACCCCTAGACACCTCTACAAGTAGGGCTGACACTTCAGGAAACCTCCCCATAGTTGTTACAGCTTCCTCCGTGCTATGTCCTGGTGAATCATACGTGAGTCTCTGAGGGGGTCGTACTGAACGTTTAGGCTCAAATTGTTCAGGACCCTCTTCAGTCGGGAGAGCTGACTCCACAGGCTCAATTCGCTCTCCTGCAGACTGAGTAGATATATCTTCGGTGTATGAACCTTCCAGGGAAGGCATAGAACTGTAATCTATGGATATTTCCTCTAGAACTTCAGGAACTTCCGAGGTCTCAGGTACTTCAGGTGCTTGAGTCATAACTTCAGAAATATCAGGCTCTAAATAACTCTCACCCCGGTCAGAGACCGGCTTGACACCCTCGGACTCAGGTGTCCATGCCCAGCTCAGACACCAGCCTTCTTCGTCACTGTCTTCTTCACTCTCTCTAACGGAACAAAACTGATGAGACCGAGTAATAGAAGTCGGATGAGATATAGGCGGACCAGGCAAAGAGAACTTGTCTCCAATCGGTACTCGTACAGTCTTTCCTGACGTAGAACCTTCTCCGTCCCTTCCGTTCTCCTCAGCTTTCTCACTTCTGTAGTGGCTCTCTGTTCTTTGACCCTCCATGGACAGGCCGGTCGTAACATCGAGTGTGCCTTCTTAGGAGCAGGACTCTCTTCTATCACCAGTGGGGTTAAGAGGTGTCTCAACACATCAGTGTTCATCCCCACTATCATGGAGCTTCGATTAGCTCCCGAGGGACGAGGACACACAATGGCCAACGTGTCACATACTCCCAGTTGTCCAGCTATTACTGAACTGAATTCTAGCTTCACCTGTACATATCCATCATAGGGAAACCTTTCAGTCCCCATACCCCAAATTTCAAGATCCTTCAACTTCTTCAGAGTAATATGCTTCAAATATTTCTGATAGAAATCTCGGTAAATCAGCGTTACTTGAGCGCCCGAATCTAGAAGAGCCTTAGTGTAGACTCCTTCCACTTGAACCGGGATTGTCACGGAATGGCCCAGCACCCTCAGCCAGGGGCGGTGCAGTGACAGTGGTGGCTATGGACACTTGGGTGCGGTGGCACGCACCCAGTTTTGCAAGTACTTTTATTTAGATGTGATTATTGTGTGGTGTAGTAAAGTGTCCCCGTTGGTTTATTGCGAAATGTATTTTCCCTTTGTCTGCCTTGCCCGCCGCCATTTTCCGATCACCTTGTGGCGCAGTTCAGAATCTTCTATTCGGAAAATGGCCGATTCGAACCATCCGGTTCGAATCGTAAAATGGCCGATTCGGACCATCCGGTCCGAATTGGCGACTCCCCGAATCGTAATGGCCAATGGGTCCCGGGAGGGCGGGCAAGGATTCCCATTGTATTGTAATTTTGTGGAAAGTGATAAATGCCTGAACTGTAAATAATAAAGCCAGATTTAGCAGTGCATCCAGCCTCGACTGATGTGGTTATTTTTCCGCCGTACTTTTCGTTCTGAGAATCCCTCGAGGTCTCAGGGTGCGGTGTCCCAGATCGAACCGAACGAGCGCTCTGTGCCTGCATCGAGCATCAGGGCAGAGGCGCAGCGGAAGGTGATTCGGTTCCCAGATCGAGAGATCCGATCCGAAGGGCGCGGCCGTGTACCGCGCTTCGGTATTGCGAGGGATTGCGGTAAGATCCGAATCCCTCGCCGATCCCGCAAGATCCGAAGATTCATCTGTCCCCGATCCGAAAAGTCCTCTACCGGAGATCCGAAGATTCACCCGCACCTGGATCGGAAACGTTTCCCGCAAGAGAAGATCCGAAACGTTTCCCACATAAGATCCGAAGATTCCTCCACGGCTGGCAGATCCGATTTCCACGAACGTCCCACACCCACAAGGTCAGTGAACCAGCTGCTCGGGACGCTGAGTGCCGTATGGCTCAGTGGTCGGGCTGGTTCTAGGCAGGGGTCCCCTCCACCGCCCGCTAACCCCTTCCCGGGGTCACGCCAGGCCGCACGAGACGCCGAGTGCGCGCCACTCGGTAGTCGGGCCAGCGGTAAGCGACGGGGTCACGCAGATTGAGCACACCCGCAGGCGGAACAACATCTCCATTCCGTCATACTGGTGGCAGCGTGGGATTGCTCTCTGCAGGCCCCTAGGAGACCTACGCCATGGTGGTGTACACCTACTACGACCGGGACACCCTGCGTGGGATGTTGGAAAACCGGGGAGGAACGCCGGGTAAGAAGAACCGGAAAACCCTGATCAAGGAACTGACCAGGATGGATCAGGACAGGGTGACGACGCCCGTCCCCAGCCCTGTCCACGCAGAGGTGGAGGAAGATGCTGGCCTCCGAGAGTTGCGGCGTCGGATTGCCCTGCTCGGAGATGCCTCATCGTCGGTGGACAGATACGAAGTGATTCGGGAGTTCTACCGTGAAGTTGAGCAAGAGAAGGAACGCCAGCACGAGCTGCGGTTGGCAGAGCTCCGCGGAGCAGAGACTGAATACAGTAACCCCGAACCCTACCCCGTGGAACCCTGGGTCGAGGCTCACAGCTCGACTGGAGCTTCACCTTGGGAATCTGCAACCCCAGTGATTGCCCTTGCGGGACTCTCAGCTCGCCTGGAGCCTGTACTGAGGACGTCACTCATCCCAGCGACCCTCGGATGGAGACTCACAGCTCGCCTGGAGCTGCATCCGAGGACGCCACATTCCCCGTTGAGGAGCGGTGCTCCTGTGCTGGCACCTTCGCTGCCATGAAGGTCGTGTTGGCAAGAAGGCTGCAGGAGGGCCTGGAGCGGGACCAGAGGTCCACAGAGGAACTGTGGTACGAGGCCCGGGACCATGAGCGGGACTGCCATGGTGTGTACATTCCTTCCGACGCTGTCGTCCATCGGGTGCAGTACGATGTGCGAGCAGCGTTCCTGCAAGGTCGGGCCCCAGAGGAGTGGGAGGCCGAGCTCCGGAGTCTGGTGCAACAGGAGATCGCACTGGACGCCGCGTACCGCGCACTCCGGTGGCTAACCGCCTCTCCGGCAGTGCGCCCTATTGGAGGCAGTTCCACTGCAGGGCCTCGCTACGGAGGCACGGGGCTGCTCTACGAGGGCATGGCCGCCGACCCCGAGTTCGGAGCGGAGACAGAGGAACGGATGGAAGAGATCCTGGAGCGACGGGAACTGGAGATCCCGTCAGACAGCAGGGACTCGGTGTTTGAGGAGCTGGAGTCCCTAGCCGAGCGAGAGTGGGAGCTCGAGGTGGCTTACCGAAAACTGTTGGACGGCGTTCCGCAGTCGAGCCTGAGCTCCCCGTGGTGGGACGGGTCGGCGGAGGAAGTCGACAGTCCCCAGGTTTGGGACCTATGGGAGGCCGAGGCGGACCCATGGGTGCCCGTGGGGGTTCCGACAGAGGAAGTTACCCCCTTCACCCCGCAAGAGGACAGGGTGGCTGAGGCCACGGGTCCAGTGGGGGAGGAGACGGATGGTCTCCCCGGGATGGGTTGTGCGCAACCATTGTTTGCCCCGGGGGGTGAAGTGACCATCCTTCCCCAAGGAGATCTCCAACCAGCGGAAGAGCTGGCTACGGGGCAGAGTGTCGCTGGCCTCTGCCCACTGCTTACAGTCCGCCAGGAGAAGAGACAGATGGTTCCCCCGGGATGGGTTGTGCGCAACCATTGTTTGCCCCGGGGGGTGAAGTGACCATCCTTCCCCAAGGAGATCTCCAACCAGCGGAAGAGCTGGCTACGAGGCAGAGTGTCGCTGGCCTCTGCCCACTGCTTACAGTCTGCCAGGAGGAGCAGACAGATGGTTCCCCCGGGATGGGTTGTGCGCAATCATTGTTTGCCCCGGGGGGTGAAGTGACCATCCTTCCCCAAGGAGATCTCCAACAGCGGAAGAGCTGGCTACGGGGCAGAGTGCCGCTGGCCTCTGCCCACTACCAAAATCTGCCAGGAGAAGCAGACAGATGGTTCCCCCGGGATGGGTTGTGCGCAACCATTGGTTGCCCCGGGGGGTGAAGTGACCATCCTTCCCCAAGGAGATCTCCAACCAGCGGAAGAGCTGGCTACGGGGCAGAGCGCCGCTGGCCTCTGCCCACTACCCACAGTCTGCCAGGTGGAGCAGACGGATGGTCTCCCCGGGATGGGTTGCGTGCAACCATTGTTTGCCCCGGGGGTGAAGTGACCAGCCCTCCCCAAGGAGATCCCCACCCAGCGGAAGAGCTGACACCAGGGCAGAGCGCCGCTGGCCTCTGCCCGTTTCTCCCAACTTGCCCCGAGGGGCAGAGCGAGGATGACCCCGTGCAACTGCTGTTGCATCCATTTGTCCCCTTCGTCGGCTACCAGGAAGAGCAGCCAGGTTTGGCTCTATTTGCTCCTTCGGTTGCCGTGTCCGTACCTGGCCATCCAGCGGAAGAGCTGGCAACGGGGCAGAGCGCCGCTGGCCTCTGCCCATTGTGGCAACCCTTGGGCTCGGGGGCCTCACGCAGCCACGGTTCTGTCCCACGGCTGACCTGGGCACCCGGGGCGTGTGCATTTAGCACCCGGGTTCCCCGGGTGAGCGATAACCCTGGAGGGGACACAGGAGGTACTCCGGCCCAGACGTATGTCCTCTCGCCCAGCCGGGGTAACCCTAAGGACATGGGGTCCCGACCAAGCTGGCACGGCCGCAAGGCCAAATGGAGAGGCCTGGTGACCCGGCCTCCCCAGACTGACTATGGGCCTGGGAGCACCGACTTCCCCGGTATGACCCGGTGGGGTCAGACCAGGTGCGTCGAACTGGGGGAGGGGGAGGAGTGTCACGGAATGGCCCAGCACCCTCAGCCAGGGGCGGTGCAGTGACAGTGGTGGCTATGGACACTTGGGTGCGGTGGCACGCACCCAGTTTTGCAAGTACTTTTATTTAGATGTGATTATTGTGTGGTGTAGTAAAGTGTCCCCATTGGTTTATTGCAAAATGTATTTTCCCTTTGTCTGCCTTGCCCGCCGCCATTTTCCGATCACCTTGTGGCGCAGTTCAGAATCTTCGATTCGGAAAATGGCCGATTCGAACCATCCGGTTCGAATCGTAAAATGGCCGATTCGGACCATCCGGTCCGAATTGGCGACTCCCCGAATCGTAATGGCCAATGGGTCCCGGGAGGGCGGGCAAGGATTCCCATTGTATTGTAATTTTGTGGAAAGTGATAAATGCCTGAACTGTAAATAATAAAGCCAGATTTAGCAGTGCATCCAGCCTCGACTGATGTGGTTATTTTTCCGCCGTACTTTTCGTTCTGAGAATCCCTCGAGGTCTCAGGGTGCGGTGTCCCAGATCCGAACCGAACCGAGTGCTCTGTGCCTGCATCGAGCATCAGGGCAGAGGCGCAGCGGAAGGTGATTCGGTTCCCAGATCGAGAGATCCGATCCGAAGGGCGCGGCCGTGTACCGCGCTTCGGTACTGCGAGGGATTGCGGTAAGATCCGAATCCCTCGCCGATCCCGCAAGATCCGAAGATTCATCTGTCCCCGATCCGAAAAGTCCTCTACCGGAGATCCGAAGATTCACCCGCACCTGGATCGGAAACGTTTCCCGCAAGAGAAGATCCGAAACGTTTCCCACATAAGATCCGAAGATTCCTCCACGGCTGGCAGATCCGATTTCCACGAACGTCCCACACCCACAAGGTCAGTGAACCAGCTGCTCGGGACGCTGAGTGCCGTATGGCTCAGTGGTCGGGCTGGTTCTAGGCAGGGGTCCCCTCCACCGCCCGCTAACCCCTTCCCGGGGTCACGCCAGGCCGCACGAGACGCCGAGTGCGCGCCACTCGGTAGTCGCGCCAGCGGTAAGCGACGGGGTCATGCAGATTGAGCACACCCGCAGGCGGAACAACATCTCCATTCCGTCATAGGGATGATGGGCGAAGGACCTATCAACTTGTCAGGGAACTTCTTTGTAGCAGCAGGAGATGTAGACCCAGTCTGTTGTACTCTAACCCTCGTCCTCATACGTGGCGACTGCGGGCGTACATTGTCTTCCGTGACGTAGGACCGGACCTCCAGGGAGAAGATCTTCTAGTTCTAGCAGGCACATATAGGGACCCTCCCTTTCTCCTTTCCGGGCACTGAGCCTTGAAATGGCCGAATTCGCCACAGGTGAAACATCTTCCCCACGAAGATGAGGGCACACTTTCTTCCTGTGGCTCATTTAAAATTCCCCTGTCGGAGGCCACGGCAACCGCTGCTGTTCGTATATCTGAGAGAGACCTCTGTATTTCAGTCTGCATTTCGGCTACTTTCAAGATTGCCCGGCATAGATCCGTGTGTGTCTGTTCCATCTTAACTTGGGCTTCTTGTACTTTCTTGAGAGTCTTTTGTATCTCACCATACACCTGATTTGGCAACTTTTGGGTTATCTCCGGCTCATATGTCTCTTCCGGATCATCTTCATCTGATGAACACTCGTTGTACCCTATGGGTTGCGCATAGACCTTTTCTCCCCTTCTTGCAAGCTTCTCTTCCAGAAGGGCTTCTTCTTCCCGAACAATTCGAATCAGTTCTAGGTAATTCAACTCTTTATTACCTTCTCGAGTCTTTAGTTGCAACATCACAGGGTCTAAGGGTAAAGCACCTTTCAATATCTGCCGCATTCTAACCTGATCTACTGTAGTGGGGTCTGTTCCTTTCTTCAACAGTACTTGATACAGTATCTTATCCAGGCGCCTCATGTATTCTGTCATCTTCTCACCCTTTTGCTGGTTAGTATGTTCATACTGGTACATGAGCTCAGCAGCCTTTTCCGTTCGCCCGAAGACTTCCTGTAATATGTTCAGGTAATCTAGAGCAGTACAGTCTCGCTTACTCAGCTTCAGATTCCTGACAGACTCTGATGCAGGTCCCTTCAAGTTCTCAGTAATTCTTTGCTTCTTCTGCACTTCAGAGACGTCCCACTCATCCAGAGCCCCCATTGCCTGTTCCACCCATTCTTCGAAGGTTTCTTGTCCCACCAGAGTTGGCAAGTTTCCTGAACATTTTTCCAACTTCCGATATCCGAAGCTGATGTAAGAAGGGTGGGCCCTCTGACACTTAACTACGAGGTCTCCAATAGCAGCAATGAACTCTGGCCCGATCATAGCCAGCGGGCTGGACGCAGGAATATTCGCAGAATCACCACGTGGCTTACTTGGCTGGATCAGACGAACTTCCACGTCGTCGGTTAGCTGCATACTCACGCCCTGAAAACACACGGGAACACCCTTTCTCCACTCAAAAAGAACATACGTGTGAAAAGTCTCTGGGTTCACTTTCATGTCCGCTAGAAACCCCCGCTGATCAGGCGCCAATGCTGCCACGGCCCAGCGGATCTGTTCTTCTGCCCAGGTGCCTGCAGGAATATCCATTACTACACTCAACTCTAAATGGCCACCCTGTGCTTTACACCACTCTGCTGCTTCGTCTGGATCCATATTTAACCCTTTAAATGCGGTTTAATCTAGAGACTAAATCCCGGACGAGCCCCCACGTGTAGCGCTCACTCCCGGAGGAGCCGCTGAATTTAACTTCGGGTTAGTCTCTCCGCACTAGGGAATAAATATACACCAGCACTGTTGTGGATTTTATAAATTATATACTTTACTGGTCTCAATAAAGCGGCATATATAATGTAAGCACGATGTATAGAAAACAGGATTTCATAATGCGAGAAACGCGCAGTGGTAAAATAAAAGGTTAACCCCTTCGTTTCTGGAGTGTAAGTCCCGTGCAGGTTGTGTCCCAAAAAGGTGTGTGTGTGTGTGTGTGTGAGCTCAGGTACCCGGGTACTAGATTTCAACTGGCCAGTGAAAGGATTTAGTAAATCTTCGACTAGTCACGTTGGGACCCTGTAGATTTAAGCAATACTGCAGCGTGCTTCGTTAAAGTTTGACTGTGGCATGGAAGGCCTCTCACCCATCCGCCAGACACTTTGTTCCGCTGCCCGATCAAGGACGTCTCTCCGCTGGATTTCACTGGGACTCTGTGCCACCGGATCCGCTTCTCCTGCTTGTCCGTCTTTACAACGAGGTCTATGGCCTACCGCCTGCACTCCCTGTGGATTATCGCTGTCTCCTTACTCAGGGTCCAATCTGCTACTCTGCGTCTGTGTAAAACCTCTCCGTGGTGGATTACTAGGTCTCTGGCAAGTCACTTAATCGATCCCCAGCGTCGGCAAGGCAGCGCCTGCTCTCCGGCCTGGTAACAATCGCTCACAGGCTCACGAGCGTCTCACTCTGTTCACCCCTCGGCTCACACTGGCTCTCCTTCGCAAGAGGCTGCGGATGTCCTTTCCTACTTCCCCCCCACACTTCCTGTCTCTGCCCAAAGCATGCTGGAAAACGTAGTCCCATTGTGTCCAGTATAGTTTACAATGCGCTGTCTCCCTCTGGTGGCCAATATAAGTAAATGCAACAGAACACAGTCTTTTCAAAGCAGCGCTACACTCTCCCCCCTAAACTCTTGGGTCCTCCCAAGGGCGTGTAACGGGTACATTTATCGATCATACATAACACAGCATAACATAACATAACAGTTCTCACTTTAACCTATATATTCAGGGCTGACAACAGGCAGCAAATATCCTCAATCTCGCCTAAACCCCTAGACACCTCTACAAGTAGCAGTGCTAAACTTACATCAAATATTAAGGAGGGCATGGAGTTCAATATCTCTGCCCTAGGCACTCTGCCTTTAGAAATATTGTGGTCCCTTACAGAACCACTGGAGGGGGGACCCCTTACTGGTGTAGGCCATACTATTTGCACCCTCAGTGAGGAGTCAGGGGGTTCTTACTGGACCCAGATTCTGTGGACCGGTGGGGAATTTGTTGGTATCTTGGTGGGTTATTTTTGGGTGGCATGGCTGGATCCTTACATCTGTGGCACTTAGACAAGCTACACAGGGCTTGGCAAGGGCCAGGGTCCACTAATTCCACTGGGCCTCTGAGTATACCATGGACTGACCCTCCATCCTGTGGTGGTGGCCCTGCTTGGACAACTGATTCAGTCCTATGACTGCAGTTCGGTAGTCACACTCAGTGCTGATCTTATTTTCTTGGATATCAGTATGCTCGAGAATATTTCTTAGCCAATGGCTGTCAAGGTACTTGGTGTTGAGGGCCATTGCAGTGGCTGTATGCTAATAATCCAGCTTCCTGCTGGTCATGTGACAGCTGTGGCTTGGCAGGAAGTCAACAGCTTGTCATGTACAGCCAGCACCATGGCAGCCCGGTGCTGGATTCAGGGTGACATTTTATACATTCTAAATCAGAACTCTCAAACTCAGTCCCCCAGATGTTTCTGAACTATAAAGCCCATGATTCCCTGGCCATCCATTGCATTTAAAGAATTCCGGGAGTTGTAGGCATTAACATCTGGGGGGACGTGAGTTTGACAGCCCTTTTCTAAATGGTTAAAACAGGATGGGCTGAGGAGGGGTCAGAAGAACCCCCCCTCTCATTTTAACCCATGTATATATCTAATAAATAAAAACAACGTTACGGTAGGGATCTCAAACTCTCACCCCCAGATGTTTCTGAACTACACCTCCCATGATTCTCTGGCCGTTTATTGCATTTCAAAAATTCTGGGAATTGTAGGCCAAAAATATCTAGGGGGCGGAGTTTGAGATCCCTGATAAAGAGGTTCCATCAGGACTTTATGAATCAGAACAATTCATGAAACCCCATCAAGACAGGGGAATGCATATACTTGTCCTTCAAACAGCTTGGGCTTCATCTGACAGCACTGCTGATGAAATAAAGTGACAATCACAACATCAAGCAGTATTTTTCTGTAAAGATGTGAATGTCAGTGACACAGCTCATTTGCAGGGGTTTTCACTGCTTTTTTGGATGCGTTTTTATTCTACCTGATTGCAGAACATCCTGATGTATGAGCAAACTGTAGCAGGCGACAAATTAGAAAGTACTATGCAATTAATCTAATGTTCGCTGAAAAGAGTGAAATTGCATGTTGTTAAAATTCTTCCAAAACACAATTACCAAGTGTGCTTTCTATGTACTGTGCGTCTCGCAACCTCATTTTACATCATTTCACAAATTAAGGGCTCTATTACATTCCTTGCGGAAAAAAGCCGCACAGCGCAAATTTTTTTGCGCGCATAGTTAAACGTTAACGCGCGTAAATGAACGCTGGTATTACGATCCAAGTGCATTTTTTCATCCGTCCGAAAATGTCGCGCGTAAAAAATACACGCGAAAACTCGCACGCATTAACGTTGCGCGCAGAAATCGGTGGGCAGACAGTTTTTTCACGCGATTCAGCCAATCTGAATTAAGAACCACAATTGTCTCCTGTTAAGTTTTTGCGCCTGTCAAAATCAATCTGAGTATATATGCTGCAGCAATAATAAAAACACGCACAACTTCTCCATTTTATTGTTTGGGTATGTGTATAATGTGTAACTATACTGTGCTGTATTGTTTTTTTCGTGCTGGCGTATTTGGGTTCGGCCAGGACGTTCAGATTTGCCGTTACCACCAGCTTTTCAAAGACGTTAAAATTATGCGCGCAAACGTCGTTCGTTAAAATTTGCACATCGATTCTAATACCATCCGCGTACCAGCGCACAAACACATTTGCTCTCACAATGTTAAGTATGGGATGCGCGCACGAACTTTCGCTCGCAATGGGTTCGCGCAGGGTCACTCGCGTTAGTCATTAACGCGCATTTTGTGCGCGAATGTTGTAATACGACGTTCAGCGCGAAGGGTTTTTCCCCTTGCGTTAATGCGTTTTTGCGCACGTGCAAAATGTTGCGCGAAGAGTGTAATAGTGCCCTAAATGTGAGAGCTTGCATTTAGATCACTGAAGGAAAAGAAATATTTTAAAAATTGTCAAATATTCTTCAACAAACTCATTGGGTTAAATTTTATAAACACTGCAGGAAAGAAAGGAGTGATAGCAAGTGATGATCATTAAATCTCCTATTAATGTAACCCTCTTCTCATTGACCTCAAATGATCCCAGATTATCCCTCTACAGTCTTTAATGAACGCCTCTGCCAGACTCCTCTACCTCACATACTGTACCTCTCACACCTCCCCCTCTACAGTCTGTATTGGACATCTCTGCCAGGCTCATCTACCTCACATCATTTACCTTTCACACCTCACCCTTCTGGTCTACAATGAACACCTCTGCCAGACTCACCTACCTCATAACCCGTAGCCTTCACACCTCACCCTCTACAGCCTGTAATGAATACCTCTTCCAGACTCATCTACCTCACCTTCTGTATCTTTCACAGCTCACCCCTCTGGTCTATAATGAATACCTCTGCCAGACTCACCTACCTCATATCCAGGGCCGGTGCAAGCATTTTTGTTTACTCAGGCGAAGTTGCGTTTTGGTGCCCCCCTCCACCCAATCCGTGCCATGCCAATCGGGAGTGTTTGGTGTCCTCACGCATTGCCAATCTATGCTGTGCCTGGTGCCTCTCCTGTGCCACAGGGCCAATCTACAGAGTGTGTGGTCCCCTCCTTTGGCAATGTGGCATAGGAGGGGCACCAGGCACTGCACAAATTTGCAATGTGGCCTGGTGGTGCCCCCTGGTCTTGCTGTGTCAATATACCCACATATTTCAAACTGCCTGCCACTCCTAGTGTTTCCCTGTGATCCTGCTTCCCTCCACTCTCACTCTGTTGCTGTGGTCCACTCTCTGACTCCAGGTCTCCAGAAGCAGACTGGCAGCAGGGTCCTCATCCTCTAATTCAATTCACTCCTCCTTAATGAATTTTTCCCCTTTAATTACTTTCACCCCCTCCCCCCTTAAATTTATTTCATATAGCGTATGACAGAGCTCCACAGCAAAAAAACTCACAGTAATGTGCGGGGTGTATGAGCGTATGACAGAGCTCAACAACAATAAAACTCACAGTAATGTACCGATATCAGTTTACTCAAACCCCCCAGCAGAACATTACACACACACACACACACACACCCCAGCAGAACATTACACACACCCCAGCAGCACACTACACACACACCCAGCAGAAAATTACACACACACACCCCAGCAGAACATTACACACACACCTCCCCAGCAGAACATTACACACCCCCAGCAGAACATTACACCCCAGCAGAACATTACCCCTCCCAGCAAAACATTACACACCCCGAGCAGAACATTACACCCCCCGAGCAGAACATTACACCCCCTCGAGCAGAACATTACACACACACACACAGCCCCTCCCCTCCCCTCCCTCATTTTATTCAAACCTTTTATAAATCTTCTCTCGGCCTCTCTGCCCAGTCCTCCTTCACACTACAGTGGAAACACGCAGGCTGACTCTGCTGCAGGGCCGCACCCTAAGCTTTGGGGTTTGTCCCCCAATCTTTTCTGCTGCTGCGTGCCCTGGCTATGCGTGTCACGTGAGGGTTCGGTGCCAAATTATGCAGCGTGCCTGCTCATGTTTAGAATGTGGGACTGAGCCTACAGCCTGTAATGAATACCTCTTCCAGACTCATCTGCCTCATATCCTGTACCTCTCACACATCACCCCTCTGGTCTATAATGAACATCTCTGCCAGGCTCATCTACCTCACATCCCTTACCTCTCACACCTCACCCCTCTACTGTCTGTAATGAATACCTCTGCCAGATTCATCTACCTCATATCCCGTACTTCAAAATAGTTAGTTACAAGCATTTATAAAGCATCAACAAATTCCTTAGCGCTGTACAATGGGAGAGACAGAGTGACAAATATACATACACATTACAAACACAGAACAGTAGGAGGGAGGACCCTGCTTGAGAGCTTACAATCTAAGAGGAGAGGGGTGACACAGTAGTTGAGGGTACCTGGAGTATGTAAAGTAGCTGGGTGCATGTGGGCTGGGTGGGAAGATGGAGCAAAAAATGTACAGTGAGGGATCATGGAGGTAGTCGATAGGCTTCTCTAAAGTAATATGTTTTCAGAGACTTCTTGAAGGACTGTAGAGACAGGGAGAGTCTAATGTTGCGGGGGAGGGAGTTCCAAAGAAAGGGGCAGCTCAAGATAAGTCCTGAAGGCGAAAGCTGGGGGTGAGGGTACAAGGAGCTGATAGCATCAGATCATTGGCAGAACGAAGTGGTCAGGCAGGATATACCTGCTAATAAGGGAGGAGATGTAGGCAGGGGCGCGGTTATGGAGAGCTTTGTTTGTGAGCACCAGTATTTCGAATTGGATTCTAAATGAAAAATGGAACCGGTGTAGAGATCAACAAAGGGGGGAGGTGCGGGAGGTGAGGTGTACGAGTCTGGCACAGGTGTTCATTACAGACTGCAGAGGGAGAATCTGAGATCTCTTAAGGCCAGACAGAAGGAGGTTACAGTAGTCAAGGCGGGAGATAATAAGAGCTTGGATGAGCATTTTAGTAGAGTCCTGATTAAGAAAGAGACAGATGCGTGCAATGTTTTTTAGGTGGAAGTAGCAGGATTTGCCTGAGAGTAAGAAGTAATGGTGACACCATTCACCTGAAGGTAAATGAGTGCAGGAATGTTGGTTTTAGAGGGAGGGAAGATGAGAAGAGCGGAGACAGCTGAGAGGCAGGCTGTAACAAGGTCCAACACCAGAGGAGAGAGATTGGAGGGAAAAGCTAGATTTTGGTGCCGTCGGCATAGAGATGATAATTATATCCATAGGAAGAGATGAGGTTGCCCAGAGTTGCAGTATAGATGAAGAAGAGTAGGGGACCCAGAACAGAGCCTTGAGGTACCCCAACTGAGAGAGACACTGGTGGTGAAGAGGCACCGGCAAAGGAGACACTGAAGGAGCGAGAGGAGAGAGATAGGAAGAGAACCAGGAGAGAGTGGCATCACTGAGGCCAAGCCGATACAGCGTGAGGAGCAGGAGAGGGTGGTCAACGGTATCGAAAGCAGCGGAGACGTCAAGAAGAATAAGGAGGGAGAAGTGACCTTTGGTTTTAGCAACAACTAGATCATTAGCCACCTTGGTCAGAGCAGTCTCAGATTGTTGAGAGCTAAAGTCAAAGGGGAGCAGAGAGATGGTAGTTTGAAAGGGAGGTGGGGTCAAGAGATGGCTTCTTTAGAAAGGGGGTGATCAAAGCACGTTTGGGGAAGACTCTGGAGGAGAGGTTAAAAATATGAGTCAAAGCAGGGACAATGACATGAAATGAATAACTGTGAGGCATGTAGCCTACCCATTAACCTCTAAAATGCCAGTTATCAAGCAAAAACTTGAAATACATACACTGAAGCTTGTAGCTTACCCATTAACCCCTAATATGCCATTAATCAAGGGAAAAAATAAAATGTATACTGCGAGGGATGAAACCTGCCCATTAACCCTTAATATACAACTAAACCAATGGAAAAAAGAAAGTAATACATAGTGTGATATATAGGCTGACTGTTAACCTTTTCACTGCTGAGCCATTTCTGCCCTGTGAAAAAAAGAAAAGGTTATGTTTGTTTTTTTTATTTATGATTTTGTGTTTACACTGAATATGGTCATGTTGGGTATCATTGGAAAGGCCAGACTCTGCCCTTTCCAATGACACCGACCATGTACAATGCACAGGGACGGAGATACAGCAGTCTGAAAAGTGGGGGAAGCTGGATGCTGATTCCTGGCTGGGGGGCACACAGGGGAGCAAGGAATTATTATTATTATTATTTATTTATAAAGCGTCAGCATATTCCGCAGAGTGGTACAATGGGCACAGTATAGACAGGGTTACAATATTGAACAACATTTTGGAAAACCAGTACTGGAGGAAATGAGGCCCTATTCCCGTGGGAATTTACAATCTAGAATAACCTGGGGGGGGGGCAATTGCGTTAATGTTGTGTGTGATCCTTTATGTGCAGAAATATCTTTTGATTCAGCTGCAGCATACATTTTTTTTATCTTTACTGTGCATCTCTGGCTGCTGTTTCCGAGCTGCGGGTTCGACCTCAATCTCAGCTGAGAGGCCTAACCCCTTATAATTATAATGGAGAGAACCACTCAACTCTCTGTCAATTCGTAAATTCTTATTGAATCTCATGTTTCCAGATGAGACATCTCAGCTCTTCTCTTGATCTAGTAAAGAATGTTAATGAACCTGCCCCAATAACTAATTCTATTTGTTTTCTGCTGCACACAAACACATATACAGGGTTCACGTTTCAGGCTACCGGCACGCGAGTGTTTGTCAGAGAGGAAGGAACGTCCGTGAGTGTTGACGTTCCTTCCACTCTGTGCGCTCAGCGTGGAGGATCGCGCTTTGTAGCCCTGTCAGCATCTGTCTAGCTTTTTGACGGGGAGGGATTTTTCACGTCCGGTGGTTGGTCCTCCCCGTCAAAATGGCACAGACGCAGGGAAGTGCGAACACACACAAGCACTCAGTGCGCTCGTGTGCCGGTACCCTCAGAGCTTGTTCATAAACTATTGATGATATTCCATTCTTGAATGCATTTTGAACCCTGTCACTACCAAGTGGTTTTCCAAAAAAACACCGTCAGGAACCAGTGGTGTTTTGGAAAATAATTTGTTAATTAATTATATAGTAATAAATATCTGGGAATATTCCCCATGTATTCCTCACTGTAATAAATATGTATGTATTTAGCAGGCAGATGTCGCCATCTGCTGGCCAAATGGAGTTACTGCCGTTGCAATTGCAGCTTGTGGCTCCGTCTTTTATCGGCAGGGAAAGGTCCAGTAGACACTTTGTTAGTGGATTATGAACAGTTTTGGCACCTCGAGCATCATACCCACGGTGCTAAAACTTTAAGGGCATGTTCTGGAGCCCTAAAAAGAAACAAAACTTGTTGCAAGAAACGAATTTGATTTGTTTATGTCCCGTTCAACTGCAAATCGAGATCACTCGAAATTGGGCACCTGATGGTGCCTTTGAAGTCCTGAGTTATATCTATCTTGGCAATGAAAGAGTTAATGCATGCATATAAAATGTATCTTGTGTAGATTCAGTTCAGTTCACAGCATTGTAAATTATAACGGGTGTTTTTGAGACACTCCAAAAATGTCCCTTATTTTCCTATGCTTATTTACTATACAAAATCCCATTAACCCTTTGGTGAAAGAGGATGTGTCAGTTCAGACTGATAGCGGAGTAACTGCGCATTAGGATTTTTAATTTGCATATCCTATACTATAATAGAGTAAGGCTTGGCGTGTCCATCGCCAAGCCTTACTCTGCGCATGCGCGCGCAACCAGCCGCGGCACGAGCCGGCTGTGCGCTCGCCGCGGCGGTTACAAGATGCACACAGCAGCCGGGTAGAGGCTGCGCTCGCAGCCTCTACCCGGCTGCCGTAGGCATCCAACCCCTGAGCGGCGAAGGGAAAGTTCCCTCGCTTCCGCTCTTTGAAGGACCCAAGCCGCGGTCACTTGGGAGTCCCACGTGACCGCGGCTTGGGTCCTTCAACGAGCGGAAGTGGGGAAACTTTCACTTCGCCGCTCGGGAAGGTAAGTATGGAGACGGAGCTCATGGGGCGGCTGTCCGAATGCATTCGAACAGCCGCCCCATGTCTGGTCTGGGGTCTGAGCTGGGGAGCAATATCCACGAGCTGGGGCAGTATCCACGTGCTGGGGCAGTATCCACGAGCTGGGGGCAGTATCCACGTGCTGGGGCAGTATCCACGAGCTGGGGCAGTATCCACGAGCTGGGGCAGTATCCACGTGCTGGGGCAGTATTCACGTGCTGGGGCAGTATCCACGTGCTGGGGCAGTATCCACGAGCTGGGGCAGTATCCACGTGCTGGGGCAGTATTCACGTGCTGGGGCAGTATCCACGTGCTGGGGCAGTATCCACGTGCTGGGGCAGTATCCACGAGCTGGGGCAGTATCCACGTGCTGGGGCAGTATTCACGTGCTGGGGCAGTATCCACGTGCTGGGGCAGTATCCACGTGCTGGGGCAGTATCCACGAGCTGGGGCAGTATCCACGTGCTGGGGCATATATCCACGAGCTGGGGCATATATCCACGAGCTGGGGCATATATCCACGAGCTGGGGCAATATCCACGAGCTGGGGCATATATCCACGAGCTGGGGCAATATCCACGAGCTGGAGCAATATCCACGAGCTGGAGCAATATCCACGAGCTGGGGCAATATCCACGAGCTGAGGCAATATCCACGAGCTGGGGCATATATCCACGAGCTGGGGCAATATCCACGAGCTGGGGCAATATCCACGAGCTGGAGCAATATCCACGAGCTGGGGCAATATCCACGAGCTGAGGCAATATCCACGAGCTGGGGCATATATCCACGAGCTGGGGCAATATCCACGAGCTGGAGCAATATCCACGAGCTGGAGCAATATCCACGAGCTGGGGCAGTATATCCACAATAGACTGCCCTCTGGGCAGGCTTTCCACCTTGTATACCATAAAGACACTGAATATAACGCGTATTAATTATTTTAACATGACCGTAAAGAACTGACAAAAACCTATGAATACAAATTCACAATCGTAGGTGCGCACAGAGCATGTCCGTTTTACCTGGCGCTCCCTAATACTGGAAGAATTCAGACATACTTACACTTTTTGAATAGTCTCCTGACAATGGCCTCAATTTAATTCCGCCCAATCAGCAAAATCTGAAGATTTTTTCGTCCACAATTCGGACCATCGTTCGGTTCGGGAAATTTAAATTGAAGCATATCGGAATTTTGATCCCAATAGAAATTCAGCTGGGTTATCTGCGACCATACTTTCTAAAGGAAATTTTGACTTTGGTGATTCAATTCGGATTTATCAGTAAGTCTAATTACTTTAGCCTTTTCCCGCTATGCCATTTCTGCGGTGGGTGGGCCTTAAAGACGCGGGGTGTACTAGTAGGCCCAGCTGGCGTTAAAACCCTCTCGCCTGGCACCACCTGCCCGGCGTGAAACGGTTAAAATATTAAGTTCTGATAAAGGGATTCTCAGGCAAGAGAACAGGGAAAATCACTCCATTTTAATGTTAGTGTTCATTTAGTACTAAAAAACTTTCTAACACCGGTGGTTATTTTTAGAGTTCATTGAAACAGGGCGCACAGTGTCCCTTTTGGACAATTTACTTAATGAGCTTTTTGTGGATGAGCGTAAACAGCCAATAGTACACAGCTAAGTACTGTAGATACTCGAGTATGCCACTAGATTTTGGTGACACAATGTTACCTTAAAATTGATGGGGTCGCGTTATATTCGAGACATCTGCATCGTGTGTAACAAAAAAAAAACAACACACAACTTGTCTTGCTCTGGATCCCAAGTCTCCCGGAAGTACCGGTAGTCTCGCTGAAGTGAATGCGGGCTCCCTGATGCTTGCAAACACTTCAGCAACTCCCGAATTTGAGAGAGGTGGGTTCCATCACTCTCGCTTTAAGCCAATCATTCAACTCGCTCGCCTCCGCCGGCCATCTAATCGCTAGTAAAGACGACAGGTGGCCGGCGACTTCAAACTTGGCAACAACTGCAATCATTCTAGAGCAGAGCACTCTGGCCTGAGGGGGAGCCTGACTGTTAAGAGAATCTGGAAGGATTTTAATTGTTTACCGGTACAGAGAAATTTTGTTCCTCGCGTTATATTCGAGTCTTGAGAATTCTCTCATTTCCATAATTAATCTCTATCCATCACATTATATTCGGGTCGCGCTATACTCGAGTATCTACGGTAGTTGTGCTGTTTCATTGTCAAAAATTCCACATGTTGGCCAGATTGCATGAAACCAATATTTCAGCAATTATTTTATTATTATTTTATTTGTTAAGCGTCAACAGATTTTGCAACACTGTACAGAGGTACAATGGGTAACAAGTCAAATTTTTTTTTCATTAGACATTTTCAGGATAATATACAAACATAAAAGATGAGCAGTGTGGATTCACTCAAAAAATGCCTAAAAAATCCTAAAATAATGATTAAGTAAAGAAACTTACATTCTATTGGTAGTAATCTACTTGGCATTCTTAAATAAGCAATAAAAAACAAAATAACTCATAAAAAAGTGAAAAACCAACTCATCCGAATCACCCGAAATGATCCAGATCGCCAAAATGAGCCGGATCAGCGAAATGATCCAGATCGCCGAAATGATCCGAATCGCCAAATTGATCCAACTCACCGAATCGATCCGAATCACCGAATCAAAATGATCCGAAACGAAATAAAAACTGTCCGAAATGATCTGAAACGAAGAAAAAACACCCGGAAAAAAAACTAAACTAAATGAAAAAAAAGTCATGCACATCCCTAGTCAGGAGGTACAGTAGTTGAAGTAGTCTAAGCAGGGAAATTATAAGAGAGCGGATAAGTTGTTTGGTGGTGTCAGCCATCAGAAATTGACAAATTTTGGCGATAGTTTTGTGGACACTTTGAAAATTCCACCATTTTCCCTAATACATTTCCAAATCTCAGCTGTCAGGTTGAACAAATTTCCCCCGAAGTTGATTTCCAAGAATATAACAACCTCACCCATACCTGAAAACATTCAAAATGAAACCCTTCACTTTGATACTAAAGGACTCACTCGCTGTCAAGGAAAGAACCATGGTATAACTTCGGCAAAGTATGGTGGTGCAAGCACAGCAAAACGTACGGTGAATTCACTAATTGGGGGACGGCCACTGTAGTTTGCCATATTTTTTTACCTTTGCATTCTTTCCATCGTTGATGTAGTTATTGAGCATAGTTTTCAATAGGGTTTCCACCATAATGTCTGTTCTAGTAACTTACTGTTGTTTCCAATGGTGTTTCAGTTGAAGATGTCTACCGTTATTTTCACCACAGTTTGTATGGGAGGTCTATGGAGGTTGCCACTTTAAAACCGCAGAAGGCCTGGCCAAAATAAAGTCACACACTGTTATATTTGGTTGTGTCGCCTTTTGCTTTGATTGCGGCACGCATTCGCCGCGACATCGTGTCGATAAGATCATGCGATGTCATAGCATTTATTTGCGTCCAGAGTGGCATTAATTTGTGGCCAAGATCTTGTATTGATGATGGGAGAGTCGCGGCGCTGCGTAAAGTCTTCTCCAGCACATTGTCCCAAAGATTAACCTCAATGGGGTTATGGTCTGGACTGTGCGGTGGCCAATCCATGTGTGAAAATGATGTCTCATGCTCCCTGAACCACTCTTGCACAATTTGAGCCCGATGAATCCTGGCATTGCCATCTTGGAATGTGCCCGCTGTGCCATCAGGGGAGAAAAAAACTCATTGATGGAAAAACCTGCTCGTTCAGTATATTCAGGGAGTCACATGACCTAATTTTATGCTGAAACCTATTAATCACTGCAGTAATTACCCAATGGAAGGCGAGCACCTATTGGCTGAGTTACATCCAGGTGGGGACTTTTTTGGCCAGTCAGTAGATAATCAACAGTGATATTGTAATTGGAGAATAGCCTTTAGTTTATTAATAAAACTAATAGTTTATTAATTTTATGGAAGAATAATGGCGGTACCATTGTTGACCGTTATTTGCAGCAACTTCGTCTGCCTGTGTTAGATTTTTTTTCTCTCCAGAAAGCCGATGTTCAATGTTGTGGCATCAACGATAAACATGGCCGCCTTTTTGAATTACCCTTTGAGTGTGTGTGTCATTAAACCTTCAATAACCCTCGAGATGTGCAAGTAGGCAAACACATGAAAAGCACCAATTTGATAAACAGACGACGATCTGTCAAGAAGACATGTGAAAATGTTACCATTATTCCATCTTTTAATGCACTCGAGATTCCAAAATTACAACTCACTCGGCTCGGACGAAAACGCTAACATCGATTTCTTCTATTTTTTTTTTTCTCGGGGAAACTGGAAAGCTCTTAGCGGCCTCTTTATATTGACAAAAGCTGCAGGGAAGCTGCAAGAGACAACAAAATATATTCCGTATGAATCTCCTACCATCTGCACATTATATTTTGTGACCTTAGCTGCTTGAAAACTTTGAGAGATGGAGCAGATGGTACGCAGGGTAAGCAGAGGACAGTCGCTGAAATTAAAGTGCTGCGGATTTAAAAGATCACAAAGAAGCTATTTATTCCGTGCAAAAAAAAATAATAATAATGTGTTTTGCGTCAACATTTCTTCAAAGCAGAAAAAAAAAAAAAAAATACCCCCCAAACCACCGAATACCTCTGCAACGGCATATGGACAAATAAATAATACATGCAAGCAACTCATTCTAAAATAAACAGAAAGTAGGTCATTGAAATCCAATAGCACTTTGTAAGACAGAATAATCATATACGGCAGCGTGGCAGCAGAGTGTCTGAAATGTTGCATGCATATAAATGATACTATTTGGGTTGCGTTGCTTTATGTGCCTAAATACTATACACCCGTTGACCTATTATTATAAAATTATTTTTTATTTTCGGTGATTTTACTCACTTTTTGTCCCTCGCCGTGCGCTGCTCCTCCTCTTTGGCTCAGGGACTCCCGAACCAAAGTACAAAGACTCTCCTCTTGGGTTTGGCAATGGTTAAATAAACACAGATATTGGTAAAAATGAACACTTATGGGGTAATTCAGAAAGCACTGAAATTATAGTGAATCCCCCCCCCCCCGAATGTGGAGCTGCCAAAGACTGCCGCCGAACAGACCACCGAACTGCAGGGGGGAAAAAATGGAACTCTGCTATTCTTTAACCCCTACACTGCGGATGACGTGTGGGGGACATCCTCATGTGTGCACGCTGCATGCAGAGGACGTCCCCCACACGACATCATTTGGAATCCCCCTCCCGTCCGATACTCACCTCTCCGTCTGGGGTCCCACGCAGATCTGACTTCCATGAAGTCAGACCTACGTGTTTAAACCCCTCCCGGCATACTGACGTCATTACGACGGGCGCATTGACGTCAGTTTCAGGTGCCCCTGGAGGAAGAGCGCCTGAAAGGAGGGGGGTCCTTCAGACCTGTCTACCTCCCGATCAGGAGGAGATTAAATTAAAAGAGAGTCTGCCCTTTCCAGCGGTGCCACTCTTTAACCCCTGTGGTGCCGATCCACGATTCGCGCCAGATCGAGGACCTCTCCCAGGCGTAGCTGACATCTTGGATGTCAGCCAAGCCTACGGGGATCCCCCCGCCCACTGACATCATCACGCATGGCACGATGACATCAGTATGAGAATTAACCCCTAGCTGCCAAGGGGTTTCTCTATGGAAACCCTATGGTGGAGATCATTGCCTTTCCAATTGTACCAAACATGACCATGTTAACCCTTTCGCTGCTGAGGCGTTTCACGCCTCTGTGCTGAGGTCATTTTTACCTGTTTTGCGCATCATGTTTAAACGTGTTTTGAAGGCTTATTTTAGTATATGACCCAGACATATTATATATCGTTCTTTCCGTCAGACTCGGCAGATTCATAATATGTCATTATTATATGTATACGTCATGTCCTGTCTGTATATTATAACAAAAAATGCAAACAAATATGAATTTTCAATAATTTACAACGTGTAAAGTGTTTTTTTTTCACATTTTAACATGCGAGCAATTGCGGTTATATTTTGTATGGGGTGCGTTTGTTAAAAAAATTAGAGATGGGGTCTCGTTAAATTTTTTTTGGGGAAAATTACGCGATTTTTAACAAACGCACCGCATACAAAAATCGTTAGTGCAGCATCATTGTTCACATTATAATTGAAATGGGAACAATATTGCTGCATTAACGAACCAAAAAAAAGAAAAATCTTGTTTATTTTTTTTTTTATAATTTTTTTTTAAATATTTTTTTATTTTTATTTTTAATTTTTATTTTTTTAAAAAACTTTTTTCACAGTCGTGTTTGGTATCGTTGGAACGGCCATGCTCTGGCCGATCCAACAGTACCAAACTTTAACCCCTAACTGCCACAGATCGGGATATAGGGGGTTCATTGGAACCCCCTATCTCCACCGTTGGTGGCAGCTAGGGGTTAACTCCAGGACTGGCGTCATCGTGCTATGCACGATGACACCAGTCCTCAGGGGGAGTTCCCGGAGGCTTGGCCGACATCCAAGATGTCGGCCAGCTCCGGGAAAGGATCACGAACCGGAGCTTTTCAGGGCCGATTCGTGATCCGGCTCCCCAGGGGTTAATGACAGCCACCGTTTGGAAGGGCAGGCTGTGCCCTTCCAAGCGGTGCCTGTATTAACCCCCTGCTCCCCGGCGATCGGGAGGGAGAGAGGTCCGATCGCCGGGGAGCAGGGGGTTAATACAGGCTCCCCCCCTCCCTTTCAGGCGCCTCCTCCGCACATGCGGGGGGGGGCGCCTGAATTAGATGTCATCGCGTCGCCGCGATGACCTCTAATGTCCCCGCCGGGGTCCCGGGGGGGCGCAGCAATCCGCCGGAATCCGTCGGATTGCTGCCTCCTGTGCTCGGACGCGCTGAGCGCGTCCGTAGCACAGGAGAACCACTTGGCTGGACGCGCTGAGCGCGTCCATAGCAGCCAAGTGGTTAAAAGTAAAAACAAAATTAAAAAAATAATAATAATACATTTTTTTTATAAAAACGTATTTTTTTGTTTTTTATTAATGCAGCATTATTGCTCATATTTCAATTATAATGTGAACAACGATGCTGCAGTAATGATTTTTTTCTTGTTTTTTTTAGCTAAAATCACGTAATTTCTCAGAAAAATAAATTAACGGGTTCCCAGTTCTAATTTTTTTAACAAGCGTACCCCATAGAATATATAACCGCAAAGGCTCAGATGATAAAATGTGAAAAAAAAATACTTTACACGCTGTAGATGATTGAAATTTTAATGGTAATTCTCATTTTTTTAAAATTATTTGTTATAATATTCTGCCAGGACATGACGTATACATATAATAATGATATATTATGAATCTGCTGAGTCTGCCGCAAAAAGAAGGATTTAGAATTTGTCTGTGTCGTATAATAAAACGTGACTTCAAATCGCATTTAACCGTCCTGGCGCTAATTCCGAATTTGGCTCGGGGGTTAATTATCAGTACCAAAAGCGGTAACCATGAGTCACACTTGGGATTACACTGTAGTATTACTTACCTTGTCTCTGCGATCCCCCGATGTCCTCCCGCTGTGTCCTCCGTCCGATGCCAGAGATAAATGATATAATATAAAGATAATTAAATAATCAGACCACCACGGAGGTTATGTCACGTTTTATTATATTATGATGAGCAAAAACCGTGGCGTCACTAGGGTTGGTGTCACCCGGTGCGGTAATTTATGGTGTCACCCCCCCCCCCAGTTTTACGGGGGTTTTTAACTACTTTAACCCATAAGTCAGTACTCCCATATAACACCGAATGCTCATACACGGCGCACATTACTGTGAGGTTTATTACTGTGGAGCTCTGTGATATACTCATACACAAATTTTGGCAAACTGCCAGCAAGTACGGTGCCTGGTCGAAGGCAGTGAAAGTCCCCATAGAGAAGTAATGGTTAATCTATTCAGAGACACCGAACAGCAAAGAAATGTCCTGATGTCCGGTGTTTTCATTTGCAGGTTTATTCAGGTGAAAGAATACCATAGGTTTCAATGTTAAAAATATTTCTGTTTTTATCCAATATCTAATAAACCGTTTATTCCTTTAATCCACAGTAAAAAAATCTCTTTATTTATTGATTTTATTTTTTTGTATCTTCAAGGCATTTTTCAAAAAAAAAATCCTTTTATATATATATATATATATATAATTTTTTTAGGGTCTCACCCTAGGGGGTGGTGTCACCTGGTGCGAACCGCACCCCCGCCCCCCCCCCTTGCGATGCCCCTAAGCAAAAACAAGCTCAGCACAAAGAGATAAAATGGCTCAGCAGTGAAGGGGTTAAAAGGTGTTTGAACCTATAAAAATTTAGGAAAATGTTTGGAAATAATAAAAAAAGTCCTATATAAAGTAATAAAATGGTTTGTTACAAAATAAATAAAAAAAAAATCCTTAAAAAAAATTGGGAATCAAAAATTTCACCCAAAGGAATAACAACAAAATAATTCCAAGAAAATGAATGAAAAGACGGTTTGCTGAAATTGAAATTAATAAATGGTTGAACTGAAAAAAATTAAAACCGATAATATTTTTTTACAGTGAATCCTATGGGATTCGCCCGTTTAAACCTGTCGAACAGAATCACCGAAAATCAGGGCATTTCACCGTCACTTTGGTGTAGTTCGACGTTCTGTGAATAGATCAACCATTATTTCTCTATGGGACAATTTCGGTGCCGCCAAAGATCGACGAATTACGGCAAACTGCATTGTATTTCACTGTCTATTCGCCAGCTTTCTGAATAAACGAACTGCCATGAAATTGCAAAGTAGGGTGAAATTCACCGTTCGATGCTCTTCGGTAGTGAATTCAGTTCTCTTTGAATAACTCATTTTGAAGATTCTCGTTACAGAGTGTTTCCTTTTGAGTGGTTACAATGGAAATTGTATCCAACCTCCTTAATGATAGATATGCCTAAACAATAAAGAACACTTATATAAAGGATCATATCCAGATGGCTGAGAAGTCCTTGACATCTGTCTGTGTTAATGCATATTCCAGCACTTATCAGACCCGTTCTACTTGTGACATTTACTTGTGACATGCTTATTTCATAGTTTCTACTTGCAATAGAGATTTTATAAAAGTGTGGTGTTCCCGATTAATGGATGTTTTAAAAATATATTTTAGCTTTTAGATGAGGAAAGATTCCAAGACATTGAGAAAATTAAAACGATTGGAAGCACATACATGGCAGTTTCCGGATTGTCACCAGAGAAGCAGGTACATCCTATTGGTGTTCAGTGATTGATTAAAATGTGCGTGTTTAAATTATATATCACAAAAATAACAATACCGTCCAGGTACAGATTACATTTCTAAGACCGGTTGGAGGTCTGGACTCAAGGACGTGAACAAATTCATGCATGAGGTCCAGGTGTCTCCTTAAATTGGGTGGGGAAGAATTCAGACACATGAGATGGTCAGTATCAACAAGGGAGGAAGAAATGCCACTCCTACGAATTGATTTTGATCTTCCTTGACCTGGCACTTTATCTGGAAACCCTACAATCCCTTATGGAGTCAGCATCCTTGGTCCTAGAAGCGACCCACAAAACATTCTGTTTGTTGAAACCATAGCCACAATGTGCTGAAAATGTGCTGTAGGGAGCCTGCTGCGCATTTATACTGTATGGCTTCTTTGAAGTGGTTTTCAATAACACCACAGGCTGCTGAAAATGGTTTTATGGAAAACCGCCTGGTAGTGCAGAGCCTATGAGATTATAAATATATATATAACATACGTGTTTTTTTCTGAA
This sequence comes from Leptobrachium leishanense, assembly GCA_009667805.1. Lineage (NCBI taxonomy): Eukaryota > Metazoa > Chordata > Amphibia > Anura > Megophryidae > Leptobrachium > Leptobrachium leishanense. The sequence continues at coordinate 37,626,545 of CM019067.1, read as the reverse complement.
TACTGTTCTCTGGCTTTGTGAGTGAATTAAATTAGTTTTTTTTTCCCAAATTCCACCTGACCCACTTCAGCGTTATAAGGAATGCTATTGACTTCAAAGATACAGGGTCAGCACTAGCTTTAGGCCAACTAGGCAGCCACCTAGGGTGCCGAACAGAAAGGGCCAGGCTGTCCGCACTGATATAAAGACCCGCCTCTGTATGAGGGGCTTTAACACTCACTGTAGGCAGCCAGTCTCATTAAGGGCACCCTGTGCAATGGAATATATTAAGGCAGTGGTTCCCAACTGCGGTCCTCAAGTACCCCCAACAGGTCAGGTTTTCCAGATAGCTTAAGCACAGCACAGGTGATATGATTTGCTGCTCAGTGATTGCAGGATTCAGTTATTTATTTATTTATTTATAAAGGATTTTACCAGGAAGGATACATTGAGATTTCTCTCGTTTTCAAGTATGTCCTGGGTTCAAGAACATTGAAGTGTTACAGTTACAGAAATAAAGTAATACAATGCAAGATATTAAAAAACAACACAAATATACAGATTAACAGAAAATAAATATGTAGGAAATATAGTCACTAGGTTACATGATTACAGGTGCATTCTGTATTGAGGTATGTTAGTAAGGAGCTCTTGAGTGACTTAAGACTGGGGAAGATTTGATGGTGTCTGGGAGGTTATTCCATAATTGCGGTGCTCTGTAGGAAAATGAGGACCGAGCCGCTGTCTTTTTGTATTGTGGTATTGCAAGTAAGGTGCTGGTCCTGGATCCGAGGTTATAGGATGAAGGAGCTGCTGGGGGAAGCAGTCTATTCAGGTAGGGTGGTAGCTTCCCAGAAATGCTCTTAAACACCAGGTTGGAAAGGTGAAGGGTGCGTTTAGATTCCAGCGATGACCAGTTTAGCTCTTTTAACATGTCACAATGGTGGGTCATGTAGTTACATTGTAATGCAAAGCGGCAGAAGGAGTTATACAATGTAGTAAGTTTCTGAAGGTGTGTTTGCGGGGCCGCTGCATACACTACATCTCCGTAATCAATAGCCGGCATAAGCATTTGTTGTACAATCTGCTTTCTTACCGCGGGGCTCAGGCAGGATTTGTTTCTGTACAGGGCACCTAGTTTGGGGTAAAGTTTAGATGAGAGTTTTTCGATGTGGGGGCCAAAGGATAGATTAGGGTCCAACCACATACCTAGATATTTGAGAGAAGTGACTGTGGTCAGCGTGCCATTTGATTTTGTCCCAACACATAAGTGGGGATTTTGCAATTTGTGTAGTTTAGGTTTTGTTCCAAAGAGCATGGTTACAGTTTTGTCATTATTTAAAAAAAGTTTGTTATCTTTGATCCACTTTTCTACCTCTGTGAATTGTTCTTGCAGCACGGCTTCCAGCTGCCGGAGATTTGGTTTGCTGGTATAGATTACAGTGTCGTCTGCATACATATGTACAGTTGAGGCTTTGCAGACGTTGGGCAGATCATTTATGAATATTGTGAATAGCAGGGGGCCTAGTATTGAGCCTTGGGGTACACCGCACGTGACAGGGAGGGGGAGGGAGGAGCTGCCAGAAATTGACACATATTGCGACCGATCAGATACATATGATTGAAACCAGGTTAACGTGCGATCACCAATGCCAGAGTTTTTAAGTTTTTCTAACAAGATGCCATGGTCTACCGTGTCAAAGGCCTTGGCAAAATCAAGGAAGATGACTCCAGTTAGGTTTCCTTGTTCCATCCCAGCTTGGATATCACTGCAGACTTTTAAAAGGGCGGTTGTAGTTGAGTGATTTGGACAAAAGCCTGATTGATCCGGGGTTAAGTAGTTCCAATATTGATAATAATCACGTAATTGTGTGTAGACGCATTTTTCCAAGATTTTTGACATTACAGGGAGCAACGATATCCAGGTCGGCCATGTTTTCTTGGACACTTATAACTATTTCATGCAGAGGGGATCACAGGGAAAAGTGCTGTCCTGCAATATGTATAATTCATATCCTGCAGGAAAGAAATCACGGGAAGTAACCTGGGATTCCGTTTTTGATTTCTTACCTGCCGCATATGTATTATACATGTTGCGGGGTGGCATTTAGGATGCACTACACATCAGCATGAATAAATAACATGTGTCCAGGAAAACATGGCCAATCTGGCAACTCTAGATTCAGTCTGCACTTCCCCAAGGCAATCCTTAAAACCTGGCTTGTTAAGGGTACTTAAGGACCGTGGTTGGGAACCACTGTACTAAGAGGACCCTACCTGCCATCTTCCTTCATCTGCAGCAGCATGCGGAGGAAGTGACCATATAACATGTCAATATCTCCTAGCCAGCCGCACAAAAACATAAAATTATACCACTGGAAGTCAAGGAATCACAGGTATGCCCATGAAAAGGGGGTACAGCATAGAAAGTGGGGGAGAATAAAAGGAGCATGAGGGGAGCGTTAAAGGGCACGTTTATAAAAATCTAAACTGACTATTATTATTATTTTTTGGGGGGAGGGGGTGCAAGTAGCTGGCCTTGCCTAGGGCACAAAATAGTCTGGCACCGGCCCTGCAAAGACAACATAACATTAGAGCAAAATAGAGTGATTGTGTGATTCAGTATGCAAGAGGAGGTAGGGGGAAGACGGTAATACTCCCAGAAAGAAGACACCCTCAGGGCACCCAGGACTGTTGTTGATACTTTGTTGCTATTCACAGAGTGCACATAGAGTTCAGCACAGATGCAAAGCAAAGTATTTCCTTCTCGAAGATAAGCATTCTTGCATATCTGCTTATTATTCATAGTTCATGCCTTTGATTAATTAACACACCTTAATTAGCTTTACAAAAACAAGTATGATTGAAACAGCTGTGCACAGGCATCTCAAAGAGCTCGCTACACATTTTAATAATAAAAGAGAATATCCACGCAATCAATTAAAACTGAGAAATGGTATTCATTAAAGTGAAATCTACCCAACCTCCATGAATAAATGCCCTACTTGGCTTTTTTTAATAATTTTTTTAGATAACTATTATGAATATTGTTTCTATGGGGAAAAAAAAGAGTAAAATAGAAAATAATAGCCTGGTTGAGTTATTTGTAGCAATGAATGCAGGGCACTGTAGTTGTGCAATTAATCATCATGTCCCTGTTCGCTGTGCGCTGGGATTTAATGAAACCTTAAAATACTGCTGATGAGTAATGATCTGGAATGGTGTGTTTTTTTGTGAAGGAAAATTGTAAAATAACATTTTTGAAATATGTGGAATGCAAAATGACAAATGGGAGCCCTGAAATGTGACTTCTCTAATGAATTTTTTGTTGTTGTTGTTGGTATGTATCGTTTAGCAATGCGAAGACAAATGGGGGCATTTGTGCGCCGTGGCTGACTTCTCTATAGCACTCAACGAGAGCATACAAGAGATCAACAAGCATTCGTTTAACAACTTTGAACTACGAATTGGTGAGCATTGCTTGTGTGTGCGCGTCTGAAGACATGCTGACTCTTTCTTGTAGGTGGCAGAGGAGCAGAGATCACGTAAAATAAGCGGAGACGGATGGAGTGAGGTGTAGGTGCCAAGATGGTTTTTCTTTTTGCATATTTTGATAGACAGGGGGAGGTTGAAGAAGAGGATGGATAGATTGATAGATTCTACATCAATAGACAGATGCACAGACAGATAGATAGACAGACAGATAGACAGATAGACAGAGGTAGTTATGTAGATAGATACTCAGACAGATATATAGATAGATATGGATAGACTGATATATATAGATAGATTGAAATATTGATACATAAATATGGATAACTTGATAGATATATATGGATAGATTGATAAATAGATATGGATAGATAAATAGATAGATGATATATTGAAAGATGGATATGATAGATGGATAGATATGGATAGATATAGATAGATAGATTTAGATGGATAGATAGATAGATATGGATAGATATAGATAGATAGATAGATATGGGATATATATGGATAGATATAGATAGATATAGATATAGATAGATTGATATGGATATATATGGATAGATATAGATAGATATAGATAGATATAGATATAGATAGATTGATATGGATAGATATGGATAGATAGATATAGATAGATTGATATGGATAGATATAGATAGATAGATGGATAGACATGGATAGATAGATATATGGATGGATAGATAGATAGATAGATAGATAGATAGATAGATAGATAGATATGGCTAGATGGATAGATAGATATGGGTTGATATAGATAGATATAGATATGGATAGATATGGATAGATAGATAGATATGGATAGATAGATATAGATAGATATGGGATAGATATGGATATATATGGATAGATATAGATAGATATAGATAGATATAGATATAGATAGATTGATATGGATATATATGGATAGATATAGATAGATATAGATAGATATAGATATAGATAGATTGATATAGATAGATATAGATATAGATAGATTGATATGGATAGATATGGATAGATATAGATAGATATAGATAGATTGATATGGATAGATATGGATAGATAGATATAGATAGATTGATATGGATAGATATGGATAGATAGATAGATAGATAGATAGATATGGATTGATAGATATGGATAGATAGATATATAGATAGATATAGATAGATAGATATGGATAGATGGATAGATAGATATGGGTTGATATAGATGGATAGAAATGGATAGATAGATATGGATAGATAGATAGATAGATTTATAAAATTTCAGTTTAGTTGGCATCTGCAGATTTCAGAATCCAAATATTTCAGATTCAGAAACATTTCAGATTTGGAAATTGCCGACTCAGACTGATCCAAAAATATCAGACTGATAAAATAAATTTTGGAAAATTCAGAGGTGCACATCTTTTTACCCTTTCTTTACTTCCTTTATATTCCCATTCACTAATACCCCCATTTATCCCTCTATACATCCATACCAGAAGTTATTTATGGTTACGGTTAATATTAAGATACTTCTGGAGTTAGCTTTTTGATTAGAGTTACTTTTAGTATTATGGTTAAGATTACGGTTAGGGTTAGGACGGAGTAGTATTACTTTTAGGGTTTGGAGTATTATTACTTTTAGGGTTAGGAGTAGGATAAGGGTTACTTTTAGTGTTAGGGTTAAGACTAGAGTTAGGGTTAGGAGTAGTGTTACTTTTAGGGTTAGGAATAGGGTTACGTTTAGTGTTAGGGTAAGGGTTACTATTTCAGCTTGTTTTTCACTTAGGGTTACTTTTAGGGTTAGGTTTAGAGTAATATTCACTAAGGTCTGAATTTGCCAGTGAATTGTACCAATCAGTACGTTTCACTGTATCTGCAATTCCGGAGCTATTAGTCTACTCACTAAGTTACATCATCACCAAATACACATGAACTGACAGCGAAATGCGATGCAATTCGCTGCGAATCAGCGCTGCTCGGCAGCACTGAAATTGTCACATAGAGAACTAATGATTCATCTATTCACAGAATGCCAAATTACAACGAAATGACCTGATTTCGGCAATTTGAATTCGACAGGTTTAAACAGGCCAATCTAATAGGTCTTAATCTATTCTTAATGTAATAAATGTACTATATTTTTTTTATGTTTCTTTAAAGACCATTTATTATTTTTATTTTTTAAAAACCTTTTTAATTTCCTTGTTTTTTAAAAGATGTTTTTTTGAAAGACCGTTTTGTTATTTTTTTAAAGGACCTTTATTTTTTAGATACATTTCGATAAACGATTCAGATACATTTTTATTGATTTAACATCCTATTAGGAGAATAGGAGGCTTCCTATTGGCTGGTTTTTTTTTTCAAGGAGGTGACATTCGCTGAGGCCAATTCGGCGCTTTTCACCAACATTCAATAAATGCTTCTGCGACTCCATTCGGAGAATGGAACGTATTTATGTCGAAATGGAATCACAGAATTGTGCCAAAATTAAAAGAATAACCCTCTTAGTTACACAATAAACATACAATAAACTCTTCAAGATAGGGATGTGCATGGCTGAAAAATTCGTTAGGTTTTTAAATAATTTTGTTTTCGGAATTTCGTAACTAATTTGTTTCGTATTTCATTTAGTTTCGGATTGATTTGAAATTTCTAATCGATTTCAAATTCGATCGTTGATATCAGTTTTTCAAATTTTTCTTCTATGATGATGACACAGTGTAAAACAAAATAAATTTGTTATATACCATTTCGTTTCGAATTCGTATCATATCGATTCGTTATTTGGAAGTACTTTCGAAATACGAATTATCAAATTTCGTTCCAAATTCCGAATTGTTCCGAAATGAGTGCACATCTCTACTTCATGAAGCACACGTTAGCATTCGCCTGTAGCTCTGTGTTTGCAGTAACAAATGTTGTTGCTCCATGATCTTACCAGAATTTCCTCATGACTGTGTTATCCTTTCCAGGGATTAGTCACGGATCGGTTGTTGCGGGAGTGATTGGGGCCAAGAAACCTCAATACGACATTTGGGGAAAGACGGTCAATTTGGCCAGTCGAATGGACAGCACAGGCGTGAGTGGTCGGATTCAAGTGCCTGAAGATACCTGTCTAATTCTGAAGGAACGAGGCTTTGCTTGCGAGTATCGGGGAGAAATTTATGTAAAGGGAATTAGCGAACAGGAAGGGAAGATCAAAACGTATTTTCTTCTAGGAAGAGTACAGCCAAATCCTTTGATATTACAGCCAAGAAAGCCAACTGGACAATATTCGTTAGCAGCTGTTGTACTGGGACTTGTGCAATCTCTTAACCGACAGAAACAAAAGCAAATATTAAACGAAAACAACAACCCTGGGATAATGAAAGGACATTACAACCGACGGACATTGCTAGCATCCAGCGGCTCCGAAGCTGTCCCTCAGATGGAGGGAGCCGATAAACCTGATTTGCCATAATATAAACATTTTCTTTGATTTCGATTTTTTTGTATTTCTTTTATATATAAATACACAAATAAAAACTTATAATTTTTTTACAAAATGGGTTTCATTCTTTTTTTTCATTCAGCGAGCAGAACACGCGGAGGATTAGGTGACATTTGGGATTACGACGCCATTATTTCTTAAACCCTTCTCTACCAAATTGTTTTCCATTAAACCACCGCCAGCACCCAGCGGATTTATAGTGAAAAACTTTCCGTTGCAAGCAGTGTAAAAATGAATGTACGTTTCATCAAATACATTTTAGAGACAGAAAGATGCTGGCCAAAAAGTGCTACTACATGTATACACGTGTCACATGATCTGTGTTTCTGTAACAGAAAACACGATCTGGAAGCTGTTCACACGGCTTCAGCACCTCGGCAGACATGGTCGAGGTGAGGTGCTGAAAATGTAGAGACACATTCTGAAGCCCAATTGCAAACGATTGTCATTTGCAGTAAATGAAATCCCTTTGCATTGCTCCAGAATATGACCACATCGAGATTACTTGATGCTGGGCTCCACTAGGACTTTTGACAGTTGAGTATACCTGACCAGGGTAATGAAGGGGTTTGACCAAGTAAACTTTGCAAAGGTTTTGATATTTTATGTTCCCTAAGCATGGTCTTCCTGCACACTGTATCTTGTAGCCTCTATTCACTTATTCCACCATTCATGCTGGGCAGAGGCTTTAAAGCAGGGCTGTCAAACTCACAGCCCCCACATGTTGATGCACACAATTCCCAGAATTCTTTCAATGCAATAGATGGCCATGGAGTCATGGGAGTTGTAATTCAGAAACATCTGGGGGGGGGTGCCAGAGTTTGACATTCCTCATTTAAAGGTTTACTCTCAGACTCCACAGAGCAGAGTCCTGATTGGCCGAATCACTTCCTGGTCTGGAAAGCACTTCTAAAAACACAAGGACTTCAGCCATTCCAAAGTAACTGTAAGACCTAGTGGGTATATACTTATTTTGAGGCATTTTGTTTGCATACGTTTGGGGTTATGTATAACTCATTCATTACCAACAATGTGTACCGGCTGGATGGAATAGAGGTAACATCACTGCTCTATAACTGTGGAGCCACAGGTTCGATCCCAGCAAGAGCACCTCTCCAGTAAGTGTCCTTGGTAGGCTTGTGCACCGATTTTTTTTCGGTTCGGTTCGTTCGGATTTTGTAAATTTTCGTTTTGACTCGTTTCGGCCGATTTCCGTTTCGGTTTGTTTTTCGTATCGACTTTTTTTTCGTGATTTCGGAAATTTTCGTGTTTTTCGGAACGTCTGTTCTCGTTTCAAAGTGTCTATTCGTTTTGACGTAAACTAATGGTTTTTCGGATACGATAATTATACGATATGATAATTCTGCCGATACGATAATTATGCCTTTGAGATTTCTCATGTTTTACAAGAAGGATACATTGAGATTTCTCATGTTTTACAAGAAGGATACATTGAGATTTCTCTGGTTTCCCGGGAAGGATACATTGAGATTTCTCTGGTTTCCCGGGAAGGATACATTGAGATTTCTCATGTTTTACAAGAAGGATACATTGAGATTTCTCTGGTTTTACAAGAAGGATACATTGAGATTTCTCTGGATTTCCAGGAAGGATACATTGAGATTTCTCATGTTTTACAAGAAGGATACATTGAGATTTCTCTGGTTTCCCAGGAAGGATACATTGAGATTTCTCATTTTTTACAAGAAGGATACATTGAGATTTCTCTGGTTTCCCGGGAAGGATACATTGAGATTCCTCATGTTTTACAAGAAGGATACATTGAGATTTCGCATGTTTTCCAGGAAGGATACATTGAGATGGGAGTGATGCAAAATTTAATTGCAGAATCAGCAATATAAATACGATGTCCGAAATTATTGAAATGGAACCGAAATCAGGAATGGAGCCGAAATCACGAATGGAACGAAAATGAATTTTGATTTTACACATTTCTAGCCCATTCGAAAATTCCGAAAAGTTTTAGTTTCAGCTGGGAAATCTGTTCGGATCTGCCGTTTTCGGATCCAAAATTTTTCAGAAAATCGGCCAATCCGAATGCACGAATTGGGAAATTTCGTGCAAATTCCGAAACCCGAAACGCACATCCCTAGTTCTTGGTCAAGACACCTAACAGGACATACTTGCCTACCCAGGACATACTTGCCTACCCAGGACATCCTTGAAAATGAGAGAAGTATCCTTCCTGGTAAATTTCCTTACATACAAAAACAAGTGTATTCAGGTTTTCGTTGCACTGAAAAACATTAAGCCTTGCACTACCCGAAACATGTAAACTCAATTTTACAATCACAATGAAAAGCAATTATTAGCATTTAATACTCCACTTGCAGACCCTTTTAATGCGAGAACATACTGTTGCATTACAGCAGCCGAGGAGAGGGCAGAATACAGGAAGAGCTGTGGGGTCAGTCGCTGCTGTACAGGGGTGAGATTCAGAGTGTTATAATGAGTTTAAATCCCTGTACAGTACAGATACAAGGTGTTGCTGTAATTGTCATACACAGGCATTATGCAGCACATACAGATACAAGGTGTTGCTGTAATTTCCATACACAGGCGTTATGCAGCACATACAGATACAAGGTGTTGCTGCAATTGCCATACACAGGCATTATGCAGCACATACAGACACAAGGTGATGCTGTATTTGCCATACACAGGCATTATGCAGCACATACAGATACAAGGTGTTGGTGTAATTGCCATACACAGGCATTATGCAGCACATACAGATACAAGGTGTTGCTGTAATTGCCATACACAGGAATTATGCAGCACGTACATATACAAGGTGTTGCTGTAATTGCCATTCACAGGCATTATGCAGCACATACAGATACAAGGTGTTGCTGTAATTGCCATTCACAGGCATTATGCAGCACATACAGATACAAGGTGTTGCTGTAATTGCCATTCACAGGCATTATGCAGCACATACAGATACAAGGTGTTGCTGTAATTGCCATACACAGGCATTATGCAGCACATACAGATACAAGGTGTTGCTGTAATTGCCATTCCAGGCATTATGCAGCACATACAGATACAAGGTGTTGCTGTAATTGCCATACAAAGGCATTATGCAGCACGTACAGATACAAGTTGTTGCTGTAATTGCCATACACAGGCATTATGCAGCACATACAGATAAAAAATGTTTCTGTAATTGCCATACACAGGCATTATGCAGCACATACAGATACAAGGTGTTGCTGTAATTGCCATACACAGGCATTATGCAGCACATACAGGTACAAGGTGTTGCTCTAATTGCCATACACAGGCATTATGCAGCACGTACATATACAAGGTGTTGCTGTAATTGCTATTCACAGGCATTATGCAGCACATACAGATACAATGTGTTGCTGTAATTGCCATACACAGGCATTATGCAGCACATACAGATATTGCATTGCTAATAATCTCATTATAATCACTACAAACCCCCATAAGCAGGAGATCTCACCACTTTATTATCTCTCTGCAGCACATTTACTGACACATAGGCCATGTCTGCCTGCATGCTGATAATGCAGATGCCGTGTGACATTGTGCGAGAAAAGGGACACCATCTAGAGTTTAGAACCATTCATCTCAGCAATATTTCTGTAAAGGATATACATGAAAAATTAATGCATTCACATTATTTCCTTCTTTGTCTCAGAATGACTGTGTTTATGCACATTTCGCTATTTTATCATACATTAAAGTATTGGCTACTCACTCTATGTGTAAAATAACTGGTGTAATAATAAGTTTAAAAAAAAGTTGTTTCAAATTAAAATGGCTCATCCTGCATGAAAATAGGAAAGTTAAAAGCAAAGCATTGAATATTTGACACTAATTTAGCATGAGTGTCTGAGTGACAATCCTCTGTTATTAGGAGTCCTAGTTGGAGCATTCAGTCCTCCAATACTTTATCCAGTGGTAAGTTGTTATCTTTCACCATCAGTAGACAAATCACCATCAGTAAACAAATCACGTGACATTGAAATGGATTTCTCTGGGGTTATGTTATCAAAAATTTAATTATGAAAACAATCAGCAAACTGATACCTTCAAAATAATGGTGAAACGTATCAATGTGAGTATCCAGACACATTATATTTCTCTTTCCCTATTTTATACAATTATTATTGTTTCATATTGCACCAAGGAATCCCACAGTGCAAATAAATAATGCTATGGGAAAGCAGAGGGTGGTAAAATATTGATGTGGTTGAGGCAATGCCGAGAGAGAAGTGCAGGCAGAACATGAAGCGCAAAGAGTTAATGCTACATTACTAACATGCAACATGAATAATACCGAAATAATGGATATCAGATTCAGTTTAGTTATTTTGAACGCATAGCAGAAATAACCAAAATGATCAGAATTACACATATTGTCTACCACGAGCTTCTACACATTTCATAGTAAATACTGTCTTCTATAGATGATATATATTTGTATTACTAGCTTTTGCCCGCGGCTTCGCTCGCGTGGATTTTAGGATTTGTTAAAATTGTTTTTTAAAAGAAACTCGAGTTTTTTTTGGTAGAGCCCCCCTTTCCCCCCCCCCCCCATTTGGGATATTTGGAAAATTGTAAAACACGTGTTTTTTTATTTTTCAAGAAGAATGTAAGTGCCAAATTTCACACCTGTAACATCTTTGGTTTTTGAAATATTGGTATACTGATAAAAGTATTCACATCCCTTTCCCCCACCCCCCTTAACTGGATTTTCGGAAAATGATAAAACATGGGGGTTTTTTGCACGAAGATTGTAAATATCGAATTTTGGTTTTTGGAAATATAGGTATACTGATAAAAGTATTCAACCCCCCTTTTTCCCCCTTCCACTGGATTTTTGGAAAATGGTAAAATAGGTGTTTTTTTGTTTCTCAAGACAAATCTAAATACCAATTTTCACACCTGTAACATCTTCTGTTTTTGAGATGTAGGTATCCTGTTTAAAAGTATTCACCCCCTTTTTTTTTACCCCCCCCACTTGGATTTTTGGAAAATGGTAAAACACGTGTTTCTTTATTTTCAAAAGATTGTAATTACCAAACTTCACACCTGTAACATCTTGGTTTTTGAACTATAGATATACTGATAAAAGTATTCAGACCCTTTTCCCTTGACCCCCCCTTTTTGGATTTGTGGAAAATGGCAAAACACATGTTTTTTTTTTTCACGAAGTTGTAAATACCAAATTTCACACCTGTAACATCTTTGGTTTTTGAAATATAGGTATACTGATAAAAGTATTCAACCCCCCCTTTTTGCCCCCTCCCACTGAATTTTTGGAAAATGGTAAAATAGGTGTTTTTTTGATTCTCAAGACGAATCTAAATACCAATTTTCACGTATGCAACATCTTCTGTTTTTGAGATATAGGTATCCTGTTTAAAAGTATTCAGCCCCCCTTTTTTCTATCCCCCCTTGGGATTTTTGGAAAATGGTAAAACACCTGTTTTTATTTATCAAGAAGATTGTAAATACCAAATTTCACTTCTGTAACATCTTTGGTTTTTGAAATATAGGTATAATGATAAAAATATTCAGACCCCTTTCCCCCGACCCCCCCCCCAATTGGATTTGTGGAAAATGGCAAAAATCATGTTTGGTCTTTTACACAAAGATTGTAAATACCAAATTTCACACCCGTAACATCTTCGGGTTTTGAAATATAGGTATACTGATAAAGGTATTCAACCCCCGTTTTTTGCCCCCCCCAAGGAATTTTCAGAACATGGTAAAATACGTGTTTTTTTATTTTTCAAGAACATCTTCTGTTTTTGAGCTATAGGTATCGTGTTTAAAATATTCAACCCCCTTTTTCACCCCCTTAGGGGCAGAGTTTCCAAAAATCCTTCCTTAGTGGGTGCCTATATCATAAAAACAGTGCACCTTCAAAATTTCACATTCCTAGGTTAAACGGTTTCAGCTGGGCGTTGATGAGTCAGTCAGTCATGACTGTCGCGTTTATATATATAGATGTATTTAACCCCCCATTTTGGCCCCCCATGGAATTTTCAGAAAATGGTAAAATACGTGTTTTTTTTATTTTTCAAGACGAATCTAAATACCGATTTTCACATCTGTAACATCTTCTATTTTTGAGCTATAGGTATCGTGTTTAAAATATTCAACCCCCTTTTTCACCCCCTTAGGGGCAGAGTTTCCAAAAATCCTTCCTTAGTGGGTGCCTACATCATAAAAACAGTGCACCTTCAAAATTTCACATTCCTAGGTTAAACGGTTTCAGCTGGGCGTTGATGAGTCAGTCAGTCAGTCAGGACTTTCGCGTTTATGAAAAAAGTATTCAACCCCCCTTTTTGCCCCCCCCCAAGGAATTTTCAGAAAATGGTAAAATAGGTGTTTTTTTATTTGTCAAATGAATCTAAATACCGATTTTCACGTCTGTACCATCTTCTGTTTTTAAGATAAAGGTACCCTGTTTAAAATATTTTAAAATATTCAACCCCCCTTTTTTGCCCCCAGTTGAATTTTTCAAAAACGGTAAAATACGTGTTTTTTTATTTGTCAAGACGAATCTAAATACCGATTTTCACGTCTGTAACATTGTCTGTTTTTAAGGTATAGGTATCCTGTTTAAAATATTTAAAATATTCAACCCCCTTTTTTCACCCCCCCCCAATTGAATTTTTGAAAAACGGTAAATTATGTGTTTTTTTATTTTTCAAGACAAATCTAAATACCGATTTTCACGTCTGTAACATCTTCTGTTTTTGAGCTATAGGTATCGTGTTTAAAATATTCAACACCCTTTTTCACCCCCTTAGGGGCGGAGTTTCCAAAAATCCTTCCTTAGTGGGTGCCTACATCATAGAAACAGTGCACCTTCAAAATTTCACGTTCCTAGGTTAAACAGTTTCAGCTGGGCGTTGATGAGTCAGTCAGTCAGTCAGGACTTTCGCGTTTATATATATAGATTATTTTCTGTATTTAATTTACCATCAAGCTGTTGAAAAAAGACTGACATGATATCAATGTTCCTATTATTATTATCTTTTTAAAAAAAAAAGTGTCTTCCGCCAAAAGCAAAATGTTTATTTTTGTCTCTAGTTGAAAGGTGGAGTTATGAATGTGTGACTGTGCAGTGTGTCAATTTGATAAATATACAGTGCGTGTGTATATATATATATATATATATATATATATATACACGTTTCTAGCTGGATTATTCAAAGAGCTGAATTGGCCCCGAAATTGCATCGAACAGTGAATTTCCCCGTATGGTGTAGTTTCGGGGCCATTCGGCTATTTAGAAAGCTGGCAGGTTGCCAAATATTGGGGAATTGCCAGCGATATACGGTGCTGTTCAGCGGCAGTGAAGTTCCCCCATAGAGAAGCAATGGTTAATCTATTCATAGACACCGAACAGCAGAGAAATGTCAGTGAAATGCCCTGATTTTCGGTGGTTTCATTCGACGGGTTTAAATCAGGCGAATCCCATAGGTTTCAGTGAAAGAAAATATTCCCATTTTTCTTAAATATTGATTCAACCGTTTATTCTTTTCATTGGTAGCAAAAAGTCTCTTTATTTATTTATTAGTATTTTTATAGGCATTTTTCAGGATTTTTCGGCGACATTTTTTTCCGAGTTTTTTTTTATTTTATTAGATTAGGGGGGGGTTTCTTTAACCGACCTTTTTATTATTATTCATATTTTTTTTTAACTGCCCTTTGAATGTTGCGGGGGGGGGGTTTACCCTTGTTGGGCGGCTTGTCAGCTTTTTCCGGCGGCTGGTCGGCGGTCTATTCGGCAGGTCGTCTGGCTTTTTTCAGATCGATTTGACGGGCGGTTTTGTGGCAGATAGTCAAATGCATTTGGCAGGTTTTCAAATCAATTCAGAGTTTTTTTCAGCAATTTTTCCGATCGATTAGGTGGTTTTGTGGCATTTGTTCGGCAGGTCGATTTGCAGCACTTTGGGGACCCTGTGGTGAATGCCGAATTCCCCACAGGGCCGGCGAATCGACTTGCCGAAGTGCGGTGAACGAGTGAGCACGGAAATGTCGGTGACTCTCTGAATAACCCTGTAAGATTGCATGTCATACGTTTCGTTATAATTTACATTTTTTTTGTATATGCGTGTGTGATTTTTTTTTTCAAAATGCGGCATAAAGGTAATCAGAAAATATTAGTCACATGGCATTTTTTCAAAGCTCTGCACTTAATGTGGGCATGTTTGTAATAAGGCGAGCCACTGGTGGTTATTATTTACACATACGGCGTTATCCTAATGAGCGTAATGATGTGTTCTTTGTCAGGGGTCTTTTAAATGCCTGCTCGAAAAATGATTGATTAGATCCAGAGCAGACGCGCTTTAAAACGACACGAAAACAACCGACAATACAGATTGCCCTGCGCCTCTGCTGACAGCTACCATTGCTCTCTCTGTAACAATTTAACATCTGGCTAAAAGTGTTTAAAGATAATGATCGTTCACAACAGCAACGAGCTCCAACAATCCGGAGGATCCTGGCCGTGATGAGACGGCGGCTAGTAAGGTGAAGCTGTTTATTAGGGTTTTTTTTTTTCGTTTTATGTTTTCCAGGTCCCAGTGAATGAGATGAGCCTATACTGAAACCACAATGTAACCAAATAGATTATTTAACCCCTTCACTACCAAGTGATTTTTCCCAAAAAAAACATTGTCAGACCAGTGAGTTTTTTTAAAAAATAATTTCTAATTAATTATACAGTAATAAATAGTTCTTACTGTAAATAACCTATTTGGCCAGTAGATGGCACCATCTACTGCCAAAATGAGTTACAGAGGTTTAAGCTGCAGGTCGATTTTTTCTTCTTTTTTTTTCCCTGCATCGGCTGCTGATTGCCCGATATTTCAGAGCATTCATCAGCCGATTTTACAGTTTTAGCTCTTTGGGCATAATTCCCACAGTGCTAAATCTTTGGGGGCACCTTCTGCAGCCCAAAAGCTAATTAAATTTGCCTGGATGGGGGAGGGGCCTGGATTACCTTGCTACCTCTGCAGTGCTGGAACGTCCGTGGAGCGTCATGGAGATTCTTTCCCCAACTCTGAGAATGCTCCACAGATGTCCTGTGTCCCTGCAGTGCTCTGTGCCGATCTGTCACTGAGCAGGGGCTGCAGTCACTGCGCACAGCCCCCCTCCTGGGCCGCAGGGGGTCATCGCATAACGATGACGTCACAAACTTGGATTTCCCCTGCTGGGCAGGGATTGGGAAATCCCATTATGGGAGATGCAGGGGTCATTTAGACCCCTGTTTCTCCAGACCCATGTGTGCTATAATAACGGTCACATTACTATGAGTTTTATTGCTCCAGTGCTCTGAGATACGCTCATACACATCGCACATTACTGTGAGTTTTATAGCTCTGCAGCTCTGTAATGTGCAGTGTGTCAGTAAAGTGTCAGTAATTTTCAAAAAAAATATTTTAATGAGTAAAGAAATAAATTCTTTATCACAACAATGTACATGTGGGTGTTGCTTTGTATGGGTGGGGTCTAGTTTCCCAGTATAATAAGTGACTATCAAACTTATATGAATACTTATACTTATAACATGAATATGTGACGGCAATGAGGTCAGATCAGAGTCATGTCCAGAGTTGCCAATTGTGGGCGATTCAATTTAATTTGACCCTATCACTTTTCCGGGTGATATTCGGCCATTTTTCATCTGGGGAGATTTGAATTCGGGTTTATCTGCATTTTGATTCCCTATAAAAATTTGGATCGAATATCTTCTCTCTTGGTGATACTTTTGAATGGCAATATCGGCTTTAGCGATTCAATTCGAATATGTCAGCCGATTTCCAGAAAAAATGAATATTAACGTGCTGAAAGACTTTGATAGATTTTAAGGAAGGGAAAATCCGAATGAAAACTATTTTTTTTACCACCTGATTTTCATATAGGCATGCTTAACCCCTTCACTGCCGAGATGGAGATAACTTGGGACTTCAAAGCCACCGCCTGGTCCCGATATTGAGTTGTCTCGATCTGCAGCTATGAAGGACAAAAGCAAATGAATTTCGTTTGCTTTTGGGCTGCAGAAGGTGCCCCCAAAGTTTTAGCCCTGTGAGCACAATGCCCAAAGGGCTAAAACTGTTTAAAATCACCTGAAAAATGTCCTGACATATCGGACTTTTAGCAGCCGATACAGGGAACCACGAGCTGCGGCTCAAACTGCTGTAACTCTATTTGGCCAGTAGATGGCACCAACTGCCTGCCAAATAGGTTATTACAGTAATAAATACACTGGGAATATTCCCAAATATTTCTTACTGTATAATTCATTAAAAACATTGGTTCCTGACAATGTTTTTTTGGAAAATCACTTGGTAGTGAAGGGGTTACTAGCAAAAATGTTTTCAGACCAGCATCATTTTTCGGGTTTCATCCCTGGCCGACATATTTTTTTTTTCAATTGAATCAGTCGTTATATAGAAAAAAATATTGGGCAAAACTTTAAATATCTGCCGTGCAACTTATTCGAGCCCTGTGTTGGACCTAATTTAACTGCCCCATCTTTAACAATAGATATTGAATGAAAGTAAACAAAATATACAGTTTCCCATCCATGAAACCGTATAAACCATAGAAATAGCAGCTCGGTAAATCTGACGAGGCCGCAGCCGCTGCATGAAAAGCTCAGCAGTAAACGTAAAATGTAATGTTTTGCTTTATTATCAAAGATAATCGCATCGCGATATGGTACAGAATAGATGTGAAATTCATAAGCTCCCCACAGGCAGTGTCACTGCAAAGTATTGCCAGGAAAAAAAAGGAAAACAAGTTAGAAACGGAATTATTGAAATGCATCAACACAACCTGAGCATGGCTTTCCAAGGTCAGAGATACACAAACCTGCTGCAGGGAACAGCACAGCAGGTAAACTAAATGCCTCCTATATACACATTACTGTATTACATAGAAATACAACATTCAGCCTTGTTAGATTTTTAATTTCCTGTATGAATATATATGTATTGTGATTCAAACACGTACTGTAGTAAACATATTGGGCTTTGGTTTTCCCGCCCTCCCTTTCATGGCACGTGATCCAGGGCTTAGGAGTGTTGAAAAAGTGCACGAAAGTTGGAAGACAGGAAAAAGACATATCTGAACCATATATGGTAATAAGTGTTTCTTTGTTAGCTGTATTGGCCAAACTTTGATGTGGAAATATATCTGTATACTGATTGGCTGTTATATCACATTCCTGTTTGGGGCAGAAATGAAACCCTGTCTATGACGAACACTCCTATTAGATGTTTGAAATCTAATAAATTGGTCTGTCTAACAAAGAAAAAGTCAGAC
This sequence comes from Leptobrachium leishanense, assembly GCA_009667805.1. Taxonomy (NCBI): domain Eukaryota; kingdom Metazoa; phylum Chordata; class Amphibia; order Anura; family Megophryidae; genus Leptobrachium; species Leptobrachium leishanense. The sequence continues at coordinate 37,608,245 of CM019067.1, read as the reverse complement.
ATGATGAAAGCTATACTATCAGGGTTATTCAGAGAGCGTGAAAAGCAGGAGAATGACTGGAGAATGGCTGGAGAATGAAAAATTCTAGGTCAAAATAACCGATTTGGAAAGTGAGATCAAAGGGAGAATTTTTCTGGTTTGGCTATTTTGACCTAGAATTTTTCATTCTCCAGCCTTTCTCCAGTCATTCTCCTGCTCTTCACACTCTCTGAATAACCCTGATTGTGTGTAGTTGATTTTAATGTCTCCACTATAGCGTAAGCACGTGTCTTTTTTCATTTTCTTATTTGAGAAGGAACTTGCAGATGTTTATTGGAATTACAATTATGGTAATTATATATAGGAAAACTGACTTTGTTAGTTTAAAGTTATTTTTAACAAGCCTCACACTGTGGTTCTATTCAAACCACGTGACTTTAACCTCTTCACTACCAAGAAATTTAAAAAAAGAAAAGAGGAACCAGTGGTTTTTGGAAAATCATTTAAATTAACTATACAGTAAGGATTACTATAATAATGTATTCTATACTGTAGAAACCCTGACAGGGAGATGCTGCCACCTGCTGGCCAAAAGGAGTGACTCCAGTTCTGATTTCCGTGCAGGATCAGCTGGGGAGATGTCATTCAGACACATTCCGAATTGGTTTTAAAAGCGTTAGCTCTTCGGGCATCATGCTCATGTTGTTAAAACTTTAGGGGCATGTTCTGGAGCCAAAATGCTAATTAATTTCCTTTGCAGTAGCAGAAATTCCTTTGCGTTGCTCCTGTGGGACACTAGATCGACTACAGTTTATACCAGGGGCACCAGGAGGCACCTTGCAGATGAAGTATAGCCAATCTAAGTAGTGAAGGGGTTTAAAAAAAACATCCAGAGCCCATAATTATGCCGGTCTGAAAAACTCAGGCCAGTGAAATGACCAATACAAGCTAATTTTGGCCAGCATAGCAGAGATTTGTGCTTTTAAACATGGCTATTAGAAAAATCCGATGCGTAAAAAAAGATTTCAGGCCTTTTCCCCTCTATTTCCCTGCCTGAAAATCTATTTATCAGCACATTTCTGTTCTTGTAATTTTTTTGGAAATCGTCATACGGATAAACTCGAATTGAATCACTTAAACGTTTTTTTTATTACCATTGAAAAGTATAGCCACGAAAGAGGAAATTTCAGCCAAATCTTTATTGAGAAATGCTAGAAATTCCAAATTTGTATCACCGAATAATGCTGCATTCTGATGAGTTGCATTATTTATTGCTGCCCATTAAGCATCAATAATTTTTTTTTTATTATTATTTTTTGAGAAAGTATTTTACCAGGAAGGATACAATGAGATTTCTCTCGTTTCAAGTATGTCCTGGGTGGCGAGTATGTACCGTTAAGTGTCTTGCACAAGGACACTTACTGGAGAGGTGCTCTTGCTGGGATCAAACCTGTGTCTCCACAGGCTCTCTCCACGCAGAGCAGTGCTGTTACCTCTACTCCACCCAGCCGGTATTGTATGTGCCCAGGAAAACATGGCCGACCTGTCAACCCTATTGGTAAGTCTGCATCATGCCATGTCTCGTGTCATTGATCTTAGAGGCTTAAAAAGTCATTGGTTGTTTAGGCATGTAGGTAAGCACAGGGTTTAACCCCTTCACTACCAATATTGAGATATCTCGGGCTTTAAAACACCATCTGGTGCCGCGATATCTTGGTATGCTGATCTGCAGCCCAAAAGCAAATTAATTAATAATTTGCATTTGAGCTGCAGAAGGTGCCTCCAAACTTTTAGCCCTGTGAGCATAAAGCCCAAAGAGCTAAAACTGTAAAATCAGCTGAAGAAAGCTCTGAAATATCGGGCTTTCAACAGCCAACGCAGGGAGAAATAGAAACAAATAGACCAGCCTCTCAAACTGCTGTAACTCAATTTGGCAGTAGACGACGCCATCTACTGGCCAAAAATAGGTTATTTACAGTAAGAAGTGCAATGGGTATAAACTCAAATATGTCTTAACCTCCCTGGCGGTCTAATTTTTTCAAAAGTTTGTGTCTAAAAGCGTCTCAATTGTTTTTTTAAAGGAAACATGTTTTTGTACATAGTTAGCCTGTAATAATTAGGAATCACGCACTGAAATCCGTGCAAGCAAGAGTCCTTACTGGTAAAATCCATTATAAATAAATAAATAAATTAGTAAATACACGGAGTCCGAAAAAGTTTGAAACACGACATAATAATTTATTATCCCAAAAATAATTATCCAAAATAATGCAAATAAATGATATTCAATAAAATACAACAAAAACACTGAAAGCTGTCTGAGAACAAGGGTGAGACTATGTATGGTCTGTTTCTTACCCTGTAGTGCCACCTAGTGGCCGTTCATAAACATTGTACATTGGAAAACAGTGTATTATAATTTTTTTTTTAAGTTTGCTGCCTGGTCCCGCCCCTGCTGCATCGTGTGACTCGCAGGGAGCCTTACCAGGAAGCAACTCGCTGCGATCACACTGCGGGGGACAGCCAGGGAGCGCAGGAGGAGGTGAGTAGGCATCCAGCACGAGTGTGGCTCGGGGTTACCGTTAGTGGTAGGGAAATTTAACCCCCGAGTCACACTCGGGAATACCACTAGGGAGGTTAATGTATAATTATCTAAAAATGATTTTACAAAAACACACTGGTTTCTGACAATGTTTTTTGGAAAATCACTTGGTAGTGAAGGGGAATAAGCATACAAAAAGCATTATGCAATAAGCGGCGTACTTGCCACCGAATTGCACCGAAGGGTGAATTTCCCCATATGGTGCAATTTCGTGGCAGTTCTTCTATTCTATTCAAGACGTCATTTTGCTAAATACTGGTGAATTGACGGCAAATTTCGGTACAGTTCGCCACAATTCGGTGATCTTCGGCGGGAGTGAAATTGTCCCATAGTGAAGTAATGGTTAATCTATGCTGAATGCTGAACTGCACCAAAAGGTCAGTGAAATGCTCTGATTTCCAGCGATTCAAATTCGACCGATTTAAACAGGCGAATCCCATAGGATTCAATCTTAAACAATATTATCGTTTTTATTCATTTTTTTAATTTTTATTCATCCGTTAATTTATTTTTTCATTTTCGCCAAATCGGCAATTTATTTATTTATTTAATTTTAATTAATTTTTTTGGCAAAATTTTTGATTCCCAATTTTATTTAAAGGCGTTTTTTTTTTTTTTATTTCTGTAACAGACCGTTTTATTATTATTTTTTTTATAGGACCTCTTAATTATTTCCACACGTTTTAATGCATTTTTTATCGTTTTAAACAACACCCTTCAAAGAAGTTCAGTGGTCTTTTCGGTGGCCATCTTGACGGCTCCATGTTGACGCACTTCGGGGTCCCTGCGTTAAATAGTGAATTCAGTCTGCCGAGCGAGAAAGCACTGAAATTTTGGTGTTTTCTGAATAACCCCGATAGTATTTTTACAAAAAGCAATGTAATGGGGGGGGGGTGGGGGGCAATGCGTTATTTTGTGTTTGCCCTTTGGCTTCCATTATCATAGAACCAATTATACGAAAAACATTTCTGAACATTTCAATGCACAAATGCATAATTATCATCCAGAACCGATGCAAAAGAGATAATTGAGAATAAAAAAGGCTCCGCTGAATACTCGGTAGTGGAGAGAAAAGTAATTGGATCTATAATAAGCACCTTGGGAGCCAAGAGGAAAAAATACATCTTTTTACAACTTACCTAATGAAGTAGTGAATATCATTAACTAACGTGGGGCAGAAAATATCCCGTGGACGCATGATGGGCTTTTCATGTAATTTCCCGTCGATAAAGAGACTTTCTGAAACGGAGCGTTTAAAACGAAAGAGAAGATAAAATGCATAAAACTGAACGGATGAATGACAATATCTAACATTTCATTGACTCCTGGTAGCGACCGTTTCCTCCTGTGTATACGATGATATTTCAAAGACAGACAAAGAAACAAGTACAGTGGTTATTCTGTGTTGATTATCGGCAAAATATGAAACATCTATAAACAGGATAAGCCATCGGTCTGAGCACGTAATCCCGCATTGAGCTTTAGTAATTGCAGGGTTATTCAGAGAGCACTGAAATGTCACCGAAATTTGATGCACTTTGGCGAGTCTGATTCGCCGAACCTGCGGTGAATTCAGCATTCACAGCAGGGTCCCCGAAGTGCAGCGGCCAACCCACCGGACAGCCGTCGCAAACTCCCGCCAACCAACCGGACAGCCGTCGCAAACTCCCGCCAACCCACCGGACAGTCGCCGCAAACCCCCGCCGCCACCAACCCACCGCCAACCCACCGGACAGCCACCACAAACCCCCGCTGCAGCCAATCCACCGGACAGCCACCACAAATCCCCCGCCGCCGCCAACCCACCGAACAGCGCCGCAAACCCCCGCCGCTGCCAACCCACCGGACAGCCACCACAGAGCCCCCGCCGCCGCCGCCAACCCACCGGACAGCGCCGCAAACCCCCGCCGCTGCCAACCCACCGGACAGCTGCCACAAACCCCCACCGCCGCCAACCCACCAGATAGCCGCCACAAATCCCCCGCCGCCGCCAACCCACCGGACAGCTGCCACAAACCCCCACCGCCGCCAACTCACCGGACAGCCGCCGCAAATCCCCTGCCGCCGCCAACCCACCGGACAACCGCCGCAAACCAGCTTGACAGCCGCAAAACACAGCTGACGAGCCGCCGAACACAGCACCGACCAGCCGCAGAAAAAAAGCCAACAAGTCGCCGAACGGGTAAAAAAAAAAAAAAAAGAACGATTGATAGTGTCAAATTCGAAACACTGTTTGCAAAAACAATACTGGATGAAAATGTCTGGAATAAACATATAAGGTCCTATGAATGATAAGAAAAAAATTCTGTTACAGAAAAAAAAAACTATTTAAAAAAAATCGTAAAAAAGATAAAGAAACTTTTTTGCTGCAGATTAAAAGAATTTATTTTATTAGATATTGCATAAAACCAGGAATGTTTTTAACATTGAAACCTATGAGGTTTGCCTGATTAAACCTGCCGAATGAAACCACAGAACAGCAGGGCAATTCACTGACATTTCTCGGTGTCTCTGAATAGGTTAACCATTGCTTCTCTATGGGGGATTTCACTGCCGTCAAACAGGCACCGTATTTCACTGGCAATTCACCAAAATTTGGCAAACTGCCTGCTTTCTGAATAGCCGAATGGCCCCAAAAATGCACCATGCAGGGAAATTCACTGTTCAATGCAATTTTGGGGCCAGATCGGCTCTCTCTGAATAAACACTTTGGTGTTTGTGGAAGTCTGTTTATGTGTCAGCATTTTTATTGTCATTACATGACTCCTTACAACAAAAATAATGGAGTTTGTTAAATAGTGTCTTTGACTGATGCAAACAATCGTGTCGCCATCGACCATTTAGGCAAGTCACCCCTTTAACTCCTTCACTCTCAGAATCAACTTATCTAGATTTTGCATTGTGATTAATTGAAAAGCACTCATTAGCATTTCAAAATACAATTTCACACCTTTTTAAAGCAGGATTAGTGTGTCCCCTGAGGAGAAACAAAATCCTTTGTTTTATGGCTCTCCAAGCACCCTGGAGAGACATAAAACCATATGCAGACAGCAGCCCTAAACCTCAATATAACAAAAAAGGTCAACTAGATTAGTGCTACATTACAGCAGCCAGGAAGAGGGCAGAATACAGTGAGAACTGTGGGGTCAATCACTGATGTACAGGGATAAGATTCAGGGGGTTATAATGAGTGTAAATCCCTGTACAGTACAGATACAAGTGAAACGGTTAGTCCCTGCTTGGGCCATCGTGGTGGCTTGGAACATGAGATGAAGCCCTTAAGGCAGGTGAGTAACTGACTGGACACAAGGACAGACGGATTTCTCCAAAACCAAGGAGCACCAACAACAGAACAGAATTGCCACTAAGCTCCGAAGGCTTCCAGACCGACAGACAACTTAGGACACTCAGAAACACAAAGATACACTTGACAAGGGAGCAGGCTGCAGGACAGTAAACAAAACAGACAGACTATACTAAAAGAGGTCCTTATAAGCGGCCTCTGAATATAATACTAAACTAAGACAGACAAGGTACATAAAACATGAAACATACAAGAATCGTCAATCAGGCAGAGGTTGGCAACAGATCAGAAATATACGGTACCAGGGGGGGGAATAGAAGGGATAGTCAAAAATAAAGCCGAGGTCAGAACCAGAAAACACTTGAACAGGAATGCTTTGCAGCAACTCAGGAAACACGAACCAGACAGAACCACCATCAAACTCCACAAACAGTCAATGAGGCTCTGTGCTGCTGGGAATATATAGGGAGTGGGTCTGTGTGATTGGGCCATGTGACCCCAGACCAGGAGATCACAACAGAACCCCAGATCAGCCCTAAACAGCACAGCCAGACACACCATAGGGGAAAAACAAACATGAAGACCCTTCACCACCAGGGGGCAAGGCCGAGACGTGACAACAAGGTGTTGCTGTAATTGCCATACACAGGCATTATGCAGCACATACAGATACAAGGTGTTGCTGTAATTGCCATACACAGGCATTATGCAGTACATACAGATACAAGGTGTTGCTGTAATTGCCATACACAGGCATTATGCAGCACATACAGATACAAGGTGTTGTTGTAATTGCCATACACAGGCATAATGCAGCACATACAGATACAAGGTGTTGCTGTAGTTGCCATACACAGGCATTATGCGGCACATACAGATACAAGGTGTTGCTGTAGTTGCCATACACAGGCATTATGAAGCACATACAGATATTGCATTGCTAATAATCTCATTATGATCACTACAAATCCCCATAAGCAGGAGATCTCACCATTTTATTATTTGTCTGCAGCACCTTTACTGCATCTGACACAAAGGTAATTTCTGCCTGTAAGATAATAATACAGACCCTGTTTGAAATTGTGTAAGAAAAAGGACACCGTCTAGAGCTCCGAATCTTTCAAAAATATTTTTGTAAAGGATAAACAAATACATGTTTAATTAAAAATGAGCAAATTAACATTATTTAAATTTTTCAACTAGCTCACAATTACAATTTCCGTGCGAAACCTCTATTTCACCGTATATTTGTTAGCTTTACATCCCAAGTTTTAAATAAATGCAATGATAAAAATTTACTCAACAAAATTTGCTTGGTAGTGAAAGGGTCAAGACACAAACACAGCAAACAACAAACCAAAAGAAATGTGGTCCAGCACATAGATGGGATAGTGAATCAGAGGTGGAACAGTAGCCAAACCATCTGTTACACGTGACAACTTCAGCTTTTTAATCAGACAGTGTTTTTATAGTGGTCAGGATGTGCTGAGCCCCCCCCCCCGCCTCCCAGCTCCCCTGATCTGGTGTAATTGCTAGAAGGAGTGAAGTCGTTTCCGCTAGGAATGTGATCGACAGAAAAATGAGTTCAGTTTCAGATGCATTCGTTAAGTTCATTACTTCGTTTCGTGTATTTGGTATGTTGAAGTATTTCAGATTTCAAATCGAGTCGTTCTTTCGAAAAAATTTTATTCATTCTTTCGGAATGCATGCGCACAAAGTAGATGCGAACGCCGTCTCAAAGGAAAGGGTTAAGTGTATTGATGTTTGTAAATGTATATATATTTGTATGTAGCACAGTTTGTTTGTATATCCTGATGAAAGCCTCGGAGAGAGGCTGAAACATTGATACAGCATGGAGCAATAAAGATGCTTTAACAGTCCTGGATTGTCGCTATCACTTTTTGAAATTGTACCTAATTATCGAGCCGGACGGCAGGCACCGGCAAACACAGTAAGAAAAAAGCAAGAGTGCGTAGCAGACTGCTGAATATATATAAATAGAGATATGTACATATATATATATAAGGGTTGTAGTGGAGGACAAAAAGTGAGATAAAAGGCCTCCACACTATAATAAGTGTGTTTATTATTGTAAAAGCCATCTGCACATCACAGCAATTCGATGAATTGCATCCCAGAGCTCCTGTGCCACATTCCCCATATGCAGCAAGGAATTCTGGGTAGGATATGCAAATGACATCTGTCTCACTTTTATGCATCCTGGGTTTGTTACCAGTTTGACCGGTTGCATAAACCTTATCTCTGCTAGAAAGCCACGGTGTGGCATAGCATTGATTTTAGGGTTCTGTGTAATAACAGATCCAGGATGCATAAAAGTGAGACAGATGTCATTTGCATATCCTACCCAGGATTCCTTGTTGCATATGGGGAATGTGGCACAGGAGCTCTGGGATGCAATTCATCGAATTGCTGTGATGTGCAAGTGGCTTCTGCAATAATAAACACACTTATTATAGTGTGGAGACTTTTTATCTCACTTTTAGTCCCCCACCACAACCCTTGTATATATATATATATATATAATATCTATTTGTCATGTAGTGTTTTTAACCCCTTCCCGACCGCGAACGTACATAGTACGTCCTGTGGAAAAATCCCCTTAATGAACGCGGGCGCACTATGTATGTCACGGTCTCCTAACCACCCTCCCTCCCTATACTCACCTCTCTGTCTGGGCTCCCTCGGAGGTCTGGCAGGCTGGAAGCCTTTTCAGGGCGCCCGGCAGGGACGATGACAGCAATCAGTGACAAACTGCGATTCAAACCCAATGGTGGCTGACATCTTGGATGACAGCCAAGCCTCTGGGTCACCCCCACCCACTGACATCATCTCCATATGTGCGATGACATTAGTGGGCCAGTTAACCCCTTGCTGCCGAGCAGGTAATGTTTGATATCATTGGAAAGGCCTGATCATGGCCTTGCCAATGATACCACACATGACTAGGTTTGGTTTAACCCTTTCGCTGCTGAGGCTTTTCACACCTCTGTGCTGAGGTCATTTTTACCTGTTTTGCGCATCATGTTTAAACGTGTTTTGAAGGCTTATTTTAGTATATGACCCAGACATATTATATATCGTTCTTTCCGTCAGACTCGGTAGATTCATAATATGTCATTATTATATGTATACGTTATGTCATGTCTGTATATTATAACAAAAAATGCAATAAAATATGTATTTTCAATAATTTACAATGTGTAAAGTGTTTTTTTTTCACATTTTAACATGCGAGCAATTGCGGTTATATTTTGTATGGGGTGCGCTTGTTAAAAAAATTAGAGATGGGGTCTCGTTACATTTTTTTTGGGGGAAATTACACTATTTTTAACAAACGCACCGCATACAAAAATCGTTAGTGCAGCATCATTGTTCACATTATAATTGAAATGGGAACAATATTGCTACATTAACAAACCAAAAAAATAAAAAAAAAGTTTTTATTTTATTTTTTATAAAAAAAAATTTTTAATTTTTTTTTATTTTTATTTTCATTTTTTTTTTTACAACTTTTTTCACTGTAGTGTTTGGTATCGTTGGAACGGCCATGCTCTGGCTTTAACCCCTAACTGCCACGGATCGGGAGATAGGGAGTTCATTGGAACTCCCTATCTCCACCGTTGGTGGCAGTTAAGGGTTAACTCTAGGACTGGCGTCATCGTGCTACGCACGATGACGCCAGTCCTCAGGGGGAGTTCCGGAGGCTTGGCCGACATCCAAGATGTCGGCCAGCTCCGGGAAAGGATCGCGAACCGGCGCTTTTCAGCGCCGATTCGCGATCCAGCTCCCCAGGGGTTAATGCCAGGCATCATTTGGAAGGGCAGGCTGTGCCCTTCCAAATGATGCCTGGGTTAACCCCCGCAGAGCCGCCGATCGGGAGGGAGAGAGGTCCGAAGGACCTCCCCCCTCCCTTTCAGGCGCCTCCTCCGCACATGCGGGGGGGCACCTGAATTTGGTGTCATCGCGCTGCCGCGATGACACCAAATTCCGGCGGCTGCTGTTCCGGATGCCGGGCTGACATCCAGGATGTCAGCCCGCACCGGAGGGGCCAGCGATCGGCCGGAACCCGGCCGAACGCTGACCCCAATGGGAGGACGCGCTCAGCGCGTCCTCCGCACAGCAGCGGGAATGCTGAGGACGCGCTGAGCGCGTCCTCAGCATCCAAGTGGTTAAAAAAAAAAATTCAACAAAATAATATTAAATAAAAAAAAAAAACATTTTGTTTTTTAAAAAATAAAAAATTGTCTGGGGGTTTAATAAAATAGGACTTAAGCTGGCATTTAAACATTATGAGCATAAAACGGTGAAAATGAGCTCAGCGCACAGAGGTAAAATGGAAAAAAAAAGCAAAAACATGTAAACATTCGGCATTTCTAATCTCAGGCCAAGTTTTCAAAACTATTTAGCCAGGGTCTTTTTTGGTGGTTGTAAATTTTGGGATTAAATTTCGAAAAAGTGTGTTTTTTCCATTTTTTTTCATCATATTTCATATATTTTTTTTATAGTAGATTATACAATATGATGGAAATAATGGTATCTTTAGAAAGTCCAATTAATGGCAGGAATTAACAGTGTATAATATGTGCGGGTTGCATAAACAAGTAAGAGGAAACTTTGACCTAAACACAAACAGCGCCGAAACGTAAAAACAGCATCGGGCACTTTCGGACAGACTTTTGTAAAACCACCCGGTCACTAAGGGGTTAATAACAAGAAAAATGCTGAATGCAAAAAACATTATCTGAAAATGCAAGACTTCTAGGATAAAAACTAATGCATCTGAATCATTTTGGCTAATTTGTTCTGCCTATTACCAAGCTACGCTATTGCACTGCGCGCTAGACTATAACAAATGGATCCGCATGAATTCAGACCATTCGTTATGTGGTTACGTTGATGACTATGGCAGTTCGACGTTTAACAAAAGTCCCAATCACTGTTCTATGTCAATGTATTGTATATTATTATATCTCTATTTTAACTTATAAATTCTTTTTTGCAAGAATAAAATTTTTAATGCAAAAGGAATAATCTAATAATTCAACATTACTATTATCACTATGCGATCAATAGGATGAAAACAAATGGATCCGAATCACTTCCAAGCATTCGTTATGTCGTTACGTCAATTCAGCTGCTTCAACGCTTAACAAAAGGCTAAAACTATTGCATCATGCTATAGGAATGAAAACAAATTCATTCATTATTTTTGTTATTGTTTCTTTCGGATTAGCTGTAATGAGGGATGTGCATGGCTGAACATTTTGTTTCGTTTAGTTTCGTTTCGTTACGTTTTTAAATAATTTTGTTTCGTATTTCGTTTCGGATCGATTTGAAATTTTCGAATAGATTTAAAATTTCGAATCGATTCGAATTTCATATATCAATTCGATAGTTGATATCAATTCGAATTTTGGATCACTAAATAAAACCCCAATTTATCAAATTTTGCTGTTAAAAGAAAAGCTAGGGTTAAATTTTAAGCTGTGTCACAGATTTAGTATGTGAGTCAATTTGAAAAGTGAAACAAATTAAATTTGTTTAATAAAGTCCTTTGCTGACTATTACTTGTATTTTAAGTTAAGATCAATTTGATAGTTGATATCAATTTGATAGTTCATTTCAAATTCAATAGTCGATATCAATTATTCTAATTTTTCTTTTACCTGTATGATGATGATGACAGTGTAAAACGAAATAAAGTTGCTATATACCGTTTCGCTTCATTTCAAATTCGTATTATATCGATTCGTTATTCGAAAGTACTTCCGAACTACGAATTATCAAATTTTCGTTACAATTTCCGAATTTTTCCAAAATGAATGCACATCTCTAGCTATAATTCGTTACTATTATGATGAGGCAAAAATGCAGCTACGTCCGAATCTCCGAACAATTCATAATTCGTCTGAATTTTGATTCATTACGAAACAAATCGCACATGTCTATTTTCCTCCACCCCACCGAGCGTCACCAGCAGCCAATATTTTGCATTTCCCAGCTGCAGGTCACCAGATCTGTCACTAGTGATGTCACAAACAGAGAGCATGCTGATGTCACCCTCTGTAGCGAGCGTTCTCAGAGAGGAAGCCCATGGATCGTATCTGTGCATGCACATGCAGCTCCGATCCATCGCTCTGTACAGGCGAACTTGCATATGTAAATTGCGCACATCCTGGTGTGCTTGTCAATTTGCGGTTCCTACGCTACACAAGTTGAGTAGGAGAGTAAATTGCGCAGTAAAGCTTCCAGGACTTCTAATTTGGGAGTCTCCGAGCTGAAGAGAAGATGCAGTACGCGGCAAGGGAGAAAAGGTGAGTAAAATCACCCAAAATAAAAAAGCCAGGGCTCAAAATTTCAAGTCCCAAGCTACTAACCAGGCCTTAAGAGTTACTCGTCATTAGTTGCCCCACCTAACCCTTATCCTGCCCTGCATCTGCATTTCCACTCGCCCTCATGTAATTTCTACTCTCCAAATGCAAGTAGGCGAGTGGAAATTTTGAGGCCTGAAAAAAGCTATATAAAGAATGAAAAAATTATTTGGGTAGAGGCTGTCAGAAGGATCTGCCCAAAAAGGCAAAAAAGGAACTCTATTTTTAGTAGAGTATCCCTTTGAATCATTAGCATGTAACCTTTATACTAACACTGTGCATCCAGCTCCTGTGCCGGATATGAAGATTAATGTAAAATGTACATGTGTGGAATAAAAATGCGACTATACATAGGTGTCATGCCCCGGCCCTGGAGTCTGCTGAGTGACCTGTTATTGTCCTGTCTGGCTCCTGCAGCCTTTTGCCTGGTATCTTGAGATGACTTTTTTTTTTAGTTTAGTTTAGCTTTGTTTTCTTGTTTTTGTTCTTTTTCTGTCATTTCGGACAGTTTTTGTGTCGTTTTGTCTCATTTTGAAATTTTGAATCGATTCGGCTTTCTGACCGTTTCGAAGTTTCGGATGAATTCAGAATTTTGGATCAATTAGGAATTTCGTTTTCGGGAGTTATTTTGTATTATGTATTGATTTGTACTTCATTTTTATGAGTTACTTTGTTTTTTAGGTCAGGCTGCTGGGTTTTTGCCGCTTGAATTTACCTGTATAAGTATTTTTGGGGTGTCCTGTCTAACCTTCAAAGGGTTAAAAATAATGACGTATGTCATCGCCTGCCTAAAATTTTATTAATTTAATACATCAGTCTAAAGACAAGTAACTGGAAATGTTAAATAATATCCTCGCCTCAATTCCTGTTTCATTTATCCCATTTTTACCTAAACATAGCATTAATAACTCACCTTATTTCTAGCGCTGGGGTCCCACTTGACACTATTCCAGAATGACAGCACGCTTTCGGCCCTCCATTCTGCAAATCTTTTGCAGTGCTGATTGTAAACAGGTAAACACCATTAATTGAATGATCCTTCCAGGAAAAGAGTAGCCTGCTACTGTTACAGTCTTTAGATAACTCTGGAAGGCTGTCACAGTCTTTCCATGGCTCTGGAACGCTCTCGAAAGTCTTTGGAAGGCTCTGGAACATTATCATAGTCTTTTGTGGGGCTCTGGAAGGCTGTCACTGTTTTTAGAAGACCCTCAAACTGTTTCAGTCTTTAGAGGGTACTGGAAGACTGTCACAGTTGTTGAAGGACTCTGGAACACTGTCAACATCTTTGTTGGGCTCTGGGAGTATGTCACAGTCTTTGGGTGCCTCTGTAAGGCTAACACACTCTTTGGAGGGCTCTGGAAGGCTCTTGCAGTCTTCAGAGGGCTCGGAAATGCTGTCTCAGTCTTTGGAGGGCTCTGGGAGACTGTCACAGGCCTTTTATGTCTCTGGAAGACTGTTGCAGTCTTTGGAATGCTCTGGGAGACTTTCATAGTTTTTGGTTTGGAGGGATATGGAAGAATATTGCAGACTTTGGAGGGCTCTGGGAGGTTGTCACAGTCTTAAGTGGTCCCTGGGAGACGGTCACAATCTTTAGAGGGCTTTGGAAAACTGTCACAGCCTTTGAAGGGCTCTGGAAGACAGTCCTATTCATTGGAGGTCTCTGGAAGGCTGTCACAGTTTTCGGAGGCATCTGGAAGGCTGTCACGGGTAATGCCTACTACTATGGAGTGAAATAATTATATCCTAGGTGTTGACAGTGAGATTTATTCCACAATGTGACTAGTTTTCAAAAATGAATTTGAACCGAATCAATTTTGTCCGTCTCTATTTAATTCTTCCGTATTTAGTAAAAGCAAAATATGGGAAATTACATGGTCCCCAAATTTTTCATGTTCATAGAATTGCACTCCTAGGCACATGTGTAGTTATTTTTTTTTCAGGAAACTGGGGCGACTTTCCTCACAATTTGCTTTATGTTAAGAAATTTCACACGTTTCGTTCCATTGAAAAGTCAAACTAGTCTTTGATGAGGACTGAATTCAGAAAGACTTAGAGCCGGACATTCGGTAATACTGAATCTGCACCCATAGTGAAGCACAGTGGGTGCACTCTTTTCTTGGCACGGAATAATTGACATTTCTTGCTTTTCCAGACGAAAAAAAAAAAAAAAAATCTTATTATTATTTTTCTGAATGTGAAAAGCGGTGCATAAACAAGTCATGCAGGGCGTCCTCCGCGGCGAAACCTCCACGTTTGACGAGGAAATATACAATTATTGTGATTTGTCAGGCAGATAATGTGTTACCGATTTCACTGTGACAAAGAAATAATAAATTCTAATTAAAATAATTAAATTGCCGAAATTCAAGAACCATGTGAACGCAAATAAAGACTAATAAGATCACGTTTCAATAAGGTTCATTTACCGCAACCCCTGGAACATTGCACAACCACAAAGCGGGATCCGGCCTATGAAATATTAAATAGGACAAATTAGGTTATTAATGAAAACACTTGGTTTCCCTGTGATGTGAACACATCCATTATTTTGAAGGAGTCAACCATGAGACGAGAAACGTAACCCGGTGAAACGAAATAGAGTAGTGAGATGTTTTTGGATCGTATAATTATGAGGTGTCATACAACAACTGATGTAAAGCTGCGAGGGGACTAAAAAAAAGGGACGATCTACTCATCCGGACCACTTTATTGTTTTAAAGTGGTCAAGATATAAGAAGTGCCCACCCTTCTCACCCCCCAGGTCCCATGATCTGGTGAAATCTCTGGATGAAGAGGAGGAGCTTCCTCCACCCCAACCAGCGTGACCAGCAGCCAGGATATTTGAAATTACCGGCTGTCGGTCACTAGTGATGTCACACAGAGAACATGCCACCTCCACACTCTGAGACCAATCGCTGTAGCGAGCGTTCTCAGAAAGGCATCCAATGGGTCAGATCTGTGCATGCGCATGCAGCTCCAATCCATCGTTCTGCACAGGGTCTATGGAACTTAGTGCCGGCTGGGTGGAGTACAGGTAACATCACTGCTCTGCATGGAGAGAGCCTGTGGAGTCATGGGTTCGATCCCAGCAAACACCTCTCCAGTAAGTGTCATTGGGCAAGACACCTAGCGGTACATACTCGCCACCCAGGACATACTTGAAAACGAGAGAAATCTCAATGTATCCTTCCTGGTAAAATCCTTTCTCAGAAAAAAAAAAACGTTCTTACGTAAAGTGCACAAGTCTTGTAGCAGTACGCAATTTGCAGTTCCCATGTTACGCAAGGTGCATCGGAGCAAGGTGCAGAAAACATTCAGGGACTTTCGGGTTCTGGAGTCCATGAGCCGAAGAGGAGGAGCAGTGCGCAGCAATGGACAAGAGGTCCAAAGTAAACCAGTTTACGAGATGGAACGCATAGTGATCAACAAACATTGGCTGGGCCATTGGGCATACCAGGAAATAACCTGCTGGACCTCAATAGCCATGTGCCACAAGAGCATCCTGTGTGGACCATTGAGGAAAGATCTGCTGCCTTCTACTCGGAGGCCAATCCTTACAAACCAACATGCGTTTACTCAAGGCCCTTCTCCAGTCCAGATCCTGCAGCCTGGTCAGGGCCGGATTTGGAGCCTGTAGCCACAGAATTGTGGTGCGCCCCCCCCCCCAAAAAAAAGGAACCATTCCAAAATGAGTTTTTAAATTCTCATTTTGGGGTGAAAAAAAATCCCTGAAACAGTTTCTCTGTGCTCAAAATCAAAAGAAGAGGCAGAATCTGTTGCCTTAGTTGAGTTAGTGCAACGGCATTGTTTGTTTTATATGTAAAAGCATATAATGTCTCTGCCATAGAACAGAGAAAAACATACATTTTGCATTTACTTTCTTCAATTCTTTATTTTTACAAATTACATGGTCATGTTTGGTATCATTGTAAAGACCACTCTCTGATCTTTCCAATGACACCTCACTTAACCTTGTGTGCTGCGCGATTCAAAGGTGCAGGTTCCAAAGTCCCCATGTCTCTCTTCACTGCAGTGCCACGGTCTAGGTTGTCGATGAAACAATGCGTCGCATCATCAGCTCCGCACTTGATGGCAGTGTGGGAAATGAGAAGGGGAGTTAGCGCAGCATCAATGTGAATTTTTACATATATCTAACCTGGTTATATTTACAATCACTGGAAAGGTCATAATCTGACCTTTCCTATGATACCTCATATGTCCCTCTAACCCTCAGGGCTCCAAAGATACAGTGGTCTAAGACAGTGTTCCCCAACCCCCGGGCCGTGGACCGGTACCGGTCCGTGGATCAAACGGTACCGGGCCGCCCGAGGAACTACCGCCCGAGGCCGCCCGAGGGAAGGCGAGAGGAAACAGAGCTTCTCCCGCCCATGCCTGGCATGGGCGGGAGAAGCTCTGTTTCCTCTCGCCTTCCCCCCAGAGTTGGATTATTCCCGGCGTGCGCCACGTGACGTCATGCCGGAGGTGAGAGGTGAGAGGGAGGACTCGCGGAGCTGTGTCTGCAAAGGAAGGACGACGAGATACCAGCAACCGCCTCAGCCTGCGCCTGCCTCGTCTGGAGTGGACACTGTACTGTAAGTAAGAACTAATAAATGTAACTGTATTCGGTGGGGGGTGGAGTCATTGAACTGAGGTGACCCTAATTTTTTTTTAATAAAAACTTGGCAGAAAATTTTTTGTTATTTTTGAGCTTGCCTTATCTGCATAAGAAAGGAAAAAAACAATAATTGCAGCCACTGTGCCATCACATGCAGCCACTGTGCCCATCAAACGCAGCCACTGTGCCCATCAAACGCAGCCACTGTGCCCATCACATGCAGCAACTGTGCCCATCAAACGCAGCCACTGTGCCCATCAAACGCAGCCACTGTGCCCATCACATGCAGCAACTGTGCCCATCAAACGCAGCCACTGTGCCCATCAAACGCAGCCACTGTGCCCATCACATGCAGCAACTGTGTGTTGTGGGGACGGCGCGTGAACAGAGGCATTTTGGACATGTTTCAGACATTAGCGGGGATTGTAGGCGAGACTGAGCTTGAACATTCATTCTGCCAGTTGGTGCACGATCACCTGTCTTTGCTTTTAAAAGTGTTTGAGCGCTACTTCCCAACCACAAAAGACCCACGAACTGGTAAGGAATGGATCCGCGACCCATTTGCCAACAAATCAGGCGAATCTAGCATGTCTATGCAAGAAGAAGAGCAACTGCTGGAGATTGCAAATGACGGTGGCCTTAAAACTATGTTCGAGACAACAACTCTGCCGGTGTTCTGGATTAAAGTCATGGCGGAATACCCTGAGATTGCCACCACAGCACTTAAATCCCTATTGCCATTTCCGACAACCTATCTGTGTGAAGCAGGGTTTTCTGCAGTAACAGCAACCAAAACAAAACATCGTAATAAACTGGATATAAGCAACACACTTCGGGTGTCATGGTCTGCTATTACCCCCAGATGGAACCGTCTCGTTGCAAAGAAACAAGCTCAGGGTTCTCATTGATTTGGCATTCTAGTGAGTTAAATAAAATAAATCACTTTATATTAATTTTTTGGTGTAGCTGTATTTTATTTTAAAGGCATGTTTAAATACAATTAAATTAAAATTATTAAATCAAAACAAGCGGGCCACGGAAAAATTATCAAACGTTTACCGGTCCGCGGCAATAGAAAGGTTGGGGAGCACTGGTCTAAGTGATTGTAAATGGAAACAAAATCATTATTTTTTTTTACAGAGCAAGGCTCCCCCTTGTGGGAGGCGCCTGTAGGCACATGTCTACTCTGCCTAGTTATAAATCCGGCCCTGAGCCTAAATCTGGTCTAAAATCTATTTCTGTCTTTCCTGGGCAGTTCAAGATAACAGACTAATATCATGCAATTGCATGCAGAGTCATGCTTCCAAGTGAAATTTCCAGTTTCGGGATTGTGGGACCTGGTGCAACCTTGACAAGCTTACATTGTTCACTCTGAACCTAATTCAGAGACTGTTTTATTTTGTGCATTGGCTCCTACACTCAGCGACGACCCCATCTATGGTGACTTATCGAAAGGATCAAGGATCATGCCATACTGTTAAAGATATATACAGTATATTGTGATATAGCAACCACTCAGGATAATTGGTTCAGCCAAATAACACGGTCCTCTAGGGTATAAACAGCCGCTGACTTGAAGTTGTGGAAATTAGAGGTATTTTTATCCCGTCATGAACAAACGCCACACTTAGAAACATAGAAACATAGAAAAATGTCGGCAGATAAGAACCTTTCGGCCCATCTAGTCTGCCCAATTACATGGATACTTTACCTGGATTTATCTTTTGTTTAGGATAGCATTATGCCTATCCCATGCCTGCTTAAATTCAATTACTGTTTTGGCCTCTACCACTTCAACTGGAAGACTGTTCCATGTATCCACCACCCTCTCAGTAAAATAATGCTTCCTGATGTTACTTTTAAACCTTTGCCCCTCTAATCTAAGACTATGTCCTCTTGTTTTGCTACTTTGTTTCCTTTTAAATATACTCCCTTCCTCTACCTTGTGGATTCCCTTTACGTATTTAAATGTTTCTATCATATCTCCTCTGTCTCGTCTTTTTTCCAAGCTGTACATGTTAAGATCATTAAGCCTTTCCTGGTAACTTTTCTCCTTCAAGCCGTACACCATTTTAGTAGCCCTTCTCGGAACTCTCTCTAAGATGTCTATATCCTTCTGGAGATACGGTCTCCAGTACTGCACACAGTACTCCAAGTGAGGTCTCACCAGTGCTCTGTACAGTGGCATGAGCACTTCCCTTTTCCTACTGCTTTGAATCACTATTGTAACACAAACTAAATCCTAAAAACTACATTTAGATAGATTCTACCATAACCCTGCAGAGTTACACATCACACGACATAAAAACACAGAGTATATACGGTACTGATATGACTTACAATTTTCGACTCCCGATAAAGCTGGTCTAATACCGGCGAAACACGTGTCGAGTCTCTGTGTTTTTATTATGTTGTGTGATGTGTAACTCTGCAGGGTTATGGTAGAATCTATCTAAATCTAGGGACAGTTGGATTTAAATTGCCGTTTATGGTTTAACACAAGTTGGTATGTATCAGTCATGTGTAGATTCGACTGATATTCGCATTGAGCGGTGTGTGCCTTTGTAGCTTAATTGTTGGTTCAGTACTGTTGACTATTTGTCCTCATCCCGCAATATAAAGTGGCCAGACTAAGGATGCACTGATTATTGCTCCATATGTTAATTCTGGTATCATTTAGGTTTGGAATGAATTAAGTTACAGTCTTCAGCACTATAATCAAGATGGTTAATTACATCCTATGCACATCTATATGTGTCATTTGCCTTGTGTTGCCATTTGGCGTTCTGTCCTAGCGTTAATTATCTATTTAGCCTGTACCTGCAGGTCACATTTCAATCTGTGTTTAGGATTTTTATATTGGGTGGTCTATATATATGTGTATATTGCAACTAATAAAAGTTACGTTTTATTCAGCACTCCTATTAGTTTTGAGAGTTTATCTCTCGTTCTGTCTCGTTCTAAATATCTTCCCTCGATTACTCTCCCAGACATTCTGTTATCCACTGCAAGCACTCTGTCACTATATATATATATATACACACTATGAGGAACGATGTATTAGGACACATCTCTTAATGAGCTGTACTCTGCATTTACACACATTTGTGGTAAATATTGGTCGTTGTGAAGCACTCATTTCCTATCCCGGGATGACTGTGCCACAGGTCCATAAAGACATGGCTGGATGAGTTTGGTGTCGAAGAACTTGACCTGCCGCACAGTCCTGACTTCAACCATGACCAACACCTTTGGGATGAACTGGAATAGAGATTGAGAGCCTTTTGTACCTTAAGTGTAATTCATAAACTGAGAGAGTACACAATTACACTGCCAGGTAAAAAAAGAGTCCCTACCTGGATGTAACTAAGCCGATAGGTGCTCGCCTTCCATTGGGTAATTACTGCAGTGATTAATATGTTTCAGAAATATATGAGGTCATGTGACTCCCTGAATATACTGAATGAGCAGGTTTTTCTATAAATGTTTTTTTTTCTCCCCTGATGGCACAGCGGCATATTACAAGATGGCAATGCCAGGATTCATCGGGCTCAAATTGTGCAAGAGTGGTTGAGGGAGCATGAGACATCATTTTCACGCATGGATTGACCACCACACAGTCCAGACCTTAACCCCATTGAGAATCTTTGGGATAATGTGCTGGAGATTGGAGAAGACTTTACGCAGCGCTGCGACTCTCCCATCATCAATACAAGATCTTCTCCACAAATTAATGCCACTCTGGACGCAAATAAATGCTGTGACATTGCATGAGCTTATCGAAATGATGCCGCGTGAATACATGCCACAATCACAGCAAAAGGCGACACAACCAGATATTACAGTGTGGGACTTTTATTTTGGCCAAGCAGTGTAAATTTTGCAGAATAGACCAAACTTGTTATTTATTGCATGATTTCGCAAATACGTATTTTTCGCTCCATAAGACGCACCTGACCATAAGACGCACCTAGTTTTTAGTGGAGGAAAACAGGAAAATAAATATTCTGAATCAAATAGTGTAATAATGGATACTGCCCCAGCTCCTCTCATGGATATACTGCCCCAGCTCCTCTCATGGATATACTGCCCCAGCTCATGGATACTGTCCCCCAGCTCATGGATACTGTCCCCCAGCTCATGGATAATGTCCCCCCAGCACATGGATAATGCTCCAAATCACACATGGATATGCCTCAGCTCATGGATATGCCCCAGCTCACACATGGATTTGCCCCAGCTCATGGATCTGCCCCAGCTCATGGATATGCCCCAGCTCATGGATATGCCCCAGCTCACACATGGATATGCCCCAGCTCACACATGGATATGCCCCAGCTCACCATGGATTTGCCCCAGCTCACACATGGATTTGCTCCAGCTCACACATGGATATGCCCCAGCTCACACATGGATAATGCCCCAGCTCATGGATATGCCCCCAGCTCATGGATTTGCCCCAGCTCATGGATTTGCCCCAGCTCATGGATACTGCCCCAGCTCACACATGGATATGCCTCAGCTCATGGATTTGCCCCAGCTCATGGATTGCCCCAGCTCACACATGGATATGCCCCAGCTCATGGATTTGCCCCAGCTCATGGATATGCCCCAGCTCATGGATATGCCCCAGCTCACACGTGGATATGCCTCAGCTCACCTGCCACCGCCGCGTTCGTCTCCCTCTGAGCGTGAGTCTGGCGGCAAGAAGCTTGGGCACTCGCCTGGGGGAGCCACGTGACCGCGATCTCGCGAGATCGTGGTCACGTGGCTCCCCCAGGCGAGTGCCCAAGCTCCTTTCCCGCCGGACGCACGCTCAAAGGGAGCCGAACGCGGCGGCGGCGGCAGGTGAGCTGGGGCATATCATCATTTTTGGGCATCATTTTTTGGACATTCGCTCCATAAGAGGCACCCACTTTTCCCCCCACTTTTTGGGGGGAGAAAAGTGCGTCTTATGGAGCGAAAAATACGGTACTTTGATTACAGCGCATGCACCAATTTCTTTTTCAAACCCGACATAATAGCCAAATCATTAAGAACAGTTTTAGCTTTGTGATAAACGACCTTTAGGAATCAAAGGGTTAAATAATTAGTCCTAGTTATTTGATGTACAGTTTTAAATCAAAATAAATCTTCAAGGTCAGCGTGATACATTTCACTGCTACCTTTTTGCGGTTTCGGTCTCATATCCGCTAATTTTATTCCTGCATCTTATTTTTAGGCTGTAGAGTCGGCTGTTTGTATTTCAGCTTGATTTATTTTACAGAACATTTAGTGTGAATTATTTATCATCGCTCAGCACCGTCAGCCTGACGGCCTCACTGGAAAATACAGAGAAATGGGAGAATTTTAAAGGCAGAGTGTTATTTTCGCAAAGTCTATGACATCCGTGTCTTACTTGGTACTGCGGATTCAATGAGTAGTGGTTTCCACATGGGGAAATGTTATATAATGCTCGACGCATGCATTATTTAGAGGAATGTAGCCCTTTGTATCTAATGTAAATAACCATTACAAAAGATGCAGGGTCCTTTTCCACTATTGCCGATAAGATAACTACAGGAGACGTTAATTAATGTAATTATCTTATCGATGGGGATTCCTCTTACACTCCGACGCAAACTGGGCTTGCGGCTTGAGTGGTGCAATTTCCTGCACGAGGTTACTGTTCATTAACGTACTCGCTAGCTGGCCACTGGCCGGGCTACCTGGATGGTGTGGGACGTCTCGGTGCTCTCTGAAAAACCCTAATATGTTTGACCTGCTGGTCCTCAGAGCATGGCATTAACAGGCCGCTTGCCTCTTGGGCAATTCCAATGCACCAAATGCAGCCTGAAACCTGTTAAGTAACCTTGGGGCCCAGGTGGCCTCCAAAGAACCCAGTCTAGAACCAGAGGTTTTCCTTTTCTTTCTTTTTTTTGAAAGAACTCAATAAGTACATAAATGTCTTCAACACTCTGGACAAAGCGCATTCGTTAACACAAAGGCTTTCGGAAGGGGCATGAGAGGCAGTGCCCAGGTTCTTTGGTACATTTCCTTTGAAAGATATTATGCCAAGACCAGATGGCTCAGGATCCTGAAACTCTCCCTATTTGTGACCACTTTGTGCTATTGCTCAGTCAAAGTTTGGCTTTTGTCAAACACCCACAGAAAACATGGTCAGGATGAGTAGAGTGACCCTTTAACTAATAATGGCCATTAGTAGTGTAAGTAAATAAAAAAAACAGCTAACCTGGACACTGAGGAAATAGGGTGCACATCCACAACAGAACTCCTCCACATCCCTCAATATATATATGTTGCACATATGCTGAAAGTATGGTCAATAATTCCAATATGCGACGGGAGCGGGCTGGGTGAAACCAAAAGTGCTTTTATTTAATAGTTTTCTGCAACACAAAGCATGACTTCAGTTCTGGTAGGATTGTACTTTGATATTTGGTCCTTATACACTAATACACATTTAGATATATAACAGTAACATTCACCTATGCAGGAATAGCGTCCTTATAGAAAATAATAAACAATTAAACATGTACAGATATATGATTACTCAATCTGCATTATAGTGGGCTAATGGTGCAATACAATCAATACAATATAACATGACATCCTATAATCATCACATTCCCTGTATGCTGGTGAGCTATGACACATCAGCACAACACACTTACATATGTATAGTGTCTTATCTAATTCCCCGCAGTAGCAACAGCCTTTTCTAATGACAGGGATGTGAATTGAATCACTTTTGCCCTGTTTATAACCCTGGATATGCTCCCTCTTACCTGCAACACAAAGCATGACTTCAGTTCTGGTAGGATTTGTACTTTGATATTTGGTTCCTGCCAGAAACAGAAGCTCTGCTCTTTGGTTCCCTCTGCTAAAGGGAAACATCTTACATGAACACATGCTCATCATTCAGGCTTTTTACTCTGCTGCCATCTACTGGTGGTTTAATAGAAATGCCATTAGTTTACTTTATAATGTAACAGTTATTAGTGTATGTTTATGGGGTACCTGGTTTATTTTAATGGGGAACCTGATCTTGACATACCTTACATGTAGCTATAAAAACCACAAAAATCAAGATGGCACAAACCCATACCAAAAGTGTAGTAAAATATACCTTTATTCAATACAAAAATAACAATAAAGCATTAATTTCCAGAACAATAATTACACTGGCAAAAGACATATACATGGTTATTCAGAGAAAGGTGAAACTCAGGAGAATGACTGGAGAAGTGAAATTTCTAGGTCAAAATGTCCAAACCAGAAAAATTCTCCCATCTATCTCACTTTCCAAATCGGCTATTTGGTCTAGATTGTTCTCTGCTTCTGCCAGTTCTCCTGGGTTTCACCTTTCTCTGAATAGACCTGATAGTTTGCTAATCACATAAGGGAATGCATAAAATCAACCAACCATTAGTCTCTCTTAATCACATACAAGCAAAAATAATATACTGTATCTCACAGAAGTGAGTGCCCCCCTCACATTTTGTAAATATTTTATTACCGGTATATCTTTTCATGTGACAACACAGAAGAAATGACACTTTGCTACAATGTAAAGTAGTGAATGTACAGCTTGTATAACAGTGTAAATTTACTGTCCCCTCAAAATAACTCAACACACACACAGCCAAACCCCTGCCAACAAAAGGGACTACACCCCTAAGTGAAAATCTCCAAACTGGGCCCAAAGTGTCAATATTTTGTGTGGCCGCCATTATTTTCCAGCACTGCCTTAACCCTCTTGGGCATGGAGTTCAGTCGTTTTTTTGTAAACATCATTTCAGATTTGAAACATTCAATTGTTTTGTTTATTTTTTTACTACATTCGTCGGCTTTCCGGCTTTTTCCGGCAGCTGGTTGGCACTGTGTTTGGATCGTCGGCTTTATCTGGACGTGTTCGGTGGGTTTGCAGCAGGTTTTCTGCAACGTTTCGATCGATCTGATATTTCGGATCGTATCGGCGGGGTTTTCAGCGGGATTTTTCGGCAGATTTTCAGATCCGTTCCCTGCACTTCGGAGACGCCGCGGTGAATGCTGAAATCACTGCAGGTTCGGGCAACAAAAGAGCACCGAAATTCCACTGTGAATAACCCTGCATAAATATTTTTTTTTAAGGAAATTGGAATCAAAAATTTTGCTGAAAATATCCTGAGAAATGCCTAAAAAAAATCTAAAATATAAATTAATACAGACTTTTTGCTGCAAATGAAAAGAATAAACGGTTGATTTTTTTTTTAAAAAAAACAGGGAATTTTACATTGAATCTTATGGGATTCAGCTGTTTCAACCTGTCGAATGAAACCACCAAAAATCAAAGCATTTCTCTGCTGTTCGGTGTCTCTGAGTAGATTAACCATTACTTCTCTATGGGGGATTTCACTGCATTTCGCTGGCAAGTAGCAAATATTTGGCAAATCGTCAGCTTTTTGAATAGCCGAATGGCCACAAAATTACAGGGAAATACACTGTTCGGTGCAATTCGGTTGCTAATCTGGCTTTCTATGAATAACCCCTTAACCCCCCCAGGGACTGCGGACGTACCATGTACGTCACGGCCACAGGTCTCCCTTAGACCCGCGGATATACATGGTACAACAGGGGCCCCTAACCTCCTTCCCACCCAATACTTGCCTTCCTAGCTGGGCTCCCGCGGCAGAATGGCAGGCTGGAAGCTTGCCCCGCCTCTTCAGGGGGCCCAGGCAGTACGATGACCCCATCACGCTGCGTGATGACATCATCGGCAGGCGCCTGCTGCAAAAATCAGGAAGGGGAAGAAGGCGCCTTTGGAGCCCTCTATCTCCCCAACCATTAAAGCTACAAAGACACAAATTGCACCGCTGAAAAGGGGAGAGTCTTAGTGTATAGTGTTAACTATTTCGCTGCAGGATCGCGATTCAAACCCAGAGGTGGCTGACATCTTGGATGTTGGCCAAGCCTCCGGGTCACCCCCCACCCATTGACATCCTCACCATATGTGTGAGGACGTCAGTGGGCCAGTTAACCCCCTAGCTGCCAAGTGGAGATAGGGAGATCCATGGCCTTTCCAATGATACCAAACATGACAAGGTTTGGTGTAAAAACTAATTTTAAAAAAATGTTTTTTTTTAAAAAAAATTGTCTGGGGGTTTCATTAAATAGGACTTAAGCTGGTATCTAAAAATTATGAGCATAAAATGGTCAGAATGAGCTCAACCCACAGAGGAGAACTGGCTCAGCGGTGAAGGGGTTAAAAAGCAAAAACATGTAAGAATTGGGTATTTCAAATCTCAGGACAAAATTTCTAAACTATTCATCATATTTCATTTTTTTTATAGTAAATTATGCGATATGATGGAAATAATGGTATTTTCAGAAAGTCCATTTAATGGCGGGAAAAACGGTGTATAATATGTGTGGGTTACATAAACGAGTAAGAGCAAAATTTGACCTAAACACTAAGGGCCACATTACAATCTTGACGCAAACGTTTGTGCCGGCAACCGTGCAGAACCGTGTACCGTGTGTGAACCTGCGTGAATCTTGCGCGAGCTTACTGTACTTCGCGCTCCCTATACTTAACATGGGGAGCGCAAAGTGTTAATCAGTGCTAGATTACAAAGTCCTAACGCTGATTGACGTCCAGCCGCGTTTAACAAACATTTAACCAGCCGCTGGTCCAGAATCCGTTAACACCAGCCAAAAAAATACTAAAAATAATTGTATACTCATCTCCTGTCCCGCGGCGGGGACCGCGGCTCCGTCCGTCTCCTCAGTCCGGCGGGAGCAGGGAAAGACTGGGGGAAAAGTCTCCCCCTGCGTATCACTACACCGACCCGCCGGACCTCGCAAGGCGTCTGCTTCAATGGACTATGGACTCCATTGAGAGGATGCGCGCGGCTGCGCTTAACGCTGCCGCGCGCATCCTGGGGATTAGCGGACGGTAACAATGCAGGCAGCATTTTTTTTTCGCCTGCATTGTAATCTAGAGGTAAAACAGTCGCGCTAGGGGGAAAACTTTGAGCACAGTTTTTTCTCCGTAGCGCACCCGATTTACCGCTAGGAATGTAATTTGGCCCTAACAGCGCAGAAACGTAAAAACAGCAGCGGGCACTAAAGGACGGGTTTTCGTAAAACCGCCAAGTCACTAAGGGGTTAAAAATAAACCATATACAGGGTTATTCAGAGAGAGCCGATCTGGACCCAGAATTGCACCGAACAGGGAATTTCCCCGTACGGTGCAATTTCGGGGCCATTCGGCTACTCAGAAAGCAGGCAATTCGCCAATGAAATCCCCATAGAGAAGCAATGGTTAATCTATTCAGAGACACCGAACAGCAGAGAAATGTCAGTGAAACGCCCAGATGTTCGGTGGTTTCATTCAGTTGGTTTATTCAGGCGAATCCCATAGGCTTCAATGTTAAAAATATTCTTGTTTTTATTAAATATCTAATAAACCGTTTATTTTTTTAATCTGCAGCAAAAAGTCTCTTTATTTATAATTGAGGATTTTTTTTAGTCATTTTTCAGCAAATCTTCGGCCAAAAGGTTTTTGTTTTTTTTAATCTTTTTTCTGTAACAGACCTTTTTATTATCATTCATAGAACCTTGTATGTTAATTCCAGACATTTTCGTCCAGTATTTTTTTATGCAAACAGCGTTTAAGATTTGACACTTTCAATCATTTTCTTTTGTTGTTTTCTTTACCCGTCCAGTGGCTTGCCGGCTTTTTTCTGCGACTGGCTGGCGCCCTGTTCGGCGGCTCATTGGCTGCGTTTGGCGGCTGTCCGGCGAGTTTGTGGCAGCGGGCATCGTGTTGTGACTGCGGGCAGCGGGTTTGCGGTGGCTTATAGGTAATTTCTGTTTAAAATTTTTTGAAGAAAACTGGCGCAGACTCACGGTTTTGCGGCGGCTTTTCCCTGCACTCCGGGGGCCCTGCGGTGAATGCAGAATTCACCGCAGGGTCGGGAAATTTGATTCCCTGAAGTGCAAGCAACGAGAGAGCACCAAAATGTCCGTGACATTTCGGTGCTCTCTGAATAACCCCTTTTGTCTTCTTTTCTTACCTTATTACAGGGAGTGGGCTAAATCCTTGGTGGTCCAACAAGGGGATGAAAAGAGTCTCCTGGTTGGAAAGCGTTCACCATACTAATAGCTCCATCATTGAAAAGTCAGAGTACGATTACCAGCCTCAGATGTTGCAGCCCACCAGGAAATTTCCCGGTATCCCGTTGGGCTGGCCTTGGGTGGCATGGAGGGACCCTTACATCTGTGGTACTTAGACTATCTGCACAGGTTTGGCAAGAGCCAGGGCCCCCTGGAGCCGCTGGGTCCCTGATCATATCATGGGCTGTCACCCTCCTGATGGCATCTCTTACAAAAAAAAAAAACTTGTATTTTCTTCTGAATTCTGTGTGACGTAACCCAGGCCCGGCATGAGGCAACTCGAAATACAGAGTGCGACGGGTACCAAACATGAAAGATTTCTGGGGATCTGTTTCCTGGTTTATTTGTACTTAAGAGTTTTCAAAGCAATTATTGTTTCACTTTTGCAGAAGTTCGGTCGTTGCCAGGATACAGGGGATCCTGCTGAGAAAATATGTTGACGGCGCAGGGGCTGGCGAGGCCGGCAATTCCGAGAGTTTAGGTCATTGCTTGAGTTTCAGCTTCTGACTGTTTTAATACCTCAGATGACCGACGCAATTCTGACTTTAACTTTTGGATTAATGATGGGAAAACTTCGAGAAAAAGAGAGAGAGACAAGGAGAGACAGAGAGAGAGAGAGAGACATGGAGAGACAGAGAGAGAGGGAGACAAGGAGAGACAGAGAGAGGGAGACAGAGAGAGAGGGAGACAAGGAGAGACAGAGAGAAAGAGTGAGGGAGACAAGGAGAGACAGAGACAGAGAGAGAGACAAGGAAAGACAGAGAGAGAGGGAGACAAGGAGAGACAGAGAGAAAGAGAGAGGGAGACAAGGAGAGACAGAGAGAGAGAGACAAGGAGAGACAGAGAGAGAGGGAGACAAGGAGAGACAGAGAGAAAGAGAGAGGGAGACAAGGAGAGACAGAGAGAGAGAGAGACAAGGAGAGACAGAGAGAGAGGGAGACAAGGAGAGACAGAGAGAAAGAGAGAGGGAGACAAGGAGAGACAGAGAGAGAGAGAGACAAGGAGAGACAGAGAGAGGGAGACAAGGAGAGAGAGAGGGAGACAAGGAGAGACAGAGAGAGAGAGAGAGACAAGAGAGACAGAGAGAGAGAGAGACAAGGAGAGACAGAGAGAGAGGGAGACAAGGAGAGAGAGAGAAAGAGAGAGGGAGACAAGGAGAGACAGAGAGAGAGGGAGACAAGGAGAGACAGAGAGAAAGAGAGAGGGAGACAAGGAGAGACAGAGAGAGAGAGAGACAAGGAGAGACAGAGAGAGAGGGAGAGAAGGAGAGACAGAGAGAAAGAGAGAGGGAGACAAGGAGAGACAGAGAGAGAGAGAGACAAGGAGAGACAGAGAGAGGGAGACAAGGAGAGAGAGAGGGAGACAAGGAGAGACAGAGAGAGAGAGGGAGACAAGGAGAGACAGAGAGAGAGGGAGACAAGGAGAGACAGAGAGAGAGGGAGACAAGGAGAGACAGAGAGAGAGAGAGACAAGGAGAGGGAGACAAGGAGAGACAGAGAGAGGGAGACAAGGAGAGAGAGAGGGAGACAAGGAGAGACAGAGGGAGACAAGGAGAGACAGAGAGAAAGACAGAGGGAGACAAAAAGAGGGAGACAAGGAGAGGGAGACAAGGAGAGACAGAGAGAGAGGGAGACAAGGAGAGAGAGAGGGAGATGAGAGATATAGAGAAAGAGAGAGGGAGACAAGGAGAGACAGAGAGAGAGGGAGACAAGGAGAGACAGAGAGAAAGAGAGAGGGAGACAAAAAGAGGGAGACAAGGAGAGAGGGAGAGGGAGACAAAAAGAGGGAGACAAGGAGAGACAGAGAGAGAGGGAGACAAGGAGAGACAGAGAGAAAGAGAGAGGGAGACAAAAAGAGGGAGACAAGGAGAGACAGAGAGATAGAGAAAGGGAGACAAGGAGAGACAGAGATAAAGAGCGAGGGAGACAAGGAGAGACAGAGAGAGAAAGAGAAAGGGAGACAAGGAGAAACAGAGAGAAAGAGCGAGGGAGACAAGGAGAGACAGAGAGAGGGAGACAAGGAGAGACAGAGAGAAAGAGAGAGGGAGACAAGGAGACAGAGAGAAAGAGAGAAAGAGAGAGGGAGACAAGGAGAGACAGAGAGAGAGGGAGACAAGGAGAGACAGAGAGAAAGAGAGAGGGAGACAAGGAGAGAGAGAGGGAGATGAGAGATATAGAGAAAGAGAGAGGGAGACAAGGAGAGACAGAGAGAGAGGGAGACAAGGAGAGACAGAGAGAAAGAGAGAGGGAGACAAAAAGAGGGAGACAAGGAGAGACAGAGAGAGAGGGAGACAAGGAGAGACAGAGAGAAAGAGAGAGGGAGACAAAAAGAGGGAGACAAGGAGAGACAGAGAGATAGAGAAAGGGAGACAAGGAGAGACAGAGATAAAGAGCGAGGGAGACAAGGAGAGACAGAGAGAGAAAGAGAAAGGGAGACAAGGAGAAACAGAGAGAAAGAGCGAGGGAGACAAGGAGAGACAGAGAGAGGGAGACAAGGAGAGACAGAGAGAAAGAGAGAGGGAGACAAGGAGACAGAGAGAAAGAGAGAAAGAGAGAGGGAGACAAGGAGAGACAGAGAGAGAGGGAGACAAGGAGAGACAGAGAGAGGGAGACAAGGAGACAGAGAGAAAGAGAGAGGGAGACAAGGAGAGACAGAGAGAAAGAGAGATGGAGACAAGGAGAGAAAGAGAGAGAAAGAGAAAGGGAGACAAGGAGAGACAGAGAGAGAGGGAGACAAGGAGAGACAGAGAAAGAGAGAGGGAGACAAGGAGAGACAGAGAGAGAGGGAGACAAGGAGAGACAGCGAGAGAGGGAGACAAGGAGAGACAGAGCGAGGGAGACAAGGAGAGACAGAGCGAGGGAGACAAGGAGAGACAGAGAGAGGGAGACAAGGAAAGACAGAGAAAGAGAAAGAAAGGGAGACAAGGAGAGATAGAGAGAGAGGGAGACAAGGAGAGACGGAGAGAGAGGGAGACAAGGAAAGACAGAGAGAGGGAGACAGAGAGAGGGAGACAGAGAGAGAGGGAGACTGAGAGACAGAAAGTGAAAGGGAGACAAGGAGAGACAGAGAGAGAGGTACACAAGGAGAGACAGAGAGAGAGGGAGACAAGGAAAGAGGGAGACAAGGAGAGACAGAGAGAGAGGGAGACAAGGAGAGACAGAGAGAGAGAGAGACAAGGAAAGACAGAGAGAGAGGGTCACAAGGAGAGAGAGAGGGAGACAAGGAGAGACAGAGAGGGACACAAGGAGAGACAGAGAGAGAGGGAGACAAGGAGAGACAGAGAGAGGGGGAGACAAGGAGAGACAGAGAGAGGGAGACAAGGAGAGACAGAGAGGGAGACAAGGAAAGACAGAGAGAGGGAGACAAGGAGAGACAGAGAAAGAGAAAGAAAGGGAGACAAGGAGAGAAAGAGAGAGAGGGAGACAAGGAGAGACAGAGAGAGAGAGAGAAAGAGAAAGGGAGACAAGGAGAGACAGAGAGGGAGACAAGGAGAGACAGAGAGAGGGAGACAAGGAGATAAAGAGAGAGAGAGGGACAAGGAGAGACAGAGAGAGAGAGAGGGACAAGGAGAGACAGAGAGAGAGGGAGACAGGAGAGACAGAGAGAGAGGGAGACAAGGAGAGACAGAGAGAGGGAGACAAGGGGAGACAGAGAGAGAGGGAGACAAGGAAAGACAGAGAGAGGGAGACAAGGAGAGACAGAGAAAGAGAAAGAAAGGGAGACAAGGAGAGATAGAGAGAGAGGGAGACAAGGAGAGACAGAGAGAGAGGGAGACAAGGAAAGACAGAGAGAGGGAGACAAGGAAAGACAGAGAAAGAGAAAGAAAGGGAGACAAGGAGAGATAGAGAGGGAGACAAGGAGAGACAGAGAGAGAGGGAGACAAGGAAAGACAGAGAGAGGGAGACAGAGAGAGAGGGAGACTGAGAGACAGAAAGAGAAAGGGAGACAAGGAGAGACAGAGAGAGAGGGACACAAGGAGAGACAGAGAGAGAGGGAGACAAGGAAAGAGGGAGAAAAGGAGAGACAGAGAGAGAGAGAGGGAGACAAGGAAAGAGGGAGAGACAGAGAGAGAGGGAGACAAGGAGAGACAGAGAGAGAGGGAGACAAGGAGAGACAGAGAAAGAGAAAGGGAGACAAGGAGAGACAGAAAAAGAAATGGAGACAAGGAGAGACAGAGAGAAAGACAGAGGGAGACAAAAAGAGGGAGACAAGGAGAGGGAGACAAGGAGAGACAGAGAGAGAGGGAGACAAGGAGAGAGAGAGGGAGATGAGAGATATAGAGAAAGAGAGAGGGAGACAAGGAGAGACAGAGAGAGAGGGAGACAAGGAGAGACAGAGGAGAAGAGAGAGGGAGACAAAAAGAGGGAGACAAGGAGAGGGAGACAAGGAGAGACAGAGGAGAGGGAGACAAGGAGAGAGAGAGGGAGATGAGAGATATAGAGAAGAGAGAGGGAGACAGGAGAGACAGGAGAGGAGGGAGACAAGGAGAGACAGAGAGAAAGAGAGAGGGAGACAAAAAGAGGGGACAAGAGAGACAGAGAGAGAGGGAGACAAGAAGACAGAGAAAGAGAGAGGGAGACAAAAAGAGGGAGACAAGGAGAGACAGAGAGATAAGAGAAAGGGAGACAAGGAGAGACAGAGATAAAGAGCGAGGGAGACAAGGAGAGACAGAGAGAGAAAGAGAAGGGAGACAAGGAGAAACAGAGAGAAAGAGCGAGGGAGACAAGGAGAGACAGAGAGAGGGAGACAAGGAGAGACAGAGAGAAAGAGAGAGGGAGACAAGGAGACAGAGAGAAAGAGAGAAAGAGAGAGGGAGACAAGGAGAGACAGAGAGAGAGGGAGACAAGGAGAGACAGAGAGAAAGAGAGAGGGAGACAAGGAGACAGAGAGAAAGAGAGAGGGAGACAAGGAGAGACAGAGAGAAAGAGAGATGGAGACAAGGAGAGAAAGAGAGAGAAAGAGAATGGGAGACAAGGAGAGACAGAGAGAGAGGGAGACAAGGAGAGACAGAGAAAGAGAGAGGGAGACAAGGAGAGACAGAGAGAGAGGGAGACAAGGAGAGACAGCGAGAGAGGGAGACAAGGAGAGACAGAGCGAGGGAGACAAGGAGAGACAGAGCGAGGGAGACAAGGAGAGACAGAGAGAGGGAGACAAGGAAAGACAGAGAAAGAGAAAGAAAGGGAGACAAGGAGAGATAGAGAGAGAGGGAGACAAGGAGAGACGGAGAGAGAGGGAGACAAGGAAAGACAGAGAGAGGGAGACAGAGAGAGGGAGACAGAGAGAGAGGGAGACTGAGAGACAGAAAGTGAAAGGGAGACGAGACAGAGAGAGAGGTACACAAGGAGAGACAGAGAGAGAGGGAGACAAGGAAAGAGGGAGACAAGGAGAGACAGAGAGAGAGGGAGACAAGGAGAGACAGAGAGAGAGAGAGACAAGGAAAGACAGAGAGAGAGGGTCACAAGGAGAGACAGAGAGGGACACAAGGAGAGACAGAGAGAGAGGGAGACAAGGAGAGACAGAGAGAGGGGGAGACAAGGAGAGACAGAGAGAGGGAGACAAGGAGAGACAGAGAGGGAGACAAGGAAAGACAGAGAGAGGGAGACAAGGAGAGACAGAGAAAGAAAGGGAGACAAGGAGAGAAAGAGAGAGAGGGAGACAAGGAGAGACAGAGAGAGAGAGAGAGAAAGAGAAAGGGAGACAAGGAGAGACAGAGAGGGAGACAAGGAGAGACAGAGAGAGGGAGACAAGGAGATAAAGAGAGAGAGAGGGGGACAAGGAGAGACAGAGAGAGAGGGAGACAAGGAGAGACAGAGAGAGAGGGAGACAAGGAGAGACAGAGAGAGGGAGACAAGGAGAGACAGAGAGAGAGGGAGACAAGGAAAGACAGAGAGAGGGAGACAAGGAGAGACAGAGAAAGAGAAAGAAAGGGAGACAAGGAGAGATAGAGAGAGGGAGACAAGGAGAGACAGAGAGAGAGGGAGACAAGGAAAGACAGAGAGAGGGAGACAAGGAAAGACAGAGAAAGAGAAAGAAAGGGAGACAAGGAGAGATAGAGAGGGAGACAAGGAGAGACAGAGAGAGAGGGAGACAAGGAAAGACAGAGAGAGGGAGACAGAGAGAGAGGGAGACTGAGAGACAGAAAGAGAAAGGGAGACAAGGAGAGACAGAGAGAGAGGGACACAAGGAGAGACAGAGAGAGAGGGAGACAAGGAAAGAGGGAGAAAAGGAGAGACAGAGAGAGAGAGGGAGACAAGGAAAGAGGGAGAGACAGAGAGAGAGGGAGACAAGGAGAGACAGAGAAAGAGAAAGGGAGACAAGGAGAGACAGAAAAAGAAATGGAGACAAGGAGAGACAGAGAAAGAGAGGGAGACAGAGAGAGAAAGAGAGAGGGAGACAAACAGAAAGAGAGAGAGAAAGAGAGATGGAAGGAAACAGGGAGAGAGACAATGAGAGACAGAGAAAGAGAGATAGAGGGAGACAGATAAAAAGAGGGAAAACAAAGAAAGAGAGGGAGACGGAGAAAAAGGGGGAACTAACAAAAGAGGGGAAAACACAGAGAAATAGATTCAAATTCAAATCAAGCTTTATTGGCAGGACTAAATACATTTTAGCATTGCCAAAGCATATGGGGAGGTTATATGGGAGGGAGACAAGGAGAGACAGAGAGAGAGGGAGACAAGGAAAGACAGAGAGAGGGAGACAAGGAGAGACAGAGAAAGAGAAAGAAAGGGAGACAAGGAGAGAGAGAGAGAGAGAGGGAGACAAGGAGAGACAGAGAGAGAGGGAGACAAGGAAATACAGAGAGAGGGAGACAAGGAAAGACAGAGAAAGAGAAAGAAAGGGAGACAAGGAGAGATAGAGAGAGAGGGAGACAAGGAGAGACAGAGAGAGAGGGAGACAAGGAAAGACAGAGAGAGGGAGACAGAGAGAGAGGGAGACTGAGAGACAGAAAGAGAAAGGGAGACAAGGAGAGACAGAGAGAGAGGGACACAAGGAGAGACAGAGAGAGAGGGAGACAAGGAAAGAGGGAGACAAGGAGAGACAGAGAGAGAGAGAGGGAGACAAGGAAAGAGGGAGAGACAGAGAGAGAGGGAGACAAGGAGAGACAGTGAGAGAGGGAGACAAGGAGAGACAGAGAAAGAGAAAGGGAGACAAGGAGAGACAGAAAAAGAAATGGAGACAAGGAGAGACAGAGAAAGAGAGGGAGAAAGAGAGAGAAAGAGAGAGGGAGACAAACAGAAAGAGAGAGAGAAAGAGAGATGGAAGGAAACAGGGAGAGAGACAATGAGAGACAGAGAAAGAGAGATAGAGGGAGACAGATAAAAAGAGGGAAAACAAAGAAAGAGAGGGAGACGGAGAAAAAGGGGGAACTAACAAAAGAGGGGAAAACACAGAGAAATAGATTCAAATTCAAATCAAGCTTTATTGGCAGGACTAAATACATTTTAGCATTGCCAAAGCATATGGGGAGGTTATATGGGAGGGAGGAGGGGGGTAGTGGGACATATGTGGGGGGAAATGGGCAAGTCCATGGACATTATCAGGGGTAAGGGATAATGTGAAGGGGGATGGGGGCGGGTCCGTGTTGGGGATTTATAAGTCTGGGATCTCTCATGTTCCTCTCAGTCTGTGACATTTTGCGACGTATTGGGCAGATATTTTCACCGCCGGCTCCTCTTCTCCCAGTATGATGTGGAGTTTCCTCGTCTCTTCTATAGAGGTGAAGTCCGGGATGAGAGCGGAGAGTCTCTGGAAGTGAGTGTCCCTCAGTGCTGAGTACTTGGGGCACTGTAGGAGGAAGTGGACCTCATCTTCCAGGGCCTCCTGGTCACAATGCTGGCACAGTCTATTCTCCCTGGGCTTGTAGGTCTGTCTATGCCGCCCTGATTCAATTTCCAGGCTGTGGGCGCTCAGTCTGTACCGGCTCAGGATCTGTCTGTCCTTGGGGTCTTGTAGTACCTCCAGGTATGGGGCCAGTTTGTATTCCCTCTGTAAGGATTGGTAAATGGTGAGTTTCTGAGAGTTTGCTATATCATGTCTCCATTCTCTGATATAGTTTTCCCTGGAATCGTTAATTAGGGCCTTTATTTGATATTTTGTCAGGTTGCTTCATGGGGGCTTTGGATGATCAGGGTGGATATGAGTTGTTGCAGCCCACATGGTTTGGGATGGTCCTTGTTCGCCAGTAGGGCTTTATGGTGGTATGAGTTGGGGCTGCTGTTGTTTAGGTGGTCCCAGTCTGATAGCGCCCTCTTCTGTACTGCAAGAAGTAAGGGGAGTCTGCCCAGCTCGGGCCGGAAAGCATTGTTAGAGAGAGGGACACAGACAGAGAAAACAGGAGACAGAGAGAACAGCAATTTGACATGGTAGACAAAGGAAGATAAAGAGAGCGGGAGACAAAGAGAGGCAGAGAGAAAGAGAGACAGAAAAAGAGGGAACTAGAGAGGGAAAAACACAGAGGGAGAAAGAAAAAGGGGAGAGAGAAACAGAGGAAGAGACCTTATTGGCCACTTCTTCCCACAGAAAGACAGAAAGAGATCTAGAGGGAGACAGAGAGAAAAAGTGAAAGAAAGAGGGGGGACAGAGAGGGAATGTGTAAGAAAGAGAGACACAGAATGAACGAGGGAGAGTGAAAGAAAGAGGGGGGGACAGAGAGGGAATGTGTAAGAAAGAGAGACACAGAATGAACGAGGGAAAGTGAAAGAAAGAGTGAAAGAAAGAGGGGGGACAGAGAGGGAATGTGTAAGAAAGAGAGACACAGAATGAACGAGGGAAAGTGAAAGAAAGAGGGGGGGACACAGAGGGAATGTGTAAGAAAGAGAGACACAGAATGAACGAGGGAAAGTGAAAGAAAGAGTGAAAGAAAGAGGGGGACAGAGAGGGAATGTGTAAGAAAGAGAGACACAGAATGAATGAGGGAAAGTGAAAGAAAGAGGGGGGGACAGAGGGAATGTGTAAGAAAGAGAGACACAGAATGAACGAGGGAAAGTGAAAGAAAGAGGGGGGACAGAGAGGGAATGTGTAAGAGAGACACAGAATGAATGAGGGAAAGTGAAAGAAAGAGGGGGACAGAGAGGGAATGTGTAAGAAAGAGAGACACAGAATGAACGAGGGAGAGTGAAAGAAAGAGGGGGGGACAGAGAGGGAATGTGTAAGAAAGAGAGACACAGAATGAACGAGGGAGAGTGAAAGAAAGAGGGGGGGACAGAGAGGGAATGTGTAAGAAAGAGAGACACAGAATGAGTGAGGGAAAGTGAAAGAAAGAGGGGGGGACAGAGAGGGAATGTGTAAGAAGGAGAGACACAGAATGAGTGAGGGAAAGTGAAAGAAAGAGGGGGGACACAGAGGGAATGTGTAAGAAAGAGAGACACAGAATGAATGAGGGAAAGTGAAAGAAAGAGGGGGGGACAGAGAGGGAATGTGTAAGAAAGAGAGACACAGAATGAATGAGGGAAAGTGAAAGAAAGAGGGGGGGACAGAGAGGGAATGTGTAAGAAAGAGAGACACAGAATGAATGAGAGAGAGTGAAAGAAAGAGGGGGGACAGAGAGGGAATGTGTAAGAAAGAGAGACACAGAATGAATGAGGGAGAGTGAAAGAAAGAGGGGGGACACAGAGGGAATGTGTAAGAAAGAGAGACACACAGAATGAGGGAAAGTGAAAGAAAGAGGGGGACAGAGAGGGAATGTGTAAGAAAGAGAGACACAGAATGAATGAGGAAAGTGAAAGAAAGAGGGGGACAGAGAGGGAATGTGTAAGAAAGAGAGACACAGAATGAGTGAGGGAAAGTGAAAGAAAGAGGGGGGGACACAGAGGGAATGTGTAAGAAAGAGAGACACAGAATGAATGAGGGAGAGTGAAAGAAAGAGGGGGGGACACAGAGGGAATGTGTAAGAAAGAGAGACACAGAATGAGTGAGGGAAAGTGAAAGAAAGAGGGGGGACACAGAGGGAATGTGTAAGAAAGAGAGACACAGAATGAGTGAGGGAAAGTGAAAGAAAGAGGGGGGACAGAGAGGGAATGTGTAAGCAAGAGAGACACAGAATGAATGAGGGAAAGTGAAAGAAAAGGGGGGACAGAGAGGGAATGTGTAAGAAAGAGAGACACAGAATGAATGAGGGAAAGTGAAAGAAAGAGGGGGGACAGAGAGGGAATGTGTAAGAAAGAGAGACACAGAATGAATGAGGGAAAGTGAAAGAAAGAGGGGGGGACAGAGAGGGAATGTGTAAGAAAGAGAGACACAGAATGAGTGAGGGAAAGTGAAAGAAAGAGGGGGACACAGAGGGAATGTGTAAGAAAGAGAGACACAGAATGAATGAGGGAAAGTGAAAGAAAGAGGGGGGGACAGAGAGGGAATGTGTAAGAAAGAGAGACACAGAATGAGTGAGGGAAAGTGAAAGAAAGGGGGGGACACAGAGGGAATGTGTAAGAAAGAGAGACACAGAATGAGTGAGGGAAAGTGAAAGAAAGAGGGGGGGACAGAGAGGGAATGTGTAAGAAGGAGAGACACAGAATGAGTGAGGGAAAGTGAAAGAAAGAGGGGGGGACACAGAGGGAATGTGTAAGAAAGAGAGACACAGAATGAATGAGGGAAAGTGAAAGAAAGAGTGGGGGACAGAGAGGGAATGTGTAAGAAAGAGAGACACAGAATGAATGAGGGAAAGTGAAAGAAAGAGGGGGGGACAGAGAGGGAATGTGTAAGAAAGAGAGACACAGAATGAATGAGGGAAAGTGAAAGAAAGAGGGGAGGACAGAGAGGGAATGTGTAAGAAAGAGAGACACAGAATGAATGAGAGAGAGTGAAAGAAAGAGGGGGGACAAGAGAGGGAATGTGTAAGAAAGAGAGACACAGAATGAATGAGGGAAAGTGAAAGAAAGAGGGGGGACAGAGAGGGAATGTGTAAGAAAGAGAGACACAGAATGAATGAGGGAGAGTGAAAGAAAGAGGGGAGGACACAGAGGGAATGTGTAAGAAAGAGAGACACAGAATGAATGAGGGAAAGTGAAAGAAAGAGGGGGGACAGAGAGGGAATGTGTAAGAAAGAGAGACACAGAATGAATGAGGGAAAGTGAAAGAAAGAGGGGGGACAGGAGGGAATGTGTAAGAAAGAGAGACACAGAATGAGTGAGGGAAAGTGAAAGAAAGAGGGGGGGACACAGAGGGAATGTGTAAGAAAGAGAGACACAGAATGATGAGGGAAGAGTGAAAGAAAGAGGGGGACACAGAGGGAATGTGTAAGAAAGAGAGACACAGAATGAGTGAGGGAAAGTGAAAGAAAGAGGGGGGACACAGAGGGAATGTGTAAGAAAGAGAGACACAGAATGAGTGAGGGAAAGTGAAAGAAAGAGGGGGACAGAGAGGGAATGTGTAAGCAAGAGAGAGACACAGAATGAATGAGGGAAAGTGAAAGAAAGAGGGGGGGACAGAGAGGGAATGTGTAAGAAAGAGAGACACAGAATGAATGAGGGAAAGTGAAAGAAAGAGGGGGACAGAGAGGGAATGTGTAAGAAAGAGAGACACAGAATGAATGAGGGAAAGTGAAAGAAAGAGGGGGGGACAGAGAGGGAATGTGTAAGAAAGAGAGACACAGAATGAGTGAGGGAAAGTGAAAGAAAGAGGGGGGGACACAGAGGGAATGTGTAAGAAAGAGAGACACAGAATGAATGAGGGAAAGTGAAAGAAAGAGGGGGGACACAGAGGGAATGTGTAAGAAAGAGAGACACAGAATGAGTGAGGGAAAGTGAAAGAAAGAGGGGGGACACAGAGGGAAAGTGTAAGAAAGAGAGACACAGAATGAGTGAGGGAAAGTGAAAGAAAGAGGGGGGACAGAGAGGGAATGTGTAAGCAAGAGAGACACAGAATGAATGAGGGAAAGTGAAAGAAAGAGGGGGGACAGAGAGGGAATGTGTAAGAAAGAGACACAGAATGAATGAGGGAAAGTGAAAGAAAGAGGGGGACAGAGAGGGAATGTGTGTAAGAAAGAGAGACACACAGAATGAATGAGGGAAAGTGAAAGAAAGAGGGG
This sequence comes from Leptobrachium leishanense, assembly GCA_009667805.1. NCBI lineage: Eukaryota > Metazoa > Chordata > Amphibia > Anura > Megophryidae > Leptobrachium > Leptobrachium leishanense. Next base: position 37,568,168 of record CM019067.1, on the reverse strand, counting down.
GGACAGAGAGGGAATGTGTAAGAAAGAGAGACACAGAATGAGTGAGGGAAAGTGAAAGAAAGAGGGGGACACAGAGGGAATGTGTAAGAAAGAGAGACACAGAATGAGTGAGGGAAAGTGAAAGAAAGAGGGGGGACACAGAGGGAATGTGTAAGAAAGAGAGACACAGAATGAATGAGGAAAGTGAAAGAAAAGGGGGGGACACAGAGGGAATGTGTAAGAAAGAGAGACACAGAATGAGTGAGGGAAAGTGAAAGAAAGAGGGGGGACACAGAGGGAAAGTGTAAGAAAGAGAGACACAGAATGAGTGAGGGAAAGTGAAAGAAAGAGGGGGACAGAGAGGGAATGTGTAAGCAAGAGAGACACAGAATGAATGAGGGAAAGTGAAAGAAAGAGGGGGGACAGAGAGGGAATGTGTAAGAAAGAGACACAGAATGAATGAGGGAAAGTGAAAGAAAGAGGGGGGACAGAGAGGGAATGTGTAAGAAAGAGAGACACAGAATGAATGAGGAAAGTGAAAAGAAAGAGGGGGGGACAGAGAGGGAATGTGTAAGAAAGAGAGACACAGAATGAGTGAGGGAAAGTGAAAGAAAGAGGGGGGACACAGAGGGAATGTGTAAGAAAGAGAGACACAGAATGAGTGAGGGAAAGTGAAAGAAAGAGGGGGGGACAGAGAGGGAATGTGTAAGAAAGAGAGACACAGAATGAATGAGGGAAAGTGAAAGAAATAGGGGGGGACAGAGAAGGAATGTGTAAGAAAGAGAGACACAGAATGAATGAGGGAAAGTGAAAGAAAGAGGGGGGACAGAGAGGGAATGTGTAAGAAAGAGAGACACAGAATGAATGAGAGAGAGTGAAAGAAAGAGGGGGGGACAGAGAGGGAATGTGTAAGAAAGAGAGACACAGAATGAATGAGGGAAAGTGAAAGAAAGAGGGGGGGACAGAGAGGGAATGTGTAAGAAAGAGAGACACAGAATGAGCGAGGGAAAGTGAAAGAAAGAGGGGGGACACAGAGGGAATGTGTAAGAAAGAGAGACACAGAATGAATGAGGGAAAGTGAAAGAAAGAGGGGGGACAGAGAGGGAATGTGTAAGAAAGAGAGACACAGAATGAGTGAGGGAAAGTGAAAGAAAGAGGGGGGGACACAGAGGGAATGTGTAAGAAAGAGAGACACAGAATGAGTGAGGGAAAGTGAAAGAAAGGGGGGGACAGAGAGGGAATGTGTAAGAAAGAGAGACACAGAATGAATGAGGGAAAGTGAAAGAAAGAGGGGGGACAGAGAGGGAATGTGTAAGAAAGAGAGACACAGAATGAATGAGGGAAAGTGAAAGAAAGAGGGGGACAGAGAGGGAATGTGTAAGAAAGAGAGACACAGAATGAATGAGGGAAAGTGAAAGAAAGAGGGGGGACACAGAGGAATGTGTAAGAAAGAGAGACACAGAATGAGTGAGGGAAAGTGAAAGAAAGGGGGGGACACAGAGGGAATGTGTAAGAAAGAGAGACACAGAATGAATGAGGGAAAGTGAAAGAAAGAGGGGGGACAGAGAGGGAATGTGTAAGAAAGAGAGACACAGAATGAGTGAGGGAAAGTGAAAGAAAGAGGGGGGACAGAGAGGGAATGTGTAAGAAAGAGAGACACAGAATGAATGAGGGAAAGTGAAAGAAAGAGGGGGGGACAGAGAGGGAATGTGTAAGAAAGAGAGACACAGAATGAATGAGGGAGAGTGAAAGAAAGAGGGGGACACAGAGGGAATGTGTAAGAAAGAGAGACACAGAATGAATGAGGGAAAGTGAAAGAAAGAGGGGGACAGAGAGGGAATGTGTAAGAAAGAGAGACACAGAATGAATGAGGGAAAGTGAAAGAAAGAGGGGGGACAGAGAGGGAATGTGTAAGAAAGAGAGACACAGAATGAATGAGAGAGAGTGAAAGAAAGAGGGGGGACAGAGAGGGAATGTGTAAGAAAGAGAGACACAGAATGAATGAGGGAGAGTGAAAGAAAGAGGGGGGGACACAGAGGGAATGTGTAAGAAAGAGAGACACAGAATGAATGAGGGAAAGTGAAAGAAAGAGGGGGGACAGAGAGGGAATGTGTAAGAAAGAGAGACACAGAATGAATGAGGGAAAGTGAAAGAAAGAGGGGGGACACAGAGGGAATGTGTAAGAAGAGAAGAGAGACACAGAATGAATGAGGGAGAGTGAAAGAAAGAGGGGGGACAGAGAGGGAATGTGTAAGAAAGAGAGACACAGAATGAATGAGGGAAAGTGAAAGAAAGAGGGGGGGACACAGAGGGAATGTGTAAGAAAGAGAGACACAGAATGAGTGAGGGAAAGTGAAAGAAAGAGGGGGGACACAGAGGGAATGTGTAAGAAAGAGAGACACAGAATGAATGAGGGAAAGTGAAAGAAAGAGGGGGGGACAGAGAGGGAATGTGTAAGAAAGAGAGACACAGAATGAATGAGGGAAAGTGAAAGAAAGAGGGGGGACAGAGAGGGAATGTGTAAGAAAGAGAGACACAGAATGAATGAGGGAAAGTGAAAGAAAGAGGGGGGACACAGAGGGAATGTGTAAGAAAGAGAGACACAGAATGAATGAGGGAAAGTGAAAGAAAGAGGGGGGACAGAGAGGCAATGTGTAAGAAAGAGAGACACAGAATGAGTGAGGGAAAGTGAAAGAAAGAGGGGGGACACAGAGGGAATGTGTAAGAAAGAGAGACACAGAATGAATGAGGGAAAGTGAAAGAAAGAGGGGGGACAGAGAGGGAATGTGTAAGAAAGAGAGAAAGAAAGAGGGATCTACAACAAGAGGGGGAAACACAGAAAGAAAAAGAATGAAAGAAAGAAAATAGAGAAAGAAAGAAAGAAAAAGAAAGAAAGAAAGAAAGAAAAAGAAAAAGAAAGAGAAAGAAATAAAGAGATAGAAAGAAACCTTATTGACCACTTCTTCCCCTCCTTCTGACCCATGATGTAAGAGATTGAGAATAATATAGTATGGGTTGCTTAGCATGTCCCCAAAACCCATGCTCGGTTATTACAGGATGACTCTAATCCCCACCTTTAAAATCAAAATGATGTCTCATGCTCCCTGAACCACTCTTGCACAATTTGATCCTGATGAATCCAGGCATTGCCATCTTGGAATATGCCCACCGTGCCATCAGGGGAGAAAAAACCCATTGGTGGAAAAAGCTGCTCATTCAGTATATTCAGGGAGTCACATGACCTCATTTTATGCAGAAACATATTAATCACTGCAGTAATTATCCAATGGAAGGAGAGCACCTATTGGCTGAGTTACATCCAGAGGGTTATATTCTTTTGGACATATTTTAATTTGAAAGTGGGTTGATGGGTAAAATGTGAGATGGCAGTGGTAACCCGAAGGGACAGAAACTTTCCCACATTTTATTTTTTGGGCCTTATCCCTCATCTATAACTATAAAACCGTTTGCGTCCGTCGCCGCAGGCCAACCCCTGTGTCACACCACCGTCCACATCCCTATCCACCAACTGTCTTACCGCCGAAACATCAGTCCCTGAGACAGCCCTTGCTCCTCCTCTGGGACCCCTGGCGGAACACCGACCTCTCCTTCGCCTTGAGGAACTCTGCGAACTCCACAATCTTTCTCTCCTGATAGAGCTCACCACACCACCCCTCCAACCGGAAGGATCCTTAGCCCCCGAAGCCAGCCTCAAGCGCCTACCTTCCACACGCCTGGAAGCGCTCACGCCAGCCTCATTTCCAACTGCGTCACCACCAGCCAACATCCGCTGGACCAACCGACCACGACCTCTCACAGCCTCCAATCTCAATCTCTCGTCCGCCAATATATCACTGGATTCGCCTTCCGGATTAAACCGCACTGGAGGCCTCGAAATCCTGGCAGGCCGAGAACCCCCATCCTCCGCCAACACCTCCGACAGGCTTCTTCTGGCCCACTCCACACCACATTGCCGAGCCACCTCCCGCACTTCCTCCAGTAGTGACTCCAGCTCACCACCTTCCGCCATTTCCAAAACAATAATTTCAAGTCAAAAAGCCGAAAAAAACACCGCTTCTCTGACGCAGCACAGATTTTCACCGCTCTACCTCTTGAGAAAAAGGCGCGCAGAGACTCTCCACACGCGCCTTAAGTACCTTACTGTCGACTCCTCCCACACCGCTCCCGCTCAATCTCCTCACACGCTGCAAAACCTTCTAGAAAAAATCCTCCCTGCGTCCTGGCATCAGAGGCAACTTAAGGGCCTTACGCCCTAGGTGCTTCAGGCCTTATTTATAAATGGAGATACTCTTGGATAGGACATCAAAAAGCAAATATGTGGACACGGATACTGAGCTGCCAACAACAACAACAACAGACTGAGCTCCGGGCAGGCTTAACAACTAGTCTATACAATAAAAGAGTAAGACGGCGGCGTGTCCGTCGCCACAGTCGGACCCAATGCACATGCGCAAACTTACATGCGCACCCGCAACTGAAAAAAAAACACCGGGTTGCGTGAGGGACGAAAAAAATGACGATCCGTTGGAGCGGAGGGAGCACAAAAAGCACCTCTCTAACGGATCAGCGTTTTTTTTTTCCATCACCTCGCACAAAACGCCTCTCCCTCGGTCATCAACCCTGAGTCAGCCCCACACCCAGCCGGGCTGATCACTGTCAGCAGGGCCGCCATCAGGGCAATATAGTCCATGATGGATTCAGTGGCCCGCTGGCAAGGGGAGGCCCCGCTGAGAGCTGTGCTCCTCTGGATGCGCTGGGCCCACAGTGACGAAAGCTTCAAAGGGCCCGGCGCTCCAGGAGTGACGCTGGTGTCTCCCAGCTGTCACTTATAAGACGAATTAGCCAACCAGGAGTTCCAAGTCCAGACCTTAAGACAGATTCCCCTCAGCACAGAAAGCAGGTTGGGTGAGTGTAGAGTGTGTGTGTGTGTGAATGCGGTGTGCGAGCGCAGTGTGTGTGCACAGTGTGTGTGTAGTGTGCGAGTGCAGTGTGTGTGTAGTGTGCGAGTGTAGTGTGTGTGCAGTGTGCGAGTGCAGTGTGTGTATAGTGTGCGAGTGTAGTGTGTGTGTAGTGTGCGAGTGCAGTGTATGCAGTGTGCGAGCGCAGTGTGCGAGCGCAGTGTGTGTAGTGTGCAAGCGCAGTTTGAGCGCAGTGTGTGTGCAGTGTGCGAGCGCAGTGTGTGTAGTGTGCGAGCTCAGTGTGTGTGCAGTGTGCGAGTGCAGTGTGAGCGCAGAGTGTGTTCAGTGTGCGAGCGCAGTGTGTGTGTAGTGTGTGAGCGCAGTGTGTGTGCAGTGTGCGAGCGCAGTGTGTGGAGTGCGAGTTCAGTGTGTGTGTAGTGTGCAAGCGCAGTGCGTGCAGTGTGCGAGTGCAGTGCATGCAGTGTGCGAGCTCAGTGTGTAGTGTGCGAGCGCAGTGTGTGTGTAGTGTGTGAGTACAGTGTGTGCGTAGTGTGCGAGCACAGTGTATAGTGTGCGAGTGCAGTGTGCCGTGTTTGAGTGCAGTGTGTGTGTAGTGTGCGAGCGCAGTGTGTGTGCAGCGTGTGAGTGCAGTGTGTGTGTAGTGTGCGAGCGCAGTGTGTGTGTAGTGTGCGAGCGCAGTTTGTGTGCCGTGTGCCAGCACAGTGTGTGTGCAGTGTGCGAGCGCAGTGTGCGAGTGCAGTGTGCGAGCACAGTGTGTAGTGTGCGTGCGCAGTGTGTAGTGTGCGAGCGCTGTGCGCCTAGTGTGAGCGAGCGCAGTGTGTGTAGTGTGCGAGCACAGTGGGTGTAGTGTACGAGTGTAGTGTGTGTGTAGTGTGCGAGCGCAATGTGTAGTGTGCGAGCGCAGTGTGTGTAGTGTGTGAGCGCAGTGTGTGTAGTGTGTGAGCGCAGTGTGTGTGTAGTGTGCGAGTACAGTGTATTGTGCGAGCGCAGTTTGTGTGTAGTGTGCGAGTACAGTGTATTGTGCGAGCGTAGTGTGTAGTGTGCGAGCGTAGTGTGTAGTGTGCGAGTGCAGTGTGTGTAGTGTGCGAGCGCAGTGTGTGTGTATTGTGCGAGTGTAGTGTGTAGTGTGTGAGCGCAGTGTGTGTGTAGTGTGCGAGTGCAGTGTGTGCGAGTGCAGTGTGTGTGCGCACGCACAGTGAGTGCAGTGTGTGCGCGCGCAGTGAGTGCACACAGTGAGTGTAGTGTGTGTGTGCGCGCAGTGAGTGTGTGTGCGCACGCACAGTGTGTGTGTAGTGTGCGAGCACAGTGTGTGTAGTGTGCAAGCGCAGTGTGTGTAGTGTGCGCGCACAGTGAGTGCAGTGTGTGTGTGCAGTGAGTGCGTGCATGTGTGTGTGCGCACAGTGAGTGCGTGTGTGTGTGCATGCAGTGAGTGTATGTGCGCGCAGTGATTGCATGTGTGTGCACGTAGTGAGTGTGTGTGTGCGCACGCAGTAACTGCAGTGTGTGTGCGGTGTGTGTGTGTGTATGAGGCGCTGCATGAGTGCGTGTGCGTGAGAGGTGCTGCGTGAGGCGCGGTGTGTGCGTGTCGCTGCATGAGTGCAGTGTGTGTAAGATAGACTGCCCTCTGGGCAGACCTAACAACTAGGTAAAAAATATAAATCAGTAATTAATACTCACTTCACCAACATTTATAGCATGTATAACAGGCAACACTAACAGATACGCACAACAAATATGCTTCGTAGGATTCTACTGGGTCTACTTGGGGACATAGGCCTATAGCCTCGGTGTTAATCTGGCCTTTCTTCCAGGAGAAATGCCACCACTCTGCCTACTAACTACTTTACATGCCCATATACACAACCTCAAAACGCATTGAAAATGATACGATACATTCCGCTCTGCTATAGGTTGTCTGTTCATCTATAAATTTCTTCAGTACCTGCGTGTGTTTTATCTTTTTTATAATAATTCCTCGTCTTGAAAGGAGATTAAATCATGAATCCGGCAGCAGCATTTCTGTTTTATAAAATATATTTTCCTCCTAATTAGCACACAGCTGTTTCGTGGGCCTGCCTGCTCTTAATTTAGATTAATAGATGGACATTAATTATGTCAACGTGTTCTTTAAAACGTGTTAAAAGAAATAAGTTCCATCTCTGTTTTATTTGTATATTGGGCAATCTGTTACTAGTGTTCTCAGTCGTCTCCTGTCCTGATATGTCAATTTGAGAACTCTTATTTTCAACAGAATCTCTAGTTATGGCAAACTTTAACCCTCTCATTACCAAAATCAAGTTAATTCGTTTGTAAATTGTAATACATTGAAAAGCAATCAATAGCATATCATTTTCATATCAAAACTCCATTTGCTTACCATTATAAAACAAGATTATTGTGCTCCTGTGGTCAAACAAAAGATTTTGTTTTATCTCTCTGCAGTCACCCTGTATTGCTGTAAACAAGCTCCAAATAGCAGCCCCAAACCATACTGTAACAAAAAGCTCAAGAAACTTTACTGCTGCATTACAGCAGCCAGGGATTTGGCAGAATACAGGGAGAGCTGTGGGGTCAGTCCCTGCAGTACAAGGATAAGATTCAGGGGGTTATAATGAGTGTAAATCCCTGTACAGTACAGATACAAGGCGTTGCTGTAAGTGCCATACACAGGCATTATGCAGCATATACAGATATAAGGTGTTGCTGTAATTGCCATATATAGGCATTATGCAGCACATACAGATACAATGTGTTGCTGTAATTGCCATACACAGGCATTATGCAGCACATACAGATACAACGTGTTGCTGTAATTGCCATACACAGGCATTATGCAGCACATACAGTTACAAGGTTTTGCTGTAATTGCCATACACAGGCATTATGCAGCACATACAGATACAAGGTGTTGCTGTAATTGCCATACACAGGCATTATGCAGCACATACAGATACAAGGTGTTGCTGTAATTGCCATACACAGGCATTATGCAGCACATACAGTTACAAGGTTTTGCTGTAATTGCCATACACCGGCATTATGCAGCACATACAGATACAAGGTGTTGCTGTAATTGCCATACACAGGCATTATGCGGCACATACAGATACAAGGTGTTGCTGTAATTCCCATACACAGGCATTATGCGGCACATACAGATACAACAGGTGTTGCTGTAATTGCCATACACAGGCATTATGCAGCACATACAGATACAAGGTGTTGCTGTAATTGCCATACACAGGCATTATGCAGCACATACAGATACAAGGTGTTGCTGTAATTGCCATACACAGGCATTATGCAGCACATACAGTTACAAGGTTTTGCTGTAATTGCCATACACCGGCATTATGCGGCACATACAGATACAAGGTGTTGCTGTAATTCCCATACACAGGCATTATGCGGCACATACAGATACAACAGGTGTTGCTGTAATTGCCATACACAGGCATTATGCAGCACATACAGATACAAGGTGTTGCTGTAATTGCCATACACAGGCATTATGCAGCACATACAGATATTGCATTGCTAATAATTTCATTATGATTAGGGATGAGCTGTTCGGGTTCGGACGGTTCTGAGTTCGACCCGAACTTTGGCAGTTCGTTCGAAAGTTCGCAAATTTCGAACTTTTTGGGTGTGTTCGGTTCGAGTTCGGAAAAAAAAAGAAATTTTGAAAAAAGTATAGAAAATGCTTAAAAAAATAGACTCTTTACTGCAGAAGATTATAAGCAGCGGTTTATTAGATATTGAATTAAAAACTAATGTGTACGTGGAAAGATTATCAACTCTAAATGACCTCTGTTCACAAACGGGCATAACACCAGGTGTTTTTAGTCTGGTAATCAATTTGATACATTGTACACTATACTGAGGGTGGGGTGGTGTCTGCTTCTGATTGAGATTTGAGAATTAATTTCCCTAAAACATCCTAATATGCTGCATTTAACTGGTGTTTGAAAAAAATTCAAAATAACATCTAAAGCAATGTTATTTTTCACCTCGGGATTAAACATTCACAGGGTTATTCAGAGAGCGGTGAAAAGCAGAAGAATAACTGGAGAAGTGAAAATTCTAGGTCAAAATAGCCAAACCAGAAAAATTCTCCCATTTAACTCACTTTCCAAATTGGCTATTTGGTCTAGATTGTTCTCTTCTCCTGCCAGTTCTCCTGGCTTTCACCTCTCTCTGAGGGGTTGTTCAGAGAAAGGTGAAAACCAGGAGAATGGCAGGAAAAGAGAACAATCTGGACCAAATAGCCGATTTGGAAAGTGAGATAAGGCTAGGGTCAGACTAACGCATTTTTCACAGCGACCGTCAAAAAGTGCGTCCGAACGCATTGCCGTATTTTTTCACGGAATGCGCGAAAACGGTCATACGATGCACATTTTTGTGTGTGATTTTTTACGGATCCAAACCAGGAAACTTTGGGTGTCTGGACATTATGTTGGCCGGACATGAGCAGGATCTGACGTCTCCAAATCACGCACACACGCCGCTAGTGGACGCAGCGCACTCTGTACGTCCGTACTAGCGGTTCTGCGTTCTCGAAAAAATGCGTTCATTTTCCACTTGCGTTGCACAGCCGGACTTTCGTGCGACCGTACTTCGTATATTGGCCGTCATTGCCCGTCATTTGCTGCTAGTGCGGCCGTGATTAAGTGCGCCTAAACGCACATTAAAAATTCGCTAGTCTGACTCTAGCCTAAATGGGAGAATTTTTCTGGTTTGGCTATTTTGACCTAGAATTTTCCATTCTCCAGTCATTCTCCTGCTCTTCACCGCTCTCTGAATAACCCTGACAGGGTTATTCAGAGAAAGGTGAAACTCAGGAGAATGACTGAAGAGAAAATTCTAGGTCAAAATAGCCAAACCGGAAAAATTCTCCCATTTATCTCACTTTCCAAATCGGCTATTTGGTCTAGATTGTTCTCTTCTCTTGCCAGTTCTCCTGGCTTTCACCTCTCTCAGGGTTGTTCAGAGAAAGGTGAAAACCAGGAGAATGGCAGGAAAAGAGAACAATCTGGACCAAATAGCCGATTTGGAAAGTGAGATAAGGCTAGGGTCAGACTAACGCATTTTTCGCAGCGACCGTCAAAAAGTGCGTCCGAACGCAATGCCGTATTTTTTCACGGAATGCGCGAAAACGGTCATACGATGCGCATTTTTGTGCGTGATTTTTTACGGATCCAAACCAGGAAACTTTGGATGTCTGGACGTTATGTTGGCCGGACATGAGCAGGGTCTGACGTCTCCAAATCACGCACACACGCCGCTAGTGGACGCAGCGCACTCTGTACGTCCGTACTAGCGGTTCTGCGTTCTCGAAAAAATGCGTTCATTTTCCACTTGCGTTGCGCAGCCGGACTTTCGTGCGACTGTACTTTGTATATTGGCCGTCATTACCCGTCATTTGCTGCTAGTGCGGCCGTGATTAAGTGCGCCTAAACGCACGTTAAAAATTCGCTAGTCTGACCGTAGCCTAAATGGGAGATTTTTTCTGGTTTGGCTATTTTGACCTAGAATTTTCCATTCTCCAGTCATTCTCCTGCTCTTCACCGCTCTCTGAATAACCCTGTCAGGGTTATTCAGAGAAAGGTGAAACTCAGGAGAATGACTGAAGAGAAAATTCTAGGTCAAAATGGCCAAACCAGAAAAATTCTCCCATTTATCTCACTTTCCAAATCGGCTATTTGGTCTGGAATTTTCCATTCTCCAGTCATTCTCCTGCTTTTCACCGCCAAAAAATCAGTAAACTTTTACTGCGTGTCCGAAAATGTCTCCTCTTTTCATACAGACTGCCTCCCCAAGCAGTTGTTTATGGATAGATTAAAGGAAAAGCATTTACCATCATTTGAAATGTAATTTTTTGGTTTTTACATATTTCTATACATCCTAGAAATCCGCCACTTCACGGGCAGGTTATGGGGACCTCCTAGGCACGATATTTGAAGGAATTTTTCGTTTTTATTTTTAACCCTTATTTCATGGAAAACTCACTGTCCCTTTAAAAACGTTTTTTTAAAACTTTTTGTCCTTGTTTCCTGTCCCCCAGGGCACTACCTGGACCCCCATACACCTTTTATGGCAAATATCTAGCATATATGCCCTCTTGGAGGGCACTCTAAAAACCGAATTTTCAGCCCCATTGACTTGCATTGAGTTCGAGTTCGGGTTCGGGTTCGGACCCGAACATTTGGAAAGTTCGGGTTCGGCTTCGAACCGAACTCGGGGAGTGTTCGGCTCATCCCTAATTATGATCACTACAAACCCCCATAAGCAGGAGATCTCACCATTTTATTATCCGTCTGCAGCACATTTACTGCATCTGACACAAAGGCCATTTCTGCCTGTATGCTAATAATGCAGTCCCCGTGTGACATTGTGCCAGTTAAGGGACGTCATCGAGAGTTTAGAACCCTTTCATCCCAGCAATATGTCTGTGAAGGATAACCAAATTCACAAAAAAAAATTAATTGTGCAGATTTACATTATTTTAATCTGTTTAACCAATTTGGAATAATAATATATGAGCAAAATTGCCATTGTACCCAACATTTAATTGTATACACTGTACACATCTTATGCTACAAATACACTTTATTCTTTTTATAGTTTTCCATGAAAAACACTTGGAAGTGAAGGGCTTAAAAACTACAGACTGAGATTCTGCTGTTAAGCGATTTATTAAAAGCAAAATAATCTAACACTTTAATAAAACAGCTTCAAAAACCCATCACTCGCCTCTTGACCCATGTTGCAGAGAACGGCACGATCCACCGGTAACATGGAGCTACTAAGAGTTAATTTTGCTGATTTCACCCTTTAGTGACTCTGTGTTAATGGCGGAGCCATAAAGGGACACTCTCATCCTGAACACTATATTGTTATAAAGTGGTCAGGATGTAAGTAGTGACCCCTCCTCCTCCCAGCTGCCCCGATCTGGCAGAATCAGTGGATGAAGTGTAGTAGTTTCCTCCACCCCACCCAGAGTCACCAGCAGCCAGGATTTTTTTAATTTCTCAGCAGCCGGTCACCAGATCGGTCACTAGTGACGTCAGGACTCAAAGAGCATGCCAACATCACCCTCTCTGAGACCACCCACTGTAGCGAGGGGTCCCAGAGAGGCAGCAATGGATCGGATATGTGCATGCGCAGCTTCGATCCATTGTTCTGCGCAAGCACTACGGAACTTGTGTACTTAAAGTGCGCAAGTCCTATAGCGGTGCAGAATTTGTGGTTCCTATGCTACGCAGGTTATAGTATTTATCAAAGGAAAACCTATAACAGGAGACATGCAATTCATTGATAAAAATGTACTAATAAAATGTGATTGGTTGACTCAAGACAAGGCTTTGCAGCAATTAAACAAAGTGAATGTGACTAAAGCCCCAGGGCTGGATGGAATTAACCTGCGAGTACTGAGGGAGCTATGTGTTGAAATATGTAAACCTCTGTTCTTAATCTTTCAAGATTCTTTTCTTTCAGGAATCGTACCAGAGAATTGGAGAAAAAGCTGACGTGGTCCATATATTTAAGAAAGGTTTAAAATTTGTGCCTGGGAATTATAGACGTGAGAGCTTAACCCTTTCGCTGCTGAGCCTTTTCACACCTCTGTGCTGAGCTCATTTTTACCGGTTTCGCTCATCATGTTTAAACGCGTATTGAAGGCTTATTTTAGTATATGACCCAGACATATTAAATATCGTTCTTTCCGGGAGACTCGGCAGATTCATAATATATCATTATTATATGAAAAACAAAAATTGGTGGTGTTGCGCTAAAGGAAAGTAAAAAAAACTTATGTATGGTCTATTTTGAAGGCATGCTATACTGCACAGCAAAAAAGAGAAAGAAAGTTCTATTTCTCAATAGTTCGTTCAATGGATATCCAGTCTCTGTTGTAGAAAGGATTTTCAGTGAAATCTTCCAAGACTTTGGAACGAATGACCACTTCTTTGGTGAATCTTCATTAAAGTGTATATATCTCGGAAAAAGAGAAACTCGATAGTGTTATACCGTTTATTAATGTGTATACAAATCTACTGACATAATATACGTACAGAAAAAAGAGGTAGTGGGTTTAGGATTTGATCTCACCCACTGCCAGATAAAACATCACGTCCCAATCAAGCCTCTATAGACAAAACCACCAGGAGCTCCCGGGCTGCTTCCAAGGTGGTCACTCAATACCAAAGGTGGGACCGCGATGATAAAGTGACGTAGTGCTGACGCGTTTCGCCCCGCCCACGGGACTTCATCAGAGCATACGTCACTATGCCATCATCCTCTCTAAATAGTGTCTTAACTTGACACACCTGGTGAAATTCTAATGAAATTCTCTGTTCGTTTTTTTTTTTTTCTGTACGTATATTATGTCAGTAGATTTGTATACACATTAATAAACGGTATAACACTATCGAGTTTCTCTTTTTCCGAGATATATACACTTTAATGAAGATTCACCAAAGAAGTGGTCATTCGTTCCAAAGTCTTGGAAGATTTCACTGAAAATCCTTTCTACAACAGAGACTGGATATCCATTGAACGAACTATTGAGAAATAGAACTTTCTTTCTCTTTTTTGCTGTGCAGTATAGCATGCCTTCAAAATAGACCATACATAAGTTTTTTTTACTTTCCTTTAGCGCAACACCACCAATTTTTGTTTTTCATGTTATATGCTTTCTGAATTTGGTGGATATCAGGGTGGTGTTTTTTTGCTGCTCATTGTTTTTGGGTGTTTCCACAGTATAAACCCTCTTTGCTTATCATTATTATATGTATACGTCATGTCCTGTCTGTATATTATAACAAACAATGCAATAAAATTGGAATTTTCAATAATTACATTGTGTAAAGTGTTTTTTTTTCACATTTTAACATGCAAGCGTTTACGGTTATATTTTCTATGAGTTGCTCTTGTTAAAAAAATTAGAAACGGGGAATCGTTACTTTTTTTGGGGAAAATTAAGTGTTTTTTAGCAAACGCCCCCCATAGAAAAAATCATTAGTGCAGCATCATTGTTCACATTATAATTAAAATGGGAACAATATTGCTGCACTAATAAAATAAAAAAAACACAAAAAACGTTTTTTTACATTTTTTATTTCTTATTTTTTTAATTTTAGTTTTATTTTTAATTATTTTTTTTACATGTTACATGGTCATTTTTGGTATCATTGGAAAGGCCACACTCTGGCCGTTCCAATTATATCAAACATTGACCCCTAGCTGTCACAGATCGGGAGATAGGGGGTTCATTGGAACCCCCTATCTCCACCATAGGTGGCAGCAAGGGGTTAATTGCGAAACTGGCGCCATCACGCTATGCGCGATGACGTCAGTCGTTAGGGGGATATCCCGGAATCTTGGCCGACATCCAAGATGTCGGCCAGCTCCGGGAGGGGACCGCGATACGGCGCATGTTAGCGCCATATCACGATCCAGCCCCCTAGGGGATAAAGACAGCCGCCGTTTGGAAGGGCAGGCTGTGCCCTTCCAAGCGGTACCTGTCTTTACCCGATGGCCCACACGGACGGGGAGGGGAACATCAAGGATGTCAGCCCGCACCGGGGGGCACAGCGATCGGCCGGAATCCGGCCGATCGCTGGCTGCGAAGAGAGGACGCGCTCAGCGCGTCCTCCGCAGCCAACCCTTCCTGCGGGAGGACGCGCTGAGCGCATCCTCCGCAGCGAAGTGGTTAAGCAACGACTGGATGACTTCCTGCAGACACAGAATATTAAGGGTCAGAATTTTTAATATATGGGTAAGCTTCTTGATCCAAGGAGAAATCTGATGCCATTCTGGGGTCAAGAAGGAATTTTTTCCCAGTGCTTTACATATTGGCGAGCGCTTCAGGCTGGGTTTTTTTGCCTTCTTTTGGATTAACAGCAGTAGGTGATGTGTGAAAGGCTGAACCTGATGGACGCATGTCTTTTTTCTGCCTATGTAACTATGTAGAAATGAAAATTGTGCAGAAAACTTCAGGGACTTCTGGGTTTGGGAGTCCCTGAAGTTGGAGCAGTGCGCAGTGTGGGACAAAAGGCGAGTAAAATGATCTGAAATTAAAAAAAAAAGTAAAAAATAATTGGACAGAGGCTGTCAGGATCTACCAAATAATTTAAGGGCAAAAAAAAATAAAATAGAGAACTCTTTTTTAAAAAATAGAATATCCCTTTGATAGGGGTCGTGGGATTTTGTACATTTTTTCCCACGTTCGCTGGATAAAATGTACGTGTTAAAACATAAATAAAAAATTGAAATGCACATTGGCTGCTACATTGTTATGCATCCAGATTGCTTGAACAGCCCCGAGTGATTGGTGGGTGAATAATATGGGGTGTTCGCTATAGATTCTCGGCAATCGCTCTCCCGTGGTATAGTTATTTACTTGCTGCGATTCATTTTTAGGTCACTTTGTAGCATGTCTTATGTTCTATTGTGTCCTGGTGAGTTAAGAGTTCTATTCTAGTCACATCCTTTAAAAAATAGATACACAATGGAATAAAATAAATATCTGACAACAGGAAACACGATTCTAAAGGACCTGGAATGCTTGTTTTTTTTTTATAAGCTGCCAATAACGCGCGACATTTGAGAGCCAGTTATCTCTATTTTTATGTAACAAAACCAGAAGTTTGGAGAAAAAAAAGACCACTGCCGTTACCTGCCTGTGAGCGGTGGCTGACTGCCGTTTTCATGGAGTTAGAGAACAATGCAATGGCCTTTCAATAATAAATAAGGAGACACTTGACGTCCAGTGGAGAAAGCAGGAGGTATTTACTAAATTGCTCCTGCTCCGTGTTTTCCTGCCGCTTTCCAGAGAATAAAAGTGAATGATTTGTTGACCTCTGGAAAGTGAGATGTGAGGAATCGAGAAGGAGGCCAAACTTCTTACAAAGAAATCGTTCCAAGCGCTCGCAGTGTCAGATGTGACATTTTTATCATTTCTATTGTCATCAAGAAACCTCTGAGAGAGAACCTTTAGGATGTGATGGATCAATAGGACATTGGACAATATGGTTTCTCAGACCATTATGAGAAGCGAAGGTTAAGATGAAGGTTTATTTTGTCTATAGGTTCCATAGCTGTCCCTTATGTTTATGATGTAATCCATCTGTAAGGATATCTATCTTTCTATCATGAGGAAATCTATCTATCTTTCTATAAGTATTTTACCAGGAAGGCTATGAAGCGCTATTCCCGCGAGAGCCGCTGTATTTGACGGGCCTTCTGTCTCACTCCAGTGATTACCCACCTCCGGCGCCAAGTAACACCAAGACAAGGTTACTTTAAATAAAAAGGGGTTTATTAGGACTAGCGAGCAGCGCCTCTGAAGGACAAAGTGATCAACAGTATAACAATATCGAATGGGTTAATTTACCACCACTATTCAGCGCAATGATGAATGAACGAGACAGCAAACTTTACAATACTTCAGTGCGGTTCGATTATAGACTATAAGCAACGTAACCAATATCAGTAACCTATCTAAACATTATAAATTCTACCTAACCACTGGCCAGTGGAAGTTACACAAGCTCTCAAGTCTGCTGGCATTGGGGTCCTTTGAATTCTGTCGTTGGGTACCTTTAACATGAAACCATATTTGTATTCCACAAAGTGAGAAAGAAATCTTCACAAAGTGTCACAGGGTAACAAGATTTGTAACTGCAGCAATCTTCCTTTTTTTAGCTGAAGCTGTGCAGGCAGTAGAACTAGGCCGGACAATAAAGTTAACAATATCAACTCACGCAGGATGACCGAATACCTCTCTCCGTTAGACACACTCACTCCTTCCCCGCTGGATGGTAGCTCGATCATTATCTCTATCGCTGGAAGCACACGAGAACAGCCGGATCTCTCTCCTCTGGATATACTCGATCGCTCCCTCTATCACTGGAAACACAATAAGGCAGCCGGACCCCTTCTCCGCTGGATGCAAGAGGACAGCCGGATCTCTTCTCTGCTGGTACTGGCAACACATGAGGGCAACCGAATCTCTCCTTCGCTGGACACACAAGGGCAGCCGAATGCACGATCCACAACACAGGACCGTTCACACTGCCCGTCTCGCCTGCTCTGGCTTCTCTCTCTCCCACACGTGCACTTCCTTCCCTGGAAAACACGGGCTCCTCCCTCGTACCGCTGGGAGGCGTAGTTATCTTCCTGACAAACTGCTGTAGCGCTCAATCCCGGAGGAGCCGCTGAAATTGAACCTTGGGTCAGTCTCCCCACACTAGGGAATAAATATACTCCAGCACCGTTGTGGATTTTATAAATTATATAGTTTACTAGAATAAATTGCATATAATGAATAACACGGTGTTCGAATATATATTTACAGTACTTCGTAATGCGGGAAACGCGCAGCGGAAAATAAATACGATGCTTCGTATTTCGAGGAAACGCGCAGCGGAAAATAAATACGATGTTTCGTAATTCGAGAAACGCGCAGCGGAAAGAAAACACAATGCTTCGTATTTCGAGGAAACGTGCAGCGGAAAAGAAATGGAAAATTATCTTTAACCCCTTTGTGATTGGGGAGTGAGTCCCGCACAGGTTGTGTCCCGGAATGTAAGTGTGTGTGTGTGTTATGGTACCCGGGTACACTATTCAACTGTCCAGTGAATTGCTTAAGAGGTATCTTCGACTAGTCAAGTTGGGGCCCTGTGGGTTTTGGAAACAAACAGCAGCGTGCTTTCTTGGTTTTACAATGGCCTAGAAGGTCTCTCACCCATCCGCCAGATACTGGAGGCTCCGCTTGACCTAGGACGTCTCTCCGCTCGATATTGACTTGGGTTCTCTTGGCTTCTGGATCCGCTGTCTGGCTTTCTGCTCCTGCCGCGACTTGTCCAGCTTACCGCCTGCTCTCCCAGTCCGATCGACCTGCGGTACTCCTAACTTGGGGTCTTCTTGCTTCCGAAATAGCAGCTTGGGTAATCTTGTGGATCACTGGGTCTCCCTTTGGTAAGGCTGAGTAACCCGATCTCTAACTCCGTTTGGCCGCACCTGCGCTCCGGCCTGGACACTGTTACGTTCTGCAGCACTGTGTCTTGTCTCTCTCACTCCCTGGCGCGCTCTGCCAGCTCTCTCCACGAGGCTCAGGATGTAAGTCTCTGTCCCCCACCCACTTCCTGTGTCCGTTCCCAAAGCATGCCGGGAAATGTAGTCCCAATGTAATTTTCAGTGTCTCACATTGCGCTTGTCTCCCTCCGGTGGCCAAAAATAGGTACTGCCACAATAAGGAATTAAACACAGCGCTACACTCTCCCCCTCCTAGAACTCTTGGGTCTCTCCAAGGAGGTGCAATAGTTACATTACATTTCAACACAGTTTAGGCAACATATACAGGCTCAGCAGTAAGCATACAGTGGGTTAGATACACTTCCTCAAGTTGACTCATGCTTTGGGCTACCTCAGCTAACATAGCAGACACTTCGGGCAACCATCGCACTGTGGTGACAGCCTCTTCAGTGCTATGTCCTGGTGAGTCGTAGGTGAGTCGCTGGGGCGGTCGAACAGAGCATTTTGGTTCTGGCTCAATCAGTTCCTCTTCAAGTGGAAGTACTATAGGCGCTGGCTCAGTCCTTCTTTCTACCACTGGAGCAGACACCTCTTCGGAGTATGATCCCTCCAGTGAAGGCATAGAACTGTAGTCATAAGATTCAGCTTCAGGAACTACAGGGATTGCAATAGTCTCAGGAACTTCTAACTGAAATTCAGGAGCTTCAGGCCTCAAATTACTTTCCCACCGTTCAGGAACCGAGATAACCTCCTCAGGTTCCGGTGAACGCATCCAGTCCAGACAAAAACTCTCTTCCTCACTGTCCCTTTCGCTCTCTTCGACAGCCCGGGTCTACTGAGACCGAGTAACGGGAGTCAAACGTGGAGCAGGCGGATTTGGCAGAGGAAGTTCGTCCCCAACTGGCATCCTCACAGCTTCTCTCAAAGGTAACAAATGATTCCGGTGCCAGTTCTTAAGAGGCCCAGCCTTTCCGTCCGGCCGGATTTGATATACCGGCAGACCCGGCAGTTGCTTGCAGACAATGTAGACTTGAGAACTCCATCTATCCGCCAACTTTTGCCTCGCAGCAGCACCCAAGTTCTTCAACAAAACCCTATCACCGGGTTGTAGATCCTGTATCCGAACTTTCAAGTCATAGTTCCTTTTGTTCCTTTGCTCAAGGGCCTGTTCAAACGCAGAGGCCAGATTCTTTCGAAGTCTATCCACGTAATTTCAATGGGAAGCTACCGACGTCTGGTCTAGAGATAACCCAAACGCCAAATCAACCAGCTTCTCTTCCGAACATGAGACGGTACGGTGAGTATCCAGTGGCATCACTCTCCGTACTGTTATATGCATGCACCAGAGTAGCTATGTGACGACTCCAACCCTGCTTCTTTGTGTTTGACAATGTCCCCAGCATATTTAGCAGCGTACGATTAAACCTTTCAGGCTGAGCATCACCTTGAGGGTGATATGGTGTAGTTCGGGTCTTTTGGATTCCCAACAGTTCCAACAATTGCCCAACAAGTCGGCTTTCAAAGTCTCTACCCTGATCAGAGTGTATTCTCCTTGGTAGGCTGTAGTGAACAAAGAACTTCTCCATCAGAACCTTCGCTACTGTCGGAGCGCGTTGGTCTTTCGTGGAGAAGGCTTGGGCGTAACGTGTGAAGTGATCAGTCACTACTAAAATATTCCCCTGCCCACTAGCATCCGGCTCTAAGCACAGGAAGTCAATGCACACCAAATCCATGGGTCCCTGACTCTGCAGATGGCTCATTGGAGCGGTTCGGGTCGGTAGGTCTTCCTCTGAATACACCTTAGACATGAATGGCAAATAACTTTCCACTTCAGCCAGTGGCGTAGCGTGGGTTGTCAGCGCCCGGGGCCAGCAAAGAATTGTGCGCCCCCCCCCAACCTGTGGACGTTATCGATATTGCCCAGCTCACACATGGATTTGCCCCCAGCTCACACATGGATTTGCCCCCAGCTCACACATGATTTGCCCCAGCTCATGGATTTGCCCCACAGCTCTCACATGGATGCCCCCAGCTCATGGATTTGCCCCCCAGCTCTCACATGGATTTGCCCCCAGCTCATGGATTTTGCCCCCAGCTCATGGATTTGCCCCCCAGCTCATGGATTTGCCCCAGCTCATGGATTTGCCCCCAGCTCATGGATTTGCCCCCCAGCTCATGGATTTGACCCCAGCTCATGGAATTTGACCCCAGCTCATGGATTTGCCCCCCAGCTCACTCATGGATTTGCCCCCCAGCTCACTCATGGATTTGCCCCCAGCTCATAGATTTGCCCCCAGCTCTCACATGGATTTGCCCCCAGCTCTCACATGGATTTGCCTCAGCTCTCACATGGATTTGCCCCCAGCTCACTCATGGATTTGCCCCATCTCATGGATTTGCCCCCATCTCATGGATTTGCCCCCCAGCTCATGGATTTGCCCCCAGCTCACTCATGGATTTGCCCCCAGCTCACTCATGGATTTGCCTCAGCTCTCACATGGATTTGCCTCAGCTCTCACATGGATTTGCCCCCCATCACTCATGGATTTGCCCCATCTCATGGATTTTGCCCCCATCTCATGGATTTGCCCCCATCTCATGGATTTGCCCCCCAGCTCATGGATTTGCCCCCCAGCTCACTCATGGATTTGCCCCCATCTCATGGACTTGCCCCCAGCTCACTCATGGATTTGCCCCCCAGCTCATGGATTTGCCCCAAGCTCATGATTTTGCCCCCCAGCTCACTCATGGATTTGCCCCCCAGCTCACTCATGGATTTGCCCCCAGCTCACTCATGGATTTGCCCCCCATCTCATGGATTTGCCCCAGCTCATGGATTTGCCCCCCAGCTCATGGATTTGCCCCCCAGCTCATGGATTTGCCCCAGCTCATGGATTTGCCCCAGCTCATGGATTTGCCCCCAGCTCACTCATGGATTTGCCCCCCATCTCATGGATTTGCCCCAGCTCATGGATTTGCCCCCCAGCTCATGGATTTGCCCCAAGCTCATGGATTTGCCCCCCAGCTCACTCATGGATTTGCCCCAGCTCACTCATGGATTTGCCCCCCAGCTCACTCATGGATTTGCCCCCCAGCTCACTCATGGATTTGCCCCCATCTCATGGATTTGCCCCCAGCTCATGGATTTGCCCCCAGCCCTTACCTGGATATTGCCCCAGGCCCCAGCTCCGGCGGGGGTTGAGGACCGGGACCCAGATGCCGGCAGCGCGGGAGCGCCTGCCCGGTCTTTAACAGTCCGTCCTGTTAGGTGATGCCGCGCAGCCGGTCACGTGGTCCGGCCAATCAGGTGGTACAGAGACTCCGTACCACCTGATTAGCCGGACCACGTGACCGGCTGCGCACGCTGCGCACGCCGCGCAGCCGCATCACCTAACAGGACGGACTGTTAAAGACCGGGCAGGCGCTCCGCGGCTGCCCGCATCTGCGTCCCCTCAACCCCCGGGCCAGTTTTAGGGGCGCAAATGCGCCCCTAACAAAACTGCGCCCGGGGCCACGCCCCCCCAGCCCCCCACGCTACGCCACTGACTTCAGCTCTCATGCAAGGCCAATAGAACCTGTCTCGCACCAGCTTAAAAGTCCTTTCAGCGCCCAAATGTCCATGCTCATCATGTAGCGATCGCAGCACACTCTCCCTATGTTTAGTGGGAAGGAATAACTGTTGGGTCTCTTCAGCATTGGTTGAGGGGCCCCTTCGGTAGACCACCCCATCCAACATCTTCAACCGTTCCCACTCTTTGTAGACCAATCTGGCTCCCTCTGGGGAATTGGTCAGTAGAATTTCACGCTGGTTCGCAGTTAGGGCCTTTATGGTTAACGCAATTAAAGGGTCTCTGGCCTGATCAGCTTTCAGGTCCTGGTTTGAAAAGGTAGGTAGACTTTCATCCCTCAATTGCGTAGGGTTGCAGTAGAACTCCGGAACAGCCGCAGCCATGACTCCTATGGCCTCCGCTTCAATCCCCCCTTGACCCGGCTCTCTGCTCCTTGACACAAAGCTTGGACCCCGTCTGGAGTTAACTGAGTCCATTCTGCAGCGTAGGGTCTTCTCGACAAAGCATCAGCATCTCGATTATTCACCCCAGGGTGATACTTCAGGCTGAACCGAAACCCTGACAGAGCGGCCAACCACTGATGTCCCGTTGCGTCCAGTTTCGCAGTAGTAAGAATATAGGTAAGAGGATTGTTATCCGTCTTTATCACAAACTCAGGTCCATACAGATAGTCCTTTAACTTGTCTACCACTGCCCACTTTAAGGCTAGGAACTCCAACTTGTGGGTAGGGTAGTTCTTCTCTGAAGGCGTAAGGCTCCGGCTCACGTACGCTACAGGCCTCAGCAATCCACCATGCTCTTGATACAGGACTCCTCCTAGACCTTCTCTGCTGGCATCCACATGTAACTCATACGGCTTGTGAGGGTCCGCGTAGGCCAAGACAGGAGCTTGAGTTAGACTCTCTTTCAGCTTCAAGAAAGCACCTTCACATTGACTAGTCCATTCTCCCTGTATGGACTCTCGAGCTTTCCTTGGTCCTGGAGCTG
This sequence comes from Leptobrachium leishanense, assembly GCA_009667805.1. Taxonomy (NCBI): domain Eukaryota; kingdom Metazoa; phylum Chordata; class Amphibia; order Anura; family Megophryidae; genus Leptobrachium; species Leptobrachium leishanense. The sequence continues at coordinate 37,545,655 of CM019067.1, read as the reverse complement.
ACGGGTTTCGGTCAGAGATCTTGCAGCCTTCTTCTGTGCTTTCCTTCTGTAGGAGTTTGTTCAGTGGTTGAGCTATTTTTGCGAATCCTCCTACAAATCTTCGATAATAGGAACAGAACCCCAAGAAAGATCTAAGTTCAGTGACGTTTCAGGGTCTAGGCCAAGAAGCTACGGCCTCCAACTTCCAAGGATCTGTTGAAACACCTTCTGCTGAGACCACATGTCACAAATACGTAACAGATGGTAGGCAGAATTGACATTTCTCCAAAGACAGTTTCAATCCCTCTTCATGGAGCCTCTTCAAGACCTTCTCCAAACGTTGTTCATGTACTTCCAGAGTCTTCCCGAACACAATTTTGTCATCCAGGTACACTAATACTTCGATCAGATTCATGTCTCCGACTGTCTTCTCCATTAACCGTTGGAACGTGGCTGGAGCCCCCGTAAGGCCTTGAGGCATTCTGTTGAATTCAAAGAACCCCAGTGGACAGATGAACGCCGTCTTCTCTTTGTCTTCAGGATGCATTGGTATCTGGTGATACCCACTTCGCAGGTCTAGTACACTAAACCATTTTGCTCCAGACAAACACTGTAAGGCATCTTCTATCCGAGGAGTAGCATATTGGTCTGGGATGGTTCTCCGATTCAGCGTGCGATAGTCTATGCATAGGCGGATAGAACCATTCTTCTTCCGGACCATCACTATTGGAGATGCGTATGGACTCCTGGACTCTTGGATCACCTTGGTTCTTTGCAGTTCATTCAGCTGTTCTCGCAGATCATCCAAGTCTCCCAGCGGAACTCGTCTTGACCTTTCACGAAACGGCTTGTCTTCTTGTAATCGAATGCGGTGCTCAGTACTTTTAGCTAGGCCTACGTCGAACTCATCTTTCGAGAACAATTCTCTCCACTTTAGAACTTGAGACTGAAGACGTTTCTTCCATTCAGGTGAAATGGGAGCGTCCTTGGGGTAGAATCTTTCATCTGGAATCTCTTTATCCACTCCCCCTCCTAAATCGGTAGGAGAGAGAGGCGTAGCAGACGCTACTTGCCCGATAGTCATTCGTGCTTTAAGGACTACTGGAGAATCAGACACATTGCACACGCTGACTGAGACTCTTCCTCGTGTTCTTTTCAAAGCTTTTGTGGAGATTATTTCAGGAATTACTTCGACTCCGGCTTCACTCCCATGATTTAAATCGGTTTCCAGTACCACATAGGGACCTGGTTGCGATCCGTTCAACTTGACTGAAGCCCGGAAGCTCGCTACTTCTCCTGCTTGCAGAACCTTCTCGGTTCCTTCTAATCTCCATAGGCGCCCCACTTCGGCAGGTGCCTTCTGTTCTTCGACCATCCTCTGATAGACTGGACGTAACATTGGGTGTACTCCTTGAGTAGAACCTTCTTCCAATACGATAGGTGTCAGGAGACGTCGCACCAAATCAGTATTCGTCCCCACTATCATGGAACTCCTGTTTGCCCCTGAAGGCTGAGGACACACAATGGCCAATGCATCACAACCTCCGGACTGTCCGATGACTTCGGATCCAATCTCCAACTTCACCTGTAGATACCCGTCATAAGGGAGCTTCTCAGTTCCAATGCCCCAGATTTCCAGGTCCTTCAATTTCTGTAGAGGAATGTGCTTCAAGTGTTTCTCGTAGAAGTCCCGGTAGATCAATGTCACTTGAGCCCCTGAATCCAACAGGGCTTTAGTGTAGACTCCCTCCACTTGGATTGGCACAATAGGAGAAGGACCTATCAGCTGGTCAGGAAACTTGGTGGTGGCACCAGGACACTTAGACCCAGTTTGTTGTACCCTGGCCTTCTTCTTGGCCCGTGCCCCGTGTAGGTTTTGGGTGTGCATTGCTTCCCCATGACGTAGGTCCGGATGCTAAGGGAGTGACTCTTTCAGTCCTGGCAGGCTCAGCAGTTGGCCGGACTTTGGGCCCTCTCGCCCTCTTAGTCCTGGCTTGATTTTTGGAGCGGGTTTCGACCTTCGGGCACCTAGGTTGCTCCTTCACTTGTGCCCTCTGGCGTTTCCCGCCGGTGAGGTAGATAACAGTCTTTCTAAAGCTTTCAAGAGCTCCTCAACTCTATTCCCTTCAGGCTTTCGGCCTTTGCATTGTGCGCGGAAGTGGCCCATTTCTCCACAACCGAAACATCTCTTCTTAGAGAGCGGAGACGCATTCGCCTGCTGTGATTCGGTTGAAGGACCCTGGCTAGACGCCACAGCAACTCCGGTTGTCTGTATACCTGTAAGGAACTTCTGCATTTCTGCCTGCATCTCTGTCACCTTCAACAATACTCGGCACAGTTCTGCGTGCGCCTGCTGCAATTCAGCTTGAGCTTCTTGTACTTTCTTAACAGTTTTGTGCAACTCGCCTTGTTCGGAGAGGTTTAATTCTTTGACAGCCCTCTCTGTGGATTTAAAAGCGATCAGATGCTCTTGCTCACCCACGTCGGATCCGTAGGTATCTAACGAGTCGCTTTCAGGCTGCAAACAGTCGTTATGCCTCACAGGTTGCGCGTAAGCTCTTTCCCCTCGCCTGAAGGATTTTTCTTCCAGTAAAGCCTCCTCCTCTTTGACAGCTCGGATCAGTTCCAGGTACTTCAGTTCTTGATTACCTGCTCTGCTTCTTAGCTGCAGCATCACTGGATCTAGAGGTTGAGAGCCCCTCAGGATCTGTTTTATTCGGATCTTATCCACTTCGGCCGGTTCGGCCCCTTTCTTGAGGAGTATCTGGTGCAGAATCTTATCTAGGCGCCTCATGTATTCGGTCATTCTCTCACCTTTCCGCTGGTAAGGTGTGTTCATACTGATATACAAGCTCTGCGGCCTTTTCCGTTCACCCAAAAACTTCCTCCAGAACGTTCAAATAATCTAAAGCAGTGCAGTCTTTCTTACTCAGTTTTAGGTTTCTCACAGCTTCTGACGCAGGTCCCTTTAAGCTCTCGGTGATCCTTTGCTTTTTCTGGGCTTCAGGGACGTCCCACTCATCCAGAGCCTGCATCGCCTGTTCCACCCATTCTTCGAAGGTTTCTTCTCCCGCCGGAGTTGGTACGTTTCCTGTAAAATTTCTCAACCGTCGGTAACCGAAGTCAGTGTGCGGAGGGCTTGTTCTCTGACACTTAGCCAGCAAATCTCCAATAGCCACTATAAATTCAGGCCCGATCATGGCCAACGGACTGGGCGCGGGAACACTTGCGGATTCGCCACGTGGCACACTTGGCTGAATCAGTTGGACTTCCACCTCGTCGGTCAGCTTCACGCTCGCGCCCTGAAAACACTCTGGAACACCCTTCCTCCACTCAAAAAGAACATATGTGTGAGAGGTATCTGGGTTCTCTTTAATGTCCAGGATTAACCCCCGATGATCTGGTGTCAGCGCGGCCACGGCCTGGCGAATCTAATCTTCGGCCCAAGTGTCTGCGGGAATATCCATGACTATACACAATTCTAACTGACTACTGTTCTCCTCACACCATTCGGCAACAGTATCTGGATCCATATTTAACCCTTTAGATGCGTTTTTTCCAGAGACTGGATCCCGGATGAGCCCCCACGTGTAGTGCTCACTCCCGGAGGAGCCGCTGAAATTGAACCTCGGGTCAGTCTCCCCGCACTAGGGAATAAATATACTCCAGCACCAGGTTGTGTCCCGGAATGTAAGTGTGTGTGTGTGTGTTATGGTACCCGGGTACACTATTCAACTGTCCATTGAATTGCTTAAGAGGTATCTTCGACTAGTCAAGTTGGGGCCCTGTGGGTTTTGGAAACAAACAGCACGTGCTTTCTTGGTTTTACAACGGCCTAGAAGTCCTTTCACCCATCCGCCAGATACTGGAGGCTCCGCTTGACCCAGGACGTCTCTCCGCTCGATATTGACTGGGGTTCTCTTGGCTTCTGGATCCGCTGTCTGGCTTTCTGCTCCTGCCGCGACTTGTCCAGCTGACCGCCTGCTCTCCCAGTCCGATTGACCTGCGGTACTCCTAACTCGGGGTCTTCTTGCTTCCGCAATAGCAGCTTGGGTAATCTTGTGGATCACTGGGTCTCCCTTTGGTAAGGCTGAGTAACCCGATCTGTAACTCCGTTAGGCCGCACCTGCGCTCCGGCCTGGACACTGTTACGTTCTGCAGCACTGTGTCTTGTCTCTCTCACTCCCTGGCGCGCTCTGCCAGCTCTCTCCACGAGGCTCAGGATGTAAGTCTCTGTCCCCCACCCACTTCCTGTGTCCGTTCCCAAAGCATGCCGGGAAATGTAGTCCCAATGTAATATTCAGTGTCTCACATTGCGCTTGTCTCCCTCCGGTGGCCAAAAATAGGTACTGCCACAATAAGGAATTAAACACAGCGCTACACTGCATTAGGCTCTCTGTACTTGAAACTACATGTTCCAGAATCCTTTGCAATCCTGTCAGTCTTCCTGTCTTAAACAACTTCCTTTTGCTAATCAAGTGACAAGGCAAGGAGGGAGGGGGGAATTCCCCCGCAGCAGTGACAGGCTGAGTGTCTCTGTCCAAGTCTAAGCCACAGTGGATAACGCAATAGTACACACACACACACAGCCCCAGAAGCCTCCGCTACAGATACATTGTGATTTCTCTCATTTTCAAGTATGCCTTTAACTGTAACCAGGGGTGTCGCTATGTGGGGGCTGGGGGTGCGGCCCGCACCAGGTGACACCCGCCCTTAGGGTGACACCATCACCTAAGGGCAGGTGTCTCACCCTGTGCCGCATGTTCACTCCCTGCGAGCGTCCGAAGCTATGGAGCTTCGGCGCTTGCCTGGAGGAAACACGTCACCAGTCGAGTTCTCGCGAGGTCGCAGCTGGTCACGTGGCTCCTCCAGGCGAGCGCCCAAGCTCCATGCCGCCGGACGCTCAGAGGGAGCAGAACACGCGGCGCAGAAGGTGAGCTGGGGCAGTATCCATGAGCTGGGGCATTATCCATGAGCTGGAGCATTATCCATGAGCTGGGGCATATCCATGAGCTGGGGCAGTATATCCATGAGCTGGGGCATATATCCATGAGCTGGGGCAGTATCCATGAGCTGGGGCAGTATCCATGAGCTGGGGCAGTATCCATGAGCTGGGGCAATATCCATGAGCTGGGGCATTATCCATGAGCTGGGGCATTATCCATGAGCTGGGGCAGTATCCATGAGCTGGGGCAATATCCATGAGCTGGGGCATATCCATGAGCTGGGGCATTATCCATGAGCTGGGGCAGTATCCATGTGCTGGGGCAGTATCCATGTGCTGGGTAGTATCCATGAGCTGGGGCAATATCCATGAGCTGGGGCAATATCCATGAGCTGGGGCAGTATCCATGAGCTGGGGCATATCCATGAGCTGGGGCATTATCCATGAGCTGGGGCAGTATACATGTGCTGGGCAGTATCCATGAGCTGGGGCAATATCCATGAGCTGGGGGCAGTATCCATGAGCTGGGGGCAGTATCCATAAGCTGGGGCATTATCCATGAGCTGGGGCATATCCATGAGCTGGGGCATATCCATGAGCTGGGGCATTATCCATGAGCTGGGTCAGTATCCATGAGCTAGGGCATTATCCATAAGCTGGGGCAGTATCCATGAGCTGGGGCAATATCCATGAGCTGGGGCATATCCACGAGCTGGGCAGTATCCATGAGCTGGGGCAAATCCATAAGCTAGGGCAAATCCATGAGCTGGGGCATATCCATGAGCTGGGGCATTATCCATGAGCTGGGGCATATCCATGAGCTAGGGCAGTATCCATGAGCTGGGGCAAATCCATGAGCTGGGGCATATCCATGAGCTGGGGCATTATCCATGAGCTGGGGCATTATATCCATGAGCTGGGGCATTATCCATGAGCTGGGGCATATCCATGAGCTGGGGCAGTATCCATGAGCTGGGGCATTATCCATGAGCTGGGGCATTATATCCATGAGCTGGGGCATTATATCCATGAGCTGGGACAAAATCCATGAGAGGAGCTGGGGCAAAATCCATGAGAGGAGCTGGGGCAGTATATCCATGAGAGGAGCTGGGGCAGTATATCCATGAGAGGAGCTGGGGCAGTATATCCATGAGAGGAGCTGGGGCAATATCCATGAGAGGAGCTGGGGCAATATCCATGAGAGGAGCTGGGGCATATCCATGAGAGCTGCTAGGGCATATCCATGAGAGCTCCTGGGGCATATCCATGAGAGCTGCTGGGGCATATCCATGTGAGCTGGGGCAGTATCCATGTGAGCTGGGGCAGTATCCATGTGTGCTGGGGGCAGTATCCATGTGAGCTGGGGCAATATCCATGTGTGCTGGGGGCAGTATCCATGTGTGCTTGGGGCAGTATCCATGTGTGCTGGGGGCACATCCATGAGAGCTGGGGCAATATCCATGTGTGAGCTGGTCTGGGGGCAATATATCCATGTGTGAGCTGGTCTGGGGCAATATATCCATGTGTGAGCTGGTCTGGGGCAATATATCCATATGTGAGCTGAGGCGCAATATATCCATATGTGAGCTGGGGCAATATATATCCATGGGTGAGCTGCTGGGGGCAATATATAATTGTGAACTTGGGCAATATATCCATATGTGAGCTGGGGGCAATATATATCCATGGGTGAGGTGCTGGGGGCAATATATAATTGTGAACTGGGGCAATATATCCATATGTGAGCTGGGGCAATATATATCCATGGGTGAGCTGCTGGGGGCAATATATAATTGTGAACTGGGGCAATATATCCATATGTGAGCTGGGGGCAATATATATCCATGGGTGAGGTGCTGGGGGCAATATATAATTGTGAACTGGGGCAATATATCCATATGTGAGCTGGGGGCAATATATATCCATGGGTGAGCTGCTGGGGGCAATATATCCAGAGCTGCTGGGGGCAATATATATCCATGTGTGCTTTCACTGCCTTCGAACAGGCACCGTACTTGCTGGCAGTTGGCAAAAATTTGTGTGAGCATATGAGAGAGCTCCACAGCAATAAACCTCACAGTAATGTGCGCTGTGTGTATGAGCATTCAGTGTTATATGGGAGTACTGATTTATGAGTAAGAGTAGTTAAAAAAAATCCGTAAAACTCGGGGGGGTGACACCATAAATTACCGCACCGGGTGACACCAACCCTAGTGACGCCACTGACTGTAACTATATATACTGAGGTGTGCAGCAACAATCACCTGAATATATGCATGAATCGATAATAAGAAAGGAAGGCTAGCAGGAGAGCATGCCGGTACAGCATGGTAAGACCATCGGAGAGCTTCCCTTGTCTTCAAGCTGTGCATTGGAGGAGCTGCATATTGAATATGTGGGTATTGTGGAAGACAGGAGTAAAGAAAAAATGTATATTTTTCTGGTAAGTATCTGCAGAACAGGGTCAGGACAAGTTACTCCCACAAACCCCTAGGTGAAGGAGTAAGGCTAACACTATCCAGAAGTACTAAGCATAACGGGCGGCTGCTTAGTACAGGAAGAGTGCTGCCTCACTGGTTGCTAAATGTACATATACACGCACCGGCCACTTTATTAGGTACACCTGTTCAATTGCTTGTAAACACATCTCGCTAATTAGCCATTCATGTGGCAGCAACTCAATGCATTTAGGCGTCTAGACGCAGTGAAGACGACTTGCTGAAGTTAAGATCGAGCATCAGAATGGGGAAGAAAGGGGATTTAAGTGACTTTGACCGTGGCATGGTTGTTGGTGCCAGACGGGCTGGTCTGAGTATTTCACAAACTGCTGATCTACTGGGATTTTCATGCACAACCATCTCTAGGGTTTACAGAGAATGGCCCGAAAAAGAGAAAATATCCCGTGAGCGGCAGCTGTGTGGACGAAAATGTCTTGTGATGTCAGAGGTCAGAGGGGAATGGGCAGACTGGATCGAGATGATAGAAAAGGCAACAGTGACTCAAATAACCACTCGATACAACCAAGGTCTGCAGATACACCATCTCTGAACGCACAACACGTCCAACCTTGAAGCAGATGGGCTACAACAGCAGCAGACCACACCGGGAGCCCCACCTATTAGCTAAGAACAGGAAACTGAGGCTATACACTATGGGCCATATTACATAGTTGGTGCTAACTTAACCAGAGCTGTTGTAAACTTCCCAGAGCCATTATAGCCTATGGAGGTTTTAAGTTTACAACTGCTCTGGTTAAGTTAGCACCAACTATGTAATATGGCCATATATATATATACACATACAGGGTTATTCAAAGAGCTCCGAATTGCTTGAGAAAGGTAACCGAACGCTGAAAATCAGAGTTCGGTTACCTTTCCTGGCCATTCGGCTATCCAGAGAGCAGGCAATTCGCCAAATCCTGGCGAATTGCCTGCACATACGATGCCTGTTCGGTGCCTGTTCGAGGGCAGTGAAATCCCCATGAAAAAGCACTGCTTCGGCTATTCAGAGAACACAAACCAGCAGTGAAAGGTTCCCCTAATGCCCTGCCATTCGGTGGTTTAATTCGGCAAATTTATTCAGGCGAATACCATAGGCTTCAATGTTAATAATATTCCGGTTTTAATTCAATATCTAATAAACCGTTCATTATAAAATTCTGCAGTAAAGAGTCTCTTTACTTATAGATTTTTTAGGATATTTTAAGCATTTTTCTGATTTTTTTTTTTTTAAAGTCCGATTATATTTTATTTTTTAAGTTTACTTATCTTTTCTGTAACAGCCCTTTTTATTATCATTCCCTGGACCTCATATGTAAATTTCAGACATTTTCGCTCAGTAGTTTCTTTGCGAACAGTGTTTCACTTTCACACATTCATACAAACTGTTTTGCTAATTTATTCACTGCCTCTTCTGCTGTGTCGGAGGCTGCGATCAGCTCCTGTTTGGGTTTTTCTGTGGTTTTCGGCAGGTTAATGAGGGTTTTCGGTTTGCATTCGCCGGGTTTTGCGGTTAGTTTTCGTCGGGTTTGCAGCAGCTTTTCCCTGCAATTCGGGGACCCTGTGGTGTTTGCTGAATACACCGCAGGGTCACCGAAATAGGATCGGCAAAAAAACCGAACTGAAGAGAACGAAAAGTCACCGAACGTGCAGTGACTTTTCGAATCTCTTTGAATAACCCTGATAATTATACACACACTCTCCAGCCATTAGGTACACCTTGCTAGTACCGGGTCGGACCTCCTTTTGCCTTCAGAACTGCCTTAATTCTTCATGGCATAGATTCTAAAAGGTGTTGGACACATTCCTCAGAGGTTTTGGTCCATATTGACATGATGGCATCTCGCAGTTGCTGCAGATTTGTCGGCTGCACATCCATGACGTGAATCTCCCGTTCCACCACATCCTAAAGGTGCTCTATCAGTTTTACCCGGGTAATCCTTGGTTTATACAGACTCTGGTCTTTACTAGGGATGTGCGTTTCGGGTTTCGGAATTTCGGAATTTTCACGAAATTTCCCGATTCGTGTTTTCGGATGCGGCCGATTTTCCGAAAAGTTTCAGATCCGAAAATGGCAGATCCGAAAAGTTTTCCGAGCCAAAACGAAATATTTTTGGAATTTTCGAATGGACTTGAAATGTGTCAAATTGAAATTTATTTTCACTCTATTCGTGATTTCGGTTCCAGCTGTTTTATTCTGAAATTCGATGATGACTGTCCACTTCAAAGTTGTTGGGAAATTCAGGAGTGATCTTCAATACTCTATGTCCAAGACTTAAACCAAAAGGACATCTCTTGGTTGAGGTTAATTAAGAGGTTAACACCTGTCCTGGCCAAACCTCTGCAGGAACCCAAGATCCTACCCTAACCATATAACAGAAACTGTAAAAAACAGTTCACATTTTTTTCCTCTAAATAATTGAGCAGATCCTGCTGACAGCCTCTGCTATATATATGTGAATTTACACGCGAGCAGCTCCTCCTCTTTGGTTCAGGGACTACCAAACTTTGAAACGAGGAGAACAGAGGTTCCGAAAAATACGAAAATTTCCGAAATCTCGAAAAGTCGATACAAAAAACGAGCTAAGTGACCCGAAAATACGAAAAATGGTCGATATTCCGAAAAAAAAAATGTACACGAAAAACGAGTCGAACCGAACCGAATCGAAACAGAAATCGGTCGAAAAGAGCCGAATCGAAAAGTTTAAACATCTGAACGAGCCGAACCGAATCGAACCGAAAAAAAAATCGGTGCACAAGCCTAGTCTTTACAAACACAAACACAGCTGAACATTCTCAATGTTACTGTAACGAAAGCCGGGATCAATACAGGAGGACACAAGGTCATTTCAATGAGAAAGGACATTTCACCTCTGATTAGATTAGAAATCCATTAGCTTCAGGTTTTTTTCTCTCCTGGGTGTTTTTTTTTTTAATAAACCTACCAGAGTGAATTAGAGGTGGGTGCCATTCCTCTGCTGCTTATTATGTAGCGAATGCTAATGAGATGCACATTCTGCATATTGTGTTATATTTAGTCCTGTCGTCTGTGCCGGGAATCGCATTTCTCTTTTCCTCTAAACTATTTGTCTCGTATTTCTCTCTGAATTTTCCGGCTTAGTAAATGCCAAGTAATATTTCTCCCTACCCTTTTCAGATTTTATTTTTTGGGCAGTCAACGGAAAAACAAAAGGGGATGGTCTGTATAAAATATTAATAATTAATTCACGTGTCGAGCAACAAATATATATGTATTTCTGAGAAATTTATTAATGCAAGTTTGTTGTTGTTTTTTTTTTTAGGATTTTTCAATTCTCTTTGATTTTTATCAGCAGGTCTTGGTCGCCCCCTAGTGGCCAATTCAGATTTCACGCATTAAATGTCCAGCACGTTTTAATTCACGCTTAACGCCGCAACCAGGAAAGTGTTTGAGATATTTTTAATCTCCCCGTTCTGTAATATATTTCATCCCGAACAAGACCACGTTAAACTGAAGACGATTCTGAACGCGCAACGGTCAACATACCCATTTTCCCTGGGCTATGTTCTGTCATTGGTGAGACAGAATCAGGTCAGACGCTAGACGGAAAATGGAATAAATATTGAAAGCAGAGGATGTTTGAAGCCGAAGCATGAGATGAAATTTAAATTGAAATAATATCCATGCAAAGTAAGTTCTCTCCCACCAGACTTTAATACATGAATGCACTGTTTAGACCGAAGATCGGCGAGCATGGCGTATATACCGTATATTGTGCTCTATAACAGGGCTCAAAATTTCAAGTCCCAAGCTACTAGCCAGACCTTAAAAGTTACTCGCCACCAGTTGCCCCACATACCCTGCGCTAAACTTCACCCCTAAACACTCCTTAAATTATCTTATGAAATTTCACCGTTAAAGGTTTTATTCAGAATAAAGTTACAAAAATAAATAACATTAATACCCAAGCGTCAGCCCCAGATAAGTAGTATCATCCATGAAGTACAGACTCCTCTCCAACAGTTTTTAGGACCAAATTATTTTGTGGTTTATGCATCCGATATATCAAGTGTAACCTAATACTCTCATTATTCATAGGCCAGGTTATCACTAGAGGTTAGACCCAGTGGCGTAGCGTGGGTTGTCAGCGCCCGGGGCCAGCCAAGAATTGTGCGCCCCCCCCCCCCAACCTGTGGACACGTTATCGATATTGCCCCAGCTCACACATGGATACTGCCCCAGCTCTCACATGGATATTGCCCCAGCTCACACATGGATACTGCCCCAGCTCTCACATGGATATTGCCCCAGCTCACACATGGATATTGCCCCAGCTCACACATGGATATTGCCCCAGCTCACACATGGATACTGCCCCAGCTCTTACATGGATATTGCCCCAGCTCACACATGGATATTGCCCCAGCTCTCACATGGATACTGCCCCAGCTCTCACATGGATACTGCCCCAGCTCTCACATGGATATTGCCCCAGCTCACACATGGATATTGCCCCAGCTCACACATGGATATTGCCCCAGCTCACACATGGATATTGCCCCAGCTCACACATGGATTTTGCCCCAGCTCACACATGGATATTGCCCCAGGTCACACATGGATATTGCCCCAGCTCACACATGGATATTGCCCCAGGTCACACATGGATATGCCCCAGCTCACACATGGATATTGCCCCAGCTCACACATGGATATTGCCCCAGCTCACACATGGATATTGCCCCAGCTCTCACATGGATATTGCCCCAGCTCACACATGGATTTTGCCCCAGCTCACACATGGATATTGCCCCAGGTCACACATGGATATTGCCCCAGCTCACACATGGATATTGCCCCAGCTCACACATGGATATTGCCCCAGCTCACACATGGATACTGCCCCAGCTCTCACATGGATATTGCCCCAGCTCACACATGGATATTGCCCCAGCTCACACATGGATACTGCCCCAGCTCTTACATGGATATTGCCCCAGCTCTCACATGGATAATGCCCCAGCTCTCACATGGATATTGCCCCAGCTCACACATGGATATTGCCCCAGCTCACACATGGATATTGCCCCAGCTCTCACATGGATACTGTCCTAGCTCTCACATGGATATTGCCCCAGCTCACACATGGATATTGCCCCAGCTCACACATGGATATTGCCCCAGCTCTCACATGGATATTGCCCCAGCTCACACATGGATATTGCCCCAGCTCACACATGGATATTGCCCCAGCTCACACATGGATACTGCCCCAGCTCACACATGGATATTGCCCCAGCTCTCACATGGATTGCCCCAGCTCTCACATGGATATTGCTCCAGCTCTCACATGGATATTGCCCCAGCTCACACATGGATATTGCCCCAGCTCACACATGGATATTGCCCCAGCTCACACATGGATATTGCCCCAGCTCACACATGGATACTGCCCCAGCTCTCACATGGATACTGCCCCAGCTCTCACATGGATACTGCCCCAGCTCACACATGGATATTGCCCCAGCTCACACATGGATATTGCCCCAGCTCACACATGGATACTGCCCCAGCTCACACATGGATATTGCCCCAGCTCTCACATGGATATTGCCCCAGCTCACACATGGATATTGCCCCAGCTCACACATGGATATTGCCCCAGCTCACACATGGATATTGCCTCAGCTCATGGGATTTGCCCCAGCTCATGGGATTTACCCCAGCTCACACATGGTTTTGCCCCAGCTCTCACATGGATTTGCCCCAGCTCACACATGGATTTGCCCCAGCTCACACATGGACTTGCCCCAGCTATCACATGGATTTGCCCCCAACTCATGGATTTGCCCCCAGCTCATGGATTTGCCCCCAGCTCATGGATTTGCCCCAGTTCATGGATTTGACCCCAACTCATGGATTTGCCCCCAGCTCATGGATTTGCCCCCAACTCATGGATTTGCCCCAACTCATGGATTTGCCCCCAGCTCATGGATTTGCCCCCAGCTCATGGATTTGACCCCAACTCATGGATTTGCCCCCAGCTCATGGATTTGCCCCCAGCTCATGGATTTGCCCCAGCTCACACATGGATATACTGCCCCAGCTCTCACATGGATTTGCCCCCAGCTCTCACATGGATTTGCCCCAGCTCTCACATGGATTTGCCCCAGCTCTCACATGGATTTGCCCAGGCCCCAGCACATGGATTTGCCCCAGCTCTCACATGGATTTGCCCCAGCTCTCACCTGGATACTTGCCCCAGCTCCGGCAGGGGTTGAGGGGACCCAGATGCCGGGCAGCGCGAGAGTGCCTGCCCGGTCCTGAACAGTCCGTCCTGTTGAAGTGGAGTCGGCTGCGTGCGTGCGCAGGTCACGTGGTCCGGCCAGTCAGGTGGTACAGAGACTCAGTACCACCTGATTAGCCGGACCACGTGACCGGCTGCGCCTGCACACAGCCGCCTCCCCTTTAACCAGGCGGACTGTTTAGGACCGGGCAGGCACTCTCGCGCTGCCCGGCATCTGGGTCCCCTCAACCCCCGGGCCAGTTTTAGGGGCGCAAATGCGCCCCTAACAAAACTGCGCCTGGGGCCACGGCCCCCCCAGCCCCCCCCACACTACGCCACTGGTTAGACCCCAAAGTCAGGTTTCCCCCTTGAATGCTTATACAGATGGATCCATTAATATTTGTGAGCGATACTTCCATCCCCGTTCTTTTTTTGCTCCTTCTGTATCACCAATTTTTCTTTATAGATTTATTTTGGATACCCTCAAAAGCCTATGCCTCCACTTCACCAATTATGGCCCCTCACGGGAGTTGTAGTAGCAGCACTGATTTTGGCGTCGCTTCCGATGCACTGGCAGCTCAGCAGCTTTATACTTTCCCTTAGTTTACACCAGGGGTGGGGAACCTTTTTTTTCTGCCAAGGACCCCCCTTTAATTAATTTCTCTCCCCACTTTAATTTCTTCCTCCCTTTAATTCATTTCTTTTGCCCAATTCATCTCTCTCCCCATTTATTTAATTTCTCTCTCCAATTCATCTCTCTCCCCATTTATTTCATTTCTCTCTCCAATTCATCTCTCTCTCCATTTATTTCATTTCTCTCTCCATTTATTTCATTTCTCTCTCAAATTCATTTCTCTCCCCATTTATTTTATTTCATTTCTCTCTCCAATTCATCTCTCTCCCCATTTATTTCATTTCTCTCTCCAATTCATCTCTCTCCCCATTTATTTCATTTCTCTCTCCATTTATTTCATTTCTCTCCCCATCTATTTCATTTCTCTCTCCAATTCATTTCTCTCCCCATTTATTTCATCTCTCTCCCCATTTATTTAATTTCTCTCTCCAATTCATCTCTCTCCCCATTTATTTCATTTCCCCATTTATTTCATTTCTCTCTCCATTTATTTCATTTCTCTCTCCAATTCATTTCTCTCCCCATTTATTTCATCTCTCTCCCCATTTATTTCATTTCTCTCTCCAATTCATCTCTCTCCCCATTTATTTCATTTCCCCATTTATTTCATTTCTCTCTCCAATTCATTTCTCTCCCCATTTATTTTATTTCATTTCTCTCCCCCAATTAATTTCTCCCCAATTCTTCTCTCTCCCCAATTCATCTCTCTCCCCCAATTCATCTCTCTCCCCCCCAATTCAGCACTCTCTCCCCCAATTCATCTCTCCCCCCCCCCCAATTCAGCACTCTCTCCCCCCCAATTCAGCTCTCTCTCCCCCAATTCATCTCTCTCTCCCCCCCAATTCAGCACTCTCTCCCCCCATTCAGCTCCTTCTCCCCCATTCAGCTCCTTCTCCCCCATTCAGCTCCTTCTCCCCCATTCAGCTCTCTCTCCCCCATCCAGCTCTTTCTCCCCCCATTCAGCTCTCTCCCCCCCATTCAGCTCTCTCCCCCCAATTCAGCTCTCCCCCATTCAGCTCTCTCTCCCCCCATTCAGCTCTCTCCCCCCCAATTCAGCTCTCCCCCCAATTCAGCACTCTCCCCCCATTCAGCTCTCTCCCCCCCATTCAGCTCTCTCCCCCCCAATTCAGCTCTCCCCCATTCAGCTCTCTCCCCCCAATTCAGCTCTCTCCCCCCAATTCAGCTCTCCCCCATTCAGCTCTCCCCCCCAATTCAGCTCTCTCTCCCCCCAATTCAGCACTCTCTCCCCCCAATTCATCTCTCTCCCCCCCAATTCAGCTCTCTCTCCCCCCCAATTCAGCACTCTCTCCCCCCAATTCATCTCTCTCCCCCCCAATTCAGCTCTCTCTCCCCCCCAATTCAGCACTCTCTCCCCCCATTCAGCTCCTTCTCCCCCCATTCAGCTCCTTCTCCCCCCATTCAGCTCTCTCCCCCCCATTCAGCTCTCTCCCCCAATTCAGCTCTCCCCCAATTCAGCTCTCCCCCTCTCAATTCAGCTCTCTCTCCCCCCAATTCAGCTCTCTCCATTTCACCCCCCCTGCCGTTTATTTCACCCCCCCCCCCCTTACCTCGCGAATAGTAGAATGAGGGGGCGGGATTATCCACACTCTGAGGCGCTGGATCCTCCTTCACGCTGTGCCTGGAAGATGAGGTGAAGCAGGAAGCAGCATGAATCACTGAGTGGATAATCCCCGCCCCCTCATCCTGCAGCGGAGGAAGAAAATCCAGAGAGACAGTAAAGTCTGGTAAAGGGGCTGCGGGAGAGAGAATTTGCAACCCCCCCACCCCCCCCCCCCAATTGTTTTCCTTACAGGGACATTCTGTAGCTGGCAGAGAAAATAAGAGGCTGCTGAGCGGCCGGTCAGCGCGCCGGAAATGACTCAGGCAAAGTCTGGCTGGCCCTGAGCACGTTGACGGCAGGAAAAAAAATAAATAAAAAACGCCGCCGCTGGAATACACAGCGCAGGCATCTCCACTCGCCAGCAGTTAATTTCCTCTCGCAAAATGCGAGCAGGCGAGAGGAAATTTTGAGGGCTGCTCTATAACATATTAAGTTACATTGTGACAACCAGGGGTCTAGTCCTTAATAAATGAGTGTTGGAAATCTCCAGGATTGTCGCACTTAAACCGCCAACCCAAATTCAGTTAGGTCAATATATATTTGTACACAGGCAAAATTTAGGGTTTTTTAGGTATTTACCAAAACATATTCAAGCTATAGTTATATAATGGATATGGGGTGAAAGTGCACCCTCTCGCGTTTAATTTGAGGGTATGTACATCCAAATTGGAGGAAGGGTTTAGGAATTACAGCTCTTAAGAGTAGACTTGTGCACCGATTTTTTTTTTCGGTTCGATTCGGTTCGGTTCATTCGGATTTTGTAAATTTTCGTTTTGGCTCGTTTCGGCCGATTTCCGTCTCGATTCGGTTTGTTTCAGTTCGTTTTTCATATCGACTTTTTTTCGTGATTTCGGAAATTTTTCGGAACATCTGTTCTCCTCGTTTCAAAGTGTCTATTCGTTTTGACGTAAACTAATGGTTTTTCGGATCCGATATTTCTGTCGATACGATAATTCTGTCGATACGATAATTCAGCCGATACGATAATTCTGCCATTGAGAAGAGATTTCTCATGTTTTACAAGAAGGATACATTGAGATTTCTCATGTTTTACAAGAAGGATACATTGAGATTTCTCTGGTTTCCCGGGAAGGATACATTGAGATTTCTCTGGTTTCCCAGGAAGGATACTTTGAGATTTCTCATGTTTTACAAGTAGGATACATTGAGATTTCTCTGGTTTCCCGGGAAGGATACATTGAGATTTCTCATGTTTTACAAGGATACATTGAGATTTCTCATGTTTTACAAGAAGGATACATTGAGATTTCTCATGTTTTACAAGAAGGATACATTGAGATTTCTCTGGTTTCCCGGGAAGGATACATTGAGATTTCTCATGTTTTACAAGTTGGATACATTGAGATTTCTCTGGTTTCCAGGAAGGATACATTGAGATGGGAATGATACAAAATTACAGAATCAGCGATATAACTGAAAAATACGTTGTCCGAAATTACTGAAATGGAACAGAAATCAGGAATGGAATGAAAATGAATTTCGATTTTACACATTTCTAATCCTTTCGAAAATTCCGAAAAGTTTTTGTTTCGGCTCGGCAATTTGTTCGGATCTGCCGTTTTCGGATCCGAAAATCTTCAGAGAATCGGCCAATCCGAAAGCACGAATCGGGAAATTTTGTGAAAATTCCGAAATCCCGAAACGCACATCCCTACTTAGGCTGGGGTCAGACGAGCGTAGTGTTCACGTCCGTAATTGTGCCTAAAAGTACGTCCGTGATAGCATGACAGAAAGTCCATTGGAGCCCGACACATGAAGTACGTCCGCACTGAACTGCGGACGCACAACGGCCGCGGCAAACGGACGCAAGGCAGGCAAGAACGTACAACCAATAGAACGGCCGCACAAAGTGCGCTGCGTCCGCAACGTCTGCATAGCTTTGTGTGTGAGTGATGGAACGTGGTCAGACGGACG
Organism: Leptobrachium leishanense; assembly: GCA_009667805.1. NCBI lineage: Eukaryota > Metazoa > Chordata > Amphibia > Anura > Megophryidae > Leptobrachium > Leptobrachium leishanense. Next base: position 37,527,777 of record CM019067.1, on the reverse strand, counting down.
GCATTTATACGTCCAGCATTTTTCACGGCCAAAATGGTTTTGCTTTTTAATTTATTTTCCCTCCTACATCCGTCAAAATATACGTCAGTGAAAAAAACGGACTGTGTGGCCACTACTGCGTCTTCCGTACTAACGTACGTCCGTGTGCAAGGACGTACAGTCCGTAGAAATCACGTTCGTCTGACCCTAGCCTTAAGAGTAGCCGTCCCCCCTTTATCAAGGGGCCAAGAGTGATTGTACAATTGAATCAAAAGCTGTTTCATGGCCAGGTGTGGCTACTCCATTATTTCTCCATGAATTAAGCAGGTAAAAGGTCTGGAGTTGATCATAAGTGCGGTATTTGCATTTGGAATCTATTGCTGTGAAGCTACATCATGCCTTCTTCAGAGGAGCTGTCCATGCAAGTGAAACAGACCATTGTAAAGCTTCAAAAACACAACAAATCCATCAGGGAGATAGCAGCAACATTAGAAGCGGCCAAATCAACAGTTGCTACATTCTGAGGAAAGAAGAACGCACTGGTGAGCTCAGCAACGGTGAGCAACGGTAAAAAGGCCTGGACGTCCACAGAAGACAACAGTGGTGGATGATTGCAGGATCCTCTCTATGGTAAGAAAAATCCATTCACCACATCCAGAAAAGTGCAGGACACTCTCCAGGAGGTGGGCGTATCAGTGTCAAAGTCTACAATCAAGAGAAGACTTCACGAGAGCAAATACAGAGGGTTCAACACAAGGTGCAAACCACTCTTAAACCTGAAGAATAGAAAAACCAGATTAGATTTTGCCAATAAACATCTAAAAAAGCCAGATCAGCTCTGGAAAAGCATTATTTGGACAGAGGAAACTAAGATTAATCTGTACCAGAATGACTGGAAGAAAAAAGTGTGGAGAAGGCTTGGAACAGCTCATAATCCTAAACACACAACTTCATCTGTAAAACATGGTGGAGGCAGTGTGATGGCACGGGCATGCATGGCTTCCAGTGGCACTGGGTCATTGGTGTTTATTGATGATGTGACAGAAGACAGAAGCAGCCGGATGAATTCAGCAGTGTTTAGAGATATACCGTCAGCCCAGATTCAGCCAAATGCAGCAAAGTTGATTGGACAGCACTTCACAGTAAAAGAAGTGGAATATTCTACAATGGCCGAGTCAATCATCTGATCTCAACCCTATTGAGCTGACGGCTAAACTAAAGTCAGAAAGACTCACAAACAAAGAACAACTGAAGACGCTGCAGTTAGAGCCTGGCAAAGCATCAGAAAGGAGGAGACCAAGTCTTTGGTAATGTCCATGGGTTCCAGACTTCAGGCAGTCATTGCCAGTAAAGGATTCTCAACAAAATTTTAAAAATGAACATTTTATTTATGATTATATTCATTTGTCCAATTACATTTGAGCCCCTGAAAATGGGGGAGGGGGGGCTGTGTATAAAAATGGCTGAAGTTCCTAAAATTTGTACTTGATCTTTATATTCAACCCCTTGAATTAAAGCTGAAAGTCTGCACTTCAAATTCAGTTGGATTGTTTTGTTTTAATTTTATTCCTTTTTTTTTTAGAAAGTATTTTACCAGGAAGGATACATTGAGATTTCTCTTGTTTTCAAGTATGTCCTTTGTGGCGAGTATGTACCGTTAGGTGTCTTGCCCAAGGACACTTACTGGAGAGGTGCTCTTGCCGTGATCGAACCTGTGTCTCCACAGTCCACAGTCTCTCTCCACAGTTATAGAGCAGTGATGTTACCTCTACTCCACCCAGTGGGCATACAGATCCAAAAGTATGACAATTGTGCCTCTGTCCAAATATATATGGACCTAACTGTATTAACCACTTCGCTGCGGAGGACGCGCTCAGCGCATCCTCCCACAGGAAGCGTTGGCTGCGGAGGATGCGCTGAACGCGTCCTCCCTTTGCAGCCAACGATCGGCCGGATTCAAAAGTTTGAGTTTGGACGCGAACACGATCCGAACTCAATGCAAGTCAATGGGACTCGAATGTTCGATTTTTAGAGTGCCCTGCAAGAGGGCATATATACAAGATATTTGCCTTAAAATGTGTATGGGGGACAAAAAGTTTTAAAAAAGACGTTTTTAAAGGAAAAATGATTTTTCCATGAAATAAAGGTTAAGAATAAAAATGAAAAATTCCTTCAAATATCGTGCCTAGGAGGTCCCCATAACCTGCCCGTGAAGTGGCGGATTTGTTGAATGTATTGAAACATTTAAAAAGAAAAAAATTGCATTTCAAATGACGGTAAATGTTTTTCCTTTAATCTATTCATAAACAACTGCTTGGGGCGGCAGCCTGTATGAAAAGAGGAGATGTTTTAGGACACGCAGAACAAGTTTACAGATTTTTTGGCTAAATTATGGTGAAACTTATGCAGGCTTTGGATGAAAGTAACAACAGGTGCATTAAAATTGGACCTTTGTTGCCAGCTAGTGCCTTCACACCGTAACCCCTCTGAGGTATTGTGGAAGAGTGCAGGGGTGGACTCTGCATTCAAATACTAAAATTATTGGAATAGCTGCACACGACGCGCCGGTGTATGCAGCGTCTAACAGCGTGGGAGACGGGAGGCTGCGCTTGTTGGTGGATCCAGGAATCAGGTGAGTAATAGAAAGAAGAAAAAAGTTTTATTTTATGCTCCTTGGGACATTTAAAAATGTCCTCAGATTTTTTTTTTTTAAATTTGTCGCCTTACCTTAGCCTGGTGGTCAGTCAGTGGAGGCTCCCTGGATCCTGGTTGTGGGGGGGTCTGCCATGGCCGCAGGTGCAGTGGCTCCCTCCCTGCGCACAGTCGCAGCTCTGTCATCCGGCGGCCGCATGCTCCTCAAGGGATCCTTGGGAGGCCCCGGCGGGCTGCCCTCAACAGTGTCTGATTAGAGGGCCTCATCTGCAGCTGTGTGAAGTTGGCACCCCATGTTTGTAAAACCTGCATAAAAATATACCATTCGTTTGTGCTACGTTTGTGCTGCAAAAAACAACGTTTGTGCCGGTTTGGTTTTGAAGTTATTGCACATTTAATTTTAGATTATGTGACTGCAAGCCCCGCCCACTTTGCACCCCATGTTATTAAATTTTAAAAACAAATATACCATTTGTTTATGCTACGTTTGTGCTGCAAAAATGAACGTTTGATCCAATTTGGTTTCAGAGATATTGTGAATTAAAGTTGATGAAATCCCGCCCACTTTGCACCCCATGTTATTAACTATTATATTCCTAATGCAAACGTTAACGCTCACTTGCGTGAGCATTAACGTTTGCTGCGGTATTTACCGCATATTACAATCCAAACGCAAACGGGTTAAAAAACCCGTTTGCGTTTGGTACCTTGCGCTTCTCAGCGTGAGGTTATTGCACTTTGCGCTCCCTATACTTAACATGGGGAGCGCAAAGTGTTAATCAGCGCTGGTATTACAAAGTCCCATGAACTCCATTGAGAGGATGTGCATGGCTGCGCTTAGCGCTGCCGCACGCATCCCGGGACATAGCGGGCACAAACAATGCAGGCAGCCTTTTTTGCGCCTGCATTGTAATCCCCCATTAAAACGGGGGCAGAAGGGGGAAAACTGCAGGCGCTTTAGCGCGAGGATTGTAATAGAGCTCTAAATGAGGCATCACTCACCTAGAAAGGAGCTCTGGGTCACCCAAATGAGGAACTGCTCAACTAGGGAGGAGGCCTGGAAAAAACGGAGATAGATTTGAGCACAGCGCGGGGATTATAATAGAGCCCTATGTTTTTAAATATTTTTTTTGTAAGTCACATCTGTTCTTATGTGTACCCCAAAGTTTTATAATTCTTTTGGTACTTATGAAAATATTTGTTATGCTAATATCAGGTCGTAAGTATTATAATATCTTGGTGACAAATGCCCTGGTTCATGATTTACTTTATACCAGCATGTTCATTTTTTGCATCACAAACGTAGCACAAACAAATGGTATATTTGTTTTTAAAATTTAATAACATGCGGTGCAAAGTGGGCGGGGCTTGCAGTCACATAATCTAAAATTAAATGTGCAATAACTTCAAAACCAAACCGGCACAAACGTTGGTTTTTGCAGCACAAACATAGCACAAACAAATGGTATATTTGTTTTTAAAATTTAATAACATGGGGTGCAAAGTGGGCGGGGCTTGCAGTCACATAATCTAAAATTAAATGTGCAATAACTTCAAAACCAAACCGGCACAAACGTTGGTTTTTGCAGCACAAACATAGCACAAACAAATGGTATATTTTTATTCAGGTTTTACAAACATCGGGTGCCAACTTCACACAGCTCTCGTCTGCCTGATGTTTTAGCAACAAGATTGTTTTATCCCATAGGCTTCAATGTTAAAAATATTCCCGTTTTAATTCAATATCTAATAAACCGTTGCTTATAATATTCTGCAGTAAAAAGTCTCTTTATTTCTAGATTTTTTTAGGATTTTTTAAGCATTTTCTTTTTAAAAATTCAAAATTATTATTATTTTTTTTAACTTTTTGCGAACGGCCTGAAAAGTTCGAAGTTCGCCGAACGTCCGAACGGGCAATGTTCGAATCAAACTCATGTGCGAATCGAACCGAACGTCCATCCCTACTGACAGCCTCTGACCAATTATTTTTTATTTTGGGGGGAAGTTACTCACTTTTTTCTCCCTCGTCACGTGCAGCTCTTCAGCTTTGGCCCTCCCTATCCCCGGAAGTCCCTGAAGCTTTACTATGCAACGTGCAGCTCTACACAACTTGCATAGCGAAGGAACCGCAAATTGCATGGCGCTACGGATGTACGCACTTTTCACATGCGAGTGCTGCAGCGCCTGTGCAGACGGATGGATCGTAGCCGCGTGCGCATGCGCAGATCCAATCCACCGGCTGCCTATCTGAGAATGCTCGCTGCCATGGTGGTCTCAAAGAAAGTGACCTTGACACGCTCTCTGTTTGCTGAGTGACTGATCTGGGTTGACTTGCAGCCAGGAAATTCTAAATCCTGGCTACTGGTGACACTGGGTGGAGGAAATTCCTCCACTTCATCCAGCGATTTCCACTAGAATTTCACACACTCTGAGGTGGGCTCATCTTTTCAGTGAAGTGTGCATGATTAACCCCTTCTTGACCACTGATGTACTATGTACGTCCGATCGGGAAGTCTCCTTTAGACCAGCTGACGTACATAGTACATTCACATAGTACATTCACCTCCCTCGATGGGCTCCCACGGCAGACCGGCAGGCTGTGAGCCTGCCCCGCTATTTCAGGGGGCCCGGCAGGCGCGATGACGACTTCACGGTGCTTGATGTCAATAGGGACTCCTTCTGAACAAGCTGTCTCTATGCGCTGGTTGTGTATTACCTGTGACCTTTGACCTTGACACAAAATGTCCACGATTCATTCCAGACTAAGTCACTGTGAACTTGGTGACTGTCAGGTTCTCTTGTGATGATAAAGATGATGGTGACACGGCTTAGAAAAAATAAAAGAATAAAAAATGAAAATATGGTGTTTCTCCAAACCTGTCCAAGCTCTTATACAAATTCATTCATTTTAATACATCAATTACAGCTGCACAAAACCAAACAACACATGTTAATATCACAAGAAGAAACCCAGATAATAAATGTTAAAATTTACCCCTGCAAAGCCTATGGGACTCGCGCAGCCTATAAAGAATCCTGCTGAGTCTGACTCATTTCATTAGAGAAAAATATATATACAGTGGCAAGAAAAAGTATGTGAACCCTTTGGGATTACGTGGAGTTTTGCATGAATTGGTCATAAAATGTGCTCTGATCTTCATCTAAGTCACAACAATTTGAAAAACACAGTCTGCTTAAAATAATACAACACAAACATTATATGTTTTCATGTGTTTATTGAACAGAACATGTAAACATTCACAGTGCAGGGTGGAAATAGTATGTGAACCTTTGGACTTAATAACTGGTTGACCCTCCTTTGGCAGCAATAACCTCAACCAAACGTTTCCTGTAGTTGCAGATCAGACCTGCACAACGATCTGGAGTAATTTTGGACCACTCCTCTTCAGAAAACTGTTTCAGTGTAGCAATATTCTTGGGATGTCTGGTGTGAATCGCTCTCTTAAGGTCATGCCACAGCATTTCAATCGGGTTGAGGTCAGGACTCTGACTGGGCCACTCCAGAAGGCGTATTTTGTTTTGTTGAAGCCATTCTTTTGTTGAATTACTTGTATGCTTTGGGTCATTGTCCTGTTGCATCACCCATCCTCTGCGGAGCTTCAGTTGGTGGACAGATGGTCTTACGTTTTCCTGCAAAATGTCTTGATAAACTCTGGAATTCATTTTTCCATCAATGACAACAATCCGTCCAGGCCCCCCTGAGGCAGCGTAGGAGCCCCAAACCAAGATGCTCCCTCCGCCATGTTTTACAGTGGGGATGAAGTTTTGATGTTGGTGTGCTGTGCCTTTTTTTCTCCACACATACAGGGTTATCCAAAGAGATTCGAAAAGTCACCGCACGTTCGGTGACTTTTCGTTCTCTTCAATTCGGTTCCTTTTGCCGATCCCATTTCGGTGACCCTGCGGTGTATTCAGCAAACACCACAGGGTCCCCGAATTGCAGGGAAAAGCTGCCGTAAACCTGACGAAAACTAACCGAATTCACGCTGAAAACAAGCAAAAACATCTGGATTAACCTTCGAAAAAGCCGAACAGGAGCCGAAAAGGAGCCGAATCACACAGAGCCGAAGCAGCTGTGACGTAGAGGAGGCAGTGAATAAATTAGAAAAATCATTTGTATGAATCTGGGAAAAAGAAACGCTGTTTGCAAAGAAACTACTGAGCGAAAATGTCTGAAATTTTCACAGGAGGTCCAGGGAATGATAATAAAGAGGGCTGTTACAAAAAAAATAAGCAAACTGAAAAAAAAAAAAAAAAAAAATCGGACTTTTTAAAAAAAAAAAAAATCTGAAAAATGCTTAAAGTATCCTAAAAAATCAATGAATAAAGAGACTTTTTGCTGCAGAATTTTATAATGAACGGTTTATTAGATATTGAATTAAAACGGGAATATTTTTAACATTGAAGCCTATGGGATTCTCCTGAATAAATTTGCCGAATTAAACCACCGAATGGCCGGGCATTAGGGGAACCTTTCACTGCTGGTTTGTGTTCTCTGAATAGCCGAAGCAGTGCTTTTTCATGGGGATTTCACTGCCCTCGAACAGGCACCGAACAGGCACCGTATGTTCAGGCAATTCGCTAGGATTTGGCGAATTACCTGCTCTCTGGATAGCCGAATGGCCAGGAAAGGTACCCGAACGCTGATTTTCAGCGTTCGGTTACCTTTCTCAAGCAATTCGAATCTCTTTGGATAACCCTGATAGTGTTGTGTGTTTTTTCCAAACAACTCAATTTTGGTTTCATCTGTCCACAGAATATTTTGCCAGTAGTGCTGTGGAACATCCAGGTGCTCTTTTGCAAACTTCAAACATGCTGCAATATTCTTTTTGGACAGCAATGGCTTCCTCCGTGGTGTCCTCCCATGTACTCCATTCTTGTTTAATGTTTTCCTTATTGTAGATGTATCAACAAAAATGTTAGCATGTGCCAGAGATTTCTGTAAGTCTTTAGCTGACACTCTAGGATTCTTCTTTACCTCATTAAGCATTCTGTCTTTCATCAAGGCTTTTGGAGATACTTTTGTAACCCTTTCCAGCTTCATGCAAGTCAGCAATTCTTGATCGTAGGTCTCCTGAGAGCTCTTTTTCTGCAAGGCATTGTTCACATCAGGCAGTGCTTCTTGAAACCAGTAAACCCAAAACTGATGTGTGTTTTTAAAGGGCAGGACAGCTTTCAGCAACACATCCAATAATATCACACTGATTGGACTCAAGGTTGGCTCACTCCTGGCTCCAATTAGCTCTTGGAGAAGTCATTAGGCTAGGGGTTCACATACTTTTCCACCCTGCACTGTGAATGTTTACATGTTCTGTTCAATAAACACATGAAAACATATAATGTTTGTGTTGTATTATTTTAAGCAGACTGTGTTTTTCAAATTGTTGTGACTTAGATGAAGATCAGAGCACATTTTATGACCAATTCATGCAAAATTCCACGTAATCCCAAAGGGTTCACATACTTTTTCTTGCCACTGTATATGCAGCTTTGGCTCCAAAAGGATACTCCACCCATTTTAATATATAAAAAATTATTGTTCTATACCCGGTCTTGTTTGGTGTTTATAAAAACAAAACATTCCCAATAACATCAAAATAACATCAAATAAAAGGCAACTGATAATTTTACCGAATAAAACATTCCTGCAATCATTTACACCTGAATCCTATTAAGAGTGTAAGTATTCTAACTGTAACATTAAAGTAAAACTAATTATATTTCCTTTAACACGAGATATGTCATAAAATGTATTTATGCAAATGCATTAAGTTAGATGTTCCTAGATATATTATTTAACTCTAATTTTAATTGAATGTGATCTCCAGAATCCACACTACCTTTTATTCCCTATATCAGTTTCCAGGGAGAGTCCAGTACTGTGCTAGTATTTCCAATCTAGCATACTCCCAAGCTTGCTTTATGGCCTCCTTTTTGTAGTGGCCTTTATTTTACTTATGTTCTCACCTCCGCTGAGACATGTATGCGTTAGGTTTGTCCTGGGTAAGCACTGTGACTGTGTCTGTCTGCATATCGCAATGCAGCTTTTAAAGCATTCTTTTACTGCATTTCTGATTAAAAGCTAAGTTTTATTTTATTCTTTGGCTATCTCCACTATCTTTTTCAATTATTAAATTGGGGGTTACCCACCGTCACCAACAGTGGTAAGAGCCTTTTTTCTATCTTCAATAGATTGCTTCCCGCAACTATCTTGGTATACCCTGCGAGAGTTTTTGTTCCCATATTAAACACAACCGTCTTGTCAAAATGTAAAGCCGGGGGCGTGGCTGACCATGCAGGGGACCAGACGTGCTTCTTCTGAGCTCCGTCTGGAATCGCTGGCGACGGCGGTTTTGGACCGAATTCCTCGTTTAATTTGCCCCACAGGGAGTCCCTGTATGGTCGGCCACCGGGAGGAACGCTTTGGAGCCGGTTCGGTCCCCCCTCCAGAGCATGGCAGAGATTGTGGCATTGTCCCACGGCGGAGGCGTTCAGGCGTCGGCCATCTTGAGGCCTATCACCGGGATCAGCCTCGGACCGTTTCGGGCTTTCCAAACCTCCCCCGGCGGAGGATGAGTGGTCCCCATCTTCTGAACGCGGCGGCGACCGCTGCGTCTGGGCTGCTGGAGGAACGAGAGGGCACGGCATGGAAACAGCTAACGTTCCCTCCTCATGTTGGAGCCCTGGAGGCCATGTCTGCGGACTTGGAGGAGTGCCTGGTGATGGTGCCTGACAACGAGGGGAACCAGATTACTACAGGCTCCTGGCGTCCACGGATGGCGGAGCTGCATGGAGGTCAGGAGGAGACGGAGGACTTAACTGAACGTCCGGAGCTGACAGCGGTGCCTCCTGGACGGATGGTGGTCCTCCCTGCTGCGGTAACAGAAGATGCAACTGAAGGTGAGCTGGTCCCAGAGGTCAGGGAAGAGGGGCATGGGACACCGGCGACGCCACACGCGAACCCACCGCCGCATGTTGGAGTGGAGGTGTTGCCAGATACGTCGCAGACCGAGGTGGAGGTGATACCTGCTGCCGGAGTGCACCCCATAGGAGGAAAGTGAAGTGTGCCCTGGCCTCATGGAGCTGTATCAGCTGTGATCACACTACTATGGGGATGCCTTTCCTTGCCTGCCCCGCGGCGACCGCTGTTCCGGAACACTGGATGAGAGCAGTCTATTGTTTTTCCTGCCTGACGACTATCCGTTGTAATTACCTCTCCACTTTTTTGTTTTAATGCCGTGATTTTTGCTTCTCGCACCCCACCCCCCGCTCTCTGCTACGACTACGCCTTGAGATCTTCTTTGCTGAGGACGTTTATGCTTCTTTGAAACTCTCTGAAGATTTAAAGCGGTCACTGGCGTGCGCAGCCCGTTACATTAGGGTGTGCGCCCATAGAACATTTATTCGCTGAAAACATAGGTTTAGAATATTTTGCTCAAAATGCACATTTTTCATTAGAAATAACGAGCCTGTAAACAGAGATACAGTCAGTTTTTATGTTAATCATGAACCAGATAAGGGACATCTGAAATGTCAATGTAGGAGGTGAAAAAGGACCTCTTCATCATCTTCTTGAGCCCACCAGGCACACCCCCCTGTGCACGCCTATGGGCAACACCATTGTTTATGTTGAGATACAATCACTATGTAATTTAATGTTAATGTAATTTATCATGAAACAGATATGGAACATCCAAAATATCTATGTAGGGTGTCAGCGATGAACCCGTCACTCAACATTAGGGTGTGCCTGGGCACACCAGGCACACCCTGTGCGCACGCCTATGAAAGCGGTTTTGATTTTACTCTTACCGTACGCTTTGTAGTTTTGCAACCGCCCCCTGTCTTTTTCTGTTTTGCAGATGCCTTCTGACACCCCTCCCCCCTTTTTCTCCCTTATATATTATTTTATTACTGCGCAGTCTCTGTGGACATTTGCGTTATTTATTTATTTTGCCTGCGTAGTGGATGTCTCCGGCTGGGGACATCCCCGTGGAAATTTTGTGCCACGATGCCATCTAAGTGTTTTTACGTCTTCGACTCATTGCTTTATGTTCCTGTGTGTTTATTATTGCTGGCTGGATAATTATTCAGATGACATATGGCCCTGCGTGGCTAACTCACAATGTTGATTTCATGATGTCTATGCTAAAATACTAAAATAAAGAATTATAAAAAAAAAAGGTTGCCCAATGAAGTTTTGATGGGGTGGTCATAATAATCTGGCCACTCAATGTATATATATATATATATATCTGTATATTAGGGCTAAAACAACTATTCTATTAATCGACAACTAATCGATATGGAGAATAGTTGTCAACTAATCGGTTTGTCGTTTAATCGGTCTGTGTATAGCACACACTGTTTAGAGTGAGACTGAGTTAAACATTATTAACCTCAGATAATACCTTGAAGCTGATTGTATGATGTTCTAAGGTTATGTTGGACACAACCAGTTTGTTTTTATTTAGTTTACAACAGTAGGAGAACTATCACACAGACCGTGGGTGCGGTGCTGCCACTGGGTGGTTGGAGCTGTATCACCAGTGTTATATCCTTACTTGGACCTGGAGTCCTGTGCCACCACCCCACCCTCCCTCACTCCTGTATTGAGCTGCCATCCCTCCTGTTGGTTCTGGTCCCGTCCCCGCAAACTGCCTCTTAAACTCAGTTCCAGTCTCTTGCCCAAACTCACTCCCTCTCACACTTGGGTCTGGTCCTTTACACAAACTCCTTGCCTTTGCTTAAAATGAAATCATTTTAAAAGGGAATCACTACGCACCCCTTTAGCGTATTAACATGGTCAGGCTGCGTGGAGTGCCCCCCACCTTCTCATCCTACTTTGCGGGCTGACGTCATCATGTCTATACGAGCGCTCGTAGCAGCGTTTGTTCAGGGAGAAAGCAGACATGAGCTTGAGTTGCGCTCGCAGCATCGATCAATCACTCTGACCAGGTGGTCGCGAAACTTGCGTGTGAAAAGTACGCAAGGTACATCATTTGTGTATGGACGTACACCATGAAATTGCAGGGGGGGGAATAAATTGTAATTTTGTTTATTATCTGATTATTCGAATAAATAATCAGCCAGATAATCAATTATGAAAATAATCGTTAGTTGCAGCCATACTGTATATAAAATATTCAGAGCTATCAGCGATGCTTTAATCCTGAGAGTGTAGATAGCATTTGTATGGATGAGTAAAACGCGTTGCGCCTGTAGGGTGCGCCCAATCTCCAGATATAAGAAACACCAGATAGCAGCATCGCCTGATATAAGCATCATGATTCTACAAACTGTGTGACATGATACATCATGCAGATTGTGTTAACTGTGACATTTATTCATCTGCTCGGTGGCAGGTGACCTTACACTTTATGGAATCATAAACCCCTTATTATACAATTATATCCGCGGGGAATGGATCGGATAGGAGACCAGACTGGCTCTCTATCTGTCTATCATCACACAGTTACAGGCATTTATAAAGCGCCAACAAGCTCCGTAGCGCTGTACAATGGGAGAGACAGAATAACAAACATTACACACACAAAAGAGTAGGAAAGAGAGGACCCTGCTCAAGAGCTTACAATCTAAGAGCATACGTGTGCAACATTCTCATGCAACATTTATGAATTATAAACATTAACAGTGAAACCTCAACCAGTTGATTTTCACTCATACAGGGTTATTCAGAGAGGGCCGAAATGGCCCCGAAATTGCACCGAACAGTGAATTTCCCCGTATGGGGCAATTTCGTGGTCATTCGGCTATTCAAATATTGGTGAATTGGCAGTGAAATTCGGTGCTGTTCGGCGGCAGTGAAATCCCCCATAGAGAAGCAATGGTTAATCTATTCAGAGACACCGAACAGCAGAGAAATGTCAGTGAAATGCCCTGCTGTTCAGTGTTTTCATTCATCAGGTTTAATCAGGCGAATCCCATAGGCTTCAATGTTAAAAATATTCCCGTTCTTATTCAATATCTAATAAATCGTTTATTCTTTTAATTTACAGCAAAAAGTTTATTTATTTATTTTCAAGGATTTTTTTAGGCATTTTTTCGAGATTTTTGACCAAAACAAATGTCCCGTTTTTATTTTAAAATAGCGTTTGTTTCTTTTTTCTGTAACAGACCTTTTTATTATTATTCGAAGGACCTTATAAGTTAATTCCAGACATTTTCATAAAGCACTTTTATTTTTGCAAACATCGTCTAAAATTTTGAAAGTGTCAAACTTTTTTTTTTATCCCGTTTGTCGGCTTGTCGGCTTTTTCCGGCGACTGGTCGGCGTTGTGTTCGGTGGGACATTGGCTTTTTTCAGACACGTTCAGCGGGTTTTCAGCGGCTTATCAGATCGGATCCGATGCTTGTCGGCAGGTTCCCGGCAGCTTATCGGATCGGATCCGATAATTTTGACAGTTTTGCAGCGTTTTTTGGTTTTTTTCGGCTCGTCGGTTTTGTGGCGATTTCCCTGCCCTTCAGGGACCCAGTGACATTTCGGTGCTCTCTGAATAACCCCTTTTATAGATCTGATAAGGAAAGTGTGGATGGGGTCTTGTAAGGTGGACAGGGAAGACCAAGTCGCCCATCAGGCACCTCACCCTTGTACATCTGTAATCATTCATATGTCAGTGTTTCTGTGTACCTATTGGTAGACACACACACACACACACGACTAGATACTTTGTCATTGAGGAAACAAGTTGAACGAGTTTTCCGTGTGAGGCCGTGATGCTTATATGGTGACAGTAGAACATTTTCATCATATTCGTACATGAATTAATAACATGCCAACGCTGACACAAATTATGACTAATTCAGATGCAACAGTTAGACTTTGTTTGAAGGACCTGCTAAATAAATGCGCTCCGTTATGTGCCCGCATTAATGTATCAAGTCATAATGACTAATCACATTCATGGCGTGAACGCATATGTTCCATGTAATTAACGACATAAAGAAAATCAAAATATTGTTAGCGTCTTGTATCTGTGAGCGGATCTCAGCGCGAGCGTTTATATAATCACCCGATCGTCTGTTTAGCGCAGGCATTCAGCGAAGCAAGGGTTAAAGGGTCATTACCGCTTACAAATGCTGTAACTAGATTACGTGTGCATTACTAACAAATCCACCTTATAAAACACATTCAATAACACATGATGCTGGGGTTTTTTTTCGTTTGAAGTAATTGCATGAAAAAAAGACAGATAAAGTTTGTTTTTTTATCTCCTGATTCCATCTTGTGGATTTTTCCCATGATGCAACATTTACCAAAATCTTATTGCAAGTCTCACTTTACAACTGAGGTAAAGGATAGAGTAGTAGTGAAGAGGCAATGGGGTGGAGGAGGGAATGCTTAAACAAGACTGCAGGGGATCTATTGTGTTGTCTAAGCTACTCAAGATAAGTGATAGCAGCTGAATAAGATCTGTTAGTGGGCTCTCACTAACTCAGCTCCCCAGTACCTGTCTTCACTAATCACCAAATACACCCCAGCCCGCTCCCTAAGGTCAAACAGTGACCGGCGCCTAGCTTCTCACGGCATTACTTCTTCCCGGCATTACTTCTTCTTCACTACCCCAACCAGTCCATCACTCTCGCCTAGCAGTCCATCACTCTCGCATTGCAGTCCATCACTCTCACCTTGCAGTCCATCACTCTCACCTTGCAGTCCATCCCTTTCATCTTTGCAGTCCATCACTCTTGCCTTGCAGCCCATCACTCTCGCCTTGCAGTCCTTCTCTCTCACCTTGCAGTCCTTCACTCTCACCTTGCAGTCCTTTCCTCCTGTTTCCACCCTCAACCTTTCTAGATTGTCAGTTACCACGGGAATAGAGCCCTTGTTTCCTCCTGTACTGGTTTGTCAAAATGTTGTTCAGTCTCAATGTACTGTAATCCTGTCTATATGGTGCCCATCATTCAATGCTGCGGAATATGCTGGCGCTATATAAATAAAGTATAATAATAAATAATTAATCACCTCCTGGTGATGTAATTTACATACATTCCACACATTGCAAATCAATATGTCTTTTTTCCAGACTTCTGACCCATTCACTCCATTCTATGGCCAAAGCCACACAGTGAGGAGCAAGTGATGGAAAGATACGGGGGGGGGGCAGTTTACAACACAAAATATCACACAATGGATGCACCCAGTGACACATATAGAGGAATATATCACACAATGGATGCACCCAGTGACACATATAGAGGAACATATCACACAATGGATGCACCCAGTGACACATAAAGTGGAACATATCACACAATGGATGCACCCAGTGACACATATAGAGGGAAATATCACACAATGGATGCACCCAGTGACACATATAGAGGAAAATATCACACAATGGATGCACCCAGTGACACATATAGAGGAAAATATCACACAATGGATGCACCCAGTGACACATATAGAGGAAAATATCACACAATGGATGCACCCAGAGACACATATAGAGGAAAATATCACACAATGGATGCACCCAGTGACACATATAGAGGAAAATATCACACGATGGATGCACCCAGTGACACATATAGAGGAAAATATCACACAATGGATGCACCCAGTGACACATATAGAGGAAAATATCACACGATGGATGCACCCAGTGACACATATAGAGGAAAATATCACACAATGGATGCACCCAGTGACACATATAGAGGAAAATATCACACAATGGATGCGCCCAGTGACACATATAGAGGAAAATATCACACAATAAGGACATTTCATTTTTTGGTGGTACTGGCCCATTAAGGTCGGGAAATGTAATTTTCTTCTATCCAGGTAAAAAATACCAAGTTTTATTTTTCATTGAAGGATACTCAGGGTTATTCAGAGAAAGGTGAAACTCTGGAGAACTTTTGGAGAAGTGAAAATTCTAGGTAAAAAAAATAGCCATACCAGAAAAATCCCCATAGAGAAGCAATGGTTAACCTATTCAGAGACACCAAACAGCAGAGAAAAGTTGCCAAAATGCCCTGAGGTTCAGTGGTTTCATTCGACAGGTTTATTCAGGTGAATCCCATAGGTTTCAATGATCCTGTTTTAATTCAATATCTTTTTTTTTTTTATTTCTTTATTTCTCGGAACCAAGTACATAGTACAGAGATACAAAGCAGGTAACAGTATAAAAGCATCAACAGTATGAACTTCCACTTACAATAAGGTTCCTATTTTTCGAGGACTATGAATGGAAGAAAGACCTTTTCCAAGAGCGAACATTTTCTAAACCCTATATTTGTAAGAACGTAGAAGGACAGAAGTAGAGCTATAGGAACAGACAAGGAAATGAGAGGAAAAAGAAAAAAAAAGAGAAAGAAAAAGAGGGGGAGAAAAGGAAAAATAAGAGGAGGGGGCGAGGGGGGATGGTAGGCAGGTAAGTTCGCATTTTTCTGCTATCTTATCCCAGATTCGCATAGAGTTCAGTATCGAGGGACAATTCATACGAAGCAAAGGTCTATCACCTCTAGGAACCCATATCCACATGCTAGGAGAGTCCAGATACATCAAGGCACTCTCCAATTCCACCCTGCGCCGAGTGTGTGGAGGTGAATGCCAGGCCACTACCTGGGCCATCTGTGCTGCATAATAATAAGTATATGAACTAGGTAAACCCAATCCCCCTGCAGCCCGCGGACGGTATAAAGCCTGGCGTGCTACTCTATGCCTTTTTTGCCTCCAGATAAAATTATCTATAGCCCTTTGCATGGAACGAAAAGCAAGGTCGTCCAAATGGACCGGGAGAGCCTGGAAGGCATAGAGGAGCCTGGGCAGTATGTTCATTTTAACAGTGTGTACGCTTCCCACCCAAGAGATCGGTAGTCTATCCCATTTCAGTAAGTCTGCAGTGATCTGTGAGATTAAACAAGGATAATTCACAACGTACAGCGCATTTACGTCCCGAGGTAAGCGGATACCCAAGTATGGTATAGAGTCGTTTGATATACGAAAGCCTTGAGAGGCTACCCAACGGACGTCATCTGAGGAGGGGGGGTTCAAATAAAGGGACTCCGACTTAGCAACATTCACCTTATATCCTGCAATGGACGAGAAACTCTCCAATACCAACAGAAGCTCCGGGACCGAGGTCCTGGGATCTGTAAGGGACAAAAGAATGTCGTCCGCGTAGGCGGAGACAACAAATTCCTTGCCACCAACCCTAAGCCCCAACACCTTGGGATGCATGTGAACAGTCTGCAATAAAGGTTCCAGCGCCAGCGCAAATAAAAGAGGGGACAGGGGGCAGCCCTGTCACGTACCATTAGTCACCTTGAAGGGCATTGTAACCGAACCAGGGACCAACACCTGTGCAGTCGGGGCATCGTACAGAGCGTGAACCACAGAAAGGAAAGAGGAAGGAAGACCCGCACGTGACAGTACCCGGAATAAGTAGGGCCACTCCACCCTGTCAAAGGCCTTCTCTGCATCCAGGGAGAGGAAGAGGGCCTGAGTTGTGGTGTAAGATGAATACCAAAGCAAGTCCATCACCCTCCTAGTATTATCGTACGCCTGTCGGGAGGGAATAAATCCCACCTGGTTAGCTATTATCTTGGCTAGAATCTTTATGTCCGAATTAAGGAAAGAAATTGGGCTATAACTGGAGGGGTCGTCCTGGTCTTTACCCGGTTTCGGAATGAGCACCAGGGAAGCCAATGAGGAGTCTGGGGGGATGGGCCCACATAATTGGCGCATAGAGGTTCACCAAGTGAGACAGAAGGAGAGGTATATAGGCCTTATAATAAGCACCTGGGAGCCCGTCTAGACCAGGCGCTTTAAAAGGTGGGAGAGATTTCACTGCCTCCGCAATTTCCTCCGCACTAATCGCAGCGCCCAAAAAAGTACGCTGCGACTCAGAAACGGTAGGAAGATGCTGTCGGGTATATTATAATGGAAAATTAAAATGGATGCCTGTAGCCATTTTGTTTTAACATAAAGTCTTTTCTTTTTCAATTTTCACCTAGTTTTAGAAATGGACAGAGATTTTTTTTAAATAGTTCATGGCTAGGTGAACCAAAAGAGTTATGGGGGTTCTATAAGTGCCAGACATGATGCTATAGACGATAAAATGTCTTTATTTGATATAATGCTGAGCTAAGTGCCAGACATGTTATATTTAAATTTATTGGTTTGTTTTAACAAGTCCTTGAATTTAAGATATTTTTCTTTTTGGGTATTGGAACAAATTTAAAATCTCTATGCAAGTGTATAAAATATTCACAAAATATATTTTTATAATCAATATATTCAATATTTACAGTAGAAAATAGATGCTCCAATTATTTGTAGAGTAGAACTATATAACGGTATAATTACTGAAGAATAGAATTTCTGTTGATTTTAACTAGAAAGAAATTTAGCTGATAAAGAGTATTCAGTAAAAACCTTGAGAGGATGAGAGGAGTGGAGATATAAATTTAATTTTGACAAGCCGAGACGTACTGTCTGGGATAACTATAGTCATTCTTTGTTCAAACCAAGATAGTTGAATTGACCTTTGACCTGAATAAGAGATATTAAAAATAATATGTGAAAATTAATTTGAAGAGCAACACTGCTCTCTTGAGGCATAGTAAATATTATATTTAAGAATAAAGTAATATTTAAATGAAAGGGGTAGATGTCAAATTGACTATAACTGCATCTGTACTGTTCGTTGCATTCATTCAGGCAGATCATGCCAGGACACGATAATGCATTGATTCAGAGTTTCAGATCATTCCAACACACAATGCATTCAGGATATGACATCTCACTTGATTAGGACCACACCTAAATTTTCCTTCATAGGAATGCACAACTCTAACTCACATGCATTGATTATCTGACATTGATAATTTTTACATATTCCAGAAACAATATATTCAAAGAATTTGCTGCTGTAACTACAGACCAGATCTTGGACAGGTAATGTATGAGAGCAAATTAAGGAATTAATGTAATTATATATATCTGGATTATTTCTTGCAATAGATAGACTGAGATATCTCAGATTACTGTTAGATCCAGAGTCTTCAAAATATTTCTAAATCTGCAGATAGAGATATGAAGAAGAATCGGATATAAGGATTTTATCCTAAAGTAACTGTTGCAATGATATACGGATATATATATGTTGAAGTTAATTCTCGATATTAGGGGAGGATTCACTAAATAAGTTTTTATTACTTATCATTGTAGTAATAGAATAAGTGATAGCTCATCTTTTGTTGATCCACGTAGCATAGAGAGATACATATATCTCTAAGATCTAGCTTGTTAAACATTGGTTTGCTGGGGAATACATGTTAATTGTTTTCGTTAAGCAGAAATGTTTATTAACCATTTATGTATAGTTACTAACTGATAAAGTAAATGATATTAATCATATATGCAGTTACTAACAGGAGATACATATATTGGGAAGCTAGTAATCCATGTGCTGATGGATGTTGTGGTTGTTTATAAATCTTTGTTTATGATATGAGATTTGAAACTTTTTTGTATACGTAATAAATATATATATGTTTTTATCCAGTTATTGATTATTATATTCTTCAAAGCAAAACACATACAATTAAAAGAATTTAGGAGAATTTCTAGGAAATATAAACGATTGATATTTATATCTCGTATAAGTTTCTTAATTGAATATATATCTCGACAATGCAATGGGTCTAAAATATGGTCTATGGCCAGTGAGAAAGCATGGTTATTAGATGTATCTATAGGAGTATGATTATAAACCGCCTGGTAGAAAGAGGTCAGCACATCCCTAATCCCATCCACATCGGTCACAATCCCTCCCTCTGGTTGCGTAAACCTAGCAATCCGGGAAGGGGGCACACAAGGATTAAGACTACGCGCCAGTAAGGTGTCCATTTTATTCCCCTTTTCATAAAGTCTCTGTTTTGACCATAACAATGTGCGACTCGCATCAGTGACTAATAGGTCGTTAAGTGATTGGCGGACTTCATGCAGAGCCTGTAAGGTCTATGAGGACCTATCCGATTTGTGCTTAAATTCCAATCGCCTGAGACGCACTAGAAGGGGTTGGACCTGAGCCATCTTCCTCTTCCGGTAGAAAGAGGCTTGATGTATAAAGACTCCACTTATTACCGCCTTGTGAGCTGCCCACAGAGTCTGAGTGGAGATATCAGGAGAATAATTCAATTGAAAATATATCTCCAGTTCACCTCGGACGAAGGTTTTAAGGGGGTTGTTATTAAGAAGCAGAGGGTCTAAATGCCAACAGGGTGGAGTGGCCCGAGCAAGAAGATGTAAAGTAAGAGAGAAATCAGTGTGGTCGAACCATGTAATATTGAATATATCCACCGCCTTCAATAGTGGCAAGCACTGAGGAGAAACTAGAAAACAGTCTATCCTGGAGTACGTATGATGCACATGTGAATATAAATGTATAGTCTCGAACCGTCGTATGGTGGGCCCGCCATATATCCGTCAGGCCACTGGAAGCAAGGAAAGAGTGGAATAATCTGTCGCGTCTGGAGGGGTGTGTGGTATCTGCGCCTCTCGCTGGACCTGACAGGTCAAGAGGAGGAACAGCAATCACATTAAAATCCCCCCCAACCAGGAACCGTCCAGTAGCATACATGGAAAGGAAGGAGGCAAAGGAGCGCCAGAAATCCGGGTCGGGTGTCGTCGGGGCGTAGACTGAGACTATAGAGAGGGACATAGACACCACCTTTCCGTTTAGCAGAACATAATGGTCCTCCCGGTCAGTGTGACAGGATTGCACCTGAAACGGGAAGGAATTAAGCAGGAGGATTAATACCCCATTGTGCTTCATTGGAGCACAAGAGGAATAACAGCTCCGGTATCTGTGACCCCCCACGTACTTGGGTGCTTCTGATTTAAATCTCGTCTCCTGCAATAGAGTGATATCAACCCCACTTCTTTGCAAATCCGCTTGCAAGACCCGTTGCTTGCGCGGGGAGTTCAATCCCTTTACATTAAGAGATTTAATACGAAAGGTCCCTAATGACATACTTGCTGCAGGGGAAAAGCCACCAATATACGGACATTACATGCAGGGCCGGACTGGCCTACCAGGATACCAGGAGGAATCCCGGTGGGCTGCTGCAATCTTTGGGCTACAGGACCGCAGCATCATTATCCCTTGAGAAACCGCGGGCCGGGAGCGGCCAGCGGCGGCAAGGCTGGCCCATGGGTTACGCACTGCAAGGCCTCTAAGAGGCCGTCTGTTGACCGTGTAAGTAATATATGCTGCCTAGTAAGGGAGGGAGGAGGGGCCACTGGGCTGACAGCCGCTGCAGCATGAGTGTCGTTTCCCAGCCTTGTGTTCACTGGACGGCACGCACGCTGCATTGGCTCCGCCCTCCTCACTTACGTAGATGCATTGCGCAGGTGCCAGGCAGAAGACGGGGCCCCCGATGGAGTCATCACTGCCGGTGGTGAGGGAGGCTGCCCAGTGCCAGGCCAGTCAGCCACTCCGCGACCGCTCTACTCGCTCAGCAAACTCCTCCCAGTGGCTCCGTCAGACTTCCGTCCTGCTACATAGTTACATAGGCTAAAAAAGGACATGCGTCCATCGGGTTCAGCCTCTCACACAACACCTACTGCTGTTGATTCAAAAGAAGGCAAAAAACCCAGTCTGAAATGCTCGCCAATATGCAACAAACTGGGGAAAAATTCCTTCTTGACCCCAGGATGGCAGACAGATTTCTCCTTGGATCAAGAAGCTTACCCACATATTAAATATTATAACCCTTAATATTCTGTGTCTGCAGGAATTCATCCAGTTGTTTTTTAAAAGTCTGAACAGTCTCTGACCCAACCAACTCAACAGGCAGAGAATTCCACAGCCTTATTGTTCTCACCGTAAAATAACCCTTCCTATGCTTTAGGCTGAATTTCCTTTCGTCCAATCTAAATGGGTGACCTTGTGTCCTGTGTATAGTCCTGTTAATGAATAGGTTTCCAGACAATGGTTTATAATGGCCCCATATATATTTATATAAGGTTATCAGATCCACTCTAAGGTGCCGTTTCCCTAAACAGGTTTAAGCTTGTTAGTTTTTCCTCATAACTTAAACCTTTCATTCCCCTTATTAATTTTGTTTCACGGCGAGTGGTAGCCAGCAGCACAGGAGGAGAACTGTCACTGTGGACACAGTCACAAGTCGACAGCCCCTCAGGAGGAGACAGGTTACAGGTACCGGAGGAACGGGCGAGGGGGTGGGCCGAGCGGCTTACAAATAACCACCCTAGAAATCCCCCAACCAGCCCTACGCTTTTATGGTGGTTGAATCTGTTTGAGTTTTAGCTTTTGCTGGGGGCAATATATCCATGTGTGAGCTGGGGCAATATATATCCATGTGTGAGCTGGGGGCAATATATATCCATGTGTGAGCTGGGGGCAATATATATCCATGTGTGAGCTGGGGCAATATATATCCATGTATGAGCTGGGGCAATATACAGTTGTGTTCAAAATTATTCAACTCCCACTGAAATTGAGTGTTTTGGCCAGTTTGACATTGATTTTGATCATTCAGTCATCTTGCTTACAATTAAATCAAAGAGGCACGTGTAGGTCAGACAAATATAACATAACATTTATAATGAAATAACCACAAATGTCTTTTCTGTGCTCACATCATTATCAGTTTTATTCAACCCCCAAGTGACATTCAATCTTAGTACTTAGTACAACATCCTTTTACAGTTATAACAGCTTTTAAACGTGAAGCATAGCTTGACACAAGTGTCTTGCAGCGATCTACGGGTATCTTCGCCCATTCGTCATGGGCAAAAGCCTCCAGTTCAGTCACATTCTTAGGCTTGCGCACTGCAACTGCTTTCTTTAAGTCCCACCAGAGGTTCTCAATCGGATTTAAGTCAGGTGACTGCGATGGCCACTCCAAAATGTTCCAGCCTTTAATCTGCAACCATGCACTAGTGGACTTGGAGGTATGCTTTGGATCATTGTCCTGTTGAAAGGTCCAACGTCTCCCAAGCCTCAGGTTTGTGACGGACTGCATCACATTGTCATCCAATATCTCCTGGTACTGAAGAGAATTCATGGTACCTTGCACACGCTGAAGCTTCCCTGTACCTGCAGAAGCAAAACAGCCCCAAAGCATGATTGACCCCCCGCCATGCTTCACAGTAGGCAAGGTGTTCTTTTCTTCATAGGCCTTGTTCTTCCTCCTCCAAACATAGCATTGATCCATGGGCGAAAACAGTTCTAATTTTGTTTCATCAGTCCACAGAACACTATCCCAAAACTTCTGTGGTTTGTCCACATGACTTTTGGCATACTGCAGTCGACTCTTCTTATTCTTTGGAGACAGCAAGGGGGTGCGCCTGGGAGTTCTGGCATGGAGGCCTTCATTATGCAGTGTGCGCCGTATTGTCTGAGCTGAAACTTCAGTACCCACATCTGAAAAATCTTTTCTCAGTTCCTCAGCAGTCACACGGGGACTTTTCTCCACTCTACGCTTCAGGTAGCGCACAGCAGTCGAAGTCAGCATCTTCTTTCTGCCACGACCAGGTAGCGTTTCAACAGTGCCCTTTGCCTTGAATTTGCGAATGATGCTTCCTATGGTCTCTCTTGGTATGTTTAACATCTTTGCAATCTTCTTATAGCCATTGCCCTTCCTGTGAAGAGTAATCACCTCTTCTCTTGTCTTCCTGGACCATTCTCTTGACTTCACCATGTTTGTAACCACACCAGTAAATGTCTAGAAGGAGCTGAGTATCACAGTCATTTTAAAGCTGCCTAATTGGTGCTTATTATGCTTTATTGCTGCTCCGTGACATCCACAGGTGTTTTCAATACCTGATTGAAAACACTTGAAGGAACCTCTGTTCTTCAGAGTGGTAGTCTTTAAGGGGTTGAATAATTGTGTCAATGAAGAATTCACAAAAGAAACATTTACTACTGTATTACAAAACCAATTGATGTCATTTTAGTTGCATATGGTTCTTTAAAAAGTCCTTGTAGGATTTCATTCTGAATACAATTACAAATGTACACTAAATTCCCTAAAACCCTTTACAGCATTGGGGGTTGAATAATTTTGAACACAACTGTATATCCACGTGTGAGCTGGGGAAATATATATCCATGTGTGAGCTGGGGGCAATATATATCCATGTGTGAGGTGGGGCAATATATCCATGTGTGAGCTGGGGCAATATATATCCATGTGTGGGCTGGGGCAATATATATCCATGTGTGGGCTGGGGCAAATATATCCACGTGTGAGCTGGGGGCAATATATATCCATGTGTGAGCTGGGGCAATATATATCCATGTGTGAGCTGGGGTCAATATATAAAATGTGAGCTGCATATTACTGTACAGCTCTGTGATACCCTCAAACACGCCACATATTACTGGGGCTGGTATGAAATTTTTTTCCAGGGCTGGTTTTTATCCCCAGTCCGGTCCTGATTACATGGGACCATGACGGGCAGACACAGAACCTTGCTGGAGGAGTACCCGACAAGGTGGAGGGGAAGGGAGAAGGAAAAGAAGAAAAAAAAAGGAGGGGGACGGAGAAGAATACTGAAAAACAAAAGAGAAGGAGAAAAAGAAGACTCAAGAAATAAGGAGAAACCATCTCCTCCAAGATCTCACTATGAAACACATAGTGCGACAAAATGCATCGTAAGATACTGATCGAATGGACTAGCCAGGAGGTCAGCGAAAAGGTGGGGGAACACGCCGGAGCCTTGCTCTCCCGAGCGGTGCCCTGCCCTTTGACCATACGCTACCAACAATAAACAAACATATCAAGTATAGCACAAAATGGCAAAAATTACTCTAAAGACCCATAAACTGCAAATATAGACCTAACGAAAACCTGTATAACTACAGGGGGAACACCCCCTGTCCCCGACGACAAAGAAATAAAGCCGTTACAGCCCCTCTAGGATTCCCTCTCTTAAGTAAACCCACAGGGAAGCCGGAGCAGCCTGTGTTGGGGCCCATCACCCAGGTGAGATACTCCACTCCTCAGCAATATGTGATGGTGGCAAAAGGGACACCGAGGGCATTGAAGCGTCCGGCGTATGAAACCCCCAGTCCATAAACAGGGCCGAAGCCTCGGCCATCTTGAACAGGGAGTGTTGTTTGCCAGCATGGGTAAGCATAATTTTGAAGGGGTATCCCCATGCATATTAATTTCTGTGAAGGGGCGCCAGGCCCGCCGCTTTGCTAACATGGCTGTGGCGATATCTTGATACAACTGGAGCGTGGAACCCTCGTGCTCCACAGCCATCTCCCGGCTAGGGCGTTGTATTGCTTCCTTGCTCTGAAAATAATGAAAGCGCACAACAACATCCCGTGGTTGATTCGGTCTTGCTATCGGGGAACGGAAGGCCCGGTGCGCCCTATCCAAATGCAACCAGTCGGGGGGTAGGGAAGGGACCATCCTATTGAAAACACTGACCAGTGTGTCCTCCAGCTCTGCAGCCATGACGCTTTCTGGTAAGCCACGGATACTTGGTTGTTGCAGCGGGAACGATTTGAAGCATCCTCTGCCGCCATCTCCAGGGTATAGAAACATAGAAACATAGAAAAATGTCGGCAGATAAGAACCTTTCGGCCCATCTAGTCTGCCCAATTACATGGATACTTTACCTGGATTTATATTTTGTTTAGGATAGCCTTATGCCTATCCCATGCTTGCTTAAATTCAATTACTGTGTTGGCCTCTACCACTTCAACTGGAAGACTGTTCCATGTATCCACCACCCTCTCAGTAAAATAATGCTTCCTGATGTTACTTTTAAACCTTTGCCCCTCTAATCTAAGACTATGTCCTCTTGTTTTGCTACTTTGTTTCCGTTTAAATATACTCCGTTCCTCTACCTTGTGGATTTCCTTTACGTATTTAAATGTTTCTATCATATCTCCTCTGTCTCGTCTTTTTTCCAAGCTGTACATGTTAAGATCATTAAGCCTTTCCTGGTAACTTTTCTCCTTCAAGCCGTACACCATTTTAGTAGCCCTTCTCTGAACTCTCTCTAAGATGTCTATATCCTTCTGGAGATACGGTCTCCAGTACTGCACACAGTACTCCAAGTGAGGTCTCACCAGTGCTCTGTACAGTGGCATGAGCACTTCCCTGTTCCTACTGCTAATACCTCTCCCTACACAACCAAGCATTCTGCCAGCATTTCCTGCTGCTCTATTACATTGACTACTTACCCATAGATCCTCTGAAATAATAACCCCTAAATCCCAACCCTCAGATGTTGAGGTTAGGACTGTATCAAATATTCTATATTCAGCCCTTGGGTTTTTACGTCCCAGGTGCATTATCTTGCACTTATCCACGTTAAAACTCAATTGCCACAGCTCCGACCATTTTTTTAGTTTACCTAAATCATTTGTCATTTGGCTGATCCCTCCAGGAACGTCAACCCTGTTGCAAATCTTTGTGTCATCAGCAAAAAGACATACTTTTCCATTAATACCTTCTGCAATATCACTAATAAAAATATTAAATAGAATGGGTCCAAGTACTGACCCCTGAGGTACCCCACTGGTAACAAGACCTTGCGCCGAATAAACTCCATTTACCACAACCCTCTGTTGCCTGTCACTCAGCCACTGCCTAATCCATTCAACAATATTGGAATCCAAGCTCAAAGATTGCAATTTATTGATAAGCCTTCTATGCGGAACAGTATCAAAAGCCTTACTGAAATCTAAATAAGCAATGTCTACTGCACCACCTGTGTCTATTATTTTTGTTACCCAATCAAAAAAATCAATAAGATTAGTTTGGCATGATCTCCCTGAGGTAAACCCATGTTGTTTCTGATCCTGTAATCTATGTGTTTTTAGATGTTCAACAATCCTTTCCTTTAACATGGTTTCCATTAGACATGTGCACAGCACAAAATTTCGTTTTGAACTAGTGGATTAGTCCTAAATCTCAATTTATTTAGTTGCTAAAGAAATTTGTTTTCAGTTCTTTAGTATGAAAACTAATTTCATTCATCCGAAAACCAGCGGATACAATTATTATTGTAGTGGCTCTTCAGAGGGCTAAGATCGCTGCTTGTTACAGTATCTCTCACTCTCCGCACAATGTGTCAGGCAAAGCTGTTACAGTGACTGCTGCTCATCACAGTGCTCAGAGTTTCATCCTCCTTAATTTATACCTTTCTCTGTATAATGTATATAACATCCTCCTGCATTAATACCCCTCTCTGTATAATGTATAGAACATCCTCCTGCATTAATTAATGCCCCTCTCTGTATAGAACATCCTTCTGCATTGGCATGTGGAGGGTGCAGAACTTCTGAATGCAATGCTTATCCAGCACAGGAGAGGGAACTTTTACTTAGACCGGATTATAAAAGTAGGGGAGAGGGAAAATATTAACATAAATCGGTCTGAAAGCTCAGAGAAGAGATGACTGGTGCAATTTTTTTTTTATAATAAAATAAAGCACTTTAAATCCAGGGAAAACGTTCAAATAAATCACACTGAAGGCTCATAATGACAGAGTATTTGTGAGAGCTGGATACTATACAGTATATATATCAGACGGAAAAAAAAAACCTTTATAACAAGCAGCACTGGGAGAGGAGAGGGACTTTATATAAACGTGTATTATAGACGAAGAAAGTGGGATAGTGCTCCTGGATAATATAAAATGTATCAGACTTAAGCCCCTATTATGCAGAGCTGGAGGGGAGATAACACACGTTTTATAAAGTCCCTCTCTTCTCCCAGTGCTACTTGTTATAAAGGGGTTTTTACTATACAGCCCTCCTCTGTCATTAGCTTTCAGTGTGATTTATTTGAATGTTTTCCTTCTCCAGCTGCTTTTATCATCTTGTCTGCCTCATAGGCATGCAAGGGTTAAGTAAAGGTTTCCTCTCCTGTGCTGGCTGTCTGTGCTGCGAGTGAATATTTTGGAGCTCTATCACTGTCAGATTTTCGGGTAGGGGTCGGGAAGGATTACGCATACAAACCTTTTCTGTAGCTTTTCGATGTTGCGCTCTTCATTGCTGGTCTCCTTCACTCATCAATGTAATATCACAAAAATGATTGAAACTAAAATGTAGTGCATTTTTTTTAGTTTCTTTCGTTTTTTGTACTGAGCAGTTTCGTATCTCTTTAGTCATACTAAAACTAAATTATCCCAAAATTCGGACTAAATCGTTTTAGTACTAAAACGAATGCACATGTCTAGTTTCCATTAATTTCCCCACTACTGACGTAAGACTAACTGGCCTATAGTTCCCCGATTCCTCCCTACTACCCTTCTTGTAAATGGGCACAACATTTGCAAATTTCCAGTCTTCTGGGACGACTCCCGTTAGCAAGGATTGGTTAAATAAATCTGTTAACGGTTTTGCTATTACATCACTGAGCTCTTTTAATAATTTAGGGTGGATCCCATCAGACCCCATTGACTTATTTGTCTTTACTTTAGACAGCTGCTGTAGAACCTCCTCCTCTGTAAACTGATATGTAAATGTCTCGTTAGTGTTTCCTCCTAACTGAGGTCCCTTTCCTTCCTTTTCTTCTGCAAAGACTGAACAAAAATATTCATTGAGGCAGTCAGCGAGACTTTTATCCTCTTCTACATACCTTCCTTCCTTTGTTTTTAACCTAACTAATCCTTGTTTTACTTTTCTTTTCTCGTTTATGTATCTAAAAAATGTTTTGTCCCCCTTTTTTACTGACTGAGCTATTTTCTCTTCTGTGTGTGCTTTGGAAGCTCGTATCAATCCGTGTCTATGTTGAGAGACCAAATTTTCAGCACGCACCGTACGAGACCCCAAGTAGGTGATCTCTGCTTGCACAACACGAGCACCCCGCTCTATTTCAGAAGCTAAAAAGGCCTGCACATCTCCAATCCGAGTCATCAAGGAGGAAATATCAGTTTTAGATGCTGGTCGAGCATTTTCCTCCTGCAGGTTGGCCTCAGCGTATGAAGACTGGGTGGGTCAACGAGCACCATCTTGGGAGGCCTCCTCATGCTGCCGCGAGGCAAATATCGGAGCAACCGGCTAGTCTTTAACTTTCTTTTTTTTCTGCGAGGGGCGCATCATGAGCAGGGGAGAATCCAGGGCCGAATAGAGATGGATTATATCACCAGGGAATAGCGTTTGGGTCGCTTCAAAGGGCCAGGACTCGGGAGCTCACCTCAGACACGTCCTAACATGCCGCCATCTTTTCAATTCAATATCTAATAAACCGTTTATTATTTTATTCTGCTGTAAAAAGTCTCTTTATTTATAGATTTTTTAGGATCTTTTAGGCACTTTTTGTGATTTTTTTCGGCAACATTATTTTTCTTTTTTTCTTTTTTATGTCATATTTTCTTTTTTCTGTAACAGCCCTTTTTATTATCATTCATTGGATCTTATATGTAAATTCCAGACATTTTCGTTCAGTAGTTTTTTTAGAAACAGCATTTAAATTTTCAAAATTCAAGCGTACTGTTTTTGATTTTTGTTTACCACGTTCGTCTGCGTGCCGGGTTTTTCCGGCGGCTGCTCTGCGCTGTGATCGGTGGCTCGTTGAGATTTTCCATCGTGTTCAGCAGGGTTTTTGCAGTGGTTTCTGCGGGCTTCCGGTGAGTGGTCGCCGAGTACTCACTGCACTACGAGGGCCCTGAGGTGTTTGCTGAATACCCCGCTAGGACGGCGAACTAGGATTCGCCGAATCGCCCCGAAGTGCGGGGGACGAAAGGTCACTGAACGTGCGGTGACTTTTCGAATCTCTCTGAATAACCCCTTTAGTATTGTAGAGGTTTATTTAAAACATTACAGTTTCTTTAAGATCTCAATATTTTTGAATTTACCTCTTAATCTACAGATATCGCTGGAAGCCACATCAGTTGGCAGGAATTAGCTCATGTATAACATTATGCTGTTATTATTTTTTTAATAAGTGAACACGAAGAGCCTTTTGTAGAAATGCTTTATTAAACATTAAGTCCCCTGGTGATTATGTTTAAACACTACAACAATGAAGATTTGAAGATTTGCAGCTTGTTTAGCGGCTCCCCACCTGAAATATGAAACAGAGTAACAGTTTTCACACAGGACATGTTAGTGTTGTAGACATTGAGTTCATGAAATAAGAGGGGGCATAAAAGACACCACATTTCCCTGTTGTCTCCATGAATATGTATACGTGTCATACAGTATATCTACAAAACATAAAAGAGTCTGGGCTAGATCACCACTGAGTCATTCAGCCAATGGTTTGGGTCATGTGACATAACGACTCCAGCCACCATCGCAACCGAGCTGCGAGCTTTGATAGTGGCTCAGCGGTTGCAGCGGCTTGATGTTAATTAACATCTCCTCTACTTTGTATACTTTGCAGATGCTGTAAGAAGAACAAGTTATTCCTTGGTAGCTCGTTCTTCTAAAAAAAAAAACAGGTACTCCAATATGGTTATCGACTATAACAACCAGTTGTTAAGTGATTTTTACTTTGGCAAAATCACTTAACACTTCAACGTACACATCATAAAACATCCCTAGATAATACTAGCAGAGCGTATAAAAACAACATTAAAATTATTATTTTACCCCAGCAAAGTGTAAGGGTTCATGTAAAGCTAACAGAAACATTTCAAAGTCACTTTATCGTCCCTGGCTGGGTGGAGTAGAGGTAACATCACTGCTCTATAACGTGGAGACACAGGATTGAATCCTGGCCAGAGCACCTCTCCAGTAAGTGTCCTTGGGCAAGACACCTAACGGTACACACTCGCCACCCAGGACATACTTGAAAACGAGAGAAATCTCAATGTATCCTTCCTGGTAAAATCCTTTCTCAAAAAAAATTAAAATAAATAAAGACTGTATTCTTTCTGAAGAATTTCTTGCAACAGTAACATTCCAGCACAGAGACAATGGTGCTTAACTGCATAGAAATTGTATGTTTGTAGATCTGTCCAGGAAGCATCGGTAGCAAGTATATAATCACGGTGAATAATAGAACATGAGTGCCAACCGTGTATTTTAAGGGAAAAATAATACGAGTTTCAATGGAGGTGAGCGTCACAATGTTTGGGACGGCTTAGCATGGCTTTGATTGGCAGAAGGATGTAATTAAATAGGATCTGACTATATTTACATGATCCGATTAAAGGGCCAGTACCAACAAAAAATGAAATGTCCTTATTGTTTTATTTTATGTTGCTGAAATCTTACATGCGCTTTGTTCTCAAGCCCCATATCACCTAGAGAAAACAGGGTACCGGGCAGTCTAGATGGACCACAAAGGAGCTATATTACATGGATACCATATCAACGTTTCGGCCCAGGCACGAAGCTTTCTCAAGTGACTTGACAAAGTCTCATGCCTGAGCCAGTCACAGCATCAATGTATCCCATGTCCTACTCTAAAACACCTAATAATCTAATTTATGGGAATAAATGTGTGAGCTACTGGGGACATTTTTAAATGTATTTAAAGTTGTTGTTCTCTCATCTGGTTTCTTGTATTTTTTTTTTGTCTTGAGAAGCACCCGCCCATTATTCTTAGTAAAGATTAACAGGGTAAGGCTAGGGTCAGACGAACGCATTTTTATGTTGTCTGTGAAAAAGTGCGTTCGAACGAATGGACGCATTTTTTCACAGAATACGTGATAGCGGTCATACGATGCGCATTTTCGTCCGTGATTTTGTACGGATCATCAATAAAACACTTTTTGCGTCTGGACGTTATGTTGGCCGGACATTAGCAGCGTCTGACGTCTCCTAATCACACACACACGCCGCTATGCCGCAGCTGCGCACTCTGTACGTCAGTACCTGCGGTTTCACGTTCTCGAAAAAATGCGTTCATTTTCCACTTGCGTTGCGCAGCCGGACTTTTGTGCGACCGTACTTCGTATATTGGCCGTCATTGCCCGGCATCTGCTGCTAGTGCGGCCGTGATTAAGTGCGGCTGCACGCGCGTTCGCACTGCCTCAGTCTGACCCTAGCCTAATTCAAAGAGAATTCGAAAAGTCGGTGACTTTTCGTTCTCTTCAATTCGGTGCGATTTGTCGATCCCGTTTCGGTGACCCTGCGGTGTGTTCAGCAAGCACCACAGGGCTGTCGTAGTGCAGGGAAAAGCCACCGCAAACCCGCCGAAACACTCACTGCAAAACCCGACGAACATACACCGAAACCCGCAACAACATCTGGATTAACCCCGCCGAACACACCGGAGAAACCCGAGCAGGAGCCAATCGCAGCGCAGAGCAGTCACTGGAAAAACCCGACACCGCAGACGAATGGAGTGAAAAAAAAAAACAGTAAGCTCGAATGTTTGTAAAGTGAAACGCTGTTTTGCAAAGAAACTACTGAGCGAAAATATCTGAAATTCACATATAAAATCCAATGAGTGATAATAAAAAGGGCTGTTACAGAAAAAGAAAAAACGATTTAAAAAAAAACGGAAAAAAATGTAGACAAAAAATCATAAAAAATGCCTAAAAGATACTAAAAAATCTCAAAATAAAGAGACTTTTTACTGCAGAATTTTATAATAAACGGTTTATTAGATATTGAATTAAAACGGGCATATTTTTAACATTGAAGCCTATGGGATTCTCCTGAATAAACCTGCCGAATGAAACCACCGGACAGCAGGGCAATTCGGCAACTTTTCACTGCTGTTTTGTGTTCTCTGAATAGACGAAGCATTGCTTCTCTATGGGAATTTCACTGCCCTCGAACAGGCACCGAACAGGCACCGTATGTGCAGGCAATTCGCCAGGATTTGGCGAACTGCCTGCTTTCTGAATAGCCGAATGGCCAAGAAAGGTAACCGTGCACTGAATTTCAGCGTTCGGTTACCTTTCGCCAGCAATTCGGATCTCTTTGAATAACCCTGCAAGTGGTACCCTTTTGGTGTATTCTGTATGAAAAGGGCTGACACCCCTCCCTGTCACAGGTGTTCCACCCACAGGATCTATTTAACCGTGAACTGCAGGGAGCTCCAGAAAGGAATCAGTCCTCGGTAAGTGAGTTGATCCCATAATTGCAGTCATTAGGTGATGTACAGTAGGACCTGTCATCGATGGGATACATTGGCGCTGTGGCAGGCTTAAGCAATTTATGGCCATATTGCGAACTAAACTCCCATAATTTTTTAACAGAGTTTAGGGTTAACCCCGGGGTCCCACTATGGCTCATGCTGGCTGGGTGCCACTCTGACACTTGGACAGCGTAAGAACCACAAATTGCGGACTGCTATGGGACTTGCGCATTTTACATACGCAAGTTCTGTAGCGCCTGCGCAGAGCGATGGATCGGAGCTGCACGCGCATGCACAGATCTGATCCATCGCTGCCTCTCTGAGAACGCTCGCTACAGCGATTGGTCTGAGCGGGACGTCAGCCGCACTCTGTGTGCTGACATCACTAGTGACTGATCTGGTGACCAGCAGATGGGAAATTCAAAATCCCAGCTGCTTCTGACGCTGGGTGAGGTGGAGGAAACTCCTCCTCTTCACCCAGTGTCTTCACCAGATTGGGTCAGCGGGGGGGGGGGAGCACTCCTCACACCCTGACCACTTTATAAATGTAAAGTGGTGGTCAGGATGAGTAGAGTGTTCCTTTAAAGGACTTGTTGCCGGCTCAGTTCCAAGGGAAGTTCTCTTTATTTATTGTCTTTATTTAAAGGAAAAAAAATGACACATTGGTAAAACTCCATGACCTTCAAACAACCTTGCCAGTGTTTTTCGTTCCTGATGGATGGCGCTCCTCTCCATGCTGTCAGTGCAGGATGTAATATATGAAATCAATGCAGAGCCATGGATTTAAATTTGCGATCCATGACTTTAAACGTGAAAAGTATAGCCAGAGACAATTTTGTCTCCGACAGGAAAAGCATATTAGCATTTTATCCCGAGTCCGTACACCCAGCCGCGGTGAACCGGTAATTAAAATGCACAGGCCCCGCCGCTGCTCGCGGATGGAGCATCCTTTCCTTTGATGCCTGAGGGGACATCGCTGAAAGAGAAGAAATATGATCGTGCGGCAAACGTGCCGTATTTAAATTATTATTGGCAGCCTTTTTGACTTCATTGCAGGATAAAATATTGGAAGGGCCTTCTCCGGCGACGCTTTTATCATTTGGGACGGCGCTGGGAATGAAGGATGATTCACCGTCTCGGGGAAGTTATGCATTTTTAAGCTTATCGCATGAAAGATGCAGATTTCCCAGATCCCGGCTGCAAAATTAATTGAAAGAACGGCTGATTTGTGGAATGCGTCGTTTTTAATATTTTGTCTGAGTGCAATGTTAAATGTTCACAAAAGTGCAAAAAACGAACCAAGAGTGGAGACTCTACAAACCAGGGGCCCTATTCCATCGCTGTCGGTAAATGGGGGACGATAAGAACGTTTTCCCGCTGCGGATCTTCCCATACCGTCTCCGTTTTTCCGTGTGTATTCCAGGGCAGGCGCTTTGGTAGAGTCTTGCCGTGGAATGAAGTGCAAGGTTGTCAGATACCAGCACAGCACTGCAGGCTGCTACAAGTATCGGCTCGTGGAGCCTATATGACTCCATGTAGCCCTGCGCGTCCTGGCTGCGCGCTCTGCGTGACATCACGCAGCACCGCGGAGGGAGACTAGAAACTATTTGTCCCCAGTCTCACTCTGCTTGTGACGAGAGGAAGGGGCGGATCGCGTCGCCCTCCCTACCACGGGATGAGAGGTGAGAATGCGATTTAGGGGGGGGGGGTTCGGACAAAGTATTAATTGATTTTGCAAATCAACACTATCAGGGTTATTCAAAGAGATTCGAAAAGTCACTGCATGTTCGGTGACTTTTCGTTCTCTTCAATTCGGTTCCTTTTGCCGATCCCATTTCGGTGACCCTGCGGTGTATTCAGCAAACAGCACAGGGTCTCCGAATTGCAGGGAAAGGTCGCCGCAAACCCGACGAAAACTAACCGCAAAACCCAGCGAATGCACGCCGAAAACCCTCAAAAACATCTGGATTAACCTGCCGAAAACCACAGAAAAACCCGAACAGGAGCCGATCGCAGCCTCCGACACAGCAGAAGAGGCAGTGAATAAATTAGCAAAACAGTTTGTATGAATGTGTGAAAGTGAAACGCTGTTTGCAAAGAAACTACTGAGCGATAAATGTCTGTAATTTGCACATGAGGTCCAGGGAATGATAATAAAGAGGGCAGTTACAGAAAAAAGAAGTAAAGTTAAAAAAAAAAAAAAAAAAAAATCGGACTTTTAAAAAAAAAATCAGAAAAATGATTAAAATATCCTAAAAAATCTATAAATAAAGAGACTTTTTGCTGCAGAATTTTATAATGAACGGTTTACTAGATATTGAATTAAAACGGGAATATTTTTAACATTGAAGCCTATGGGATTCGCCTGAATAAACCTGTCGAATTAAACCACCGAATGGCAGGGCATTAGGGGAACCTTTCACTGCTGGTTTGTGTTCTCTGAATAGCCGAAGCAGTGCTTTTTCATGGGGATTTCACTGCCCTCGAACAGGCACCAAACAGGCACCGTATGTGCAGGCAATTCGCCAGGATTTGGCGTATTGCCTGCTCTCTGGATAGCCGAATGGCCAGGAAAGGCAACCGAACGCTGATTTTCAGCGTTCGGTTACCTTTCTCAAGCAATTGGGATCTCTTTGAATAACCCTGTATGTGTAACGTCTCCTGTAATTATCTTATCGACAACTAGTGTTGTCACACATACGTTACATGAGCTCTGCAATGAGGCGTAATCCATCACGATAGGCTGGGTTACCCACCTTGCTTCTGGACTACCCAACTCCTTGAGACTTGCTCCACCTCTTGAGGTGTTTGTTTTCGCCAAACTTGCTCTAATGAGGTTTTTGGCACAACCAGATAAGGCATGGCTGCCATTTTGCATTATTATCTTGTTATTCGGGGAGGTCGAGGCGGTCATTTGAAATTATTCTCGACTATATTTACATATTTTTTTCAATCTGGTGACTTTTTATAGTCGCCCGCATCTCTTCCTCTTCAGCTCAGGGACTTCCGAATCCAGAAGTCCCCGAAGCTTTATTATACAATTTGCGTTCCAACTTAACTTGCGTAGCATAGGAACCGCAAATTGTGCACCGCTACAGACTTGCTCCCTTTACATATGCAACCTCCGTAGCGCCTGCGAAGAACGATAGATCATACGCAGATCTGACCTTTCGCTTTCTCTCAGAGACCGATCGCTACAGCAAATGGTCTCAGAGGCTGCGTTTGCCGCTCTGTGTGTGTGTTATCAATAGTGACCGATCTGGTGACCTTTTACAGATGTTAGGAAAAATGCTAATCCCTGGAGAGTAAGTCTAGCATGCTGGTAGTCTTATTAGGTACACCTTGCTAGTACCGGGTTGGACCCTCTTTCCCATTCAGAGCTGCCTCAATTCTTCGTGGCATAGATTCAACAAGGTATTGGGAACATTCCTCAGAGATTTTGGTCCATATTGACATGATAGCATCGCGCAGTTGCTGCAGATTTATCGGCTGCACATCCATGATGCGAATCTCCTGTTCCACCACATCCCAACGGTGCTCTATTGGATTGAGATCTGGGGACGGTGGAGGCCATTGGAGTATAGTGAACTCATTGTCACGTTCAAGAAACCAGTTTGAGATGAATTGAGCATTGTGACATGGTGCATGTCACATGCTGCTGGAAGTAGCCATCAGAAGATACAGGGTACACTGTGGTCATAAAGCGATGGACATGGTCAGCAACAATACTCAGGTATTTAAACAATTCTCAATTGGTGCTATGGGGCCCAGAAAATATCCCCCACACCATTACACCAACACCACCAGCTGAACAGTTGACACTGGCTGGATGGATCCATGCTTTCATGTTGTTACATCAAATTCTGACCCTACCATCTGAATGTCGCAGCTGAAATCGAGACTCATCAGTCCAGGCAACATTTTTCCAATCTTCTATTTTACAAATTTGGTGAGCCTGTGTGAATTATAGTGTCAGTTTCTTGTTCTTAGCTGACAGGAGTGGCTCCCGGTGTGGTCTGCTGCTGCTGTAGCCCATCTGCTTCAAGGTTGGATGTGTTGTGCGTTCAGAGATGGTGTATCTGCAGACCTTGGTTGTATCGAGTGGTTATTTGAGTCACTGTTGCCTTTCTATCATCTTGATCCAGTCTGTCCATCCTCCTCTGACCACTGACATAAACAAGGCATTTTCGTCCACACAGCTGCCGCTCACTGGATATTTTCTCTTTTTTGGATCATTCTCTGTAAAACAAAACAAAACAAAAGGACCAAAGGACCGAGCAGTTGGTCAACAATCACTTATCTCAAGAAATGTAGATATGAGATAACACTCCCTGGGCAGGACTTAACCTGTAAATATAAGCAACAACAAAATAAGAAAATTACCAGCGAACTGACCCTACAGGTCAGCCACTGTTCAGCTATTCAATTTTTCGCTCTAGATGAAGCCGGTTGTCACCGGCGAAACATATGTTGAGCTGAGTGTCTAATTTTTTGGTTTTAATGCCGTTTGTCTTGTAAGCATTAGTGAGGGTAAGAGCAGAATCTGATTAAGTCTTAGGGACAGCAGCGAATATGTGAGATGGCTCATTTGTGTGCTCATACGTTCTAAGAATTCTGCATATTGGATGTGCATTTAGTCTCTGGGAATTTAGTCCCCAGGTTTTGTTGTTCATTTTGCAAGTCGCTCGTTACACATACTCATTGACCTGGTGTCTATACCTACATCTTTGCAGTACATACCGCTCGTTTTGTCCCTGTTCATATCTCTAATTTTCCTTCACTATGCTTTTGTGTATATGTTGTTTTTAGTTGGTATTTGGGAGTGTCTTTTTGTCATTTATTAAAGGCAATTAGCCATTGTTGTTTGCCGCTCCCCGATAAACAGTGGCTGACCTGTAGGGTAGGTTCGCTGGTAATTTTCTTATTTTGTCATTCTCTGTAAACCCTAGAGATGGTTTTGCATGAAAATCCCAGTAGATCAGCAGTTTATGAAATACTCAGACCAGCCCGTCTGGCACCAACGGCCATGCCACGTTCAAAGTCGCCTAAATCCCCTTTCTTTCCCATCCTGATGCTCGGTTTGAACTTCAGCAAGTCGTCTTCACCGCGTCTAGATGCCTAAATGCATTGAGTTGCTGCCATAAGATTGGCTGATTAGCAATTTGTGTTAACAAGCAATCCCAATGGCCTGACGCCATCTTGGCTCCACACCCGACAGCCAGGCACAGACACACCATGGCCAGGAAGCCCATCTGCCAAAGGAAGATCCTGTAGACGGGTCCACAGCGCAGGGCATCCACTGCCGGCCAGGTCGGAGAGCCGATTAGCGCCGGGACCCATGTACCACCCGAGGTCAAGTCAAGCAGCTGGCCCCATCCCGGGGGTAGCCCAAGTAGGTGGTACTGGGTAGCACTTGGTAAGTGTTGGTGGGGGTGGTGCGCGGCCGTGACATTGATTACTAGGGATGTGCGTTTCGGGTTTCGGAATTTCAAAATTTTCACAAAATTTCCCGATTCGTGCATTCGGATTCGGACGATTTTCCGAAAATTTTCAGATCAGAAAACGGCAGGTCCGAACTAGTTTTCGTGACAAAACGAAAACTTTTCGGAATTTTCGAATGGACTAGAAATGTGTAAAATCGAAATTCATTTTCGTTCCATTCGTGATTTCGGTTCCATTTGAGTAATTTCGGACATCTTATTTATATCGCTGATTATGTAATTAAAATTTGTATCATTCTCATCTCAATGTATCCTTCCTGGAAAACCAGAGAAATCTCAATGTTTCCTTCTTATAAAACAAGAGAAATCTCAGTGTATCCTTCCTGGAAAATCAGAGAAATCTCAATGTTTCCTTCTTGTAAAACATGAGAAATCTCAAAGTATCCTTTTTGTAAAAAATGAGAAATCTCAATGTATCCTTCTTGTAAAACCAGAGAAATCTCAATGTATCCTTCCTGGAAAACCAGAGAAATCTCAATGTTTCCTTCTTGTAAAACATGAGAAATCTCAATGTATCCTTTTTGTAAAAAATGAGAAATCTCAATGTATCCTTCTTGTAAAACATGAGAAATCTCAATGTATCCTTCCTGGAAATCCAGAGAAATCTCAATGTATCCTTCTTGTAAAACATGAGAGATCTCAATGTATCCTTACTGGAAATCCAGAGAAATCTCAATGTATCCTTCTTGTAAAACATGAGAAATCTCAATGTATCCTTCTTGTAAAACATGAGAAATCTCAATGGCAGAATTATCGTATCGGCAGAATTATCGTATCGTATAATTATCGTATCCGAAAAACCATTAGTTTACGTCAAAACGAATAGACACTTTGAAACGAGAACAGACGTTCCGAAAAACACGAAAATTTCCGAAATCACGAAAAAAAAGTCGATACGAAAAACGAAACGAACCGAACCAAACAAACCGGCCGAAACGAAAAAAAAAAATCGGTGCACAAGTCTATTTACCAAGGACAAAGAATGTAAACTGTCCCGTCAAAAAGGATACGGCTCTTTACGAAAAGTTACTAAATATATAGTAAAAGAGAAATAAAGACATTTCTAGCTTTTATTCTTACAAAAAGAGAGAGAAATTAAAACGTATAACACAAATAGCTTTTTAAACGATGAACATAAAGCGAAACGAGGTGTAAGTGTATCGTAAAAGAGTGATAATGAAGCGTGAATTTTGTTTTTGTTGTTTTTTTCTTATTTTCACAAACACTATGGGATGAAAATCTATCACATATACGGAGTGTAAAATGTAGGACATTCCGTAGTCTTGTAAAAAATGAAATAGCTTGACTATATCCATCATCCTTCACCTACACATACAGCCCGGAAGCATGATGAAGTGCAAAACCCAAGGACATTGAAGGGAGAGTCCCTTCCACCACATGTCAGTAACCATCGCTGTGTAAAGGAGGAGATCGGTGACATAGTTAGGGAGGGTTCAGGATCAGGAGTGCACGTTAGTCATGCTCATGTATGTTGAATTCAACATGTGTACATCAAACATTCAGACATACAAAGCGACCATATGTGTACATACACCATGCATTCTTACTACACTTTCACATACATTCCCTTTGTACACCTAGATCTGCAACATCACACACACAATAAGCAAAAATATAGGGTGACGCAATAAAAGGTTCCAGACCCAACCTGATACAATCCAGGACGTCAGCAGAGACTTTACGTTTGGCTCACACATGAAAGATGAGATAACAACATGTAGGGCGCTATTACATTCTTCGCGCAAAAACGCACGTGCAAAGCGTAATTTTTTGCACGAAGCGTTAAACATTAACGCACGAAAATCACTGCTGGAATTACATTCCTCGCGCATTTTTTCATCCGTCGGGAAATTGCGCGTGTAAAAGCGGCGCGCAAAAATTACCGCAAAGTACCGTTGCACAAAGAAATCAGTGAGCGCAATGTAATTTTTAACGCGAGTCCGTCATTTTGTGCGGACTGCGCACAACAGATGTATGTTTTGACGGAAGACAAGGTAGTGGCCATCATTTTTGACGGATCTAGTAAAAAAAATGCGGACGCAGCGCACAACGGCCACTACCTTGATTTTTGACGGATCTAGTAACAAAAATGACGCAGCGCACTTTCGTGCTCATCGACGTTCTCCGTTGTGAATCCACAGTTTGGTACGGTCAGGTTGTTACAATTTGACGTTACCACCAGCTTTTCAAAGACTTTAAAATTATGCGCGCAAACATTGTCCATTAAATTGTGCGCTAGAATTGTAATACCGTTTGCGTACCAGCGCACAAACGCATTTGCGCACACAATGCTAAGTATAGGATGCACGCACTAAATTTCGCTCGCAAAGGGTTCGGGTAGGGTCACTCGCGTTAGATTTTAACGTGCATTTTGTGCGCCAGCGTCGAAATACAACGTTCAGCACAAAGGGTTTCACCCCTCGCGTTATTGTGCTTTTGCGCGCGCAAAAAAGTGCACGAAGTATGTAATAGGGCCAGTAGTGTTTTCCATAAAAGTGCGTAAAATGCTTGTCTTGCGCAGCACTGCAAACCTTCTAGAACTATAGAAATTAAGTATAATAATAATAATACCGAACGTTCCAACCCGTATAAAACACTCAAAACAGGAACTGATTTACTTCTGTATCTCCAAATCCGTGCAACCCGTAAAATCAAAAGAGGAGTTATTGGAAAGACCAAAGTATGGTCCTTCCAAAGGTGCCAAAAATGAAGAAGATATTTAAAAAAGCCTTTTTTTTTGTTGTTCTAAATCAGCAACATTTTACACTTTTGATTTATAGCATAAACAGTGCTGCTGCCATAACTCGCCTTGTCATTTCCCGTGTCAGAAGCAAGTGTGTGGACAGGCATATACTAGCCATCGGGAATACCGGGAGATTCCCGGTGGGACGATGGCTCAGTGGGCCGGGGTGCCGGCTGAGCCTGGTGATCACCTGGGTCTGGCCTGGGCCGGGTAAGAACATACTGTGTTGACTTGCCACTGGTCACGTGATTAAACAGAGCGGCGGACCCCGCCAAGTTATTGGTGCTTCCGGCAGGTCCTGTTCACATGCTCCCTGCGCCAAAACACACCTCCAAGATGACCACTGCCTTGCTAAAGAAGCTGAGGGTAAAGGTGATGGACTGGCCAAGCATTTGTGGGGCATCCTCAAACAGAAAATGGAGGAGCACAAGGTCTCTAACATCCACCAGCTCTGTGATGTCGTCATAGAGTGGAAGAGGACTCCAGTGGCAACCTGTGAAGCTCTGGTGAACTCCATGTCTAAGAGGGTTAAGGTAGTGCTGGAAAATAATGGCAGCCACACAAAATATTGACACTTTGGGCCCAATTTGGAGATTTTCACTTAGGGGTGTAGTCCCTTTTGTTGGCAGCGGTTTAGACATTAATGGCTTTGTGTGTTGAGTTATTTTGAGGGGACGGTAAATTAATTCACACTGTTACACAAGCTGTGCAGTCACTACTTTACATTGTAACAAAGTGTCATTTCGTCCGTGTTGTCACATGAAAAGATATAATAAAATATTTACAAACATGTGAGGGGTGTATTCGCTTCTGTCAATTACTGTATACAGTTGTGTTCAAAATTATTCAACCCCCAATGCTGTAAAGGGTTTTAGGGAATTTAGTGTACATTTGTAATTGTATTCAGAATGAAATCCTACAAGGACTTTTTAAAGAACCATATGCAACTAAAATGACATCAATTGGTTTTGTAATACAGTAGTAAATGTTTCTTTTGTGAATTCTTCATTGACACAATTATTCAACCCCTTAAAGACTACCACTCTGAAGACCAGAGGTTCATTCAAGTGTTTTCAATCAGGTCTCTTCACAGGAAGGGCAATGGCTATAAGAAGATTGCAAAGATGTTAAACATACCAAGAGAGACCATAGGAAGCATCATTCGCAAATTCAAGGCAAAGGGCACTGTTGAAACGCTACCTGGTCGTGGCAGAAAGAAGATGCTGACTTCGACTGCTGTGCGCTACCTGAAGCGTAGAGTGGAGAAAAGTCCCCGTGTGACTGCTGAGGAACTGAGAAAAGATTTGTCAGATGTGGGTACTGAAGTTTCAGCTCAGACAATACGGCGCACACTGCGTAATGAAGGCCTCCATGCCAGAACTCCCAGGCGCACCCCCTTGCTGTCTCCAAAGAATAAGAAGAGTCGACTGCAGTATGCCAAAAGTCATGTGGACAAACCACAGAAGTTTTGGGATAGTGTTCTGTGGACTGATGAAACAAAATTAGAACTGTTTGGGCCCATGGATCAACGCTATGTTTGGAGGAGGAAAAACAAGGCCTATGAAGAAAAGAACACCTTGCCTACTGTGAAGCATGGTGGGGGGTCAATCATGCTTTGGGGCTGTTTTGCTTCTGCAGGTACAGGGAAGCTTCAGCATGTGCAAGGTACCATGAATTCTCTTCAGTACCAGGAGATATTGGATGACAATGTGATGCAGTCCGTCACAAACCTGAGGCTTGGGAGACGTTGGACCTTTCAACAGGACAATGATCGCAAGCATACCTCCAAGTCCACTAGAGCATGGTTGCAGATTAAAGGTTGGAACATTTTGGAGTGGCCATCGCAGTCACCAGACTTAAATCCGATTGAGAACCTCTGGTGGGACTTAAAGAAAGCAGTTGCAGTGCGCAAGCCTAAGAATGTGACTGAACTGGAGGCTTTTGCCCATGACGAATGGGCGAAGATACCCGTAGATCGCTGCAAGACACTTGTGTCAAGCTATGCTTCACGTTTAAAAGCTGTTATAACTGTAAAAGGATGTTGTACTAAGTACTAAGATTGAATGTCACTTGGGGGTTGAATAAAACTGATAATGATGTGAGCACAGAAAAGACATTTGTGGTTATTTCATTATAAATGTTATGTTATATTTGTCTGACCTACACGTGCCTCTTTGATTTAATTGTAAGCAAGATGACTGAATGATCAAAATCAATGTCAAAATGGCCAAAACACTCAATTTCAGTGGGGGTTGAATAATTTTGAACACAACTGTATGTATTTCATGCAGAGGGGAAGCACAGGACTGGTGCTGCCCTGCAACATGTATAATTCATATCCTGCAGGCAGATCCAAGCAGGTTACCTTGGATTACACATGCTGCTGGGTGGCATTTTTCACGCACTGCCCGACATCATGAATAAATGATACCTGTCCAGGAAACATGGCCGATCTGGCAACCCTAGTGCAGGAAGAAGCCCATATGTCCGCATGTCACAGCTTTAAAGGGACATTCCAGCCCAGGGGTCAGCAACATTGGCCGTACAGACATTTTCGATCTACATTTCCCATGATGCTCAGCCATTCATTAGGTTAGACCAGTGGGGGTGAACCTTGGCACCCCAAATCATTTCCAAACTACATGTCCCATGATGCTTAGACACATTTTTTTATTTTGTACGGTTTTTAAAAGATCCTTCTGTTTTTTTTAATTTTATTAGCCATTTTTGTTTTTTAAAAGACTTTTTAATTTCCAATGGGCCTTTTTTATTATTTAGACTCACTTTTATTGATTTAAGGTCCTATTAGGAGAATAGGAAACGTTTTTCAGTTCAGAGGAATTTTCCGATGCCAATTCGGTGCAAGTCGGAGGTTTTCACCGATGTCCGATAACTGGTTTCGGCGACCCCCATTTTCGGCAAAAAATGCCACTTCAATAAGTCGTTAACGCTAGGAGAAGTAAGTTTTACGTCTGGCGTCGATATTCCGATCTTGACGCTACAGTCAGGTGAAGTAGTTTTGTTTTTCGTGCATCTTGCGCAAGCTTACTGTGCTTTGTGTCTCCTTTACCTAACATGGGGAGAACAATCTATTTGTAGCGTTTCGATATGTGAGGTATTGTAAAGTGCAGGGGCAATGTACCATCGGGACGCGCAAGCCAGAGTTTTAACAACTCGCAAAAGCTGGTGCTAAATTATTCTGGATGGAGTAGAGGTATCATCACTGCTCTATAACCGTGG
Organism: Leptobrachium leishanense; assembly: GCA_009667805.1. NCBI lineage: Eukaryota > Metazoa > Chordata > Amphibia > Anura > Megophryidae > Leptobrachium > Leptobrachium leishanense. Next base: position 37,483,611 of record CM019067.1, on the reverse strand, counting down.
AGACCTAGGTTCGATCCCGGCCAGAGCACCTCTCCAGTAAGTGTCCTTGGGCAAGACACCTAACGGTACATACGTTCTACCCCACAATATGGGCTGTGGAGTCCAGTGGTGACGTCTCTGGCCATCGACCGTGGAGAAGCAAGACAAAATCCCGTTCAGCACATCCTTCCAATCCAACTGTGGAGAAGCAAGTCTCGACTTTACGAGAAGCGAGTTCAACCTAACCACCAGGTCGCTGCTCCACAATCATGGAAAGACGACTCGATCCCACTCAGAAGACGCCACCAGCGAGTGTCCTTGGGCAAGAAACCTATCTCACAGTATACTTGTACATCTCATAGATTGTAAGTTCCTGGCCGGGAACAGGGTCCCCCTGAATCAGACCATCCATGTGTGGTATTCCAATGTATCAACCCCTTATACACTGATATTGTAAAGCGCTGCGGAATATGTGGCGCTATATAAATAAAGGATAATAATAATAATTCTGCAAATGCAAATTCATTAAACACAGTCAGGGAGCAGAGTGAGACTGGTAACAAACAGTTCCTAGTCTCCCTCTGTGATCAGTTTGCAGCACTGCGTGATCTTGCGAGAACGAGTTTGTGCAGAGTTCGCAGCCCGGATGCGCAAGTCTCCATGGAGTATTATGGACTCCATGAGCTGATACTTGTGGTGGCGTGGAAGTGCTACTGCGAGTATCAGGGAGGTTAGCGCTGCGTTCCGGATCGAGATGCTGAGATAGCACCTACCCCAGAATACGAATAACATGGAGACGGAAAAGGGAAAATAGCACATTAAAATGCGCACATTATCCTGCTTACCATCTCCATGGTAACGTCAAGAAGAGAATATAGCCCTAAGATTTTAAATACTTTCCGGAAAGGCTGGAGGCACAAGGTGGGAGTCCACAGATAGAGGGCAGCTCGGGAGAAGTCGTGAAGGCGAGAGTAGTGGGGAGCGTGTACGAGGAGATGATAATATTAGATCACTCAAGCCAGGAAATGTTATCTCTGGTTCAGATCAGATAAAAGGTATCCAGAGATGTACTATATGTAATTGAAATGTATTTATTTCAAGGTTGGTGTAATATATCAAGCAAAAGTACGCCGGGGAGCACAGGATGTAATGGACGAATGGATACAGCAGAATGAAGCGATTCTTCCTCCGCGTTCATGAAAAATCAATAGAATAAAGTTGGTTTCGAAACATTGTGCTCATCCAGTAAACATGCTCCGCCTGATTCTACGGATGCGTCGGTGAACGGAGACTGAAAGACGGGACATAGGAATAAACAAATAAGGAATACACATCCTCTATCCATAATTCTCATCGATTTCCATTATTTAGTCCTTATCTCTGTTACAGGATAAGGAAAAGGGATGGGGGTAATCCCGGCAGTTGAGTAACATGCTCAATAAATATTGGAGTAAAGCAGTTCAGCCCAATAAACAAAAATAAGGTGATTGCTAAAAGAGAACTGTGCTCGACACGCGTTTCGCCATGACTAAATGCCGGCTATGTCTTATCCTTATCCTATAATACAGGTTGGGAAATTACAGAAATCTATGAGAATTAGGGACAGCGGAGGTGTATAAATACAGTATAGGTTACTCCAAGTCTGTTAAAACTCCGGCCCCACCAGATGTTGATTGCCGATAATTCCCAGAATTCTTTGAATACAATAGATGGCCAGGGAATCGGGGGAGTTGTAGTTCAGAAACATCTTGGGAGCCGGAGTTCGACAGACATGGGTCACTATTTCTCTAAATATACAGTTGTGTTCAAAATTATTCAACCCCCACTGAAATTGAGTGTTTTGGCCAGTTTGACATTGATTTTGATCATTCAGTCATCTTGCTTACAATTAAATCAAAGAGGCACGTGTAGGTCAGACAAATATAACATAACATTTATAATGAAATAACCACAAATGTCTTTTCTGTGCTCACATCATTATCAGTTTTATTCAACCCCCAAGTGACATTCAATCTTAGTACTTAGTACAACATCCTTTTACAGTTATAACAGCTTTTAAACGTGAAGCATAGCTTGACACAAGTGTCTTGCAGCGATCTACGGGTATCTTCGCCCATTCGTCATGGGCAAAAGCCTCCAGTTCAGTCACATTCTTAGGCTTGCGCACTGCAACTGCTTTCTTTAAGTCCCACCAGAGATTCTCAATCGGATTTAAGTCAGGTGACTGCGATGGCCACTCCAAAATGTTCCAGCTTTTAATCTGCAACCATGCTCTAGTGGACTTGGAGGTATGCTTGGGATCATTGTCCTGTTGAAAGGTCCAACGCCTCCCAAGCCTCAGGTTTGTGACGGACTACATCACATTGTCATCCAATATCTCCTGGTACTGAAGAGAATTCATGGTACCTTGCACACGCTGAAGCTTCCCTATACCTGCAGAAGCAAAACAGCCCCAAAGCATGATTGACCCCCGCCATGCTTCACAGTAGGCAAGGTGTTCTTTTCTTCATAGGCCTTGTTCTTCCTCCTCCAAACATAGCGTTGATCCATGGGCCCAAACAGTTCTAATTTTGTTTCATCAGTCCACAGAACACTATCCCAAAACTTCTGTGGTTTGTCCACATGACTTTTGGCATACTGCAGTCGACTCTTCTTATTCTTTGGAGACAGCAAGGGGGTGCGCCTGGGAGTTCTAGCATGGAGGCCTTCATTACGCAGTGTGCGCCGTATTGTCTGAGCTGAAACTTCAGTACCCACATCTGACAAATCTTTTCTCAGTTCCTCAGCAGTCACACGGGGACTTTTCTCCACTCTACGCTTCAGGTAGCGCACAGCAGTCGAAGTCAGCATCTTCTTTCTGCCACGACCAGGTAGCGTTTCAACAGTGCCCTTTGCCTTGAATTTGCGAATGATGCTTCCTATGGTCTCTCTTGGTATGTTTAACATCTTTGCAATCTTCTTATAGCCATTGCCCTTCCTGTGAAGAGTAATCACCTCTTCTCTTGTCTTCCTGGACCATTCTCTTGACTTCACCATGTTTGTAACCACACCAGTAAATGTCTAGAAGGAGCTGAGTATGACAGTCATTTTAAAGCTGCCTAATTGGTGCTTATTATGCTTTATTGCTGCTCCGTGACATCCACAGGTGTTTTCAATACCTGATTGAAAACACTTGAATGAACCTCTGTTCTTCAGAGTGGTAGTCTTTAAGGGGTTGAATAATTGTGTCAATGAAGAATTCACAAAAGAAACATTTACTACTGTATTACAAAACCAATTGATGTCATTTTAGTTGCATATGGTTCTTTAAAAAGTCCTTGTAGGATTTCATTCTGAATACAATTACAAATGTACACTAAATTCCCTAAAACCCTTTACAGCATTGGGGGTTGAATAATTTCGAACACAACTGTAGTTGGCTTGATTGGCACCCGATGCCCAGTGCTGGTGCTAGAATAATTTGCGCCCTAGGCAAGGCCAGCTTCTTGCACCCGGCCCCCAAAAATAAGTAAATATAATATGCCAACTATGATTTTTAAAAAACATGCTCTTTATCATCCATCCTCCTTTTCTTTATTATTCCTTCCTTTCTGCTGCTTTACCTCCCCCCCACTTCCTTCCTTTACCCGTCCTTTTCATGGGGATACCTGTCATTTCTTGGCCTCCAGTAGTACCTGCACAGCTGGCTGGGAGGAAGGCTGGCAGACGGACACCTTAGTGTGTCCCCGTGTGCAATGGTGAGACCAGCTGATCGCAGTATGTGGGGGCAGTCTTACAGGCTGGCCAGTTTAATTATACTGTTTTGTTTGCACCATAGTCGGATGCCTAGTTGGCCTAGAGCAAGCGCCGACCCTGCCAATACCCAGTATCCTGAGTATAGAGAGAATTGTAATTATTTTACTACACACGTTTTCTGATAATGGGGAGATTTATAGTAATTCTAGACTATTAAGAAGACAGCTGGAGCCCCCAACATATACTCCACAACTGCCATATGAATATTTACATTATGTTTTTTCACGTGTGGTAATTGGCAAACTCAACTCAAGCAACGGGTGTACTTTCTGGTGACGTCCAACTGGTCAGGAAGAGGCCTCAGCATGCTTGATTTTGGAATGTCGAACTCTTCCACAAGCTTTCAGAGAATGGTTGAGGTCCCTGATACAGAAGTTGGCCACCATGGTCTCATCTGTGGATGGGAGGGTTGTCATCACAGACGTCAACATGACTTGAAACGGCAAAACCACTTGTGGACCTTCTGGAGACTTGGGGCTTCATCACCAAGATGGGTTACTTCATTCTTCAAAGCAGTGTTTTGCAGATAAACCATAATGAAAGTTTTGCTCCTTTGAGAATTTCAACTCTACACACTGACCCCTGCCACTTTTTGAGTCGTCTCGCGTCTCCATGAACTTCTGTGGGGATACCGATTAGAAGTATTAGAAGTGTTAAAGATCAGATTGATATTCATATTTACTAAAAACATGTAAGATTTCTGTATTCCTCATTTAAGGCGTGGCAAGCGCAGCACTAGCTAGCTAGGGAAAGCAGTAAAGTCACACACACAAGGGTGTAGAATAAAAACCGCTTTCAATTTGATGGTCTGTGCATTTGGCTTATATAACATACATATAATGGAGTAACAGTGACCAATCAGTGTACAGATATATTTCCACGTCAGAGTTGACCAGCACTGTCAGCCCCAAAGCACTTTTTTACCATATATGGTTTACATTTAACTTTTAGGGAGACAAAAACATTCTTTATGCCCAGAATCACATGTCATAGTATGGTCAGAGAGAGGGGAGGTGGGGACTTTCTAAGTCATGTCATCGCACATTCCTGAGACTTCCTACAGCAAATAGTCTGCAGTTACATTTATTTAAGAAAATGGATTATTAACTAAGTGGTATATTTAAATAACCTTTTATAAGTATAGGACAGGGAAATTATTATTTATCAAAGAAGGATCGGCATTAGTAACAGTATTTATATAGTGCCAACAGATTTTTCCAATGCTTTACAATGGAGAAGCACGAACAGGTGATATAATAAATAATAAAATATAAGGAGCAGACGGCGCTGCCCGTAGGATAATTGTCCTGCTAATAAAGCACTTACTGTATACAGGTACTCAGCCAGACATCCCATGAGCTTACAATCTAAGGGACTAAGGTATGTGAAACAAAAGGGACCAGGGAAATGTGGCGTTGATGACAGAAAAAGTATAGCAGACTGCATGAGGATAGACCAAGAGCTTGGGCTTGATGAGGTTAAACCGAGAGAAAAGTGAAGCAGCTGGAAGGAAGAGCTTATAAAGTTAGAATAGGGACTGGGTGGGAAGGTGGCTGAGGCAGGTGTGCGGGACAGTGGAGGGAAGATGGAGATGAGTGTGGTTTGCCAGCTTGTTTCAGAGGGAAGAGGGCGATGAGTGTGGCTTGCCAGCTTGTTTCAGAGGGAAAATGGAGATGAGTGTGGCTTGCTGGCTTGTTTCAGAGGGAAAATGGAGATGAGTGTGGATTGCTGGCTTGTTTCAGAGGGAAAATGGAGATGAGTGTGGATTGTCAGCTTGTTTCAGAGGGGAAGATGGAGATGAGTGTGGCTTGCCGGCTTGTTTCAGAGGGGAAGATGGAGATGAGTGTGGCTTGCCGGCTTGTTTCAGAGGGGAAGATGGAGATGAGTGTGTGGCTTGCCGGCTTGTTTCAGAGGGGAAGATGGAGATGAGTGTGGCTTGCTGGCTTGTTTCAGAGGGGAAGATGGAGATGAGTGTGGCTTGCCGGCTTGTTTCAGAGGGAAGATGGAGATGAGTGTGGCTTGCTGGCTTGTTTCAGAGGGAAAATGGAGATGAGTGTGGATTGTCAGCTTGTTTCAGAGGGAAGATGGAGATGAGTGTGGCTTGCCGGCTTGTTTCAGAGGGGAAGATGGAGATGAGTGTGGCTTGTCGGCTTGTTTCAGAGGGGAAGATGGAGATGAGTGTGTGGCTTGCCGGCTTGTTTCAGAGGGGAAGATGGAGATGAGTGTGGCTTGCTGGCTTGTTTCAGAGGGGAAGATGGAGATGAGTGTGGCTTGCCGGCTTGTTTCAGAGGGAAGATGGAGATGAGTGTGGATTGCTGGCTCGTTTCAGAGGGAAGATGGAGATGAGTGTGGCTTGCTGGCTCGTTTCAGAGGGAAGATGGAGATGAGTGTGGCTTGCTGGCTCGTTTCAGAGGGAAGATGGAGATGAGTGTGGCTTGCCAGCTTGTTTCAGAGGGGAAGATGGAGATGAGTGTGGCTTGCTGGCTGTTTCAGAGGGAAGATGAAGATGAGTGTGGCTTGCTGGCTTGTTTCAGAGTGAAGATGGAGATGAGTGTGGCTTGCTGGCTTGTTTCAGAGGGAAGATGGAGATGAGTGTGGCTTGCCGGCTTGTTTCAGAGGAAAGATGGAGATGAGTGTGGCTTGCCGGCTTGTTTCAGAGGGGAAGATGGAGATGAGTGTGGCTTGCCGGCATGTTTCAGAGGGAAGATGGAGATGAGTGTGGCTTGCCGGCTTGTTTCAGAGGAAAGATGGAGATGAGTGTGGGTTGACGGCTTGTTTCAGAGGGGAAGATGGAGATGAGTGTGGCTTGCCGGCTTGTTTCAGAGGAAAGATGGAGATGAGTGTGGTTTGCCAGCTTGTTTCAGAGGGGAAGATGGAGATGAGTGTGGCTTGCCGGCTGTTTCAGAGGGAAGATGGAGATGAGTGTGGCTTGTCGGCTTGTTTCAGAGGGAAGATGGAGATGAGTGTGGCTTGCTGGCTTGTTTCAGAGGGGAACATGGAGATGAGTGTGGCTTGCCGGCTTGTTTCAGAGTGAAGATGGAGATGAGTGTGGCTTGCCGGCTCGTTTCAGAGGGAAGATGGAGATGAGTGTGGCTTGCTGGCTTGTTTCAGAGGGAAGATGGAGAAGAGTGTGGCTTGCTGGCTTGCTTCAGAGGGAAGATGGAGAAGAGTGTGGCTTGCCAGCTTGTTTCAGAGGAAAGATGGAGATGAGTGTGGCTTGCCGGCTTATTTCAGAGGAAAGATGGAGATGAGTGTGGCTTGCCGGCTTGTTTCAGAGGGAAGATGGAGATGAGTGTGGCTTGCCAGTTTGTTTCAGAGGGGAAGATGGAGATGAGTGTGGCTTGCCAGCTTGTTTCAGAGGGAAAGATGGAGATGAGTGTGGCTTGCCGGCTGTTTCAGAGGGAAGATGGAGATGAGTGTGGCTTGCTGGCTTGTTTCAGAGGGAAGATGGAGATGAGTGTGGCTTGCCAGCTTGTTTCAGAGGGGAAGATGGAGATGAGTGTGGCTTGCCAGCTTGTTTCAGAGGGGAAGATGGAGATGAGTGTGGCTTGCCAGCTTGTTTCAGAGGGAAAGATGGAGATGAGTGTGGCTTGCCGGCTGTTTCAGAGGGAAGATGGAGATGAGTGTGGCTTGCTGGCTTGTTTCAGAGGGAAGATGGAGATGAGTGTGGCTTGCCAGCTTGTTTCAGAGGGGAAGATGGAGATGAGTGTGGCTTGCCAGTTTGTTTCAGAGGGGAAGATGGAGATGAGTGTGGCTTGCCAGCTTGTTTCAGAGGGAAAGATGGAGATGAGTGTGGCTTGCCGGCTGTTTCAGAGGGAAGATGGAGATGAGTGTGGCTTGCTGGCTTGTTTCAGAGGGAAGATGGAGAAGAGTGTGGCTTGCCAGCTTGTTTCAGAGGAAAGATGGAGATGAGTGTGGCTTGCCGGCTTATTTCAGAGGAAAGATGGAGATGAGTGTGGCTTGCCGGCTTGTTTCAGAGGGAAGATGGAGATGAGTGTGGCTTGCCAGTTTGTTTCAGAGGGGAAGATGGAGATGAGTGTGGCTTGCCAGCTTGTTTCAGAGGGAAAGATGGAGATGAGTGTGGCTTGCCGGCTGTTTCAGAGGGAAGATGGAGATGAGTGTGGCTTGCTGGCTTGTTTCAGAGGGAAGATGGAGATGAGTGTGGCTTGCCAGCTTGTTTCAGAGGGGAAGATGGAGATGAGTGTGGCTTGCCAGCTTGTTTCAGAGGGGAAGATGGAGATGAGTGTGGCTTGCTGGCTGTTTCAGATGGGAAGATGGAGATGAGTGTGGCTTGCTGGCTTGTTTCAGAGGGAAGATGGAGAAGAGTGTGGCTTGCCAGCTTGTTTCAGAGGAAAGATGGAGATGAGTGTGGCTTGCCGGCTTGTTTCAGAGGAAAGATGGAGATGAGTGTGGCTTGCCGGCTTGTTTCAGAGGGAAGATGGAGATGAGTGTGGCTTGTCAGCTTGTTTCAGAGGAAAGATGGAGATGAGTGTGGCTTGCCGGCTTGTTTCAGAGGAAAGATGGAGATGAGTGTGGCTTGCCGGCTTGTTTCAGAGGAAAGATGGAGATGAGTGTGGCTTGCCGGCTTGTTTCAGAGGGGAAGATGGAGATGAGTGTGGCTTGCTGGCTGTTTCAGACGGGAAGATGGAGATGAGTGTGGCTTGCCGGCTTGTTTCAGAGGGAAGATGGAGATGAGTGTGGCTTGTCAGCTTGTTTCAGAGGGGAAGATGGAGATGAGTGTGGCTTGCCGGCTTGTTTCAGAGGGAAGATGGAGATGAGTGTGGCTTGCCGGCTGTTTCAGAGGGGAAGATGGAGATGAGTGTGGCTTGCCGGCTTGTTTCAAAGGGGAACATGGAGATGAGTGTGGCTTGCCGGCTTGTTTCAGAGGGAAGATGGAGATGAGTGTGGCTTGCCGGCTTGTTTCAGAGGGGAAGATGGAGATGAGTGTGGCTTGCCGGCTTGTTTCAGAGGGAAGATGGAGTTGATTAGGTTTTTAAAAAAAAAAAAAAAGACATTGATTTGAACCTTACTTTTGGTCTTGTCTTTGTATGTCTTAATGGGTCACACCAGCACTGCTCATTTTACAGCACAAAGAGGCGTGCGTTTTATTGCCAAATGAGCATGAAAACGATGGTGAGCATCATCGACAATTGAAACATTGATGCTATCAACAAAACAAAATATGTTGAAACCAGCATTCGTACGGCTCAAGTGGCAACACTTTTACATAAAGTCATTAAAATAAAATAAAAAAGCACAGTGAGACATTTAGATCTTTCTAAGACTACTCAAATGAGCGTAATAAAACACCATCAGGCCGGCCTAAGCTTTGCAGCGAGCCAGGGCTTTAAACAAGCAATTTTACATGTTTCTGATTGATTTCCATTATGTCTAAATCGTCGATGGATGCGCGGTACAGATTTAGCAAATGTTATTGCACCCGCTGGCGGATGTGATATGCATAATGTGTCTCAGCAGGTAGAATCTGTATTAACATTGCATTAGGTTGGCATGATAGAGGATGCAATCAATGTGTGGCAGTAAATTCAGATTACAGCTCATTTGGCAAGCTTCCGAGCTCGTGCGAACTGCCGGCCTTAGCTGCGCAATGATGGCTCTCATGTTCTGTGATTACTGGGACCACCGTGAAAAGTTCCACTTCCTGACCTCACACCAGTAGATGGTTGTGTCAAAATCATAGTTACATAGGCTGAAAAAAAAAAGACATACGTCCATCGAGTTCAGCCTTTCACACATTACCTGCTGCTGTTAATCCAAAAGAAAGAAAAACCCCAGTCTGAAGCGCTCGCCGAATATGCAGCACACTGGGGGGGGGACGCTTTTTTTTACATACAAATATACAGTGAAATCATATACAGTGGCAAGAAAAAGTATGTGAACCCTTTGGGATTACGTGGAGTTTTGCATGAATTGGTCATAAAATGTGCTCTGATCTTCATCTAAGTCACAACAATTTGAAAAACACAGTCTGCTTAAAATAATACAACACAAACATTATATGTTTTCATGTTTTTATTGAACATAACATTAAACATTCACAGTGCAGGGTGGAAAAAGTATGTGAACCTTTGGCTTAATAACTGGTTGACCCTCCTTGGCAGCAATAACCTCAACCAAACGTTTTCTGTAGTTGCAAATGATTATTATTATTATTATATTCTTATTTATAAAGCGCCAGCATATTCCGCAGCGCTGTACAATAAGCACAATATAGACAGGGTTACAATACATTGAACAACATTTGACAAACAGTACAGGAGGAGATGAGGGCCCTATTCCCGTAGGAACTCACAATCTGGGAGGGTTGGGGTTGGAAACAGGAGGAGAGGACTGTAAGGTGAGAGTGATTGATGATTGCGTCAGTGAGTTGGGTGGTAGGCTTCCCAAAATAGGAACGTTTTAAGGGAGCGTTTGAAGGAAGAGAAGTTAGGGGAAAGTCTGACAGTACGAGGGAGAGCGTTCCAGAGAGTGGGGGCTGCGCGTGAGAAATCCTGCAGTCTATCATGGGAAGAGGTGATGCGGGTGAGAAGCTAGGCGCAGGTCACTGTTTGACCTTAGGGAGCGGGCTGGGGTGTATTTGGTGATTAGTGAGGACAGGTAGTGGGGAGCTGAGTTAGTGAGGGTTTTGTAGGTAAGGATAAGGATTTTGAACTTAATTCTGCAGTGGATGGGGAGCCAGTGAAGGACTCGCAGAGGGGAGCGGCAGAGACAGAGCGGCGGGTGAGGTGAATTAGTCCTGGCGGAGGCGTTCAGGATGGATTGTAGGGGGGAGAGGCGGGACAGAGGGAGGCCAGATAAGAGATTATTGCAATAGTCGAGTCGGGAGATTACCAGGGCGTGTATGAGTTGTTTTGTGGCGACAGCGGTAAGAAATGGCCGAATTCTGGAAATATTACGCAGTTGGTATCGGCAGGAGGAGGAAAGAGACTTGATGTGGGGGATGAAGGAAAGAGCAGAGTCAAGTGTAACTCCAAGACAGCGAACTTGGTTTGATGGGAAATGGTGATACCCTCCACCGTGATAGAGAAGTCAGGAGGTGGGGAGGCATTGGAGGGAGGAATAAGTAGGAGTTCAGTCTTTGACATGTTGATCTTTAGGTGGTGGGAGGCCATCCAGGAGGAGATGCCAGATAAACAGTCACTGACTTTTGAAAGGACAGGGGGAGAGAGATCAGGGGTAGAGAGGTAGATCTGAGTGTCATCAGCGTAGAGGTGGTAATTGAAGCCAAAGCTGTTGATGATTTTGCCCAGGGAGGAGGTGTAGATGGAAAAGAGCAGAGGACCAAGGACAGAGCCTTGAGGTACACCAACAGATAGAGGCAATGAGGAGGAGGAGTTACCAGCAAAGGACACACAGAAGGACCTGTTGGATAAATAGGATTCGACCCAAGCGAGTGCAGTGTCACCGAGACCCAGAGAGTTGAGGGTCTGTAGAAGGAGGGGGTGGTCAACAGTGTCAAAAGCAGCCGAGAGGTCAAGCAGGATGAGAATAGAATAGTGGCCGTGTTTTTTAGCAGTTAGGAGGTCGTTGGTGACTTTGGTGAGGGCAGTTTCAGTTGAGTGTAGGGGACGGAAGCCAGATTGCAGGGGGTCAAGTAGGGAATTGGAGGACAGGAAGAGGGAGAGGCGGTTGAAGACTAGTTTTTCTAAGAGCTTTGATGTGAAGGGAAGCAGGGATACAGGACGGTAGTTGGATGGAGAGTTGGGATCTAGGGATGGTTTCTTTAGTAAAGGGGTAACTAGCGCGTGTTTGAAGGCGGATGGAAAGGAGCCAGTGGAGAGAGAGGTTGAAGATGTGTGTGAGAGCAGGGGTGAGGGAGGAGGAGAGGGGAGGAATTAGATGTGAGGGAATGGGGTCGAGCGGGCATGTGGTGAGATGTGAGGAGGACAATAAGGAATTGACTTCCTCCTCAGTGGCTGGGAGGAAGCGGCAGAGGGTGGCAGAGGGACCTGTGGGAGTGGAGGTGGCAGATAACTATCTTGTGTTGGGATGTTGCGTCTGATATTTAGAGTTTTACTGAGGAAGTAGTCTGCCAGGTCTTGAGCGCTGAAGGCAGCTGTGGGGGAGGTGCAGGTGGGTAGAGGAGGGTGTTGAAGGTGGACCAGAGCCGTTTAGGGTTGGAGGACAGCGTAGATATAAGAGATGAGAAGAAGGATTGTTTGGCCAAGTGGAGGGCAGAGGTGTATGACCGGAGAATAAACTTGAAGTGAACAAAATCAGCTTCAGAGCGGGATTTCCTCCAGGCACGCTCTGCAGTGCGGGAGCATCTTTGCAGGTAGCGTGTCTGGAGGGTGTGCCAGGGCTGAAGCTGGCGGCGTGGGGCCTTACAGAGTCGAAGAGGAGCAAGAGTGTCTAGAGCAGAGATAAGAGTAGTGTTGTAGTGATTAGTGGCAGCATCAGGGCAGGTGAAGGATGAGGTATGAGGGAGGTGGTGAAGTAGGTTGGAGAATTGATGGGGGTCCACAGCATGTAGATTTCTGCGAGTGTGTGTGCGGGGTGGGGGAGCAGGGTGTTTAGGAAGTCCAGATAGGTTGAAAGAGAGAAGGTGGTGGTCAGAGATGGGGAAAGGGCGACAGTTGAACTCAGAAATGGAGCAGAGGTTGGAGAAGACAAGGTCAATAGCGTGACCATCGCGGTGGGTAGGGAGGAGGGAGGATTGTGTGAGTCCAAGGGAGGATGTGAGTGAAAGAAGTTTGGAGGCAGCAGGGGCGGAAGGATCGTCAATGGGAATGTTGAAGTCCCGAGAATTAGGCATGGAAGATTAGAAGACAGGAAGTGAGAAAGCCAGGTAGCAAGTGGTCAAAGAACTGGGAGGTTGGTCCCGGTGGCGGTAGATGACTGCCACCCTGAGAGCCAGAGGAGAGAACAGGCGGATGCAGTGTGTCTCGAAGGAGGAGAAGGAGAGGGATGGAGGTGGAGGGAGATGCTGGTAGGTGCAGGTGGGAGAGAGCAGGATTCCGACCCCGCCACCATTTCTCTCACCCGGTCTGGGGGTATGGCTCAAGTGTAGACCGCCATGTGAGAGAGCAGCAACGGAGGCCGTGTCAGAGGGAGTTAGCCAGGTTTCAGTTAAAGCTAGGAGGTTGAAGGAGTTTGAAAGGAAGAGGTCATGGATTGCTGTGAGTTTGTTGCACACAGAGCGAGCGTTCCAGAGGGCGCAGGAGAAAGAGGACAGGCGCTGAGGGATTATGGGAATGAGGTTGCTGGGCTTGCAGGGAGGTGATTTATGTGCGATGGAGATAGGATGAGATGGAAGTATTGGATGTGTTGTGGGGCCAGGGTTAGGGGATATGTCACCTGAATAGAGTAACAGCAGGAAGGTGAGAAAGAGAAGGTGGGAATGGGATTTGTGGGAGTGGGAGTGATTGGCAGCACGAGAGTTAGAGGGAGACCATGTTCTGAGGAAACAAAGGAGCTCATGTGAGGCCATCATGTGGGACGAGAGGAGGGAGGGAGAGATGCAGATAGTGTAGGGGTCGGTGGTAGAGGGGCAGGAGTTCCATTTAAGGAGAAAGGTAGAAGTAAAGAGCAGAAGCGTGAGAGAAAGCATGATATAGACGTGCGTTTACCCAGAGTAAAAGTGGGCCTTGCAGTTCCTTCCTCCAGTCCCGCAACTCCAGGAATCAACTCTGCGCGTCCACTCTTAAGATGCCACTGAACTCCAGGATCACTCTGCGCGTCCACTTAAGATGCCACTGAACTCCAGGAATCAACTCTGCGCGTCCACTTAAGATGCCACTGAACTCCAGGAATCACTCTGAGCGTCCACTTAAGATGCCACTTGAGGATGTCAACAGGACCCAAGGCTCAGTGGAGCTGGTCTTAAATGTTATAAAGGGCGGACTGTTTACTTTTTAACTGCCTAAATGCAACACCTGAAGCTAGATGGGCTGTGTCAATAGGGCAGGAGATTCACATGCTAATTAGCAAAGCACATGGTGGAGAAAAACAAAAATAAATAAACAGAAAAAAAACCAAGGAAACGTTATAATGTGGGTGCCTGCGAATACTGGGGGTCTACCAGCAAAAGTATGCAGGAGATCAGTTGAGATGTGGGTGTCTGTGAATAATGGGTGATAATGTCTTACCAGCAAAAGTATGCAGGCGATCAGATGAGATGTGGGTGTCTGAATAATGGGTGATAATGTCCTACCTGTGGAGAGAGAGGAGACACAGGACTTAGGGATCGTGATGGCGTAGGGGATCTTGGATAAAACTCCAGGAATCAACTCTGCGCGTCCACTTAAGATGCCACTTGAGGATGTCACAGGACCCAAGGCTCAGTGGAATCTTAAATGTTATAAAGGGCGGACTGTTTACTTTTTAACTGCCTAAATGCAAACACCTGAAGCTAGATGGGCTGTGTCAATAGGGCAGGAGATTCACATGCTAATTAGCAAAGCACATGGTGGAGAAAAACAAATAAATAAACAAAAAAAACCAGGAAACGTTATAATGTGGGTGCCTGCGATACTGGGGGTCCTACCAGCAAAAGTATGCAGGAGATCAGTTGAGATGTGGGTGTCTGTGAATAATGGGTGATAATGTCTTACCAGCAAAAGTATGCAGGCGATCAGATGAGATGTGGGTGTCTGAATAATGGGTGATAATGTCCTACCAGCAAAAGTATGCAGGCGATCAGATGAGATGTGGGTGTCTGAATAATGGGTGATAATGTCCTACCAGCAAAAGTATGCAGGCGATCAGATGAGATGTGGGTGTCTGAATAATGGGTGATAATGTCCTACCTGTGGAGAGAGGAGACACAGGACTTAGGGATCGTGATGGCGTAGGGGATCTGGAGTAATTTTGGACCACTCCTCTTCACAAAACTGTTTCAGTGTAGCAATATTCTTGGGAAGTCTGGTGTGAATCGCTCTCTAAGGCTAGGGTCAGACGAATGCATCTTTCGCGTTGTCCGTGAAAAAGTGCGTTCGAATGAATGGACGCATTTTTTCACGGAATACGCGATAGCGGTCATACGATGCGCATTTTCGTCCGTGATTTTGTACGGATCATCAATAAAACACTTTTTGTGTCTGGACGTTATGTTAGCCGGACATTAGCAGCGTCTGACGTCTCCTAATCACTCACACACGCCGCTATGCGGACGCAGCGCACTCTGTACGTCAGTACTAGCGGTTTGACGTTCTCGAAAAAATGCGTTCGTTTGCCACTTGCGTCGCGCGGCGCACTTTGGACATCATTGCAGCCCGGCATTGGACATCATTTGCTGCTTGCACGGCCGTGATCTAGTGCGGTTAAACGCACGTTAAAACTGCTTTCGTCTGACCTTAGCCTAAGGCTGGCGGCACACTAGCAAACATTTTGCGTCCGTCTGACTGTACTGTTTGACGGCCGTCGTAGCTTTATAAAGGAGTCAATTAAATACACCACACAAAGCCCCTGCGCACTTGTTCACGGACGGGCAAAGCATAAAGCCACGGACGCAAAAATAACATCGACGTTAAAAAGCTAAACGGATGCAGAAACAACGCTGCCATGTATTTTCCTAGGGTGTGGAGACGTCAGACGTTACGGATGCACTTTATGCAGTACTCACAATATCTCCCGTGAAAAAGTGCATCCGTAATGGACGCAGTATAGTATGCTCGTGTGCCGGCTGCCTTAAGGTCATGCCACAGCATTTCAATCGGGTAGAGGTCAGGACTCTGACTGGGCCACTCCAGAAGGCGTATTTTGTTTTGTTGAAGCCATTCTTTTGTTGAATTACTTGTATGCTTTGGGTCATTGTCCTGTTGTATCACCCATCCTCTGCAGAGTCTCAGTTGGTGGACAGATGGTCTTAAGTTTTCCTGCAAAATGTCTTGATAAACTCTGGAATTCATTTCTCCATCAATGACAACAATCCGTCCAGGCCCTGAGGCAGCAAAGCAGCCCCAAACCATGATGCTCCCTCCGCCATGTTTTACAGTGGGGATGAGGTTTTGATGTTGGTGTGCTGTGCCTTTTTTTTCCCACACATAGTGCTGTGAGTTTTTTCCAAACAACTCAATTTTAGTTTCATCTGTCCACAGAATATTTTGCCAGTAGTGCTGTGGAACATCCAGGTGCTCTTTTGCAAACTTCAAACATGCAGCAATATTTGTTTTGGACAGCAATGGCTTCCTCCGTGGTGTCCTCCCATGTACTCCATTCTTGTTTAATGTTTTCCTTATTGTAGATGTGTCAACAAAAATGTTAGCATGTGCCAGAGATTTCTGTAAGTCTTTAGCTGACACTCTAGGATTCTTCTTTACCTCATTAAGCATTCTGCGCTGTGCAAGAGCACTTTACAGGACGACCACACCTAGGGAGAGTAGCAACAGTGCTGAACTTTCTCCATTTGTAGACAGTCTGTCTTACCGTGGACACATGAACATCAAGGCTTTTGGAGATACTTTTGTAACCCTTTCCAGCTTCATGCAAGTCAACAATTCTTGATCGTAGGTCTTCTGGGAGCTCTTTTCTGCGAGGCATGGTTCACATCAGGCAGTGCTTCTTGAAACCAGTAAACCCAAAACTGGTGTGTGTTTTTAAAGGGCAGGACAGCTTTCAGCAACACATCCAATAATATCACACTGATTGGACTCAAGGTTGGCTCACTCCTGGCTCCAATTAGCTCTTGGAGAAGTCATTAGGCTAGGGGTTCACATACTTTTTCCACCCTGCACTGTGAATGTTTACATGTTATGATCAATAAACACATGAAAACATATAATGTTTGTGTTGTATTATTTTAAGCAGACTGTGTTTTTCAAATTGTTGTGACTTAGATGAAGATCAGAGCACATTTTATGACCAATTCATGCAAAACTCCACATAATCCCAAAGGGTTCACATACTTTTTCTTGCCACTGTAAATCAAATTACATTTTCTAATATGACGCTAAATTAGCACCAACTATGGAATAGAGCCCATAGTATTTTAGAGAAGCCTATCAGCTCACTCCATAATCCCCCATTATACCGATCCTGATCTCCCACACAGCCCCCATGCACAACATTACTTCTCATACTCTGCAATTTAGTCTCATCTTTATGTGTCACCCTTCTCGTCTTTAGATTGTAAGCTCTTGAGCAAGCTCCTCTTTTCCTATTGTTCTCCATGTGTCTAACGTTGCTGTCATTTTTATGTTTGTTTTGTCCAGGGGTCAAGTTCCAGGTGAAATGCGTGGGAACGGAGTTCCTGCGCTATTTTTGTATATTCCCTGCAGAGGGAGCTGAGTTCCCTTTGGTCCCACACACTGTAAAGCTTGTTTATTTATTTATTTGTAAAGTATTTTACCAGGAAGGATACATTGAGATTTCTCTCGTTTTCAAGTCTGTCCTGGATTTCAAGTATGTCCTTGTATGCAGGCGTTCAGTCATATGTTTCCCTGTTAAATCATATATTTATAGTGACTTATCACAAATATTTGCTAAAATTCATATATATAAGGGATGTGCATTTTGTTTCGTTCCGAATTGAATTTCGGACGAAATTCACCATTTTCGTATTTTCGGGAGCATTTCTGAAACGTAATATCGGCCGTCCAAAATTCCGAAATCCGAATCGATGTTTCAACACTATAGTCACAAAATCATTTCGGTATGGACCCGAAATGAAAAATTTAAATGACATTTGAAATAAGTTAGCAAACCTAAAGATTAACCCAAACATTCCTGAAAAATGCCAAAAAAATCCTAAAAAATAAATAAACGAAATGGCTTATTGCTGCAAATAAAAATAATAAACGGTTTAATAAATGTTTAATTAAAAACACAAAATAATGTTTTACATCGAAAACTATGGTGGAAAAAAGCCTTGTTTCTTTAAAATAAGTTAGGAAACCTAAACTTTCACCCAAAAAATCCCGAAAAATGACAAATAAACCCCTAAAAAATATAAATAAGTAAGGAGACTTTCATTTTATTGGTAGTAATCTGTTTCCTATTTTGAAATAAACAATAAAAAACGAAATAACTCATAAAAATGAAATACAAATCAATACAATATAACTCACAAAAAATGGAAAAAAAACGAAATAACTCAATGAAACAGAATGCCGAATCGATCCAAAATTCCGAATCGATCAGAATGCAAAATCGACCCGAAATCCCAAATCGAAATGACCCGAAACGAAACCAAAACCTGTCAGAAACGGAAAAGAAACTAACCGAAAAAAAAAAGACGGCATGCACATCTCTAATATGTGTATATAAATATATATATACATAGAAAAAAGAATGTTGGTTGCACTCAGGAAAAATAAAACAAAAAAAGTTTATTGATATCTGTTAAAATAGAAGCGACATTTCGGTTCTCTCTGGAGCCAGTTTCAAGGTTACAACTGTATAAGCAAACATTGTTTAAATAACAATAGAAATAGCTTAGCCATCAGACGGCAGGCTATATATATATATATAAAACTTGGTGAGTTCCCACGCTTCTTTTTTTAGGACTTGATGTCTTGTTTTGTCCTACCCATTGCACAGCACTACAGACTATGCCTATAATTGCTTCAGTCCTAGGTTCTTCCAATAGTATACAATGTTTCAATGTGTAAGTTCCTGCCTCTGCATATTCTTTTTTATTCCATGCATATTTAATGGCTTGCCTCTGTTGAGCGGGCCTCGTTAATGCACTGTATACTGGATGCTTTTACGTTAATTTATTTACGTCCGGCAGCTTGCAAAATCCGAGAGCGTTCTCTGCAAGACATGCAAGATCAATATGTTTGTGCAGTTCTGTTTGAAGGGTATCCTTGCAGTCATGGAACTATCCTTGTGTTGTCCAGCTTCCCTGTCAGTGTTTCTCAAATCCAGTACTCAGGGCCCACTAACAGGCCAGGTTTGCAGGATATCTGACGCACAGCACAGCTGATATGATTTGCTGCTCAGCGATTGCAGAATGGGAAAGGAACAGGAAGCTGATCTTCCATTGCACGTCCCTGGACCTTTCGTTGTGCCCGGAGACGTACTTATTGTATTTCTCGCCCACCAGTATTCCATTGTCTCCTAGAGGGTTGATCTCGCTGATCTTAGGCGCGGCAAAATCCGCAATTGGCCGTACATGGTGGTTCCCTCCACGGTACCTTCTCTCAGTCAGGTGTTAATTGCTCTGAAGGAGAGACATAATTATGAGGAAATGTTTCACAGGGTCAATAACTCATTGACATCCTTCCTGGCCACATGGGATGGTTGGTCGCAATTCCTCTCTTCAAGGCATCAGGTTTAAGTTGTTCTGTTGTGTGAACCGTATTACAGTTTCTTGTAATTTCTTCTATTTTAAATACAAAGTAATAAAATGCAAGATATTAAAAACAAAACACAAATATACAGATTAACCCAGAAAACAATATGTTTATTTATTTATTTATAAAGGATTTTACCAGGAAGGATACATTGAGATTTCTCTCGTTTTCAAGTATGTCCTGGGTTGAAGAACATTGAGTTCATGTAGGAAATACAGTCACTATGTTACATGTTTACAGGTGCGTTCTGTATATAGTCACTGTGTTACATGTTTACAGGTGCATTCTGTATATAGTCACTATGTTACATGTTTACAGGTGCATTCTGTATATAGTCACTGTTACATGTTTACAGGTGCATTCTGTATATAGTCACATGTTACATGTTTACAGGTGCATTCTGTATATAGTCACTGTTACATGTTTACAGGTGCATTCTGTATATTGTCACTATGTACATGTTTACAGGTGCGTTCTGTATATAGTCACTATGTTACATGTTTACAGGTGCATTCTGTATATAGTCACTATGTTACATGTTTACAGGTGCATTCTGTATATAGTCACTATGTTACATGTTTACAGGTGCATTCTGTATATAGTCACTGTTACATGTTTACAGGTGCATTCTGTATATTGTCACTATGTTACATGTTTACAGGTGCGTTCTGTATATAGTCACTATGTTACATGTTTACAGGTGCATTCTGTATATAGTCACTATGTTACATGTTTACAGGTGCATTTTGTATATAGTCACTGTGTTACATGTTTACAGCGCATTCTGTATATAGTCACTGTGATACATGTTTACAGGTGCATTTGTATATAGTCACTATGTCATGTTTACAGGCGCATTCTGTATATAGTCACTATGTTACATGTTTACAGGTGCATTCTGTATATAGTCACTGTGATACATGTTTACAAGATGCATTCTGTATATAGTCCAATGTACATGTTTACAGGTGCATTCTGTATATAGTCACTATGTTACATGTTTACAGGTGCATTCTGTATATAGTCACTGTGATACATGTTTACAGGTGCATTCTGTATATAGTCACTATGTTCATGTTTACAGGTGCATTCTGTATATAGTCACTATGTTACATGTTTACAGGTGCATTCTGTATATAGTCACTGTGATACATGTTTACAGGTGCATTCTGTATATAGTCACTATGTACATGTTTACAGGCGCATTCTGTATATAGTCACTATTTACATGTTTACAGTTGCATTCTGTAATAGTCACTGTGTACATGTTTACAGGCGCATTCTGTATATATCACTATGTTACATGTTTACAGGTGCATTCTGTATATAGTCACGTTACATGTTACAGGTGCATTCTGTATATAGTCATTATGTTACATGTTTAACAGGTGCATTTTGTAATAGTCACTGTGTTACATGTTTACAGGCGCATTCTGTATATAGTCACTGTGATACATGTTTACAGGTGCATTTTGTATATAGTCACTATGTTACATGTTTACAGGTGCATTCTGTATATAGTCACTATGTTACATGTTTACAGGTGCATTCTGTATATAGTCACTGTGATACATGTTTACAGATGCATTCTGTATATAGTCACTATGTTACATGTTTACAGGTGCATTCTGTATATAGTCACTATGTTACATGTTTACAGGTGCATTCTGTATATAGTCACTGTGATACATGTTTACAGGTGCATTCTGTATATAGTCACTATGTTACATGTTTACAGGTGTATTCTGTATATAGTCACTATGTTAATGTTTACAGGTGCATTCTGTATATAGTCACTGTGATACATGTTTACAGTGCATTCTGTATATAGTCATATGTTACATGTTTACAGGCGCATTCTGTATATAGTCACTATGTTACATGTTTACAGTTGCATTCTGTATATAGTCACTGTGTTACATGTTTACAGGCGCATTCTGTATATAGTCACTATGTTACATGTTACAGGCGCATTCTGTATATAGTCACTGTTACATGTTACAGGTGCATTCTGTATATAGTCACTGTGTTACATGTTTACAGGTGCATTCTGTATATAGTCACTGTGTTACATGTTTACAGGTGCATTCTGTATATAGTACTGTTACATGTTTACAGGTGCATTCTGTATATAGTCCTGTTACATGTTTACAGGTGCATTCTGTATATAGTCACTGTGTTACATGTTACAGGCGCATTCTGTATATAGTCACTGTGTTACATCAGGGTCACTGTTATAACATACAATGTTCAGGTGCATTCTGTATATAGTCACTGTTACATGTTTACAGGTGCATTCTGTATATAGTCACTGTTACATGTTTAAAGGTGCATTCTGATATAGTCACTATGTTACATTTTACAGGTGCATTCTGTATATAGTCACTGTGTTACATGTTTACAGGCACATTCTGTATTATAGTCACTGTTACATGTTTAGAGGTGCATTCTGTATATAGTCACTATATACATGTTTACAGGCGCATTCTGTATATATAGTCACTATGTTACATGTTACAGGTGCATTCTCTATATAGTCTCTATGTTACATGTTTACAGGTGCATTCTGTATATAGTCACTGTGTTACATGTTTACAAGTGCATTCTGTATATAGTCACTGTGTTACATGTTTACAGGCGCATTCTGTATATAGTCACTGTGTTACATGTTTACAGGTGCATTCTGTATATAGTCACTGTGTTACATGTTTACAAGTGCATTCTGTATTGAGGTATTTTTATAGAGATCTCTTAAGTGACTTTAGACTGGGGGAAGATTTGGCGTCTGGGAGGTTATTCCGTATTTTATGTTGTACTGTTCATGTATGAAGCGTTTAACAAAAACTTTGGTTTGTGTGTATAGTATGTGCTGTTGCTGATTTTCTTTGACTTATATACTATTGTCCCACATTGTGGTAGGTTTCTGTTATTAATTGTGTTTTCTGCGTGTAAGGGTGGCACCCTGCAGGAGCCATGGCGAGACCCGAAGGGCACTATCAGCTGCCCTCGCAAAAACCGGAACGCAGAGGGGATAAAATAGCTTCCCCTTTGCGTCCCGGTTTCCCCAGCAGATCGTGGGGCAGGTGCTACGAAGGTGCTATGAATCGCAAATTAACAAGCGCTAACGGGTTTTTTAACCCGTTAGCAATTCAAAGGCGATCTGGCCGTGGCGCTATGACCTCCATTAAGCTAACGCTGACCCTAATGTTAGCTTGAAGGAGGTGATAGAGCCCAAAGTTTGGTTTTATCCCAAGCGCTGGGGGTGAACAAATAAAGCACTGGACACAGTGACACTGGTGGCAAATATAAAGTATAATGATGAAGACACGGCAATAGATGGAAGGTGATACAGTTGATGTATTTCACAGGATTAGCCAGTAAACACAGATTCTATTGGCACACTGGATATTGGGCCGTATAGTACAAGGCTGTAAACAGGATCCAAAGCACCGGTATAGCTAAGGCTGAAGAGTATCTGGATTTTAGTAGTCTGGGTACCTGCAGCCACACAGTGACCACCATGTCGAATAGCCGGCTGCACAGGTGTCCTGGGAAGCAGCCGGCCTAAAGAAACCCCGGAGTGGAGGCAGACAGGGAGTGGTATGAGGGAAGCAGTGGCCCGGACTGACCCTCCAGTGGGAAACAGGAAAGGCAGCATGACACTGTGCATTACGTGTCTCCATATGCATTGATTTGTGTATACTGTATGTGCCCAATAACGCCATGGCTTGGAAGGACAGAAGAAACCAATGTGTAGACGCGCAACACCAGGATAACAGGAGAGAAATTCTTTAATCCAGCAATATGGACCTGGACAACGTTTTGAACCAAGAAGTCGATCTTTGTCGAGCCTTCTGTTGTGGTATTGGGGGATCCTGTCGACTACGCACGCACCCAGGTTGTAACAGTGTGCGGTAACCCACCCCATTTCTATAAGTCTTTAAAGGACGGCAACAACTGAATTGCAAACAAGCGCTAACACAACGGGGACTCAAACGCAATATGTTAATAACACAATAGAGGACGCAGCGGGGTTCGCTAGAACGTCAATGTGCATTCTGCATTTAAATTGGTGATCGTCGTGATTTACTGTTGACTCAGTTGGCTGACAAGGTCTCTTCTAGCACCGACCGACGATTCCTCGGGATGTGTGTCCGGCCAGTGACAGATGTTGAGTTAATGATCTCTGACAGGGGTAGCCGGCAGCCAGCTATTATTTATAGGCTCACAGAATGCCTTCCTCTGCTGAGGTTTTAAATCTAGCACCGTGTCACACTGTGAGGAATA
Source organism: Leptobrachium leishanense (assembly GCA_009667805.1). Taxonomy (NCBI): domain Eukaryota; kingdom Metazoa; phylum Chordata; class Amphibia; order Anura; family Megophryidae; genus Leptobrachium; species Leptobrachium leishanense. The sequence continues at coordinate 37,460,293 of CM019067.1, read as the reverse complement.
ATTGTACACATCTTGTTAGACGACACACTGGCACTCCAGACAATTTAACTCCTTAGTCAGCACATACAGAGATTAGGCAAGTTATGTCTGTTTCAGTGATGTCAACCTCTCCTTGGCCTCAGTGACTCCGCTCTCTCCTGGTTCTCTTCCTATCTCTCTCTCTTCGCTCCTTCAGTGTCTCCTTTGCCGGTATCTCTTCACCCCGGTTCCTCTCTCGGTTGGGGTCCCTCAAGACTCTGTTCTGGGTCCCCTACTCTTCTCGATCGACACAGCCTCTCTGGGTAACCTCATCTCTTCCTATGGATTCCAATAACATCTCTATGCAGATGACACCCAAATCTAACTTTCCTCTCCCGATCTCTCTCCTCCTGTGCTTGACTGTGTTGCAGCCTGCCTGTTGGCTGTCTCTGACTGTGAGGAGCGTCGCCCCCGGCACTGTAAAAGGACTAAGGAAGGCACTGCCTCGAAGTGATGAGACTCACAGCAGTATTGTAAGGAGTCTCCTATGCCTGTGCAGCACTCTGGTGTTGCATGAATCACTTAATGCTCTCTTAATAAAACCAAGCCGCACCCAACAGTCAATGCTTCCACATTGTCTTGGTAAACTCCAAGCTACAAGGAGCTACTTCTTGTCTGCAATACTCCCTGGATATACTGCCCTTATTCTGCTGCATACCCTATTTCCTCCAAGCCTGTTTCTCCTACAGACCTACTGGATCCTGGATCTTCTATTCTCCTACAGACCTACTGGATCCTGGATCTTCTATTCTCCTACAGACCTACTGGATCCTGGATCTTCTATTCTCCTACAGACCTACTGGATCCTGGATCTTCTATTCTCCTACAGACCTACTGGATCCTGGATCTTCTATTCTCCTACAGACCTATTGGACTCACTACCAATACTAGCTTTCTGGAATTACAGACCTCCTGGATCTCCCAAGCCTCCTCCTTACTATTTGGAATACAAGGACTTGCTTACAGCCTGTCCCAAGGTTCATTAACAGAGTGCACTCTGAGGACTCTCAGAAATATATCTACTACTTTAACCACTTGGCTGCTAAGGACGCGCTCAGCGCGTCCAGCCTAGTGGTTCTCTTGTGCTATGGACGCGCTGAGCACGTCCTAGCACAGGAGGCAGCAATCAGCCGGGATTCCAGCCAATTGCTGCGCCCCCCCCCATCTTGGATGTCAGCCCGGCACTCCGGGACTCCGGCGGGGACAATAGATGTCATCGCGCTAGTGCGGTGACATCTATTTCAGGCGCCCCCCGCGAGTGCGGGGAAAGTGCCTGAAATGGAGGGGGGAGGTCCTTTGGGCCTTTCTCCCTCCCGATTGGCTGGGGCAGCGGTCAAAGGCAGGCACCGTTTGCAAGGGCACAGCCTGCCCTTCCAAACGGTGGCTGTCATTAACCCCTGGGGAGCCGGATCACAATTCGGCGCTGAAAAGCGCCGGATCGTGATCCTCTCCCGGAGCTGGCTGACATCTTGGATGTCGGCCAAGCCTCTGGGAACTCCCCCTGACGCCTGTCCTGGAGTTAACCCCTAGCTGCCAGCAATGGTGGAGATAGGGGGTTCCAACGATACCAAACTTGACCATGTAAAAAGTTTTTAAAAAAATGAAAAATAAAAATAAAAAATATATTAAAAAACAATATTTTGTTTTGTTAATGCAGCAATATTGTTCCCATTTCAATTATAATGCGAACAATGATGCTGCACTAACGATTTTTGTATGTGGTGCGTTTGTTAAAAATAGCAAAATTTTCCACAAAAAAAAATGTAACGTGTCCCCATTTCTAATTTTTTTAACAAGTGCACCCATAGAAAATATAACCGCAAACCATCGCATGTTAAAATGTGAAAAAAACACTTTACACATTGTAAATTATTGAAAATTCGAATTTTATTGCATTTTTTGTTATAATATAAAGACAGGACATGACGTATACATATAATAATGACATATTATGAATCTGCCGAGTCTGATGGAAAGAACGATATATAATATGTCTGGGTCATATATTAAGGCTAGGATCAGACGAACGCATTTTCGCGTTGTCTGTGAAAAAGTGCGTTCGAACGAATGGACGCATTTTTTCACGGAGTACGCGATAGCGGTCATACGATGCGCATTTGCGTTCGTGATTTTGTACGGATCATCAATAAAACACTTTTGCATCTGGACGTTATGTTGGCCGGACATTAGCAACGTCTGACGTCTCCCAATCTCGCAAACACGCCGCTATGCGGACGCAGCGCACTCTGTACGACCGTACTAGTGGTTTCACGTTCTCGACAAAATGCGTTCGTTTGCCACTTGCGTTGCACGGCCGGACTTTCGTGCGACCGTACTTAGTATATTGTCCGTCATTGCCCGGCATTTGCTGCTAGTGCGGCTGTAATTAAGTGCACCAGAACGCACGTTTAAAGTGCGCTAGTCTGACCCTAGCCTAAAATAAGGCTTCAAAATACGTTTAAACCTGATGAGCGAAACCGGTAAAAATGACCTCAGCACAGAGGTGTGAAAAGCCTCAGCAGCGAAAGGGTTAAACGCCTAATAGGAGAATTGGAGAGATCCGTTTTTTTTTCCTCCCCAGTCTGGTGGATTTCGCCAATGCCACTTCGGTGCAGTTCGGCAGTCTCCAACTTTTTCGTGGGGCTTCGGCGACTCCATCTTTGGCGCACTACGGTGGCCCTATGTGAATAGTGAATTCACCGTAGTTTTGGCAAAATGGTATCACCGAAATTTTGCTGAAATTGCAGTGCTTTGTGAATAACCCCTATAATAACCTCTCCTAACGCGCTGTCACTTCCTGCATAAACGCCTCACTTCCAGGTTTCTCCGCAAAGGATAGACGCCGACAATGGGCAATCTGGATATTTACATCCCTGTCGCCGTTTGAAAGGAAAGGAAGGCGCACGGAGGAAGAAAAGGATATCAGCAAGATCAACAAACCCATATATAAATGGCCTGTGTCACCGTCTGATACCAAAGCAAATATATTCAACGTCTTGTAAAAATATGAAACTAAGAAAAAAAATTTAAAAAATAAATAAATAATAAATAAAAATCCCTGCTGGACTTTGAGCTTCTCACCATTATGAGATTCAGGCAGTGGCATTGCACCTCACACTATGTGCAGAGATTTGGCTGAGTCTCCACGACCCTCTGTATATTAAATAATTAAAATGAAGAATAGGCACATATCAGGCAAAATATATGTATTTACAAATGGGGGGGGAGATAAGACACACTATTAAATACATGAGCTAAAAGCTGTTTAAGGGACACTCTGCACAGTGTGAGCGCACAATCTTATGTGCTGTGAACTCCCTGCTCCCTCTCCTACCTCTGAGGGAAGCTCAGAGGGCTGTTTCAGCCATCCGGAGGCAGGGGCTTAGCCTACCCAGACCCTCGGCTCAGCTCTCATTTCCTGAGATTTGAGTGCTTCCTGTACCAGCTCCAGCCAATGGGATCAAAGCCTTCCTGCACTGATAGCCACTGGATTGGCTGGAGTGCCAGCTCCCCTGTGGGTCACATGACACGCTGAGCAGGAAGCATGTCATATCCTGCAGAGATCAGAGGGAGACGAGCTCTGGATTCAGGGGAGATCTTAACGGAAGCTAAAGGATTAAAATGAGAGGAGGGAGTGCAGAGGGGGGTCAGGAGGGTCTAATGTTTCACCCCTCTGTTTCCTCCCCTGCCCCCCCCCCGTTTTAACCCAAGAATATCCCTTTAAAAATGCTACCATCTAGTAAACTCAAAGATCTACAGAGAACGCTACAAGAATTACACTTTAAATCTGGGGTCAGCAACCTTGACCCTCCAGATGTTTTGAAACTGCATCCCCTATAATGATCAGGTACTCGTTGGGTTGGCAGAGACTCAAGAAGACGTAGTTCCGAAACATATATGGGCCAAGATTGTTGACCTCTAACCTCAGGGTATTTAGACACTTTTTGCGTAGCCATTTTTTAAAAAAAAAACACAGTCTCCAATCAATTAACACCCACCCCAACCAATTAAAAAAACAAAATAAAATTACTGAAATAAAAGGTAATAAAAAACATAGCCTCTAATGGCTGGAAAAAAAAACACTAGCAGGGTTATTCAAAGAGCACCGAATTGGCCCCGAAATTTCACCGAACAGTGAATTCCCCGTACGGTGCCGTTTCGTGGCCATTTGGCCAAATATTAGCGAATTGCCAATGAAATACGGTGCCTGTTCGACGACAGTGAAATCCCCCATAGAGAAGCAATGGTTAATCTATTCAGAAATGCCAAACAGCAGAGAAATGTCAGTGAAATGCCCTGCCATTCGGTGGTTTCATTCGACAGGTTTAATCAGGCGAATCCCATAGGTTTCAATGTTAAAAATATTCCCCATTTTTCTTAAATATTTATTGAACTGTTTATTATTTTCATTTGCAGCAAAAAGTCTCTTTATTTATTTATTTTTCAGTATTTTTTTATGTCATTTTTTGGGATTTTTCGGCTAAAAATATTTTTCCTTTTTTTAAATTTCTTAATGGCGTTTTTTTTCTTTTTCCTGTAACAGACCTTTCTATTATTATTCATAAGACCTTATATGTAATTGCAGACATTTTCACCCAGTAGTTTTTTTGCAAACAGCGTTTGTTTCAATCATGTTTTATTTTTATCCCATTCGTTGGCTTGTCGACTTTATCCGGCGGGAGGTCGGCGCTGTGTTCGGTGGATCGTCAACTTTTTTCGGACACATTCAGCAGGATCCCGGCGGATTGTTGGTATGTTCGGCGGGTTTTCTGCGGCGTTTCGAAGTGATCTGATTTCTTCAGATCGTATCGGTGAGTTATCGGCAAGTTATCGTGGATTTTCTGTGATTTTTTTTCGGATCCATTTGGCGGCTTTTCCCTGCACTTCGGGGACCCTGCGGTCAAAAGGAAAAAAAAATTGTTATAATTTACTTTTAGTTTCAAAGCGATGGCATTGTCCATTTGTCACGTGAGCAATACCTCTGCCATTACTCACCATCTCATTTCCCACGCTGTGAGCAAGTTCAGTAATTTATACATACAGGGTTATTCAAAGAGAATCGAAAAGTCACCGTAGGTTCGGTGACTTTTCGTTCCCCACACTTCGGAGCGATTCGGTGATCCTATTTCGCTGACCCTGCGGTGTATTCAGCAAGAACCGCAGCCCCGTAGTGCAGGGAAAACCCGCCACAACCCCGCCGAACACTCGCCGTAAACCCGCCGAACACTCACCGAAACCCGCAGAAAACAGCTGGATTAACCCCGTCGAACACGCCGGAGAAACCCGACTAGCCGCCGATCACAGCGCAGAGCAGCTGCCAGAAAAACCCGACACCGCAGATGAAGGAGGTGGGAAAAAAGCAAAAACCAGTACGCTTGAAAGTTTGAAAATTGAAACGCTGTTTGCAAAAAACTACTGGACGAAAATGTCTGGAATTTACATATAAGATCCAATGAATGATAATGAAAAGGGCGGTTACAGAAAAATGAAAAAAACGTTTTAAAAAAAAAAATGAAAAATAATGTTGACAAAAAAATCCCAAAAAATGCCTAAAAGTTCTTTAAAATTTTAAAAAATAAAGAGACTTTTTACTGCAGGATATTATAATAAATGGTTATTAGATATTGAATAAAAACAGGAATATTTTTAACATTGAAGCCTATGGGATTCTCCTGAATAAACCTGCCGAATGAAAAGACCGAACAGCAAGGCATTTCAGGAACTTTTCCCTGCTGTTCAGTGTTCTCTGAAAAGACGAAGCATTGCTTCTCTATGGGGGATTTCACTGCCCTCGAACAGGCACCGTATGTGCAGGCAATTCGTCACAATTATTTTTATTTTTTTTGAAAAAGGATTTTACCAGGAAGGATACATTGAGATTTCTCTCATTTTCAAGTATGTCCTGGTGAATTGCCTGCTCTCTGAATAGCCGAATGGCCCCAGAAATGCCACTGTTCACTGAAATTCAGCGTTCGGTTACATTTTGAAGACTTTTTCACCACTCTATGAATAACCCCCATAGTAATATTATTGCCAACAAATCTTCCCCCAGTTTAAAGTCACTTAAGAGTTCCCTATTAACATACCTCAATACGGAATGCACCTGTAAACATGTAACATAATTATTATATACAGACTGCGCCTGTAAACATGTAACATAGTGACTATATAGAGAATGCACCTGTAAACATGTAACATAGTGACTATATACAGAATGCACCTGTAAACATGTAACAGTGACTATATACAGAATGCGCCTGTAAACATGTAACATAGTGACTATATAGAGAATGCACCTGTAAACATGTAACATAGTGACTATATACAGAATGCACCTGTAAACATGTAACATAGTGACTATATACAGAATGCACCTGTAAACATGTAACACAGTGACTATATACAGAATGCACCTGTAAACATGTAAATTAATGACTATATACAGAATGCGCCTGTAAACATGTAACACAGTGACTATATACAGAATGCACCTGTAAACATGTAACATAGTGACTATACAGAATGCACCTGTGAACATGTAACATAGTGACTATATACAGAATGCACCTGTAAACATGTAACATAGTGACTATATAGAGAATGCACCTGTAAACATGTAACATAGTGACTATATACAGAATGCACCTGTAAACATGTAACAGTGACTATATACAGAATGCGCCTGTAAACATGTAACATAGTGACTATATAGAGAATGCACCTGTAAACATGTAACATAGTGACTATATACAGAATGCACCTGTAAACATGTAACATAGTGACTATTGCAGAATGCACCTGTTAACATGTAACACAGTGACTATATACAGAATGCACCTGTAAACATGTAAATTAATGACTATATACAGAATGCGCCTGTAAACATGTATCACAGTGACTATATACAGAATGCACCTGTAAACATGTAACATAGTGACTATACAGAATGCACCTGTGAACATGTAACATAGTGACTATATACAGAATGCACCTGTAAACATGTAACATAGTGACTATATACAAATTGCACCTGTAAACATGTAACATAGTGACTATTTACAGAATGCACCTGTAAACATGTAACATATTGACTAAATACAGAATGCGCCTGTAAACATGTAACATATTGACTATTTACAGAATGCACCGGTAAACATGTAACATATTGACTATATACAGAATGCGCCTGTAAACATGTAACATAGTGACTATTACAGAATGCACCTGTTAACATGTAACACAGTGACTATATACGGAATGCACCTGTAAACATGTAACATAGTGACCATATACAGAATGCACCTGTAAACATGTAACACAGTGAGTATATACAGAATGCACCTGTAAACATGTAACAGTGACTATATACAGAATGCACCTGTAAACATGTAACATAGTGACTATATACAGAATGCACCTGTAAACATGTAACATAGTGACTATATACAGAATGTGCCTGTAAACATGTAACACAGTGACTATATACAGAATGTGCCTGTAAAAGTGTAACATAGTGACTATATACAGAATGCACCTGTAAACATGTAACATATTGACTATATACAGAATGCGCCTGTAAACATGTAACATAGTGACTATTACAGAATGCACCTGTTAACATGTAACACAGTGACTATATACAGAATGCACCTGTAAACATGTAACATAGTGACCATATACAGAATGCACCTGTAAACATGTAACACAGTGAGTATATACAGAATGCACCTGTAAACATGTAACAGTGACTATATACAGAATGCACCTGTAAACATGTAACATAGTGACTATATACAGAATGCACCTGTAAACATGTAACATAGTGACTATATACAGAATGCGCCTGTAAACATGTAACACAGTGACTATATACAGAATGCTCCTGTAAACATGTAACACAGTGACTATATACAGAATGTGCCTGTAAACATGTGACATAGTGACTATATACAGAATGCACCTGTAAACATGTAACATAGTGACTATATACAGAATGTGCCTGTAAACATGTAACACAGTGACTATATACAGAATGTGCCTGTAAACTTGTAACATAGTGACTATATACAGAATGCACCTGTAAACATGTAACACAGTGACTATATACAGAATGCACCTGTAAACATGTAACATAGTGACTAAATACAGAATGTGCCTGTAAACATGTAACACAGTGACTATATACAGAATGTGCCTGTAAACGTGTAACATAGTGACTATATACAGAATGCACCTGTAAACATGTAACACAGTGACTATATACAGAATGCACCTGTAAACATGTAACATAGTGACTATATACAGAATGCGCCTGTAAACATGTAACATACAGGGTTATCCAAAGAGATTCGAATTGCTTGAGAAAGGTAACCGAACGCTGAAAATCAGGGTTCGGTTACCTTTCCTGGCCATTCGACTATCCAGAGAGCAGGCAATTCGCCAAATCCTGGCGAATTGCCTGCACATACGGTGTCTGTTCGGTGCCTGTTCGAGGGCAGTGAAATCCCCATAGAGAAGCAATGCTTCGGCTATTCAGAGAACACAAACCAGCAGTGAAAGGTTCCCGAAATGCCCTGCCATTCGGTGGTTTAATTCGACAGGTTTATTCAGGAGAATCCCATAGGCTTCAATGTTAAAAATATTCCCGTTTTAATTCAATATCTAATAAACCGTTCAGTATAAAATTCTGCAGCAAAAAGTCTCTTTATTTATAGATTTTTTAGGATACTTTAAGCATTTTTCAGATTTTTTTTTATTTTTATTTAAAGTCCGATTTTTTTTTATTTTTTTTTCTGTTTACTTATTTTTTTTGTAACAGCCCTCTTTATTATCATTCCCTGGACCTCCTGTGAAAATTTCAGACATTTTCGCTCAGTAGTTTCTTTGCAAACAGCGTTTCTTTTTCCCAGATTCATACAAATGGTTTTTCTAATTTATTCACTGCCTCCTCTACGTCACAGCTGCTTCGGCTCTGTGTGATTCGGCTCCTGTTCGGCTCCTGTTCGGCTTCTTCGAAGGTTAATCCAGATGTTTTTGCTTGTTTTCAGCGTGCATTCGGTTAGTTTTCGTCGGGTTTGCGGCAGCTTTTCCCTGCAATTCGGGTTGCCCTGTGGTGTTTGCTGAATACACCGCAGGGTCACCGAAATGGGATCGGCAAAAGGAACCGAATTGAAGAGAACGAAAAGTCACCGAACGTGCGGTGACTTTTCGAATCTCTTTGGATAACCCTGATAGTGACTATATACAGAATGTGCCTGTAAACATGTGACATAGTGACTATATACAGAATGCACCTGTAAACATGTAACATAGTGACTATATACAGAATGCGCCTGTAAACATGTAACATAGTGATTATATACAGAATGCACCTGTAAACATGTAACATAGTGACTATATACAGAATGTGCCTGTAAAAATGTAACATAATGACTTTATTTCCTACATATTTATTTTCTGTTAATCTGTATATTTGTTTTGTGTTAATATTTTGCATTTTATTACTTTGTATTTCTGTAACAATTCAATGTTCTTGAACCCAGGACATACTGAAAACGAGAGAAATCTCAATGTATCCTTCCTGGTAAAATACTTTATAAATAAATAAAAATAAATAAATAAAATATTACTCATAAAACACCATCCTCCAAAACACAAGGGACATTTTTTTAAAAAAGAAATTCAGGTTTGGTTAAAATTGTGTATTTTCTCAGAAAAATGCAGTAACAGGATCCCGACCCATTTCAATCTTTTTTTTAACAAGAATTCCCTATAGAATAAATAACCACAAAGGTTTGGATAAAATGTGAAATAATGATTTTGCACGCTGTAAATTATTTGAAATCTAAGAGTGGAGGTTCAGTGGAGGCGCTGATGGATTGTGTGAAGTGATGTGATTTATGTTATGCAGCCAACAAGGATTATGACACAAAACCTCGACAAGAATGTGCAAAACGATAGAGCAAAGACGGGGGGGGGGGGTCCAAGTGGCGCAAACTCTTAGGTGAGCAGTCAATAAATGGTGTAATAATCCTAATTTGGTCAGATAGGACCTAAATACAACAGTGCTTGATAAATAGTCCTGTTTTGGTCAGAAGGCCTAAATACAAAAGTGCTTGATAAAATAGTGCAATTTCCAATTGATCTGATGATGTGGACAAGAGGCCTAATAGGTATTAAATGCGATCGCGTTTAGGACAGATAGTGCCTTCTACTAGGAGGTGAAGGAATGACAATGTCTGCTCTTGCGAAAGACGTATGGGGTACTAATATAAAGTACATGCAATGCATAAAAAGTGCTAGTTAAAGTGCATATAAAAGTGCATATGCAGAAACCAATGGTAAGTTCTTAACAAAGTTCCAGCCCAATTATAAAGGTTGGGAAAAAAACAAAAAATATAGGTGGGAGGATGGTTCAGTTCAGACCGTGTACAATATGGTGAAGATATCCACTGCGGTAATCCGGAGGGTATAAGTGTCGTCCTAGGGTCGGTCCTCACCTAGGTCCTATATGTGCTTCCATTCCCAAAAAACAGGGAGGGAGGAAGGGGAAGACAGAAAAGGAAAGGGGATTGCGCAATATTGCTTGGTAATGGGTCAAGTAGGTGATGACAAGGGGACACTTACAGTGTGTGGAGCCTTGGTACCGGCTCTGGGTGTGAAACGCCTCGGGCCTAAATGAGGGTGGCCTCTGCCCTTCTTTAAGGTGTTCCTGGGTAACACTTCGTTTCTCTCCTTGCTGGTTACACGGTTATCTCAGGTACAAAAGGGGAAAAAATCCTCATAGCGCAATATGCAGCTGTTTGTTGAGATAAACTGGATAGAAGTAGAGAGGGCAAACTCACCAATGATGGAGCCTTGAAATGCAGGCTCAGCTTGAGGGCAAGTGGTACGTCTATGGTGGTACCTACACCTCTTTCTGCAGCGGATAATCTCCTATTCTCCTTTCGCCAGTGGGTGGTTTCCTTGTGGAAAAGGGAGGAGGTAGGCTGGGTGCATGCAGCCTGAAGCTAGGGCTCCAGGTATCAGGTGAGGTAAAATAAAAGGAGATGGGTAATGGTCCAAATAAAACAAATTTATTAGCAGGGGATTACAGATAAAAAAAGGGGGAAGAGGGGGTTACACAGAGTACGCGTTTCGGCTATCCAGTGTAGCCTTCTTCAGCTCAAAAGTGCAAAAGTGCAAGAAAGGGGATACAAGACACTCCACATGTGTCTGTTTTTATAGAAAACATAGTGATTGAATTCCCGGAGTTACTTCCGGGTTCCGCGGTGGATGCAGTCACGTGATACGTGCCGCGTCATTGCGTGGCGGCCATTTTGGATATGCGTTCCACCGGCCGATTCTCTGCGTTCCACACATGTAGGTGGTGTTTGAGAGAAAAGTGCTGCAGTAAGTAAAGGCCAGTCATGCCAAAAATATCTGTGGGTACTAGCAGTAAATATGGCAGAACGCATAATGGTCGTGCTGGTACATAAAATGGAAAAAAAATATGACATATATAAAAATAATAATAATGGAGCGCATTATCAAACGGATTAAAAGACACACATGGGATAGAATGACATCATACAGAGGTATAAGGTTACAAATTGTGAAAGACCCAATATAATACAAGACACTCTACATGTTTCTGTTTTTATGGAAAACATAGTGATTGGATTCCCGGAGTTACTTCCGGGTTCCGTGGTGGATGCAGTCACGTGATACGTGCCGCGTCATTGCGTGGCGGCCATTTTGGATATGCGTTCCACCGGCCGATTCTCTGCGTTCCACACATGTCGGACTGTCCAGTGTAGGTGGTGTTTGAGAGAAAAGTGCTGCAGTAAGTAAAGGCCAGTCATGCCAAAAATATCTGTGGGTACTAGCAGTAAATATGGCAGAACGCATAATGGTCGTGCTGGTACATAAAATAGAAAAAAATATGACATATATAAAAAATAATAATAATGGAGCGCATTATCAAACTGGATTAAAAACACAAATGAGATAGAATGACATCATACAGAGGTATAAGGTTTACAAATTGTAAAAGACCCAATATAATCGGAGGTCACAGAGGCATAAATGAAATGAGTAGATAAATGCAAAGTACAACAATAAATGTCTAAAAGGAATATTAAAGGCAAATACAATAAAATAAAATAAAAAAAGTAAAAAATATAATAAAAATAAAATAAAATAAAATAAAATAAAAGTAATGGTAAAATGTAAGATATAAAACAGTTTAAAAATCTTAAAAGATTATGTCGTAATGCTGGAGGGGATATATAATAAAATATAATATAATAAAATGTAGCTGCTGGAAGGGAGGTAGTATAGGTGTGATATAAGAATATACACTGTAGTATAGTGCAATAAGCTGTCAAGGTCAGAGACACGTGTAGATGGTGTCCTATGGAGCAAATGCGTGGTTGGGGACTGATCAGTGGTTAATCGAGGAAGTGGCATAATTCGAAGTCAGCGTTTAGTCCATATGGTTGGAGGGTACCCAGGTTGAAGATCCAATTCATTTCCTCCTTACCAATGGTCTTCTCGAAATTACCGCCTCTCCATGGTATCTCGACTTTTTTGATCCCTATAAAGGATAACCCTCTGGATTCATATTGTGTGTATTCTTGAAGTGTAGCGGAACGCTGTTTTTTCATTCCCGTTCCGAATGCTCCTGATGTGCTCTTGGATGCGTACACTCAAAGCTCTGGTTGTTCTCCCTACGTATCTCAGGCTGCATGGGCAGGTCAGTAAGTATATTACGTTCTTGGTGAAACAGGTAATGACGTCCTTTATCTTATAGGTCCTGCTTTTCCATCTATTTGTGTAATAATTTGTTTCTTACTTCTGGTATTACGGCAGTTGAGGCAGTTTCCACACTGGTGGAAACCGTTCTGTATGCCATAGTGGTTACTATTTGATGGGGTCTTCTTAGTATGTTGCTGCGCTATTTTCATTTTTAGGTTACCAACTCCTCTGCAGATCATCCTAGGATTTTCAGGTAGGATCTCTTTTAAAAGTGGATCTTTTCTTAATATCGGCCAATATTCTTTATTAATTTCCTAATGGATTGGTTCTGGCGTTGTACGAGAATATGAAGGGTACATCTGCTGCAAATTGGATTTCTGTCTTGGGTTTTACCTTCAGTAGATTGGCACGCTCTATGTTTCTGACCTCATTTCTGGTGTATTCAAGCCTATCTTGATCGTAGCCCTTTTCTAGAAAATCTGTTCTTAATTTGTCTGACTGTATTTCATAGGCGTCCAAATCCGTACAGTTGCGTCTTATTCTTAGGAATTGGCTTTTCGGAATTCCGTCGAGCCATTGTGGGAGGTGACAGCTTGTGGTTTCAATGAAACTATTGACATCTACTTTTTTGAAGAATGTCTCAGTTTTGATCTCACCGTCCTCGATGAAGATGCTTAAATCCAGAAAGTTGATTCGTTCGTGGCTCCAGGTAGTGGTCAATACAATGCCCCTTTTATTCTTGTCGAGTTCTTGTAAAAACACCTCTAAGGTATGTATACCTCCCCTCCAGATGAGGAAGATATCATCGATATATCTTTTGTAGCAAACTAGGTTGTTTTGATAGTCGGATAGGAAGGATTCTTCCCAGAATGCCATAAATAAGTTGGCGTACGATGGGGCAAAGCGACTTCCCATCGCGGTCCCATTGATTTGTAGGTAGAACTCACCTTGGAAATAAAAATAATTATTTGTTCAGGTTGCAATATTTCACCTTTTGATGGAGCCTTGAAATGCAGGCTCAGCTTGAGGGCAAGTGGTACGTCTATGGTGGGTACCTACACCTCTTTCTGCAGCGGATAATCTCCTATTCTCCTTAAAAGGCAATTAGGCAATTAGGCAATTAGAGAAAGATCTCAAAAAAGAGATCAGAACAAAGTGGGATATTATAACACTAGAGAAGTACACTAAAGATAACATGGTACCCAGAGGCCTCCGTTTTTCTAAAAATCTAGCAGGAGACACTGATGATATTGTGTTCCAAGAAAGATGGGAGAAGATGTTAGAAGGCTTCTCACTACATAGCATGAAAATAATAATAGAGAGGAGAAATGAAATCCTTAAAGAACTTAATACAAGCATTGAAAAGAATCATGAAGAATTAATATTATTATCATCCGACTTAGAGACCATCAACTACTTAGGTAAAATAGAGAGGGACCTTGACAAACTAAATGAGGAAGTCAAGGAAAGGAAAAGGAAGAAGTACCAACGTGATATTCAGGACTACAAAAACGGTAATGTGTGGAAACAAACAGATCTAACAGAAAACCACTACCCCAGAGTCAACAAAACACCTGTGTGGGATATACCACCTAAAACCACACATTACCCTCCTACACCCATGCAAGGGCATCAATTACACACAAAGACACCACTACCACAAAGACCAATCAGGCGCTATAATCAACACAAACAGCCCTACAATGGCCAATTCACCTATGAAACACCTCAGTACACCGAAACAAGATACGACAGTAGCAGACCCCTGAACACCTATCGCCCACCTAATCGGACATACCAAGGTCCCTATAGAGGACCTTGGAGCAGGAATCAGAACAAGAGAGAGAATAATTACGACAACCACTCAACGTACACGATCCCTACCAGAAACCGATATGACACATTAAGACAGGATACTGATGTACATAGGAATCCCCAACAGCAAGGGGATTTTCACAAACACCCCCAAACTACAGACAGGGACCTTACCACTCTGAGGAGAGGATGGTCACCGGGGAAAAGACTCCACCGAGAAGAGGATGCAGAGGAAGGCGAACTAGAGGAAGGAAAGAGGAGGGAAAAACACAGCAGGATGGAGGGATCTTTAATCTAACGGACACTCCACTCACAGATATAGAAATAAAGGTTCTAAGAAAAGGTATGAAATATGCCCCCACTAAGCATATGAACCTATTTGATATGTACATAGATCTACAGAAATTCAAGAAATATCTGTGCCTTAAAAAATATTTCCTAAAGAACCCTATCAACAGACCAAGCACCTTCCAATTTTATCATCACACGAATTTGAAAGAAAAATCCACTTTTTTCCCAAAATCCTTAATTTCACAAGAAATCAACACCTTTGAAGAGATGATAATGACTGATCTAGGCAAGCTCAAGGCGTCAACGAAATCGAACAATTTAACAAGTAAAGAAAGAGATGTATTGAAGAAGTTGGCATCCAATGACAAAATTGAAATCAAACCGGCGGACAAAGGAGGAGGCACGGTCATTATGTCAACTGAATACTATAGAAACGAATCCAACAGAATCCTCAGCGATGAGAATACGTACAGAAAACTAAATAAAAACCCGGGGAAAGACATACAGGATAAATTTGTCCAGTACCTTGAAGAAGGCCATGTATTGGGCATATTGAACGATCAGGAATTTAAATATCTGAAAATCGAACACCCTAAAATACCTGTATTTTACTTTCTCCCCAAAATACACAAGGACCTTCTCAAACCGCCAGGAAGACCAATTATCTCTGGGATAGGATCTGTATCCAGTAAACTATCAGAATATATAGACCACCAACTTCAGCCTTTTGTGATCGACACTACAGCGCATCTGAAGAACACCACAGAGATTTTAAACATTTTAAATAACATAAAATGGGAGGATGACCTCCTTCTGGTCACAAGTGATGTTCAATCACTATACACTATAATACCACACAAAAATGGAATAGAGGCTACCGAACACTTTGTAAAAAAAGGTGAAATATTGCAACCTGAACAAATTGTTTTTATTCTGGAGGGGATACGCTTAATTTTAGAAAATAATTATTTTTATTTCCAAGGTGAGTTCTACCTACAAGTCAATGGGACCGCGATGGGAAGTTGCTTTGCCCCATCGTACGCCAACTTATTTATGGCATTCTGGGAAGAATCCTTCCTATCCGACTATCAAAACAACCTAGTTTGCTACAAAAGATATATCGATGATATCTTCCTCATCTGGAGGGGAGGTATACATACCTTAGAGGTGTTTTTACAAGAACTCGACAAGAATAAAAGGGGCATTGTATTGACCACTACCTGGAGCCACGAACGAATCAACTTTCTGGATTTAAGCATCTTCATCGAGGACGGTGAGATCAAAACTGAGACATTCTTCAAAAAAGTAGATGTCAATAGTTTCATTGAAACCACAAGCTGTCACCTCCCACAATGGCTCGACGGAATTCCGAAAAGCCAATTCCTAAGAATAAGACGCAACTGTACGGATTTGGACGCCTATGAAATACAGTCAGACAAATTAAGAACAGATTTTCTAGAAAAGGGCTACGATCAAGATAGGCTTGAATACACCAGAAATGAGGTCAGAAACATAGAGCGTGCCAATCTACTGAAGGTAAAACCCAAGACAGAAATCCAATTTGCAGCAGATGTACCCTTCATATTCTCGTACAACGCCCAGAACCAATCCATTAGGAAATTAATAAAGAAATATTGGCCGATATTAAGAAAAGATCCACTTTTAAAAGAGATCCTACCTGAAAATCCTAGGATGATCTGCAGAGGAGTTGGTAACCTAAAAATGAAAATAGCGCAGCAACATACTAAGAAGACCCCATCAAATAGTAACCACTATGGCATACAGAACGGTTTCCACCAGTGTGGAAACTGCCTCAACTGCCGTAATACCAGAAGTAAGAAACAAATTATTACACAAATAGATGGAAAAGCAGGACCTATAAGGATAAAGGACGTCATTACCTGTTTCACCAAGAACGTAATATACTTACTGACCTGCCCATGCAGCCTGAGATACGTAGGGAGAACAACCAGAGCTTTGAGTGTACGCATCCAAGAGCACATCAGGAGCATTCGGAACGGGAATGAAAAACACAGCGTTCCGCTACACTTCAAGAATACACACAATATGAATCCAGAGGGGTTATCCTTTATAGGGATCAAAAAAGTCGAGATACCATGGAGAGGCGGTAATTTCGAGAAGACCATTGGTAAGGAGGAAATGAATTGGATCTTCAACCTGGGTACCCTCCAACCATATGGACTAAACGCTGACTTCGAATTATGCCACTTCCTCGATTAACCACTGATCAGTCCCCAACCACGCATTTGCTCCATAGGACACCATCTACACGTGTCTCTGACCTTGACAGCTTATTGCACTATACTACAGTGTATATTCTTATATCACACCTATACTACCTCCCTTCCAGCAGCTACATTTTATTATATTATATTTTATTATATATCCCCTCCAGCATTACGACATAATCTTTTAAGATTTTTTAAACTGTTTTATATCTTACATTTTACCATTACTTTTATTTTATTTTATTTATTTTATTTTATTTTATATTTTTTTACTTTTTTTATTTTATTTTATTGTATTTGCCTTTAATATTCCTTTTAGACATTTATTGTTGTACTTTGCATTTATCTACTCATTTCATTTATGCCTCTGTGACCTCCGATTATATTGGGTCTTTTACAATTTGTAAACCTTATACCTCTGTATGATGTCATTCTATCTCATTTGTGTTTTTAATCCAGTTTGATAATGCGCTCCATTATTATTATTTTTTATATATGTCATATTTTTTTCTATTTTATGTACCAGCACGACCATTATGCGTTCTGCCATATTTACTGCTAGTACCCACAGATATTTTTGGCATGACTGGCCTTTACTTACTGCAGCACTTTTCTCTCAAACACCACCTACACTGGACAGTCCGACATGTGTGGAACGCAGAGAATCGGCCGGTGGAACGCATATCCAAAATGGCCGCCACGCAATGACGCGGCACGTATCACGTGACTGCATCCACCACGGAACCCGGAAGTAACTCCGGGAATCCAATCACTATGTTTTCCATAAAAACAGAAACATGTAGAGTGTCTTGTATTATATTGGGTCTTTCACAATTTGTAAACCTTATACCTCTGTATGATGTCATTCTATCCCATGTGTGTCTTTAATCCGTTTGATAATGCGCTCCATTATTATTATTTTTATATATGTCATATTTTTTTCCATTTTATGTACCAGCACGACCATTATGCGTTCTGCCATATTTACTGCTAGTACCCACAGATATTTTTGGCATGACTGGCCTTTACTTACTGCAGCACTTTTCTCTCAAACACCACCTACATGTGTGGAACGCAGAGAATCGGCCGGTGGAACGCATATCCAAAATGGCCGCCACGCAATGACGCGGCACGTATCACGTGACTGCATCCACCGCGGAACCCGGAAGTAACTCCGGGAATTCAATCACTATGTTTTCTATAAAAACAGACACATGTGGAGTGTCTTGTATCCCCTTTCTTGCACTTTTGCACTTTTGAGCTGAAGAAGGCTACACTGGATAGCCGAAACGCGTACTCTGTGTAACCCCTCTTCCCCCTTTTTTTTTTATCTGTAATCCCCTGCTAATAAATTTGTTTTATTTGGACCATTACCCATCTCCTTTTATTTTACCCTCACCTGATACCTGGAGCCCTAGCTTCAGGCTGCATGCACCCAGCCTACCTCCTCCCTTTTCCACAAGGAAACCACCCACTGGCGAAAGGAGAAATAGGAGATTATCCGCTGCAGAAAGAGGTGTAGGTACCCACCATAGACGTACCACTTGCCCTCAAGCTGAGCCTGCATTTCAAGGCTCCATCATTGGTGAGTTTGCCCTCTCTACTTCTATCCAGTTTATCTCAACAAACAGCTGCATATTGCGCTATGAGCCCCTTTTGTACCTGAGATAACCGTGTAACCAGCAAGGAGAGAAACGAAGTGTTACCCAGGAACAACCTTAAAGAAGGGCAGAGGCCACCCTCATTTAGGCCCGAGGCGTTTCACACCAGAGCCGGTACCAAGGCTCCACACACTGTAAGTGTCCCCTTGTCATCACCTACTTGACCCATTACCAAGCAATATTGCGCAATCCCCTTTCCTTTTCTGTCTTCCCCTTCCTCCCTCCCTGTTTTTTGGAATCGGAAGCACATATATAGGTGAGGACCGGACCCTAGGACGACACTTATACCCTCCGGATTACCGCAATGGATATCTTCACCATATTGTACACGGTCTGAACTGAACCATCCTCCCACCTATATATTTTTGTTTTTTTCCCAACCTTTACAATTGGGCTGGAACTTTGTTAAGAACTTACCATTGGTTTCTGCATATGCACTTTTATATGCACTTTAACTAGCACTTTTTATGCATTGCATGTACTTTATATTAGTACCCCATACGTCTTTCGCAAGAGCAGACATTGTCATTCCTTCACCTCCTAGTAGAAGGCACTATCTGTCCTAAACGCGATCGCATTTAATACCTATTAGGCCTCTTGTCCACATCATCAGATCAATTGGAAATTGCACTATTTTATCAAGCACTTTTGTATTTAGGCCTTCTGACCAAAACAGGACTATTTATCAAGCACTGTTGTATTTAGGTCCTTTCTGACCAAATTAGGATTATTACACCAATTATTTGAAATCTGACTGGAAATTTCCTCACACAGTAAATGCCTGGTTAGATATACCCGTAACTGCACGATTAAATAACCTAAAATATGTTTTCATTTCAGGAAATTCCAAAATAAGTCACCAAAATATTCAGCTCCAGCCCCATAGAGATCTGAACCCGGGCCTGGCTCTGAGTCTGGTGCCTGCTCTGCCTGTCACTGTTAGGGATTAGCATTCGCATTCGAACTCGAACAATTTCAAAAGTTCGAGTTCGAACTCGAACCGAACTCAATGCAAGTCAATGGGACTCAAAAGTTCAGTTTTTAGAGTGCCCTGCAAGAGGGCATATATGCAAGATATTTGCCATAAAAGGTGTATGGGGGTCCGGGTAGTGCCCTGGGGGAGAGGAAACAGGGACAAAATGTAAAAATAAAAAGTTGTAAAAGGGACAGTGAGTTTTCCATGAAATAAGGGTTAAATATAAAAATGAAAAATTCCTTCAAATATCGTGCCTAGGAGGTCCCCATAACCTGCCCGTGAAGTGGCGGATTTATAGGATGTATAGAAACATTTAAAAACAAAAAAATGACGTTTCATATGACGGTAAATGGTTTTCCTTTAATCTATTCATAAACAACTGCTTGGGGCGGCAGCCTGTATGAAAAGACCTTTTAGGACGCGCAGAACAAGTTTAGTGATTATTTGGCTAAATTGTGGTGAAACTTATGCAGGTTTTGGATGAAAGTAACAATAGGAGCTTTAAAATTGGGCCTTTAGTGTCGGCAACAGTGCCGTCACACCGTAACCCTTTTGTGGTATTGTGGAAGAGTGCAGTGGTGGAGGTTTTGTGAATGCAGAAGAGATCCCCGATCTATTCCGTTACGTCAGCATCAGGGGATTGATAGCTGCTGATCCAGGACTGATTCATTTTTATAAATGGGAACCTGAGAGGTAATAAACAGAAAGACTTTCATAGTGCATATTTGAAAAGTACAGATTAAGGGCGCACCCTCTTTTGTCTGCACTCACAAGATGCTAAAACGTTGTCACTTATCGTATCCAAGACGATTATCCCGCTCTGCTGGCGCTGTAACTGGAATGAAAGACCTGAAGACTCTTGCCGCCATAGGAATCAACTGGACATCTCACCAGGATAAGCAGTATTAAAGCAGTATTTTATTGGGCAAATAAAATAGATTCCAACGCGTTTCGTGTATAAACATACACTTCATCAGGGAAAATATAAATTAAAATACAATTACGACAGAATAAAAATCCATTATTAGTCCCCATTCTCTTCTTCTTTTTATATTCTTTCTTTTTATCGCCGAATTGTCTCCGGTTCTTGCGTTGGCGTGCGTCTCATGAATGGAACACAGGACATCCGGTTCATCCCTGGAACGCAGAACATGACCGGATGTTCTGCGTTCCAGGGACAGACCGGATGTTCTGTGTTCCAGGGATGAACCGTATGTCCTGTGTTCCATTCATGAGACGCACGCCAATGCAAGAACCGGAAGGGAGACAATTCGGCGATAGAAAGAAAGAATATAAAAAGAGGAAGAGAATTTAGCATCTTTTAGCATCTTGTGAGTGTGGACAAAAGAGGGGGCACCCTTAATCTGTACTTTTCAAATATGCACTATGAAAGTCTTTCTGTTTATTACCTCTCAGGTTCCCAATTCTAATCTATTCAGTTCATTACCAAGACGTTTTGGGAGAGACGCCGGGGATACCGAGAGGTTGTACCAAAAACGTATAAACATTTTTCCTCTAAATCGCACTACCAGTTTTTTGTATTTATTCATTTTTATAAATGTCAGCCGGTCTACAGAGTCGGTGGACAGACGCACTCTTTTGTCTGTGACAAAACCTCCAGCGGCACTGAACGTCCTTTCAGAAAGCACACTGGATCAAGGGCAACCTAGTAGCTGCATAGCATATTGGCTAAGTTCTGGCCAGTGATCCAATCTCAACACCCAGTAAGCCAGTGGATCATCTGCTGAAAAGGTATCCAGGTCTGTCTGCCCTTGCCCCTAGGTAGTCCTGCACCATACGGTGAAGACGCTGGCAATGGGTGCCTACATTTGACGTCCCTGGGCGTCGTGGACTAAAAAAATGTAAAAAGGCATCAGTCAAGAGGCCCCGGCCTTCACCACTATTCCTCTGATCATCCGCAGCCTCAGAAGCACCTGTGTCATCACTTGGTAACCTACCAGTGCCTGGAAAGGTGTTACACAAGTGTCGCTTTAGAGCGTCCTCAAGTTTTTTCATCCTGTGCTCCCTCTGTGCGGGCAGGATGAGCTCTGCAACTTTACCCTTGTATTGTGGATCAAGAAGGCTTGCCAACCAGTAATGATCCCTCTCCTTGATAGCACGAATCCTGGGGTCCTTTAGCAGGCTTTGCATTATAAGGGAGCCCATGCAACGTAGGTTGGAGGTGGCATTAGCTTCCGAGTCTTCCTGGTCAATGAGGAGGATGACCCCATCGTGCACTTCCTCCTCCCAGCCACGTACTTGTCCTTCTGTTTCTGGGCACACAAAACCCTCCCTTGAGGAATCCCCACCTTCAATGCCCCCACTACTTAAATATTCCTCCTCCTCCTCATCCTCCTCCTGTCTGATCTGAGGAGGCCTCCGCTTCCTCCCGCTGCTCTGCCTCTAGAGCCACATCTATAATTGCCTGCAGAGTGTGCTCCAGCAGGAACACTAAAGGAATTGTGTCACTGATGCATGCACTGTCCCTGCTCACCATCCTCGTTGCCTCCTCAAATGGTGACAGTACAGTGCATGCATCCTTGATCATCAGCCACTGAGGGGGAGAAAAAAATCCAAGTTGACCTGAACCTGTCCTTGTGCCCTACTCACACAGGTACTCGTTGATGGCCCTCTAGCAATGCTGCAGTATCTGCACAAGCAGCAATGTTGAGTTCCACCTGGTGGGCATGTCACAGATCAGACGGTTTGTGGGAAGGTGGAATTCTCTTTGAATTTCTGCCAGGCAAACACTTGCTGGGAATGACCGTCTGAAGTGGCTGCAGGCTGTTACAGAAAAAAGAAAGGCTATTTAAAAATAAACGGGGAAAAAGTTTTGCTGAAAAAACCCTGAAAAATTCCTAAAAGATCCTAAAAAATCAATAAATAAAGAGACTTTTTGCGGCAGATTAAAATAATAAACGGTTTATTAGATATTGTATAAAAACAGGAATATTTTTACATTGAAACCTATGGGATTCGCCTGAATAAACCTGCCGAATGAAACCATCGAACAGCAGGACATTTCACTGACATTTCTCTGCTGTTCGGTGTCTCTGAATAGATTAACCATTGCTACTCTATGGGGATTTCACTGCCACCGAACAGCACCGTATTTGTAGGCAATTAGCCAAAATTTGGCAAACTGCTTGCTCTCTGAATCGCCATATGGCCACGAAATGACACCATACGGGAAAATTCACTGTTCGGTGACATTTCGGGGCCAGATCGGCTCTCTCTGAATAACCCTGTATGTCATCATCCGTTAAGTATTTTAAAAACCATGATTGAATAATTATGCCCAGGTCAGGAAGGGGTTAACATAATACCACGTTTTTTCCCAAATGCACACTTAAGCTGAATTTTAATTTGCGCGCAATGCACATAACAGATCGGGGATATTATTTCTCGATAAGAATTTAATAGCCACATAAATAATGCCGGCGTTTGTATCGACAGGACAGTAAAAGACGGCGGTTTGACTAATGCAATAAACTCTTTCCATTCATTTACAAGAAAACTGAAATCTTATTTACGAAATAATTAAGAGCTGGGAAACGGCATTAAACTAGTTAACAACATTATAATCTCTCAATTATTTCCTATGCTTCCTTTTCCTAACCATCACCATTACTGCACCGCCGAACACATGACATTGTATGCTAAAAGGTTACTTTAATGCAGGGATCAACAACCTTGACCCCCCCCCCAGATGTTTTGGAACATACAGGGTTATTCAAAGAGCTCCGAATTGGGGCCGAAAGGTAACCGAACAGTGAAATTCAGCATACGGTTACCTTTCCTGGCCATTCGGCTATTCAGAGAGCAGGCAGTTTGTCAAATGTTGGCGAATTGCCTGCACATACGCTGCCTGTTCGAGGGCAGTGAAATCCCCATAGAGAAGCAATGCATCGGCTATTCAGAGAACAAAAACCAGCAGTGAAAGGTTCCCGAAATGCCCTGCTGTTCGGTGGTTTCATTCGGCAGGTTTATTCAGAAGAATCCCATAGGCTTCAATGTTAAAAATATTCCCGTTTTAATCCAATATCTAATAAACTGTTTATTATTTAATTCTGCAGTAAAAAGTCTCTTTATGTATTGATTTTTTAAGGATCTTTTAGGCATTTTTTTGCGAAATTTATTTCTGTTTTTTATCGTTTTTTCTTTTTTCTGTAACAGCCCTTTTTATCATCATTCATTGGATCTTATACGTAAATTTCAGACATTTTCGCTCAGTAGTTTCTTTGCAAACAGCGTTTCACTTTTTTTTTTAATTTTTTTTTATTTTAAAGTTTTTATTTTGAAATAAGTCAGCATTACATCATAGTATAAAATAATAAGTGGTCTCACAAGGCCAAACAATGGAACATGACAGGCAATTATAACCACACAGTGCCATAGAACGTTGTCTGGATAACATCTATGAATAACAAACAGAAAAGTCATCAAAGGATAGCGATATATCGACACGTAACGTCCCTAATTGGGGGGTCTCAAAATAAGAAAACTCTGCATGTGTGTACAAAGAGAAATAAAATATTAATTATAAAATGACGAAAAACATAAAATAATAATAAAAAGGGGAGGGGGTGAGGGGGAAAAGCACAGGCCATAACCGTGACACTCCTGGCACGCTCCCGAAGGAGGCCATGGAGGAACAATGTCACGAGGCCCGGTGGTCCGAGGGCCAGGTACGACAAGCAGAGCCATAGTGGCGCACCTCGGGACCACACGGAGAGTGCCAAAATAAAATAAATAAATTTTTTTTAAAAATGTCTCTGCATGCGAGGGGGGGAAAATCAACCACGGGTAGCAACTCAAAGTAACAAAATCATTCCCAATTGGGGGGTCTCATCAGAAAAAATAAAAGTAAAATATGAAAAGTCTCAGCGTGTGGGCAAACAGAGAGGTCTTGTAAGGGAAACAGCAGGTCATCGTCAAAGAGACAGGGCAGGGAAAATAAAGGACCGTTCTCAGCCTGTGTCCCGAAATGAAGGCATCTGCGAAGCAGGCAGGATGAGGCAGAATAATATTTATAGAATTATAAAAGGAGTCTCATGTACTCAAACGAAATGTGGCCACGCAGGACCGGGATCACAAATATCAAAAGACAAATCAATACAACAGGTAATAACTGTAATGGAGGGAGTGTAAGTCCACAGCGCGAAAACAGGAGGACCACAAGCAGGGGAAAAACGGGGGGAGGGGGTAAAATATGCCATCTAGCTATAGTCTTACTTGCCAGTAAAAATAAAAATAAAAAAAATAAAATAAAAAGAAAGAAGGGGGGTTCCATTTATCTAGAGTCCCAATCGCCAGTGAAGGACAGCAAAAAAAAAAAAAAAAGGGGGGGGGCATCCCAGACACCAAGAGATGCGGAACGGGAGCAGAGAACCACAAAAACAAAATGTTCGTAGTCGGTCAACAGCAAAAACAGAGTCCCTGGTGTCCAGAAACATAAGTCCGGATAAACCCGGACAAGCTCAAAGAGAATGAATGCGAAAGTGGCATTGCAACTCAGCCCGGCTGAGACTCCGACCCGTCCGGTGATATGCCTGCCGCAGCCAGAGCGGCCCATGCTGTTTCAGGGTCAGTAACCGTATAGGGGATGTTAGCTTGGGTCACCACCAGAGAACCGGCTAGGCCCCATCGGTACCGAATTCCCATTCTGCGAAGGACTGAGGTCACGTCCCGAAACCTGCGTCACGCTAACAGGGTCAAAAATGGTAGGTCGTGGTACAGGGCCAGCATGACACCCTCAAACTGCACAGGGTTCCGTGCTCCGGGGGCAGACATAACCCTCACTTTCATGGCGATGTCACGAAAAACCACCACGACATCTCTAGGTTTCCCTCTGGGTGCCGCCGCAGCCTTCCGGACCCGAAACACAGTTCCAATAAACTCCGGCGTATCGGGGTGCAGTCCAGTCACCTGCCGTGTGAGCCAAGTCACATAGGGCAATAAAGCATTCTCTGAGACCGAGTCCGGAATACCTCTTATCCTTATGCTTCGGCGACGATGTCGAGTCTCCAGCGCTTCCACCGAACGTGTCAGTATCTCCACCTGAGAGCGGAGGCTATCCATCTGCCCAGCGAGGTGTGTCTGTGCTTGCGCGACCTCGTCCGACTTCACCTGGACCTCTGACACCTGGGTACGAATCACCTCTACCCCCGCCCGAACTGCTGCCACCTCTGGCCTCCACATGTCCCTGATCTCTGCCAGAATCCTGCTTAAGTCGCCCTTCGTGGAGGGGAGGCCGTCGTCCCCCTCCACAATTCCGTCAGCCTCGCCAGATCCAAGAGCCTTCACCGGAGTTCCCGGTCCTCGGGGCTCCGGGGAAGAGACGTCGCGGTCTGAGATCTCGCTATCGGCAACAAAGGGCAGCTGGTTCTCGACCAGATCCCCCCTCGAGAGGTCCTGCGCTGCCGCCAATGACGCCGCCTGTGCAGCTTTCCGTTTTTTCTGTGCCCTCTTTCTTGTGGCCGCCGACGTGGGTGGCAAACCTGTCTTTTGTGATGAAGGGGAAAGCCAGGACATGCCCACTCCACCTCCCAGGGACCAGGAAGAACCCTCATCGTCCGTTGATCCGTAGCCCGAAGGCAAAGTAGGTAAGGCCGCTGCTCCCCGGGAAGCACTCCCACTGGCCAGTGAATCTCTGATGTCCCGCTGCCGGGGACTGCTTTTCCGGCTAGCACTGGGGGGCAATTTCTTACCCATATAGGCGGCAAGAGGTGCAAAGCTGGGGTAGCGGTTCCAAACTGCTTGAAGGCTTCCGGCCCACGCAGGCAGAGTAGGCCGATCGAGGTCCCGAACCCCGCAAGGTCTGATAGTCCACCACCGGACACACAAGGAGCCTCCCCACTCCCGCCGGGAGGTCCAGAGGCAATAAAAACCGGTTTTGTGGTAAAACAAGCAGATTAAATCAGAAAAAATCTCAAAACAATGCGGGAGCTCTGCAAAGCACGTCCGCTTGTTTCCACAGCTAGCTCCGCCCCGCGTTTCACTTTTTAAACATTCAAGCAAACTGGTTTTTTTTTTCTTCAATCCATTCGTCTGCGTGTCGGGTTTTTCCGGCGGCTGCTCTGCGCTGTGATCAGCTCCTGCTCGGGTTTCTCCGGTGTTTTCGGTGGGTTAATCCAGATGTTTTTTGCGGGTTTCGGTGTGCTTTCGCCAGGTTTTGCGGTGAGTGTTCGTCGGGTTTGCGGCGGCTTTTCCCTGCATTACGGCCGCCCTGTGGTGCTTGCTGAATACACCGCAGGGTTGCCGAAATGCACCGCCAAATCGCACCGAATTGAAGAGAACGAAAAGTCACCGGACGTACGGTGACTTTTCGATTCTCTTTGAATAATCCTGTATATCTTCCACGATGCTCAGTCACTCATCAGGCTAAGTGAGCATCATGGGAAATGTAGTTTCAAAATATCTGTGGGGCCAAGGTTAGCTATAACCACCTGATGAGGTCTAGGTAGGTTGAAATGATCGTCGGGGTTGCGGTATCTCTCTTGGGGTTATTCAGAAAGCACAGAAATTTCAGTGAACAGACCGCCGAATACCGCCATCGAACAACACAGCTGATCAGCCTACCAAATACCGCCGAAGACCTCCGAACTGCAGATAAACCAAAAAGAACGTAATTCTGCTATTCTTTAACCCCTTAACGCCGCAGGACGTACCATTACGTGCTGCATTAGGCGGGCTTTAATGCCGCAGGATGTAATGGTACGTCCACGGTGTTTGCAGGCCCCCCCCCTTCGCAGATACTCACCTTCTCCGGCGGCTCTCTCGCTGATCTGACACGCCGGACGCGATGAAGTCAGTTTCAGGCGTCAACTCCCGCCGTAGCAGGGGAAGCGCCTGAAGGGGGGGGATCCTTTGGATCCCTCTATCTTCCCATCGCCGGGTACTAGGAGGCTGTGACCAGCAATGCTGGGTCACAGCCTGACCTTTCCAGCGATGTAGGGGGTTAACCCCTTAGATGCCTGGCACCAATTGGTGCAAGACCGTGACCTTTTTCCAATGGGGGCCGCCATCTTGGATCAACTTGCGAGATCGCGGCTGGCTGTTAGATCCCAGGCGAGCGGCTGCACTTCTTGTCAGCGGCCGTTCGTAGCAGGAAGCACGCGGCCGCCAGCAATGTGCAGCGGCGGCCTGCATCATTTCGGGCCCACAGAGAGGTGAGTTGAGCTGCTGGGGGCAATAATATCCATGAGACCTGGGGCATATCCATAAGACCTGGGGCATATCCATGAGACCTGGGGCATATACATTAGACCTGGGGCATATCCATGAGAGCTGGGGGCATATCCATGAGACCTGGGGCATATCCATGAGAGCTGGGGCATATCCATGAGAGCTGTGGCAATATCCATGAGAGCTGGGGCATATCCATGAGAGCTGGGGCAATATCCATGAGAGCTGGGGGCATATCCATGAGAGCTGGGGCATATCCATGAGACCTGGGGCATATCCATGAGAGCTGGGGGGCATATCCATGAGAGCTGTGGCAATATCCATGAGAGCTGGGGCATATCCATGAGAGCTGGGGCAATATCCATGAGAGCTGGGGGCATATCCATGAGAGCTGGGGCATATCCATGAGACCTGGGGCATATCCATGAGAGCTGGGGGGCATATCCATGAGAGCTGTGGCAATATCCATGAGAGCTGGGGCATTATCCATGAGAGCTGGGGCAATATCCATGAGAGCTGGGGCATATCCATGAGAGCTGGGGCAATATCCATGAGAGCTGGGGGGGGCATATCCATGAGCTGGGGCATATCCATGTGAACTGGGGCAATATATACCCATATGAGCTGGGGTCAATAATATCCGTGTGAACTGGGGGCAAATATATCCATATAACCAGTGCTGTGTATATTATTCTTGGGGTTCAGTGTTGTGTAAATTATTCTGGTGGTTCAGTGCTGTGTATATTATTCTGGGGGCTCAGTGCTGTGTATATTATTCTGGAGGCTCAGTGCTGTGTATATTATTCTGGGGGTTCAGTGTTGTGTATATTATTCTGGGGGCTCAGTGCTGTGTATATTATTCTTGGGGTTCAGTGTTGTGTATATTATTCTGGGGGCTCAGTGCTGTGGATATTATTCTGGGGGCTCAGTGCTGTGTATATTATTCTTGGGGTTCAGTGTTGTGTATATTATTCTGGGGGCTCAGTGCTGTGTATATTATTCTTGGGGTTCAGTGATGTGTATATTATTCTGGGGGCTCAGTGCTGTGTATATTATTCTGGAGGCTCAGTGCTGTGTATATTATTCTGGGGGCTCAGTGCTGTGTATATTATTCTGGGGGCTTAGCGCTGTGTATATTATTCTGGAGGCTCAGTGCTGTGTATATTATTCTGGGGGCTCAGTGCTGTGTATATTATTCTGGGGGCTCAGTGCTGTGTATATTATTCTGGAGGCTCAGTGCTGTGTATATTATTCTGGGGGCTCAGTGCTGTGTATATTATTCTGGGGGCTCAGTGCTGTGTATATTATTCTGGTGGCTCAGTGCTTTGTATATTATTCTGGAGGCTCAGTGCTGTGTATATTATTCTGGGGGCTCAGTGCTGTGTATATTATTCTGGGGGCTCAGTGCTGTGTATATTATTCTGGAGGCTCAGTGCTGTGTATATTATTCTGGGGGCTCAGTGCTGTGTATATTATTCTGGGGGTCCAGTGCCTGTGTTGTAATTCTGGGGGATCTGTGCCTGGATAGATATATATATATATGTATGTGATATATGTATTATATATAAAACGTGTTAGTCCAGTTGCCACAATCACGAGTATACCTGTACGTAGTGATACCTTTCACTGATCAGTATAGTTTCCAGTTTACACTCTTGAAAGCTTGTCTTTTAAATGTAAAGTTAACCCAATAAAAATGGTATCACCATGCACTGCTATACTCGTGATATATATATATTTTTTCTTCAGGTAATAGGGGTTGTGGAATTCGTGGGTGAGTTCCCTCACTTTTTTTCCCAGGACTTGATCCCTGCATTTTTTGTTATAGCATTTTGGTGGGGCATGACATATACATATAATAATGATATATTATTAATCTGCCGAGTCTGCTGGAAAGATATATTGTGTTTGCTTCTTTCATATAACCATATGATGCATTGCGGGCCCGCATGAGCCATCTACACTCCAGAGCATTCCAATTTGCGCTTACCAAATACGTGTACTCTCTTGTATTCAATGGTGATGGGGAAACCACTACTTGCTGGTATAGCATTGGAGTTTGGGTGGTCACGACGTGTTCAGTGGCGCTTACCATTTTCCTTCCAAATCCTGGAAATTGCCCAGCCTTTGTATGTCCTTATGTCCGCATTGTGTAATGTGCGATCGTCTGCATTTTCTATTTTCTCTGTGTTTCCGACTTACGTCCGAATTGGCTTACGACCGATCGGTCAGGAGGTAACACAGCGTAACTCAACAAGGGGCTGAAATCACTTATTTGTTTTGTCTTGCCTATTGTACAGTATATGTTGGTGATGTAAGAACATTCACAAATGAACAGAAGAATCGATAAAGTTTATACAAAGTAAAATATATTAAAATATAAGAGAATGCTTAAATTTGTCATTTAGTCATAAGTACTTATTGCTATTATTAAAGGACCGGCTTAGCCGAGTGGTGGTGGATCCCGTCATTATTTGGGTCTTTATAATTAAAGCTACACTCGTTCCTGGGATCTGTCGTTCCAGCGGGACAGGCACACATACACGCACTGACAACTCAAGTGAAACGCGTCTAAAGCAAATCTGTATATAGATAAATTAAGAGAGCGCTAAGCGCGCACATCTACAGAGGGAGAGGGCAGATCGTTAGAGAGCGGCTCATTTAGAAGAATAGATGGGAGCGTGCCAGAGGTCAAGTTCAGGTGGAACGCGTGGGAACACAGTTCCTGCACTATTTTTGCTGAGGGAACTGAGTTCCCTTTGGTTCCATACAGTATAAAGCTCGTATTCAGGTGTTCAGTCATATATTTCCCTGTTAAGTCACAATCAGTATTAAATTTAGCATACATTTTTGCTAAATTCCATAGATCTATACATGCCGTACATCAGATTTGAATGTGTATTTGTGTTACGTGTGAAATGATAATTGCTAATGGAGGACAGAAATCTTGGTGAGATCTTACACTTCTTTTTTTTAGGACTTTAGGACCCCTGGAGCGTGCAGATGTTGGTGGATCCCTCATTATTTGGGTCATTTTTGTCCCTTTATAATTAAAGAGACATTACCACTTACATAAGCTGGCACTAGATCACTTGTGCATTACAAATAAAACCCGTTTATAAAACACATTATAAAACACATTATAAATCACATGCTGCTGTTTTTTTTCCTTTACTTGAAGTAATTACATGTAAAAAGGAAATAATAAAGCTAGTTTTTTTATCTCCCTACTATTTTGCTGATTTTTCCCATTAAGCAAAGTATACCAAAGGTTTTTCCTAACTTCTGTGCCTTATCTAATCTATTATTATTATTATCCTTTTATTTATATAGCGCCACATATTCCGCGGCGCTTCACAAGAACAGTGTACAAGGGGTTGGCACATTGGAATCACACATGGATGATGACCTGATTCAGGGGGTCCCTGTTCCCAAGAGAACTTACAATCTATGAGATGTACAAGTATTTTGTGAGGTAGACGCATCCATATGGTTAGGTGTCTTGCCCAAGGACACTCGCTGGTGGCGTCTTCTGAGTGGGATCGAATCGTCTTTCCATGATTGTAGAGCAGCGACCTGGTGGTTAGGTTGAACCCGCTTCTCGTAAAGTCGATGTCACGTTTGCTAGACATGTGCATTCGTTTTAGTACTAAAACAATTTTGTCCGAATTTTGGGATAATTTAGTTTTCGTATGACTCAAGAGATACGAAACTGCTCGGTCCAAAAAACGAAAGAAGCGAAAGGAAAATGCATTGCGTTTTAGTTTCAGTTCTTTTTGTAATATTACATTGATGAGTGAAGGAGACCAGCAATGATTAATGCAGGAGGATGTTCTATACATTATACAGAGAGGGGTATTAATTAATGCAGGAGGATGTTCTATACATTGTACAGAGAGGGGTATTAATTAATGCAGGAGGATGTTCTATACATTATACAGAGGAGAATCCTTTTTTTTTTAGTCCTTTAAATCCAGTGACTGTGAGCGCTGAGATCGGCTGCTTGTTACATTATCTCTCAGTACAATGTATCAGGCTCAGCTGTTACAGTAACTGACTGCTGCTCATCACAGAGCTCAGAATTTCAGTAAAACAAGGAAATAATATTGTTATAACCTCTTATATATAAAAATATTATTTCCTAGTTTCACTGAAACTCTGAGCACAGTGATGAGCAGCAGTCAGTTACTGTAACAGCTTAACCTGACACATTGTGATGAGAGTGAGAGATGCTGGAACAAGCAGCCGATCTCAGCCCTCTGAGGAGCCACCACTACAATATTAATTGTACCCGCTGGTTTTCGGATGAATGTAATTAGTTTTCATACTAAAGAACTGAAAACGAATTTCTTTAGCAACTAAATAAATTGAGTTTTAGGACTAATCCATTAGTCCAAAAATAAATTTTGTGCTGTGCACATGTCTAACGTTCGCTGTGGCGCTCACCTATCACAACCGTGGAGTGAATCCTCTTGCAGGGGCGTCACTAGGGGGTGGGGGCGCGGCCCGCACCAGTTGACAACACCCCCTAGGGAGACACCCTAAAAACAAATTTTTTTTATTTACTTTTTATTTATTTTTTTTACACAAAAATATTTTTACCAGGAAGGATACATTGAGTATTCTCTCATTTTCAAGTATGTCCTAGGTAGGCAAGGCCTAGGCTGGCACTTTCCAGGGGGTGGCAAAAAACCCATCACAAAGAGGACATTCACAGAGCACCGAAGTGACGCAGACATTCCAGTGTTCTGCTGTTCCCCGCACATTGGGGAATCAAATTTCCCCAGTGAATTCACCACAGGGTCCCTGAAGTGCAGGGAATCAGCCACCGAATGCTGCCGCAAACCCATCGCCTGCTGTTTAAGGCTAGGGTCAGACGAGCGTGATTTCTACGGACTGTACGTCTGTGCACAAGGACGTACGTCAGTACGGAAGACACAGTAGTGGCCACACAGTCCGTTTTTTTCACTGACATATATTTTGACGGATGTAGGAGGGAAAATAAATTAAAAAGCAAAACCATTTTGTCTGTGAAAAATGCTGGACGTATAAATGCAGTCCGTCTGACCACGTTCCATCACTCACACACAAAGCTATGTGGACGTTGCGGACGCAGCGCACTTTGTGCGGCCGTTCTAGGGGTTGTACATTCTTGCCTGCCTTGCGTCCGTTTGCCGCGGCCGTGGTGCGTCCGTAGTTCAGTGCGGACGTACTTTGTGTAACAGGCTCCAATGGACTTTCTTTCATGCTATCACGGACGTACTTTTAGGCGCAATCACGGACGTGAACACTACGTTCGTCTGACCCCAGCCTAAAAAGAACTACTGAATGAAAATGTCTGGAATTAACATATAAGTTCCAATGAATGATAATAAAAAGGTCTGTTACAGATAAAAAAGAAAAGCCGCTATTAGAAAAAAAAAAAGATATTTTTTTGAAAAATACCTAGAAGATACTAAAAAAATAAAATCAATAAATAAAGAGATTTTTTACTATGGATTAAAGGAATAAACGGTTTATTAGATATTGGGTAAACACAGGAATATTTTTAATATTGAAACCTATGGTGTTCGTTCGCCTGAATAAACCTGCCAAATGAAAACACCGGACATCAGGGCATTTCTCTGCTGTTCGGTGTCTCTGAACAGATTAACCATTACTTCTCTATGGGGACTTTCACTGCCTTCGAACAGGCACCGTACTTGCTGTCAGTTTGCCAAAATTTGTGTATGAGCATATCACAGAGCTCCACAGCAATAAACCTCACAGTAATGTGTGCCGTGTATCATTCAGTGTTATATGGGAGCACTGATTTATGAGTAAAAGTAGTTTTAAAAAAACTTAAACCTCGGGGGGGGGGGTGACACCATGAGTTACCGCACCGGGTGACACCAACCCTAGTGACGCCACTGTCCTCTTGGACAGACTTCTGAGTAGGGATGAGCTGTTCGGTTCGATGTGTTCGGAGTTCGATTCGAACATCGCCAGTTCGTGAACTTAGAACATTTTCGCGTGTTCGCCACATGTTCGCCCACAATGCACCACGATGGACCACAATCCACTTATCCACTGGCCTGAAGCTTGTAATTGGCACTGCCACCAACTATTTTGGGGGTCAGTCGTTTATACAAAATATCTGGGAATTGTTCTAATCTTTGTGTTCTCACTGCCACCAAGTATTTTGGGGGTCTCAGTTCTACAAAATATCTGGGAATTGTTCTAATCTTTGTGTTCTCACTGCCACCAAGTATTTTGGGGGTCAGTCATTTATACAAAACATCTGGGAATTGTTGTAATCTTTGTGTTCTCACTGCCACCAAGTATTTTGGGGGTCTTAGTTCTACAAAATATCTGGGAATTGTTCTAATCTTTGTGTTCTCACTGCTACCAAGTATTTTGGGGTTCAGTCATTTATACAAAATATCTGGGAATTGTTCTAATCTTTGTGCTCTCACTGCCACCAACTATTTTGGTTGTCATTCATTTATACAAAATATCTGGGAATTGTGGTAATCTGTGTGTTCTCACTGCCACAACCTATTTTGGGGGTCTCATTTCTACAAAATATCTGGGAATTGTTGTAATCTGTGTGTTCTCACTGCCACCCATCAGGGGGTCTCACTGATTTATAGGAGGTTTCTGGGAATTGTAATCTGTGTCTTCTCACTGCCAGCTATCAGGGGGTCCCAAATACTTCTATCAGATTTCTGCGAATTGTAATCTGTGTCTTGTCACTGTTGCCAGCTATCAGGGGGTCCTATCAGGGGGTCTCACTGACTTGTAGGTGGTTTCTGGGAATTGTAATTTGTGTCTTGTCACTGCCACCCATCAGGGGGTCTCACTGATTTATAGGAGGTTTCTGGGAATTGTAATCTGTGTCTTGTCACTGGCTGCCAGCTATCAGGGTGTCTCATTGAAATATACCAGAATTCTGGAAATCTTTAATCTTTATACCAGAGTTGAATCAGAGTTCTGCAGCATATCTCCAATTTTTATAACAGAGTTGAATCAGAGTTCTGTATATGTTTAATCTATATATCACTCACCATGTCAGAAAGACCAAAAAGGACAGGCAGACGCTCCCAGGCACAGATAAGAGGGCAAGCAGCCTCTGGTCGTCGTGGACGTGGTGCATCCTCTGCAGGGGCACGCTTGTCCTTTCTAACTGGTGCTGGCCGTCTTAAGCAGCAGCAACATACAGAGGATTTGGTGGATTGGCTAACCAGGCCATCCTCATCCTCCCAGTCCTCTGCCAGCCAGGCTTGTAGTGGTTTACAGTCCACCTCAGCTGCCAAAGCATCTAATGCAGCCTCCATGTCGTATCTTCACTCCTGCCGAAGCTTCACTATCACACACAGAGGAGTCAGTTGAATTCTTTGACTACAATGACAGTGACATGCTTCTTGAGGATGCGCAGCAACTACAGTGCTCTAATTCAATCTCTGAGGTTGAGGAAGGGAGTATAATCAACCTAGAGGAAGGGGGTGCCAGTGACACACAAATAACTGGCACTCATGTTGCCCCAGCAGCTGCAGCATACTGCCAAGTTGGCTCCAGTGACGAGGAGATAGGGGGTGATGACAATGATGATGAGGTCACTGACTCCACCTGGGTGCCTGTTCAAACAGAGGAGTCAAGTGAGGAGAAGGAGGAGGCACAACGTCCTCTATGACCAACCATAGCACTAGCCAGTCCAAGGCATCAGATGTCAGAGCTGCTCAGGTGCAGAGCGCTGATGTCTTAAAGCACATATCCAGGAAGTCTGCTGTCTGGGAGTTCTTTAAGAAATGTGCAGCAGACCGCACTGTTGCTATTTGTAATCTATGTCAGATGAGGCTCAAGCGTGGGAAAGACACTGGACGCTTGGGTACCACCTGCTTGAGGCGACATATGACCACCTGCCAGGCATCCCGTTGGTGGAAAACTTTGTGTAGGTCCTCCTCACCTGTCTCTACCCCCACTGTATGTCCTGCCATGTCATTGACTCCAACCTCCACTGACAGGGATGATGCTACAGTAATGGATGTACCAGGTCCTTCCTCAAAATGTGACAGCATCCCATCAGCTGAAGATTTATGCAGTCAGATTACGTTGCCCCAGCTGCTGCAGCGTAAGAAAAAATATAGTCCCAAGCATCCCCAAGCACAGCATCTTAATGCCAGCTTAGAAAAATTACTCGCATAACAGCTGCTGCCTTTCCAGCTGGTGGACTCTGCTTCCTTCCGTGAATTTGCTGAATGTGCTGTACCACAGTGGCAGGTTCCAAAACGCCATTTCTTTTCATGCAAGGCCATTCCAGCACTACACCAGCACGTGGAAGACAATGTTATCGAGTCATTGGGAAAGGCAGTCAGTAGCAAGGTGCATGTGACTTTAGACACGTGGTCCAGCAAGCATGGACAGGGCCGTTACATTTCCTTCATGGCACACTGGGCAACTCTGATTGCAGCTAGGAGGGATCCAAGACGGGGCTCTGTGCTGGAGCTTGTTCATCCACCACGCCTCCAGAAAGCTGCTTGTATGAGGTCTGTCTGCTCCACCACCACCTCTCCCTCTTCCTCCTCCTCCTTCTGTGTCTCTGGCGAAGTGGCAGTTAAACCGAGTTTAAGTGGCAGGGGCTACGCAATGGCTCAAGCAAAAATATGCCATACTGTGCTTGAGCTGGTTTGTTTAGGGGACCGGAGCTACACCGGGCCAGAAATTCTGTCAGCTCTGCAGGGGCAGGTGCAGAGATGGTTAACACCACGCTAGCTTGAGCTGGGAATAGTCGTCTGTGATAATGGCAGCAACCTTCTCTCCGCCCTACGCCTGGGTAAGTTGGCGCATGTACCATGCCTAGCACACGTCCTAAATCTGGTGGTACAGTGTTTCCTGACCAGGTACCCAGGGCTGGCAGAGCTTCGCAGCCAGGCCAGAAAAGTCTGCAGCCACTTCAGATGGTCATTCCCAGCAAGTGTTCGCCTGTCAGAAATTCAAAGAGAATTCCACCTTCCCACAAACCGTCTGATCTGTGACATGCCCACCAGGTGGAACTCAACATTAGCAATGCTGCAGCATCTGCACAAGCAGCAGAGGGCCATCAACGAGTACCTGTGTGAGTATGGCACAAGGACAGGTTCAGGTCAACTGGGTTTTTTCCCCCCACAGTGGCTGATGATCAAGGATGCATGCACTGTACTGTCACCATTCGAGGAGGCAACAAGGATGGTGAGCAGGGACAGTGCATGCATCAGTGACACAATTCCTTTAGTGTTCCTGCTGGAGCACACTCTGCGGGGAATTATAGATGTGGCTCTAGAGGCAGAGCAGCGGGAGGAAGAAACATAGAAACATAGAAACATAGAAAAATGTCGGCAGATAAGAACCTTTCGGCCCATCTAGTCTGCCCAATTACATGGATACTTTACCTGGATTTATCTTTTCTTTAGGATAGCCTTATGCCTATCCCATGCTTGCTTAAATTCAATTACTGTTTTGGCCTCTACCACTTCTACTGGAAGACTGTTCCATGTATCCACCACCCGCTCAGTAAAATAATGCTTCCTGATGTTACTTTTAAACCTTTTCCCCTCTAATCT
This sequence comes from Leptobrachium leishanense, assembly GCA_009667805.1. Taxonomy (NCBI): domain Eukaryota; kingdom Metazoa; phylum Chordata; class Amphibia; order Anura; family Megophryidae; genus Leptobrachium; species Leptobrachium leishanense. Next base: position 37,422,780 of record CM019067.1, on the reverse strand, counting down.
AAGACTATGTCCTCTTGTTTTGCTATTTTGTTTCCTTTTAAATATACTCCCTTCCTCTACCTTGTGGATTCCCTTTACGTATTTAAATGTTTCTATCATATCTCCTCTGTCTCGTCTTTTTTCCAAGCTGTACATGTTAAGATCATTAAGCCTTTCTTGGTAACTTTTCTCCTTCAAGCCGTACACCATTTTAGTAGCCCTTCTCTGAACTCTCTCCAAGATGTCTATATCCTTCTGGAGATACGGTCTCCAGTACTGCACACAGTACTCCAAGTGAGGTCTCACCAGTGCTCTGTACAGTGGCATGAGCACTTCCCTTTTCCTACTGCTAATACCTCTCCCTACACAACCAAGCATTCTGCTAGCATTTCCTGCTGCTCTATTACATTGACTACTTACCCTTAGATCCTCTGAAATAATAACCCCTAAATCCCTTTCCTCAGATGTTGAGGTTAGGACTGTATCAAATATTCTATATTCAGCCCTTGGGTTTTTACGTCCCAGGTGCACTTATCAACATTAAAACTCAATTGCCACAACTCCGACCATTTTTTTAGCTTACCTAAATCATTTGTCATTTGGCTGATCCCTCCAGGAACGTCAACCCTGTTGCAAGAGGAAGAGGAGGCCTTCCCTGGCTCACAAGGCCCCAGTTTTTCCGCAGACAGCATTCCAGCGGGTCATCCTCAGGTCAGACAGGAGGAGGATGAGGAGGAGGAATATTTAAGTAGTGGGGGCATTGAAAGTGGGGATTGCTCAAGGGAGGGTTTTGTGTACCCAGAAACCCAAGGACTAGTACGTGGCTGGGAGGAGGAAGTGCATGATGGGGTCATCCTCATTGACCAGGAAGACTCGGAAGCTAATGCCACCTCCAACCTACGCTGCATGGGCTCCCTTATCCTGCAAAGCCTGGTAAAGGACCCCAGGATTCGTGCTATCAAAGAGAGGGATCATTACTGGTTGGCAAGCCTTCTTGATTCACGATACAAGGGTAAAGTTGCAGAGCTCATCCTGCCCGCACAGAGAGAGCACAGGATGAAACAACTTGAGGATGCTCTAAAGCTTGTGTAACACCTTTCCAGGCACTGGTAGGTTACCAAGTGATGACACATGTGCTTCTGAGGCTGCGGATGATCAGAGGAAGAGCGGTGAAGGCCGGGGCTGCTTGACTGATGCCTTTTTACATTTTTGTAGTCCACTACGCCCAGGGACATCAAATGTAGGCACCCATTGCCAGCGTCTTCACCATATGGTGCCGGACTACCTAGGGGCAAGGGCAGACCTGGATACCTTTCCAGCAGATGATCCACTGGCTTACTGGGTGTTGAGATTGGATTACTGGCCAGAACTTAGCCAATATGCTATGCAGCTACTAGGTTGCCCTTCATCCAGCGTGCTTTCTGAAAGAACATTCAGTGCCGCTGGAGGTTTTGTCACAGATAAAAGAGTGCGTCTGTCCACCGACTCTGTAGACCGGCTAACATCTATAAAAATGAATCAGTCCTGGATCAGCAGCTATCAATCCCCTGATGCTGACGTAACAGAATAGATCGGGGATCTCTTCTGCATTCACAAAACCTCCGCCACTGCACTCTTCCTCAATATCACAAAAGGGTTACGGCATGAAGGCACTTGCTGCCACCAAAGGCACACTATTTGGCTGCACTGACACTGACGTCTATATTACCAGATTTATATCATTTTTATTTTTTGGACTGCAGGGTCCAACCCTGCACTCTTCCACAGTACCACAAAACGGTTACGGTGTGAAGGCACTTGCTGCCACCAAAGGCACACTATTTGGTTGCACTGACACTGACGCCTATATTACCAGATTCATATCATTTAAATTTTTTGGACTGCAGGGTCCAACCCTGCACTCTTCCACAATACCACAGAGGGGTTACGGTGTGACGGCACTGTTGCCGACACTAAAGGCCCAATTTTAAAGCACTTATTGGGCTGCCGCCCCAAGCAGTTGTTTATGAACAGATTAAAGGAAAACCGTTTACCGTCATTTGAAACGTCATTTTTTTGTTTTTAAATGTTTCTATACATCCTACAAATCCGCCACTTCACGGGCAGGTTATGGGGACCTCCTAGGCACGATATTTGAAGGAATTTTTCGTTTTTATTTGATGGAAAATACACTGTTACTTTAAAAAAAAATTACCTTTTTTTCCTTGTTTCCTGTCCCCCAGGGCACTACCAGGACCCCCATACACCTTTTATGGCAAATATCTTGCATATATGCCCTCTTGCAGGGCACTCTAAAAATCGAACTTTTGAGTCCCATTGATTTGCATTGAGTTTGGTTCGTGTTCACGTTCGAACTCACACTTTTGAAATTGTTTGAGTTCGAATGCGAACCGAACACAGGGGTTCTACTACTTGACATAACAGATGACATAACAGATGACAGATGAATGAGATAAAACGGGGAGCTTAAAAGACTTCTAATCTACCCCCTGGCGATGTCCTTTGAATACATCCCACACAATATAATGATGCGGTCCGTGACCCATTCACTCCATTCTATGGCCAAAGCCACACAGTGAGGAGCAAGTGATGGAAAGATACTGTGGGGGGAGGTTCAGTTTACAACACAAAATATCACACAATGGATGCACGAGTGACACATATAGAGGAAAATATCACACAAGGGATGCACCCGGTGACACATATAGAGGAAAATATCACACAATGGATGCACCCAGTGACACATATAGAGGAAAATATCACACAATGAATGCACCCAGTGACACAAATAGAGGAAACTATCACACGATGGATGCACCCTGTGACACATATAGAGGAATATATCACACAATGGATGCACCCAGTGACACATATAGAGGAGAATATCACACAACGGATGCACCCAGTGACACATATAGAGGAAAATATCCCACAATGGATGCACCCAGTGTCACATATAGAGGAAAATATCCCACAATGGATGCACCCAGTGTCACATATAGAGGAAAATATCACACAATGGATGCAACCAGTGACACATATAGAGGAAAATATCACACAATGGATGCGCCCAGTGACATATATAGAGTGAAATATCACACAATGGATGCATCCAGTAACACATATAGA